>OU342645.1:13576947-14221436 GCA_910589605.1 Chrysoteuchia culmella | reverse complement strand
AATTTAATGTAGGTACTGAAATAATTGGGTGTACTATTATGAAATACCACTGCGGACCCACGATAGCCTGGTGGTATCGTGGATCTTTTAAAATCAAACGATACCCCCAGCAAATAGTGTTGCGACACTAATTAATAAGAGCTTTATCATCTCTTGAATTTTATATTTACAAAAAAATCAAATTATAGTCTTACACCCATACTCTAAGTCGTTCCTCCAAAACTTACTCGTCCTGGACTTAACGAAACCGCATTGAAAACCTCTTCGAAATACTCCTCGAAATCGGTATTTTACGTCATAACTCCGTAAGGACCTGGAGGAGCCAAAGAGTACGAAGCCACTTCGTGTTAGGCCTAGCCCATATACCATTTTTACCCACGACGAGGTTGAGTGGAGTGTAAAAAGTTTTGGAGGAACGACTTAGAATATGGGGGTTAGTCTTCTTCCAGTTAAATTTCCTTTATACAAAATTTAAAGTACTTGCCGTCTGTGTGGCATAGCCGTAAAACTTATGTAGGTACGCAATTTTTCTAATGCGTGACCAATTGAAATTTCTTTATGTGATAAATATTAAACAAGAAAATATACTAGAAAAAAGCAACTAGTCTCATGTCGCCCTGACGGGATGAGACTAGTTGCTTTTTTCTAGTATATTTTCTTGTTTAATATTTATCACATAAAAATAGCATTGTAGTTATAATGAAATTTCTTTATTTACAAGTTCTAATTGCACGGTGGTTATGAAATCGTCATTAATAATTTGATCCTTTCTTCTCTTTTTTGGAACCATCTCCTTCGTATGAATGTTTTCCAGAACTTTGAGTAATCTCATAATTGTCACAGTATTTTTGGTGATGCGCTTATTAATTTTGGAGTGAAACATCTCGAAAACGTTGGTTCTGTGGCGTTCGCCAAATACGCGCCCAATACGCCAAATCGCCAATACAGTACTAAATTCGTGTACTTAAACCAAAAATGTTTTAATAAACCTTTCCATTTACTGGATCTCTTTCACATGTATGCTCATTACTTTTAATAAATTTCATATCCTCTAATGAAATAAAAGAAGTTAAATTAAAATAACATCAATTGGGCTACGCTACTCTGTTCGCGCAGGTAAACGTTAAAGTTCAACAACAAGAAAAAGTGAATTCTTAACCAAAAAACTACCAATTGTTACATTTCCACAACATTTTTTTTCTTAAACGAAGAACACCGCCATAAGAGAGAGCTGTCTGTATATGTTTTATGGCGATGATATCTATATTTGCCGTAAAGAAGGGCAGTACCACCATTTATTTTGATAAATTTAATTTCACTGTCGTTCATTGTGGTAATTTTCAACAGTTCAATTGTGCAAATTCAATATTAAGAGTTGACATTTCATCATAAATTGTCAAACAATTAATAATGTTTTTTTTTAAAGAGCGCTGTGATAAATTTATCACGATCTCACTAAAGAGTTTGTTTTGCGCAGTATGCCTGTTCGGAGAATAATTATGCGTTATAGTTATAAATACATTAGTTATTTACATACAAGTCGGTCGGTCGGTCGATACGAGTGGTCATCGATGGCTGCTCGTCGGACCAGTTGGCTATTAATGCCGGTGTCTCTCAGGGTTCAGTTCTCTCTGCAACACTTTTTCTGATCCATATAAATGACCTGCTAATGCCCGGTATTATGGGATACGCAGATGACAACACTGTTGTAGAGAGCTATATGTCTGATGCACGTGCCGGTGCTGAACAGGTCGAGTGTCATAGGGCGGCGATGGTCAATCGTATGAACCTATCCCTGCAGGCAGTCTCCGAATGGGGTGATGCCAACCTGGTCAGGTTCAACCCGTCAAAGACCCAGGCGTGTCTTTTCTCCGCAAAAAGGAGTCCTTTTCATTTAACTCCTACTTTCCGAAATGTTTCCGTGCCGATTACTGACCACCTTGAGCTTCTCGGCATTACATTGTCTCCGACTCTCAATTTTGGCTCTTTTATTGAAAGTAAAGCTCAATTGGCCTCAAAAAAACTTGTCATTCTGGCAAAGGTGAGAAAGTACATCACACCGGAACAGTTGCTTAATCTTTACCAAGCACAAGTTCGATCGTGTATGGAGTACTGTTCTCATCTTTGGGATGGTTCTGCCCAATACCAACTCCAGACACTTGAGTCCATTGAAAGAAGGGCCAAGAAGCTCATCGGCAACGATGAGTTATTTAATAAACTAAAGAGCCTTGAACATAGACGGAAGGTTGCTGGTCTATCCGTATTCTATAGGTTACATTTCGGGGAGTGTGCAGCGGAATTGCACAGCCTCATTCCACCATCCCCATTTTTTCATCGGACAACCAGACGTACAAATAGGCGCCACAATTATATGGTTGATATACCCAAGTGTCGCACTAAGCGTTTTGGCTCGACATTCATCATCCGCACCGCTAAAGAGTGGAACTCCTTGCCTCAGTCTGTGTTTCCTAACACTTACAATTTGGGGGTCTTCAAGGCACGAGTGAATAGGTATCTTCTAGGCAAGCGCGTTACATCCTAGATCGCATCTTCGCTTTCCATCAGGCAAGATAGCGGTCAAGCGCTTTACCTATCTAATAACAAAAAAAAAAAAAAGAGATAAATGCATTTCCGCATTCCACACCGCAACACTACGGTCATTTCGAACAGGTATCGTTTGATTTTAAAAGACCCACGATACCACCAGGGGATTCGTGGGTCCGCAGTGTGAAATACAAATGATTCATGGAAATTATGAGAAAAAAAAATATTAAAGGTTTAAGTTAGGTTTATGTTAATCTAAATTAGTAATTGAAGTATCGATCTATTTTTGTAATCATGATTTGAGTGACTTCACAGTTTACATTACTTAAAAAACCCACTGAGGAATAATTTTCAAAGAATATGTACTATTGAATAAGTGCTTAAGTCTTCTTTAAATTAAGTTAATCAAATAAAAGACTAAGGGCATTAATAGCATTTTTATTTAATATAAAAATGATAATCAATACAAAAGATCATTTTACATAACATTATCAGATCAAAAGTGTCACTAAAGAATGATGCTGAACATTTAATCGAATTTTTAATTCGATTAAAGCAAGGAATACATTATAAAAGTTTATTTTATTTCATTGAAATAGGTACGTGGAAGATTTTGATCAAGCTATATAGTAATCAAGTATATCAAACATCATAATGTGCTTAGTTATGATTTACAACCAACCAAATGATTTGATAGTATATTGATAGTAGTAAGTACCTGTAATAGGGGTACTTGCCATACTTTTTAATTATCATAACTACGATAATGCTGGAAGACAATAACTAGATCAAAGAGCTCCAAGTTTTAGCCAGAAGCAGAACCTTTAGAAATTTATAAAATGTCTATAAAACATAACAATTGTTTCAGTCTTTTAAGACATTGAAAAAGGATTGGAATGGAAATACAGTTTTCACAAATCTTATATTTTTTTTGCGATTCTTTTTAGGTTGTGAGAATGGGATGCTGCCATACGGCGCGTATAGCGACGTCTCAGTCTTACTACTGAAAATAAGCTAAAATGAATCGCATTACTATTAGGTCTTATCTTCTATTTATAGTGTAGTAACTATATATTTATATAAGTTTTGGCACATTGATGTGTCTTTTATTTATGACAAACATGTTCTTAGATGAGAATAAAAACTTAAATGGAATGTGCAACAGGACTCGGGAGGCAGTGACTGACATTCTGTATTATGAGCCTTTATCTATTTAATACTTAAATTATTTATTATCTAAAAGCACTCTGATACTTAGTGAGAAGGCACAATCATCCAGCTTACCCGCTTACTTAATATAAACGATGTCAATAACAAAAAGTATATCAAAAATACATTATAACAATCTTTCAAAAAGCTATTCGAGTTTCAATAGATTCACAAATATATTCGCCCTCATACTGTATAAGTTTATAAGATCTATAAAAATATAAAACTTGATACTCTCATTACACAATATTGCGTTAAATATACAAGATAAATTTTCAATGGACAAGCTTTCATTATAATTTTATGCAATAACAATTGCTGCATCTTTAAAGTTATAAACCAGTTCTGGGGCCTTACCATCAGCTGTAATGCAATTCATTGTAGGTTGTGAGAGTAGGAGCGGCGTCCCGCTCTTACTACCTGAAAGTAACCTAAAATGAATCGCATTACAGTTGATGGTAGGCCCCCAGATTCCAATTGCTAAAGCACTAGTGTTGGGAAGACCAAGTGTAGGCGTTCTGGAAAAGTCTAAGCCAGGGCGATGTTTGACTAGCGGGGTCGGCTTGGGAGTGGAAGCGTGGGGCCGGCGCGGGGCACTGCCAACGAAGCACGCAGCGCTCTGGATGCGGCATCATGGCGATGTGGCGACCGTCTACTGACCTTACGCCGGCGATGCCAACTATAGATAGGATAAGAATGGTTACAAATGGAGCTAGGGTCAATTCATACTAATACAGAGTCGAAGCAAATCGAAGCGTCAAGTGTCAGATAGCAAATGTACCTTTATCTACACAACGAAATGCACATATTTCTTCTAAAATAAAATACCCAAATTTTTCGCGCGTCTTTAATTTATCTGAGAAGTAATATGTGCATTACGCTGCGGATATGGCGAATTTGCTATGTTAACACTTTCGCTAACAGTGACACAATAGAGTTTTTATAGTTATTACGTCTATAGATGTTAACTGTCAGTGAACATGTTAAGTTTGAAATTGACGCCTCGATGCTATTCGACTCTGCGCTAATATGAATTTACTCTTATTCAAGATTTTAAACTTACGCTTTACAATATTAAAATGCCACAACTGAAACTTCAAGATGTAGGTAAGTACTTATGTACAGTCAACAGCACATCGAGCTTTTGGAGCAACAGCAATTTGAAATAAAGGGCGTATTTTCTGATTTTGTCAGAACCTACTCATTCATCAATCATCATAATCAGCCATTTTAATGACCTCACTGCTGGAGCACCGCATGGCCTTCCTTATAAATGAATAAGGAGAATGGACCAACCACGCCCATGACCCACCATGCGGACCGAATGCCGATTGGAGGGTTTTAATGACTGCAAATACAGACGAGACCAAACGGAGCACGGAGTAGTGATATCTTTTTGGTCACCCATCCTGTGACGGACTATTGCAAGGAGCCCAAGCGGGGATTATAGGATTTAATGAAGCAGATCAGTTTAATATATGGAAGGATACCTTACACCCTATAAAGTATCTCCACCATATATGAACTTTATGTAAATGACCGACAGCCTAGAGCAGTCGATCAGATTAGTAAAAAAAAAAGTTGACCGTCAGAAATAATCGAGCACATCAGATAAAGGAAAGATGAGTTATTAATTACATTCTAAAAAGTGTACATTATTTTATTATTATATCATTAATTTATTTTATGTAACTTTTTATATGTAATCCATAAATCTGACATCGTAATTTAGACATTGATATTTTGCTGTTTTTATATTATTATTACATAATTGACATTGTTATTTTTTTTTTTTTTTTGACATTGACTATTTGATATATTTTTTTTTTTTTTAATCCTTCTGACATTCATTTTTGTTATTCTAATTTTCAATAATAAAATTTATGTACTACTGTAAAATCATAAATACATTACACTTTTATCATAGGTATTAAATAAATAGCGGCTACTCTCATTATGCATTTGTGTAGTACCTGTAACTGAGATAGCATTTAGATCTGTAACTTTGTATTTTAGTTATATTATTGTATTTACAAATGTATATCTTGTTGGTGCTAAATAAATAAATAAATAAAAATAAATAAATTGCAATATTCTGACGATTTTATAATAATAATAATAATTTATTTGGCAAAATATGGTTACAGTTCGGATCGTGTTTACAGTGATAGACCAACATATTCTGTCGCCTTGAGCAACGTGCAAATATTGATAAAATTAAATTCTCCTACAATTAACTGAAGACATTATTATATAAAAAAAAAAGTCAAAATATAAAAATGATTAAAAAATTATATACTTAATTATGAGTTCCACCACAATGACAATTATAACAAATGTATAAATTTTATTATTACAATGTCAGACAAAAAAAAATAAGATTCCGGATCAAAATATATTAATACTCAATATATAGACAGCAGCGGGGAAAAGTGTTTAGGTGTGTTTATAGATTTGCAAAAAGCCTTTGAAACTGTGTCTATTCCCATTTTGCTTGGTCGACTGGAAAATATGGGTATCCGAGGTGTGGTTCTTCACTGGTTTAAAAGTTATCTGACAGGTAGATCACAATGTGTTAGAGTCGAGAAACATGTTAGTCCGGATCTAGCTTGCTCATTTGGTGTCCCTCAAGGCAGTATACTGGGACCAACCTTGTTCTTAGCATATATAAACCAGCTGTGTGAACTAAATCTTGAAGGTGCAGACATAACCATGTATGCTGACGATACAGTTATTTTATTCCACGACAGAACTTGGGAAAGAACCAATTGCCTGGCTGAGAAAGGACTAACTAGGTTGGCGAATTGGCTGGAGGACAGTCTATTAACACTAAACGCTTCCAAAACTACTTTTCTATGTTTTAGCAAGTTTCAAGTCCTCCGAGCGACTTTGAATTAAGAATCCACTCTAGCACTTGTCACAAATCTCTCTCAACACATGCAACTGTCCTAAACTTAATAGATCCACAACCGTCAAATATCTAGGTATCACTGTAGATCACAGATTGCAATGGGCTCCTCATATTAAAATAATCTCAAATAGGGTAAGGAAACTTATATATGTGTTTAAAACATTACGTAAGGTAGCAGGTTTCGATTTATTACTACAAATATACAAGGCTCTCTGTCAATCTGTTACTACCCACGGAATATGTTCCTGGGGTGGCACGGGTTCTTACTGTAAGGAAACTATTTATATACCAAAGCATACGGCGATTCCATAGGTACGCCGCATATCATCAACTTGTCCCGAAAAGACCGAACAGTCGTAATAAAATAATTAAATATTTAGTTCCAAAAACAAGAAGCGTTTTTGCCGAAAGTCATTATTACTACTTAGCTTCATTATTGTACAACAAATTTAATAAAGTTTATTTCAGTGAAAAACTGAGCAACCACCAAATTAAAAGTGCAATAATAAATTGGCTTAAAACTATGACTATCGTACTACCGAAGATCTCCTATCTTCTACTGCTTATTGAATACATGAAGCACTTTATGCACGTTAGCGCACACACACACACACAAACACGCACGCACGTAGTGTACTTTATTAGTAGCGTTTTTCTTTTTATTTTAGTAGTAAAAAAAAAACAAGGTTTTAGTTTGTAATTCATTTTACTAGTCTGTATGCTGTTACAACAATTCCCAATGACCTTTAGTCATTAATAGGAAGGAACTGCCTTTTGTAACACAAGTTTACTTTTTTCAAAGGGCAGGGCTACATTAAATTGTAATTTTGGTGAATGTTGCAATAAAGATTTTTTCATTTTCATTTTCATTTTCACTATTTAACTATTCATACAATCTTATCCTCTAAAAAATCTTTGACAGAGTAGTACATCCATTAAAAAAGTAAGAAAGCTTATTTTTAAATTTATATAATGTCAACGTTTTTATGTCACGTGGCAGTTTATTATAAATTTGTATCTCCATACAGTATGCATTCTGAGAATATAACTTCAATCTTTGACTCGGAGTACGTAGGTCGTTTTCTCTCTGACCTCTATATTCATAGTCCTTGTTTGATGTAAAAAGATTTTGGTATTACTTAACGAAGACTCGCATTTCAAATTTATATAAGCAAGGAAGTGGGAAAACATTTAGAGCTTTAAAGAGAGGTCGTTACATTTCTTTTGCGCTTTAAACGCTCTTATTATCGTATCTACTGCATTACCCCATAAAATTACACCGTATCTTAGTACCGATGCAACATATTCGTGGTACGCTTGCAGAGCTGCTGATTTGGATGCAATTTGTCTGATTCTGTTTAGCGCATAAACAAAGCGATCTAATTTAGCTACTATTTCATTAATTTGTGCTTTCCAGTTTAGGTATAGCTTGCGCGGTGAATTAAGATCGCTCGGCAAATTAGTGGAAGTGAAGTGCGCAGTAGTGATTTTGTAAATCTCTTTGGCGGGGCATGAGGGGCGAGGGGCCAGCGCCAACAAGCTATTGGACAATCCACGTTCCGCGCTTTTTTCTCGCGCCTCGCGTCTCTATGGTACTGTCGCGCCCAGATTGTTTTTGAGTTAGTTGTTATTTCACTACGGATTAATGACCAAAAATAAAGTCTTAAAACGGCAAGCCAGAAAAATAGTTTATGACGTGAATTGTTTTGTTAAACAGGAAACAAATGAAATCGTGGGTAACTTAAAAGAAGTAAAAAATAAAACAGCAGAATTTAATAGAAAGGTATTAGCACTGCCCGATGATTAGTTTTTAAATAATAATATTCAAAAAATGAATTGAATATTATTATATAACCTTAAAAAAATACTTTAGTCTTTTATTTTTCTGATTATACTAGCAAGTTAAGGCACAAGCAAAATACTAGTGTTATTGAAAGTTAAGTTACTTAGGTGCAAAAAAACGGAATAAAATATTATTCAAAGAAGTACCAAATCTACACTTAATGAAATGGCCTTAGCAATTATTATGTACGCGATTGTACACATGCGCTAATTACCCCCACCAGTTTCGCCGAGCGATCTTAAACCACCACGCGACGTATAGTTGTCAATTTGTATACGTAAAATTTTTGTCGCATTTACGTTTTCTATTACGTTAGTTGTATTTTGGTAATTAATGTTAAATTCAGTATTAGTACTATTAATTGTTTTAAATTGTATGTATTTAGTTTTGTCCAAATTTATACTCAAATTGTTATTTTTTAAACATGTCATTATTTTATCAAATTCTGTCTTGACGGTTAATTGCATTTCGTTTTTAGTTTTGCATTTAATTATAAGAGTTGTATCATCCGCGAACAAGATACAGTTTTGTTCCGTGACATTTGGCAGATCTCATTTGATATAGAGAAGGAATAATAATGGGCCCAAAACACTGCCTTGAGGAACGCCGCATTTGTTAGTCAGAAATTCAGAGGTACAATATTTTTTTTAAATTATTTTCTATCCTAGATATTTGAACACATTGTTCACGATGAGCTAGGTAACTTTTTATCCAATTTGATGCCGTATCTATCTGCATGAATCATCAACTATTCAACAATAGTTGATGATTCATGCAGTCAAAGGCTTTACTCATATCGAGAAATATTGGTAAAGTATTTAGCCCTGTGTCAGCGTTTAGCTTTTCGTAAAGGCGTGAGAGCATTACAAACTTAAAAAAAACGTTATCTCGACATTTTCGAGTGTGGTTAGATTTTTTTTTATTGTTCAACAGAAATAATTCAAGGACAATAGAAAAACATAATCTGACGATTTTTATAAGCCGAAGTATCGAAAATAATCTTTAAAAGTTCGTGCAGTCTTACCGATTCTTCATTTTATGTAAAAAAAAATTACATGAATATATTTTTTATTTGAATAAACTTGTTTTTTTACTTCCGTGCTATTTTACATGTATTTCTTAAATAAAAAAAATAATTAATTTGACAGATGTACAAATTTCTTCTTGTTAATGGTCAGATTATGTAACAGCACGACTTGAGCATGCAAGTGAATCCTCAGTTTGTAAATCTGACGCGCTCGAGTATTATAAAGTAACTATTATTTTTTACATATTTAAAAACCACCGTAATCTTGCGTCAAGTCCAAATCGTCAGAATTTTGAATCGGAGCTTCGTTGAGGGTCACTAAACATTATCTCTAAATATCTGACGATCTCGTTTTTTATTATTTTTCTCCCTTCCATACAGTCACCCTCAAAGTGTAAACCGGCAGATTAACATATTTTCGTTATTAGAGATACGTGGGATATACGCGATATCAATTGCTGATGTGCTCGAGTATTTCTGACAATTTTTTTTTTTTTTACGTTTTTGAAAATCTGTTGCTCCCCCCTTCCTTTTAACACGGTATAAATACACCATCTAACATTGTTTTTCTTCCCATCATATAATCTATACATTTCATAAGTCTCGAAAATGCTTGTTATCCTACAATCCTCCCCTACTACTATAAACGCTCCATAATTATCTAACCCCTCAAAACTATCTATAAAAAATATACTCATTGGTATTGGTATTGGTGATGGGCTCTTTTCTCCGCATTTAGACTCCTATTTGGTCCGTTATGCGTGAACATAGCATCGGTATGGCTAGTCAAGCCATCCCAGCTCCTTCCAGAAGCGCAGAAGCCTCCTGGGGCGTTTACAGGCTTCTAGGAGCGACCTCACGTCTTTGAGGATTTCTGCCCGTTGTGCGGCCAAACCCACGCACTCCAGGATCACGTGGGCGGCTGTTTCCTCTGCGTCCAGGCATCCCCTACATAGGGGACTGTCTGTCGCATTCATGATGAATAGTTGTCGGTTTAAAGTTAGGTGACCTGTAAGTGTGCCTACAACTATTCGGAGGTCTGGACGATTAAGGCTGAGCAGTCTACAGGTCAACCACGGCGAGACTGCAGTCATCGCCAACTTGGACTGTCTACAGCTTGTTTGATCTACCCAACGCTTATTATGTGCAGCACGAGTACGCTGTCTTGTACTTGTACCCATGAGCGCAGTTGGCGGGAGTGGCAGAATGGGTATGGGTCCAGCCACTTTTGTGGAGGATCCCCTTCTTGCCAGCTCATCGGCGGCATCGTTCCCGTGTGATCCACTATGCCCTTTAATCCATTGTAGGATTACTCTGTTGTTGGATGCAAAACGATCCAAAACTATTGCGACACATTCGCATTGAAATATCGAACTGTGTTGGCCTAGTGCTAGTGATGTTTTGATATTTAGGTCTTGTGAGAATACTCCGGCTCCAGTGCCCATCCCCATCTTGGAACCGTCCGTATAAATTCGGACTTCATGTATGCCAGAGTAGTCTTGGTCACTTTCAAATAACTGTATTTGGTAATTCTTTTCGATAACGTATTGTTTAGGGATCCTGTCGCATGGGGCAGCGATTAGTGACTCATGTTTCACTAGATTTTTCCACAATGTGGAGTGAGAACCCTCTTGTTTGTGCCACAGACCGGAAAATATACTTAAAAGAAACCAATCTCTTTCATTTAACTCACCAGGACTTCCATTGGGATTCATCGGGTAGACCTCAGTAGGTGCTCCATCGTCGTCCACATATTGCATGGCGATCTGGCCGTTACTTCTGACTTTGTCAAGGACTTGCTGCTCGGAGACGGAGAACCTTCCCTCCCCGTGGGCCACCCACACTCCGAGCACGCTGCCGCCCATACCACGGAACCAGACATCTGCTCTGTTTTTGTCTTCTGTTATCTTGACAGCACTCCACCGACATTCGAATCTGTTGTTAAAGAGGAATATGTTATTCAACTCCGGCTGAAGGCCATAGAAGTCACGGCCGGTAAAACATTTACAAAGAAATATTCATACAAATACATAATCTCACATGAGATATTTATTTAAAATAAAGAAGCTACTAGACAAGACGCAATCAGTGGGTTAGAGGTCAAACTTTTTCAAGCCATTTTGAAGTTAACATTTCAAATAAGCTTATAGATTTTACTTCACAAATTTTGAATCTTACTTTATTAGAAATTAAGTCCATAATTGATTTTCGAAATTTTGTAGCAACACCTGAAGTTCTGCCGAGTGCCGCATGATAGCATTTTCACTATATTATCGAACAAATTATAGAACTCAGATAGTCGATAATATATGACATGGAATCATAGTAGTAGATTATGCACTAGGGGGATAAAGCAGTGTCTTATGTCACGGGCAGCATATTGAATCCTGAGCGAAATGAAGGATTCTGTAGTTATGGTAAGAATCCTGAATGAAGCGAAGAATTCAAGTCTGCCCAAAGCTAAGACGCTTTTATCCCCGACGAGCATACTCTACTTTATACACCTACTGTGCCTACTGTGACGTTAAATGAAAAAGAAATTATAAATTATAAAACCAATAAGTGACAACAATTCGCGGAAAATTAGGATCGAAAATCACCGATTTTTAGGGTTTCGTAGCCTAAAGGCAAAAAATCGCCCAAGTGCGAGTCGAACTCGCAAATGAAGGGTTTCGCCTCTCACCCAAGGTTTCCTGGAAGAGACTGCTACGTAGCTATAAGGCCGCCTATTGTGTGTTCCTCTTTTTTGACATTTTCTTTGTATGTGTTTTTTTTTTGTATCGTGTGCAATTAAGTTTCTATTATTATTGCCAAAATGCCATTATAATGTTTCGTCTGCAAAAATAAGTTTGTTTTTCATAGTGTTTGTATGAATGACAAAGTTATATTTGCTCTGAAACTACTAAATAAATTTCGTTCAAACCAAATTTCGTTAAAAGTTTTTATAAAGAGCTACATCATAAGTTTTTTTTTATTTTTCTCTTTCTTATTTTAAAAGTTAGAGGGGGGGGGGACACATTTTTCCACTTTGGAAGTGTATAACTTTCAAACGGTTGACTTTGATAAAAAACTGTTTTAGAAGCCTCAATGTAATTTTTAAATATCTATCTAATGATATCCCACACGTATAGGTTTGATGAAAAAAAAAATTCAGTAACAGTTACATGTATGGGGAGCCCCCCTTTAATTCATATTTTTTTTATTTCTGTGTAAAAACCGTAAAGCGGTTTACAGAATACATCTACCGACCAAGTTTCAACTGTGTGATCCTTATAGTTTTGGAATAAAGTTGCTGTGACATCTTACCACTTTTTCCAACCAATTTTCGTTGAAAGTTTTTATTAAGATCTACAGCATATTTTTTTTCTTTTTTCATTCTCTTATTTCAATGTTTTTCATAGTGTTTGTAATTTTGCGGTTTTGGAAAATGTGCTATAGCTCTGAAACTACTAAATATATTTCGTTCCAACCAATTTTCGTTAAAAGATTATATAAAGATCTACATCAATTATATTATTTTTTGATTTTTCACATTCTTTTTTAAAAGTTACACACATTTTACCACTTTGGAAGTGCATAACTTTCAAACGGTTGACTTTGAGGAAAAACTGTTTTAGAAGCCTCAATGTAATTTTTAAAGATCTATCTAATGATATCCCACACGTATAGGTTTGATGAAAAAAAAATTCAGTAACAGTTCCAGTTGCTTTTGCAGTTTTCCAAAACTGCAAATATACAAACACTATGAAAAACAAAGTTATTTTCGCAGACGAAAAATTTTAGTGGCATTTTGACAATAATAATAATAGAAACTTTATTGGACACGATACAAAAACACGCGCATACAGAGAAAATGACAAAAAAGAGGAACACACAAACACACATTTTTCACAATAGGCGGCCTTATTGCTACGTAGCAATCTCTTCCAGGCAACCTTGGGTGAGAGACGAAACCCTTCATGTACGAGTTCGACTTGCACTTGGCCGATTTTTTCTTTAAATATTTAGTTCCGTAGGCAATGCAATGATAATTTTCATTATATCTGTGTGTGACTGTGACCAAGAGTCTAGACTACATTCACAATTTGATGATTTGCCATGTTTTACTGATAAGTAAGACAAAAGACACGAAAATGAAAGAGATAGCTATTACATTATATTTGTATGTGTGCACAATATCACATAATTCCAATTTCAAATGTTTTCTTGGTGCTCGATCGACCGCTCGATGCGGTCCCCATACATACAGCCATGTTTATATTTTTCATAGGAGTAAAATTCTCTTTAAAGTGTCAATTTTATAGTTAAAACCTCCTTGGAACAGAAAGTTATGCCTTGAACAGACTTTTTTTTTCGAAACTATTTTTGATAAAGTTTTTGGCGTTCCAAATTTAAATGTTATCATAATTACACAAGGGAAGTTCCGTACAACATTAGCTCCCTCCGGGCATTAATAGCTTACTTTCAAGTAAAGAATATTTGATATTTATACGTGCTACAGATGCAGGTGGTGTATAAAAAAAACATTATGTACCTCTCAGAACTGTTATGGTCTAGAAATAGTTGAGTTTTGTTGGCACTCTTCGCGTTGGTTTCAGGGTCGATCCACCCAAGAAGGGCCATCAATTGGCAGCCATTGCAAACGCCCAATGAAAATGTATCTGTCCTATTCTTGAAATGAGAGAACTGAGCACTCAGCGATTCAGAGAACAATATACCAGCTGCCCATCCTTTGGCTGAGCCAAGTGTATCTGTCACAAAATAAAGCAAAATTAGAATCAACGACGCGTTAACAACGATAACAATTGCGGGCCTATAGGCCTAAGATGAGCACCGCGACAAATGTTTCTCGACGCTTATGTCGCGTAAGCGCACTGTCTGTCGCGCTCACACCGTAGACATCGCGAGATAAATTTCGAAAAATTCGTCGCGGCGCTTATCTTAGTCCTAATGTTACCATTGCTCAAATGTCATAATCATAATCATTTATTTGCACTTGTTTGGGGTACACTGCAGATGACATTAAAATATAGATCAGCCCAATCAGCCATTTACAATAGCATGCAAAACTATAGGTACATAATAAAATTAGATTTATACAATATTAATTCATTCCATAGACACAACACAAACATGTCAGTATCGAGTGAAATTAGGAAAAACATAATGTCAGAGAAACAATAAAAATCACAAATCTATACTAATATTATAAAGCTTAAGAGTTTGTTTGTTTGAACGCGCTAATCTCAGGAACTACTGGACCGATTTAGAAAATTCCTAAACCATTACAATGCTACACATCTCCCGAGTGACAGGCTTTATTTTATCCCGATATTCCTACGGGAACGGGCACCACGCGGGCAAAACCGCGAGGATCCGCTAGTTACAAATATAAATGTCCTAACGTTACCATCGCGTTAGCGTTAAGAGTTTATTTCTCAATCATATTTCTATTGTCCTAAGATCTATTTGTCAAAATTCTACTCTAATGTCGTGTAGCTGGGACTTGCTGCTCATCATCATCATGGGAGGCATGCTCTCAGGCAAGAAGCGTAACGTAGCTGGGACATAACGTGATAGTAACGTTTGAACATTTGCAAAACACACTGTGACGGGGCTCCTAGTCCGGCAGCACTAGAGTCACCGGAACGTCGGAACCGCCGCACTTGTTTAATAAATAAAAGAATGGTTCACAGGAGACTTGACTTTAATTTTGAATTAATGGAAATAAGGAACTGAAACAATATAAAATACAAAGATATAGAAAAGTTTTAGTTATAAATACCGAATCGAAATAACGAGTAAAAAAGTAGGTGTGCTTACCCCGTGTATCGGGTTCCTGATGTATTAGAAAGATATAAATGATTTACCCAAATTTTAAAAACGTACCGTTCAGGTAGCTGGTTTCTGTATGATTACGTCAAAATGAGCCGAAAAGGGATCGTGGAACGGAGAAAATTTGAATTTAGACAGAACAGATAAAAATACAATTCGATTACCATAGAGTGAGACTACGGAGTTTCTAACCATTATAGAGGTTTCATCCATCTATAAGGCTAGAACGAAATGGCATCGTTACAACACTAGTCCTCTGGTCTCCAAAATTGCTCTTAATTTTTTTTAAATAAAATAGCATTGTATGTTATGCAAAAAAATCTACTTGTACTATTCTAGTAATGAATTAATAAATCTGTTGAATAATAGATTACCCGCGTAACTGAAACCTCCTGGGAACACCAATCCTTGGAATGCATCTAAAGTGATCTTTTTGCCCTGTAGGTCACTCATTGTAACATCAAACACATCGAAATTGGCCATCATCAGGGACGCTATCATTTCACGGTCACCATTTGTACCTGGAGAAGTAAAATAAGTAATATAATGAAGCAATCTAATTTGGAGGAAGATAAAAAAAATGCAAATTGCTTGCTTAATTTGACTAATATAAAATATAAAATACTGTATTTGTAATTTTATTAAATATCTGTAGAAACCTTCTTCTCGAAGAACAGCGATTTTGATTGATTTCGTCTTAACTACCGCCGCAGATGGATCGAAGGTCACTGAGTAGGTAGCTCCTTTACGTTTTTCGAGACCTGAAAACGAAAAAAACGTTAGAAAATTCTTCTTCTTCTACTGTCTTTCTATAATGTAATCTTCATAGAAACAGAAGCCAACCTTTCCATTCTTGATTGATGCAGTCAGAGTTAGCTTGCAAACACTCGAGTTGGTAGCTAGTTTCCTCCCACATTTTGAAGACATCAATCAGTTGGGTATTCAATACTTCTTTGCCATTGACCTTAACTGTAACCTGTACAAAAAAGGCCAAATTATATCTTCACGGATTCGAAAGTTAGTGCGACACAATCAAACCCGAACCCATCACTGCAAACTGCATCAAAATCGGACTAGAAGTAGAAATGGAAGCGAGCTTCTTCCGGAATCCTCAATCACTGAGGAACTGGCTACCTAATCTTTAACTACTGGAACACAACAATGCTGAAAACATTGTTGTTATGGCGTCAGACTTAGATAAGATGGTGGTAGCTAGCCAGGCGGACTTAAAACAAGTCCTACCACCAACCAAACCAGATACAATATGTACCCCCATTAGGAATCGAACCCGGGACCCCTGGGTCTGAAACCTCCCACCCCAAACGCATATACCGTATCCGTACCGTCGTTGGTAAAAAGAAAAGTCGATAACAATGATATAATATGCTGGTGAATTCGCTTATTATATTTACCTCAGAATGCATTCCATATTTGCCGGTTTTACCAATAAGCTTTGCATTCACACCATTCTTCTGATACTCATCGAGCACGTATTTCAAATTACTCTGAGCTACTTCCACGATGATACCTAGTTCTTCATTGAACAACGCCTCGATATCAGACACATTGTTTTCCACCTTCAAATCTATGTCCAAGCCACGAGCACCTCCAATGCCCATTTCCAAGGCAGTCGTTATGAAGCCACCTTCACTAATATCGTGACCGGATAGCAGCTTCTTTTCTACAATTAACGTAGAAATAGATTACATAGACGTATTTTTTTAAATAGATTTTAACGAAAGATAGTGTTAACGAGCGATGTAGAGACACGTAAAATAGGTAGGAATAGTTGGGTTAAATTTTAGTTATCTGAAGCAAATAACATTTTGGATAATATACAATTTTCCACCTTTTTTACCGTAGTCAGGAAATAACCTTAATGCCAATTTTTATTTGTTGCATATATATATATCATTATGTTCACTATCATGTATTTATTGTCTAATGACAGCGTACTTTTTGTGCAAATAAAAATCATTGTTTAAAAATTGCTTCAAATCGCCGGCCCACTGGTCTTACGCGTCTAGAGGAAGAATGAACCGTATGAAATGAAAATGTATAGAAAATTACCTTTTAATAATTTTTGTGTCGTTTTGAATAACGATTTCAAAACCGCTGGATTATCCAAGTCTGGTGTGATATCTCCCAATTGCTTGTAACACTGAGCAAGTGATGAACCACCGAGTCTAGCATAGAAAATACTGTTTAGTTTATCTTTAAAACACTACTTACACTTGAAAATGAACTTAAAATGTTATAACAAAAGGTTCAAAATTTTTAGATGTCAAATTAATTAATAAAGAAACAAAGACTTCTTACGCACCTGTATTTGCCTGCTGCTGCTGGAACATATACTAGAGCAGACCCGTCTTCTAGAAGCGCTGGTTCAATTTTAACCGTAATATCGGGACAAGGCGCGTACGTTGATACAACCAATGTGCCAGGTGATTTTACTAAAAGATAAATGTACATGCTGAAATTTATATTTATTACACCCTTTTTATTTTACAGCGAAGTTTTTGCATGATAATATCTTTATTTTCGAGAGTATTCTAGAAACACTGTGCAAATCAACTTTATATATTCATAGGCATACAGTCCAAAATTCAATACTATTAATATTATTTTGCACAGTTTATTTTTTTTCTCTTTACAAACAGTCTTATGTCTAAATCCAACAATGTAATACCAACAAATTAAGTAAATATCTTATGGTAAATTTTTTCCTTTGGAAATCCGGTCTAATGCTCTGGACGCAGCAATGCTCTTCTAGAGCATTCGACCGGATTTCCAAAGGTCGCGGGTTCGATACCCGTCTGAGAATTCACTTGTAGCCAAGTTAATTTTTTCCAATATTTTTTATTTAAAATTTACCATAAGTATAAAAATAGCATTGAAAAATGCAAAAATTACAAAATCATAAAGTAAATATCTATTTGTAAGGAGACTGGCACCTAAGCTAAGTCGAAGTCTGTATTATAGGATACGAGGATCTCCGCCCTCGTGACAATTTTGGTATCCTTATTCTATATATAGTATATATATAATTAATCTAAGACAAATCAATATAATTATAAGCTGTAAATTTAAAAAACAATCAACAGTAAAAGTTATTTAGAGCTGTTTTATATTAAATATATGTACTTAGGTAACGTATGTATAATTTATATTGTGTATATTATGTATTAAAATGTTATGAATTTAATTTAAGACTTTAGTAAATATTCAGTGTTATCATAGTTGAGCTTAAGCAGATATTCCTTGATTTTGTTTTTTAATTCATGAGTACAATTGTTAACGATATTGAGATGTTTGTTCATAATATTATATAGTCTTCATCCTCTATAGTAGAAAAAAATCTGGCCAAAACTAGTATTAACTTTAGTTGTATTATAGACCTTATAAAATCTACGACCACTTATTTGCTTATTATCGGGAACGAGCCGATGTTGTCGCAAGATAGTGCCCAATATGTATAACTGTCTAAACGTTAAAACTTTAGCATCATTGTATAGATCAGCAGTAGAATAGCGTCGAGTCTTAAACAAACTAACCTTCAAAAATAACCTCTGAGCCCTTTCTAGTTTGATCAAGTTCGTTTTCGGGGCGCCACCCCAAGTGGCGATGCAGTAAGAAATAATTGATTGCACAAAAGCGTAATAAATATTTTTAAGAGTTAATGGATCAAGTACATGTCGGAGGTTTTTAAATATATATGTTAATTGTCTAATCCTGGTCGCCACTCTGGACACCATAAGTTTAAGAAATATTGGTTAATGGTGTCAAATACTAAATTGTCTCTACTTAGTGACCACATTGTAGTGGCATCTACTCTTAAACTAAATCAGAACATTTAGTCCTCACAATTGTAACACGCAGTTGTGAATGTCAAAGGAGCTACCTTTCGATTCATAAAGTTCTACAGAGCGGGAGACCTTGTATCGAGAAGAACCGGAAAACCTGGTCAAGAACTGTCTGCCGCCCCACATCTAGTTTGTCTCTTTCACTTTTTACATTTCCTCTCTTTCCAGCAACATCCAAGTCTCTAATGGCGGCGCACAATGCGTCACACAACAAAAAACAGCGTAGCCCTCTACACCAGTTTTGTCACCCCACATCTCTCGTCGTCTCTTTCACTGTTTACATTAGCTCCCTCTCCAGCAACGTGTGCAGCGAGTCCTTCCCTCCGTCGACGGCAACACCAAGTTCTCTCATAACGGCCCATACCAAAGTGCCGCCCTTTACACCAATTTTATCACCCATATCTAGGATGTCTCTTTCACTCTTTACATACCTCTCTCTTTAGCGACGTGTGCGCACATAGACAACGAGTCCTTTCCCCCGTCAACGGCGACATCTAGTTCTCTCATAGCGGCACATAATGCATCACACGCTACCACCAAAGTATTACCACCCCACATCTAGTTATCTCTTTCACTCTTTACATACCTCTCTCTCCAGCGACGTGTGCGTCTACAGACAGCGAGTCCCCCCCGTCGGTCGACGGCAACACCAAGTTCTCTCATAGCGGCCCGTACCAAAGTGCCGCCCCCTACGCCAATTTTACCACCCCATATCTAGTTGTCTTGTTCATACTTTACTATCTTTCTTTCCAGCGACGTGTGCGCAACATAGACAGAGAGCCCTTCCCCCTGTCGTCGACCGCCACCGATTTTTCTCATGGTGGCACATAATGCATCGCAAGCTACCACCAAAGTGCCGCCCTCTACGCCATTTATCACCCCACACCTAGTTGTCTCTTTCATTCTGTACATTACCTCTCTCTCCAGCAACGTGTGCGCACATAGACAGCGAGTCCTTCCCCCCGTCCACGGCAACTCCGAGTTCTCTCATGGCGGCACACAAAGCGTCACACGCTACAACCAAAGTGCCGCCTTCTACGCCAGTTTTGCCACCCCACATCCAGTTCCCGGAGCATTTCACGTCCTCGAGCTCAGTTATACCGGCGAAAACCTAAAAACCACAAAGTCTACTAGTTAAAAGTTCTTTGTAAAAATCAGGATACCGAAAAAAGAGGCTACAGTGCTTGTGCAGTTGTCATATGGAGATCTCGCTTAAGTTTCCAACTAGGTCTATAAAACGATTGTAATTTTTTACCAATCCTCGTCAATACAAAGAACCGCTCCCGGAATCGAGTAATCCTTTGATGTTCTGCATGCCGATAGATGTCACTGACCCAACTAATTCGTAGTATGACAGAGATATAACGGCGCAGACAACTTACCAAATTGGTCAAGGCCTCTCCTAGCGAAACTCTCGCTCCTGCCGCCGGATCGAGTAAACCTTTGATGTTTTGCGTGCCGATAGATGTCGCTGATCCAACCAGTTCGTGGTATGACAGAGCGATGACGGCGCAATCTGCGAGCGGTGTGTGGAGAGGGCCTACGCATTGCTGCTGCGCTACCAGACCGGTGACGCAGCGATCTACCTGAAAAGATTAATCTTTGTAAAACCTTAAAAATTATGATTGGATTGGTAGAATAAATTAACGATTCAAAAATGCTTATTTCAAGTTTGATTATTACATACTATTTCCTCATTTTGTTGAACATTAATTTAGCAAATAAATCCCTACAATATTTTAATTGTAATTTCCTTTGAATATTCTGGACATTTTTATTAGTTTGATGACATTGAGATAATATATTATCAAATATACTGTTGTTAAAACAAAATACTACTTTTGATACACGCACAGTTAAGTCGTTCAAATCGCTTATGTACAGAAGGTGTTACAAAAATGTGTAGACCTTATGGGCCCTGTGGGACATTACAATTAGCGTTTATTTTATAACTACCTTATTTGTCAAATATCTCTTGCTAGCTACATTAACTAATCTGAGGACTCTATCTAGAGCACTTTGGATGGTCACATCTTTAGGAAGCGAGAGTGGCAACTTCGTTCTTTTCTCACGCTTCAAATCAAACGTCTTTCTTGGCATATTTCCTGAAATAACATATCACACATCAGTGAATTCATTGCAATCGGTTAAAAGTTATTTCAATATTGATGCATTTTAGTCGCTACAGAGATAAATGGCTTTAGGCTTAACTGTATATCATTATTACTTGCAGTATACATATAAAATTTTTGGTAACAATAAAAATAATAGTTTTTAGCAGTATTGTGTTTTTAATCTTCTGTCTTACATTTAATAATGATCATACCAAGCACAGCTTCCAAATGTAAGTCGTAGGGGAGTTTGGATTTGGTTTCTGGTTTGAGTCTGTTGCCTCTGTCAATGTACAGATCCGTGAAAGAATCTTCGACGAGACTCATGAAACCGTCACCGGTCACTTCACCTACGAACGACACAGGACATCTTTCGCGGCGACAGATTTCTGTAAACAATGTTTCAGATTAATCACTTGCGATACACAATAAGAAGACACTTTTTCTCAATTATAATTTACTTGTTGTAGCTATAGCAATATTATTAATGAGGAAACTTATACCCAGCAAATCTAATAATGAAGAGATGATAGTGATAATTGTTAATTGAAAAGCAGTATTCAAGTATTAATGTATAAACTCAATCAAACAAATGGATATTTCTCAACATTGATTTGAAAGAAGTTGACGACGCGTGGTTTACGCGTTGTTGACCATTGTTAGTCACAGACATTTCAATGCAATTCTGTAAGTTGAGTTGGAATGGAGACGGCATTAAGTAGTCGATGTTATGTATTAAAAAGTTAAGTCGTTGTGTAATAAAAGTATTTAAAGTCAACTAACCTTCAAGAATAGGCCTGTTCTTCTTGCTACATAACAAAGCATCGTTCTCTTGGTATTCAGCCCCCCACAGTTCCAAAGTAGTGATGGTTGGGTCACCGAGTTGGAACTCTTTTGTGAATACCACAGCTCCCTCAGGTTCCACTAATTCTTTCAATACATTTCCATTACCACCTGCACCTTGGTCGTGTATTGCTGTAAATTATACACAAGTGATTACAACCTTATCTACCAGGTCATAGAGTCAATTTTCGAAAAGCATGTTTTTAGTACTAATTGTTATACATACATTCTACTGGATTGATGTCAGACTCCAAACATCCTCTCACGACGCGGTTGAGACGGTTCCCCATTTCAGCGTCACCTATGACAAAATAGAGGGTATATTTTTAAAGTTATTTGTTAAGTAGTGCTTATTGTTATTTTTAATATAATAAAATGTATTCTAAACTAATGCATTATTTGCGGAGCTGTTTTCATAAACAGCTCCCCAAATAATGCATTAGTTTAAACATTTAAACATGATATTAATCCTAATCTATTTAAATAAATACGATATTCATCACATTTATATAATTTTGAACAAAATTGTCTTTGACATCATTTAATTTTAATGAATATCTTAGGAAATATCATTGATTTAAAATAACTCCGCAACAAAATAATTCGCGACAAAATTCATTCGTCAGGTAGGTTTGCTTACTTTATACTGATATATTCCCGACGTTTAAGCTAGAACGTCACACGTACAAATAGCGCCCTTCTTCCCGTGGCCGGATTATATTTGAGCAATACTTTTTTCTAATTATGTTGTATTCTTGTATGGAACGTTGCTTGCTTCGAGTATTGTTTTATAGTTGGTTGGTTTTTAATTAGGTAGGCAATACCTAATTGCCTATATGGAATGCACGCCCCTGTACCTATAGTATCGTTATTCTATGATAAAGCAAGAGTAAAATAAAGTAAATGTAAGGACAATAACCTCTTTGCACAGCTCCGAAGTCCAAAGCATGGTCCCTCGAGTCACCGCCCTGGACAGCCACGGAAGAAGCGGCGCCACCGCCCACTCCGATCCTGTACACGGGCCCTCCTACTTTTACCAATAACATACCTGCGAAACAGAAAATCATAGTTAAGAAGACTTATTCTCGCTTCAGGCCAAACGAGCGAAAGTTTGTGAGTCATATAGTTTTTGTTCAATACATAGTCCCAACTTATTTTGTCACTGCCTTTAGCACGATCTTCTAAAGCAGCATCTTCTTTAGCAACAAACCGAATGCAGCAGAAATTACGCGGCTGACATTTTTTTAAATTAATAACCGGTGACGCTTTGCCTTCATCACAATTCATACCTGATGTTAAGTATTGATAAGGCTTAAGATGGAAGCGCACCTCCAGGAAACCAGAAAGCCGGACCACAACAATGCTGAAAACATTGTTGTTATGGCGTCAGATTTAGACTTACAATACGCAGCTCACAACTCACAAACTACGTTCGTCTAGCTTCACCGCTTCCAAGAGAGCAAATGCTAGTCTACGCGGTCTTCTTGCAACTACAAATGTTTGTGTTGTGTTATGTTTACCCTTTGCACCACCTCGAGTTTGATGACGCCGCTCATTTTATTTATAGATAAAAATACAAGTTTACGTCCGAATTTTAGCGTACCATAAAGACGATGAAACATATTTGGAATCAGTATAGAAACTTATTTAAGCTCACCTTTTTCGGGTGTATTCTTTTTGATCATTGTGTGAGGCATGTATCCAATGCCACCACTGAACATTATCGGCTTCACAAACTCTTCTCTGATATTATCCGCGTTCTTCAATCCATAAGACTGAACAAAACCTACCCACAAAAAGAACATTAGATATGAAATCTTAATAATACAATAGATGAATACTCTACACGATAGAATATTTGCTATCTAGACGTCATTCTTACTTCTTACCTGTAATGACAGGCTCTCCAAATTTATTTCCATAATCTGAGGCGCCGTTACTAGCATCTATAATTATTTGCAATGGGCTTGCAAAATTAGAAGGATATTCCCATTCTTTTTCTTCCCACGGCTGCTCATAACCTGTACACATGTTAATACCAATGACATTCTGTAGTTTTCTCATTACCATCAAGAATTATTATTGAAGTACGGTTTTTGTAAACTAACCTGGTATATGGAGATTTCCCACACTGTATCCTGCAGTCCCAGCCACAGTGTGTCCACCCCTTCCTACTCCTTGGACATCTCTAATCCGACCACCAGTCCCAGTTGTTGCTCCGCTAAACGGTGCCACAGCGGTAGGCATGTTGTGGGTCTCAGCTGTGAATATTATGTCTGACTCGGTTTCCTCCTGGACCACTTGAGATGGAGCTCGCACATTGGAAGGCTTTATCTTAGTGTGTTTGAAGCCTTTTATGGCACTGAAAAAAAATATAGTTAAGTCTCTATTGTCTGGCTTCAATTCCATCTATCTAAAAAAATAAGTCTACCTGCTGTTATCTCCAAACTTGATAACATTATTGTTATTAGAAAACTCTTGAGTAGAAGCCACCATATCAATGAGGGACTGATGCATTTCTTCACCATCTAGAATTATCTTTCCCTGTAATACAAATCATTTGGTCTCTTTGTAGATCTATTATTATTTATTATTTATAGAATGCAAATTAAGTCAATTGGTTAGCATATAATAATATTACCTTGAAGAACCAGTGACGTGAATGTTCACTATTACTCTGGGCAAGGTCAAATAACTCAACACTAGTTGGGTCCCGTTTTAATTTGTTTACAAATAAATCCATATAGAAGTCCATGTCCCAGGAGTCAAAGGCCAAACCTAGAAGAACAGAATTACTATTATGGTTTTGCTATTATCACAAATATTTGATTTCAAACTTATTTGCTTTTATTACCTAATTTTTTATTAACATTTTCCATTGCTGCTCTGCCTTCTTTTTGCAAGGGCACAACAAACCAGGGTTCCAGATCTTTAGGCAGTCCTTCATTGAAACTATGCCTAGGCAAGTTTTTACTTGTGTAAATACATTGGGTCATTCTATCATGTAAATGTGACGCCAAGTCTTCAAATAAGTTGGCAGAAACATTCTTTGTACGGTTGAACGTGATAAGGTATCTAGTGGAGACCTCAAGGCGAATTATATCATGCAATCCTACACTTTCACATATCTGGACAGAGTTACTGGAATCAGCCGTTGAGAAATTGAACCTGCAACAAAATATAAAGTTACATAACAATTGAAAATGACAAAATAATTTCATCAGTGCTTAACTTTGTACTGCTTGGCTATGTAACTTTGTTTCTACAAAATTAAATGCAGTATTTCACCAGCATCCCATATTTGTTAGGCTTCTGTCACCAATCCCAATGGAAAATACTATCACATTCAAGGTTTCACATTTATAATAAAAATAAGATAAAAATTACCTTGGTCCAATCTCAATTATGACCTGATTTTGCTTCACATTTTTATATACAGTTTCATTCTTCAGAGCAAAAGGTTGAAGTGGAGAACTGAGAAGCCATTTGAGAATTTTTATTTGATTGATGTTCAAATAATCACACCCTTCAGCAAGTTCCACATGGTAGCAGAGTTCCGTTGATAAATCTGACACATCTCCATCAACATTCTTCAACTTCTGTAGTATTTCCTTTGTCTTATGAGCACTAAATGCTTCAGATGAAAAAAATCTTATGATAACCATTTTAGTTTAATATGTCTAGCGAGTTCAATGTTCTTTAGTAGACTGCCTTGCTATAGTTAATTTCATGGACACTACACAAATTGATGTCTTACATCAATGTCAAAGTTCACACTCTATCTTGAGTTATCTGAAACAGATAAATAGCAAACAACTTATGCAATGTATGAACTGTAGTAAGATACATTTCTAGACGTCATGTTTGACAAATTTTATAAACATATTTTCATCATATAATATAAATAAGTACTTACTTATTTGATAAAAAAAAAAATATGGAATATTATTGCCTATTTAAAAATTCTTGACTAGTGATAATAACGAGTAATTAATTTTCAGATATGGTGCTCAAAATTTTGTATTTTAAATTTTAATGTGTCACCCAAGATGAACAAATTCTTCTAAAATAAGGATTAATTGAAATTGACTAAAGATTTGTTAATAAAAATCTTTTTATAAAAAAATTAAAACTGTCTTCAAAAAGTAAAAAAATTAACCATTCGAGTCAGTGCCAGCCAAGGCATTCTACATTGCACTTCTATTACCTTTAATTCAGTCGGTTTTAATTTTTTATAAAAAAATAATTATTTCACAAAGGAGAATGCTCAAAAAAATACCCAGGCTGGCAGCAAAAGAAAAGTAGCTCCAATTATTGGTAAAAATATGTAATTAAATATTCCATAGGGGGCAACATCGAAATCAATAGCTGTATGTGTGAAATTGCTATTCGGATTTTTACAGGGAGCAGTAAACAGATACAGTTGCGGTTTAAAAGTGTATAAAATTACTATATCTAACATAATTATATTATATAATTGTATATAATTATTATTATTCAATATAATAAAACGTAACAGTTTGTTTGTTAGTTCCTGAGATTAGACCGATTTTAAAAATTCTTTCACTATTGGGAAGCTACATCGTTACTGAGTACTGCTATAGGTGCGTTGTCACCTCCGAGGACTAGCCGCGCTTATGCGCTCGGCTTCGATGCCAAGACAGCGCGAACCTTTTCGCTACGACCGACTAAGCTACTACACGTTTGCTACTACACGTTTGCTCTCTCCCCGCCTCACCGCACCGCGCTCCTAAACAGACCTTTTTACGACGAATGGAATATTTAATTCATATTTTTACCAATAATTGGAGCTACTTTTCTTTTGCTGCCAGCCTGGGTATTTTTTTCATACTAGCATTCTCCTTTTTTGTTATGCACATTATGTCCCATAGTTACCACAATGATGACATCTAGACAAACTACTATTTGCCAAACGCAATTACCTAATATCTTTCAGGATAATTAAAAAACTACCAGCTAGATCTTCGTACAAATTTTATGGACCACACTTGAACTGAGTTCTTTCAGATAAACAAGAATTATTAAAATCGGTAGACAACTGACGATTTTATGTTAAAATATATACAGGGTGGAAATTTAAGACGGGACAGTAAGGGCAGGTACCGTTGTTGCTACATGAAAACGTTCTTAGGAAGCCTTTTAAGAATTTCTGACTTTTCTAGTACTTATACCTTAGTTGGAGTCTTAAACCGTTTTGATCCTCATAAGAAACAGGATCGATGAGAATCAAATAGTGCAAAAAAAATAAAAAGAAAACTGCTGACTGTATTTTTTTTTAAATCCGTGAATGCAGTTCTATATTTCTCAAAAAATTAAGATGGTTTCCTGGTACCTGCCCTTCGTGCCACGTTTTAAATTTCCACCCTGTATACAGAACAGAATGATTGAATATTGAATCCTGAGCGAAATGAAGGATTCTGTAGATAATTCCAGAACGCAATGAGGTACCTAATAAAAATGTTAATTATGGTAAGAATCCTGAATGAAGCGAAGGCTGCCCATGCCCAAGGCTAAGATACTTTTATCGCCGAGGAGCATACTCTACTTTATACACCGTGCTTTGCCTACTGTGACGTTAAATAAAAAAGATGAATAAATAATGAAACTAATAAATGACAACAATTTAACAATTCGTGTAAAAAATAGAAATATTGATGATTTGCCATGATAAGTAAGAAAAACGACAAGAAAAAGCATGGAAATGAAAGAGATAGCTATTACATTATATTTGAATGAGTGCACAATATCACATAATTCCAATTTCAAATGTTTTCTTGGTGCTAAGGACCCCGATACATACAGCCATGTTTATATATTTCGTAGGAAAGTCTCTTTGAATATATCTCATTTTATAGTTAAAAACTCCTTGGGCCAGGAAGTTAGGCCTACATAGGAACAGCCTAAATTTAAACAACTGTTTTCAAATTAGAGGAAGTATAGTTTTGTTTTTAAATTACTAGTTTTGCTAATAGAGTACACATGGAGGTGAAATATTAAAATAAACCATTTAGATCTGTTTGAAGAACTTTTAAAAGCAATTATATATGTGTACAACAATGTTGATTAATAATAAATGATTATATATTACCATAATTTTTCACCTCACACGCTCTGAAAAGGAGGTTTTGTCAATCAGTTTAGGCGTAGAAAATCGCTTTTTGCGGCCTAGCGCGGCAAAGTACTTTTTTAATTTAATACCTAAAAATATGTCATAATGCGTTCCGAATCGCACTATTGATGTTTTTGTTATATTTGATTCTTAATTTAAATAGCTTTGAATTGATTATACCCCCAAATTTCCCCCCCCCCCTCCAAAATAAAAAATGCATAAAATGTTACTTTTTCTTGCCTCCGAACCTCAAATTTCAATCTCAAATATCTCAGGAACTATGCATTTGCTAATAATGTCTTGCTAGCAAGTGTCAACATGAAGAATTTATAAGAAAAAGTTGTTATGATATTTATAGAAGTTTGCTCTCAATAAAACCCAAGCAATTTTTTTTTATTATTAATAAAGGCGCCTCACTGACCAAGTATTATGCTAACCACTTACCAGCACAGCTCTCGATGTTAGTAACACTCACCCACAACAAATACCTATCCAAACACTAGTGGAAAATTAAAAAGATAATTACAAAACGCGAGCAGGTGTGTAACACCGAAACAAGCAGACAGAATTTGCTGTCCTCGACAATTTAAAAATACGAAAACAATATAAGAAAGCAAAGCAAGCAAACTGCAAAACAATCCCTTTTTTTTGCCATGTGATTGTGACAAATGTGACATTGACATATTATTTTGACAACGGCTTGGACCTCTATTCGAATCACTCGTCGCGCGAGTGGCGAGGCGAACGAGGAGGCAATCAGGCGATTAGTGACCTTGCATGGATGGACATAGTACGCTTTTCGCGTTGCCCCTCGCGCGCTCGCGTTGGGCGGCGGTACTACAGGCGAAAAGCGAAGCTATCTAACCTAATGTAGTGCAGGTCGATATGCTTATCAATTTGAATGGGGATGTAGTAGAGTTAGTTGAGAGTACAAAATTTCTTGGTATTACATTGGATTCAAAACTACAATGGGATCCACATATTGAAGCCTTGTCGAGTAGACTTAGTTCTGCGGCTTTCGCAATAAGGAAAATAAGGCTCTTAACTGATATTGAAACGGCAAGACTGGTTTACTTTAGTTATTTTCATAGTGTAATGTCCTATGGCGTGTTGTTGTGGGGCTCAGCAGCTAATATAGAAAATGTTTTTATACTTCAAAAAAGAGCTGTGCGCGCCATTTACAAACTCCGACGTAGAGATTCTCTTAAGGATTTGTTTAAAGAGATTAATATACTTACTTTGGCGGGAAAATACATCTATGATAATTTAGTATATGTAAGGAAACATCATGATTTATTTATAAAGCATAGCGATGTTCATAATTTTAATACTAGAAACAAGAATAAGCTTGCCGTTCCAAAATTTCGACTTGAAAAATGTAGACGCTCGTTTTTGGGGAAAGGCATAGCCTTTTTTAATAAAGTTCCACAACAAGTTATTGAGCTGCCTTTGCATAAATTTAAAATATATGTTAAAAAAACGCTCTTAAGCAAAGGTTATTACAAGGTAGATGACTATTTAAAAGACCAAAATGCATGGATGTGATACCAACATTAAACATACTATTGTAAATAGTGTAAGAGGAAAATATTCTAATATGAGTATGAGAAAATTTTCTTCTTTTATTAAATATATTTCAAGATTGTAGATTTGTGTTTGGCAACAACATGTTCCATTGTAAATGTTGTTGTTTCTGCTAAGGCTGATAAGTTTCTTGCGGCCGTTCTTCTTATCAGTTAAAAGATGTCCTGAATGGCTGGTAGGGAAAAAAAAAATGTTGGACTATTCGAAAGTACTTATCTATAAGTCTATTTGAATAAAAATCTTTGACTTTGACTTTGACTTTTGACTTTACAGAATACGGAAACTCAAACGTCGCAAGAAAATCAGTAGAATCCTCGAGACGAGTGAATCAAAAATAGAGCTCTAGGTAGGACCTCTATTTTGAATCACTCGTCGCGCGAGTGGCGAGGCGAACGAGGAGGCGATCAGGCGATTAGCGACCTTGCATGCGTGGACATAGCTCGCTCTTCGCTTTGCCCCTCAAGCGCTCGCGTCTGGAGGCCGTATTACACAGGCGAAAAGCGAAGTTATGTATATGCGAGCAAGTTCGCTATTACGGAAACGGAAGTACGGAAAATACGGAAACTTGAACGTCGCACGAAAATCAGTAGAAACGTTGAGACGAGTGAATCAAAAATAGAGCTCCAGATGACAGTGGCTGGCTGGCATGCAGTGTCAGTCAACGGGAACGGAATTAAAGTGTGATGCTGTACTGCATTTACATATTCGCTCGAGTGTGTTGAGGCTTGAGGCAAATACCAATACAGTCAACAGCAGCTACTTTTCATTTGCACTACAAAAACCGCCGCTATTACGAGCAAACGTAAGGGGGCGTTCTCAAGGTCAAAGTGTAAAGTCGTAGCTGCTGCTCACTGTACATAGATATACAATGCGACATAAAAGAGAAGAAAACGGATTATTGTGGAACTGACCGACCGACTACACTATAGGGTACCACAACTTCCGGTTGTCAAGTTGGTAATTCTACCTACTGTCAAACCCTTAGCGCCATCATAATAAATAGTTATTTTCGTATTTAAGAAGTGGAAATTGTGACAAACTCCAAGACTATTAACTAACTTAATTTTGTTAATAGTCTTGGAGTTGGTGGTGCCCGTGATGTATGATGTTGTTGGTGCCTGTTTTTGCGTTGCTAGGCAGAAATTTAAGCCGGAAAGTTACTGAGCAATCTCGGCGATGTTTACAAACGAATAGCGGATTTTACAATTAAGTAAAATGCACGACACGTATTCACTAAGTATTAAATAGATCATGGAAGCTAATTCGTTAAGAATTTCCCTGCATCAGTATCATTTTTATACAAAAAAAAATCTTACCATGTTATACAGAAGACGTAAACAAAAATACGTAATTTTATAGCGCGACTTAAGTATTTTGAGCATTTTAAATTAATTAAATATTTTAATATTCCTACTAAATATTACATTTATAAATATTAAATATCAGTTAAAAAAGATATATATACTAGAACAAAGACCCTAAAACTAAAACCTTAAAAATATAATATAATAACTAAAATATATTATTAAAAGGAGTCCCTTTAGGCAAGGTTCCGAAGATACTGGCAGCGTTCCCCCTTTGAATAGCTAGACTAATTCTTTGTCCGAGGTAGCTGCCAGCTCTTCGGTCTCCTGTGATGTCGACTAACCTTTTTGCTATTTCCTTAAAAAGCCTTATAGCGCAAGGACCCCACGGACCAAAGGTCTCGACACCGAATGGGACAAAATCATATTCGGAGCCTAGACCCCTGTATTTGCATGATTTTGCTTTTTCAGCCGTTTCACAAGCCGCACCAGCTCTGTTGTTGGTTCCATGTAGATGAGAAGGGGCCAGCGTGTCTGAACAGGTTGCATCCCATACCAGCACCCGGCCCATCTTCCATGGAATCAAACTCATACCGTCCGGTCTCTTGCCTCGTCTCTTGCAATACCAGTCGGCTCAAGTAAACTTGGCACGTTGACGGTGGCAAGGGACCGGCGTATGATATCGTTAAGTGCGGCATGTCTCGAGAAGCGGCCTGCACTTTTTTGACATGACAGTCCGTGATGTCCTAGCTTGTCGACATCACTGCCACAGGGACATTTATGAGGAGCGCAGACCGGAACCCCAAGCCGTAGACAGGTTGCGATTCGGAGCGTGTCAGGCTCAAGAAATGTTCCTGTATTTGACGAAGGGTACGCGTGAAGCCAGTAACCGGCCTCATGCGCACCCACGGCCAAAAGCCTAGCACGCGCCGAACCTGTACTACAGCTCACAAGATTGTCGTATGTCAATTTGCAGTTTATGTCGTCCCAGCTCCTCTGTGAATTTGGAGAAATTGGAAGATTTTGACCTGGGCATGCAATTAAAAAAGCTTTTCTAGCTTCTTCCAAGTCAGCAATCTCAAAGTTTGAAGGGGATACCCTTAAAATTTTACTTATGAGATTTGCTGAACTATGGACAGAAGATAGGAAGGCTGGTAAAGCGACACTGGAAATTTTGCGAATCCCTAAACCGCCATAACGGATGGGTAGGGATGCTTGGGTCCAAGATTGCTCGTTCAGCTGCATATTGAGAATCGATTCTAAGCTAATTTTGATTAAGTTGTCTACTTGTGACAAAAGACCTGGGTGATTCCAAAAGGAGCAGCAACGGAGCAATATTTTATGTATGGTTATGATCATAATAAACAGATCCCAAACCATTATATTCTTACTGCACTTTTTAAGTGTACTTATTGTGTGAGAGAATAATAAAAATTAAATTGTTGTTATAGGTTGGTGAAGACTAGGTGATGAACTTTATGATGAATCACTAATTAGAAATGAACCACCAAATTAATTCACCAAAAATGAAGCAAGCATTAACTAAGGTGCTAGAACATCTCAACGACAGTCGCAAAAATGCATGGAAGGTGTGAAGAACCAACCTAAGTATTTGTATTTTGAATCCTTGGATAATATGGTTAAATAAAGTGTTTAACTTTGTACCAAATTGTTTTATTTAATCTATTTGTGACAGTGAGATCTGCTAGTAAAAGAGATATTTGTTTCTTTTAATATTTAGCATTTATTACGTTAAAAAAACTTAATTGAATAGAACGGCTTAGATGCAAACAAGTAGATTTTAGATTAAGCTCCTGTTCTTATTCCAAGCCTTTAAAGTGAGATGGCAACCCTGTCTGAAGTCTCGAACACGTCCGAAGCGCAACATAGCAGCCGAATCTCTCGAACATTCGCCTACTACCGCTCCCCCACCAAATAAAATTATCTAATCTGTGGCAAAATTCTGCAGCCATGCGCGGAGGCGCAGCTAGCCTCATTGGCGTTTCTTGTCTGGAATAAACAGCGCGTCTTAATTAATTGCTACACCGTGCTTTAGTTTTATTTTAAATTTCAATTCAAATTTCATTCGTTATTTTTCACTCATATGGAAAAGTTGAATTTAACGGAAAGTGTCACATCAATAAATGTAGAAGCTACTAGGGCGCCCGAGTCTGGAAAAAGTGGTAAAAAATCTTGCCGCGTCGGTAAGTGCTTTGCATTCCAATAAACCGGCTAATTTAGACAGACAGAATATCGGGTTCAAAAATCAAGATATCATATCTTGATTTTTGCACCCGATATTTATAAGACACTTGCGTCCTTTGCCACCAAAGTCGGATTCTGCAAATATTAGTTTTAAACAAAGTCAAAGTCAAAGATTTTTTATTCAAATAGACTTATAGATAAGTGCTTTCGAATCGTTCAATTTTTTTTTCCTACCAGCCATTCAGGACATCTTTTAACTGATAAGAAGAACGGCCGCAAGAAACTTATCAGCTATGGAATTGCGTAAAGTCAATCGTATTCGTTTGACAGTTCATATTGTATCATAATAAATGTCATTCCATACAAATTGCAGCCGATTGAATACGATATAAACTGTCAAATTAATACGATTACCTTACGCAATTGCACCCCAGCTTTAACAGGAAGCAACAACATTTACAAAGGAACATGTCTTTGCCAATCACAAATCTACAATCTTGAAACATATTTAATTTATGAGGAAAATTTTCTTTTACTCAGTTATTAGAATATTTTCCTTTTATACAATTACAATAGTCATGTTTTATGTTAGTATCATTTCCATGCATTTTGGTCTTTCAAATAATCATCTACCTTGTAATGACCTTTGCTTAAGAACGTTTTTTTAACATATATTTTAAATTTATGCAAAGGCAGCTCAATCACTTGTTGTGGAACTTTATTAAGTTAAATAAACCAAAAACGAGCGACTGCATTTTTCAAGCCGAAATCTTGGAACTAGAAACTAACCCCAAATCATCGGGAGCAAAGACTTCAGATGCTCACGCAGAAATTTTGTTCAAATTGCAACATTTTGATATCGCGGATTGGTGTCAAGTTCGTTATGCGGATGCCCAAAAATCTTATTTGGCAAATCCAGGGTTTGTTGAGTTAGAAAGCAATGACATAAGCACATCTTAAGTTTCTTCGCACACTCATAATTTTATTGAAATAAAACAAGTTTTGCGGAATATTTAGTGCGATTTATTTACCCGAAATGTATATTTGGTACTACTCAAATAAACTGAAAAATTAGAGTACCAAATATATATTTCGGATTCGGGTAAATAAATCGCACTAAATATTCCGCAAAAGTTGTATTTCAAGCAATGACACGTTAAATAGATTCGATCGTAATAAATCTTTAGCCGCTACGGAAAAAACTTTAGCAGCGATTTGTCATGCCTTAATCATACAGAACGAAAAGTTACAGCAAGGCTTTGATTCTATAATTTCATGGATGAGTTGTCTTCAGAAAGTGTCTTCACCGAAAGTGTCACTACAAAAGTTAACGAATTTTTTTCTGGTGATTATACAAAAGCTAACCCAGACTTGCTGCAAATGGAATGTGGACGTCCCACTGATATAATACAGCAGCGTCGTGAAGCTCTTTTGCATTACGTTAAAGATAAATGCATAAAAGAATGCCTGAGGAAAATTCCACCAACCTTGGAACATCTTTTTGACGATAAGCGTTTTTCCAAATGAATTACCAAAAACGGTGATATTGATAAAGTTTTTGTGCGGATGAACGTTCCTTCCACCAGACTGGTGTTCCAAGGAGACCACATGCGCAAAGAGGTTCTCGTGCGGGCTCCAGAAGGACATACAACGCGTTGGTGTTGCATTTCTTTTATTTATTCGGACATTGCTAAAGTTTCCCAGCAATTAATTAAGACGCGCTGTTTATTCCAGACAGCCAATGAGGCTAGCTGCGCCTCCGCGCATGGCTGCAGAATTTTGCCACAGATTAGATGATTTTATTTGGTGTTGGAGCGGTAGGAGACTTCAGACAGAGTTGCCATCTCACTTTAAAGGCTTGGAATAAGAACAAAGCCCTACCGCGTAAAAAATCTGTTCACACACTGTAAATTAACACCCAAACTTGGTTTACAATAGATTAACGTAGATTGCATAGGTAATACCACATTTATAATACCAGCGGCCGCCCGCGGATTCCTCCGCGTAGTTTCCGTTCCCGTGGGAATATCGAGATAAAAAGTAGCCTATGTGTTAGTTCACTACTTGAAATACTTGCATACCAAATTTGAGTACGTTCAGTAGTATTTACGTGAAAGAGGAACAAACAAAAAAACTGACATACTTTCGCATTTATAATATTATTAGGATGTCTAGCGGCTGTCCGCAGTTTCACCCGCGCGGTTTCTGTTCCCGTGGGAAGATCGGGATAAAAAGTAGCCAATGTGTTAGTCCACTACTTGGAGTACCTGCAAACCAAATTTTATCCCAATCCATTTAGTAGTTTTTGCGCAAAAGTGGAACAAATAAACAAACAACTAACATACTTTCGCATTTATAAGTTAGCAGGATAATATAAGTAGTTTAAGTAAGTATGATATGATATGATTCTGCAATCATTATTATCGTGGACCTTGGAATAGAACGACAGGGCTACCTAGCACGGAAGCCGTGTTGCTCAATTTCGTGGACCATGGGAAGGTTGTGGGATTGGCCTTTTTGAAATCCTTCTTTCATTTAGTTCTTTACACAATACACTTAATCAATCAGCATTATTTAAAAAAAAAAAAAAAATACCAGAGAGCACGAAAGCAAAACAACGTTCCCACGAAATGTACTACGGATGTACTACTACTACTACTCTACTGGACTCCTTTAACTTCGCCACTCCCGGACGCGAGGTGCGTGCGAGACGAGGCGAGGAGAGGAGAGGAAGTGACCTGGAGCTGACATCTCGAATTCGACATTTTTTGGAGTAAAAAATCTGTATTAAATTAAAAGCTCACTAAAAACAATCTTCGACATTATAGGATTATCAGAGATAATTGAAACTAAAGGTTTTTGACAGCAGTTAAGATTTTACTAAAATTTTTATTAGAGAAATTTAGAATATAAAAATGACGAATTCGAGATGTCGAAGGCGCGAGAATCGGGCCCCAGGCGAGTCGAGGCGTCCGTTCGCACTCGCGCCTCGTCCCCTCGTCTCGCACCTCGCCTCGCGACTTGCACGCAAATATAAATACCGAGAAACTTTTTTAAAAAAGATGGCGCGCATGGCATTCGGTCCAGAGGATTAGGGAACGGCGCTGTAGTCGCCTTCAATATTCGAAAATGAACTCTATTCCATCACCATAATTTTTTAGTTCCAGTATAAAATTCCTCACGCCATATTTTATTTCGCATTCGGTTTCTCTCTCTGTCTCATTAATATCATTCGCTATTTCTTTCTTTCTTTCATTCATTTCACTCACTGATTCTCTCACTCATTTTCAATATGGCGCTCGACCTAGATCGCATTTTCTTGTGAAAGAAATGTTTAAAATGTATCAAGTTGCATCAAATTAAAGCATATATTTGAAATTATTCGCTGAGTAAAAAGGTGGTGATTTAGTTTTGTAATAGTGTAGCGGTGGTCATCAAAGAATTGATGGTCTTCCAGCTTTGAAAGTTTGGCGTCACTACGCCGTGCGGCGGGGTAGATAACCCTAGCCATTTTGTGCTCTTTTTATTGATTATTTTCGATACCTACTCAAGATGATGATGTACACGGTAAGCATATAATCAATCCAAATTTCATCGTGCATGTTCTATTCGCAAACAATTCATCAATCGGTCAAAGATAAGTTGTGCGATTAAAAATCATAGACCTTGTTGATGCGTGCTGATAGTGTGTAATACTTTTAATACTGCTACAGGGCTACGGTGTTTTTTTAATTTCAGTGATGATAATGATCAGTTTCGCAATAATACCTTTTATTTATTTAGGAATAGTTCAGATGATCATAGATGACATTAGCCAGATAACCTATAATTTATCTCCCGACCTTCTTGTCGGACCTCAGTTGGCGACACCTAAGTACCTCTAAGTAGTAAAACGTCCAATAACGCGAACCGTCTGATGAGCAGTAAGCCTACTGATCTGAAAACGTCCATGTAGCAAAACGTCCAACTATCAGATGGTCTATAGAGCAGAACGTCTATTTATCAAATTTTAATTTTTTGAATGTCTAAGCTCAATAGAAAAAGATGACACTCTGACCAAATAATTTTAAATTATGATTTTATTTTAAATAACTTCAAAACAGGAGGAGTACTTAACAGCAGGTATGATGAAGGTAGTCTCCCCGCCGTTCATAAAAAAAAAAGTAAATAGACCAAGGAGTCTGTACGTTTCTATATAACGACGTGTCTGTTTCCTCCCAATGTTGTGTATGTATGTTGCAATAAGGCAATAAGTAAAAAAAAAAAGAACCCTAATATTATTTTTGGAGAGGGGACGCCAGCAACGCCGGACGGGTGATCAGTCTCCCTAGTTGGAACCATTCCACCCAAAATTAAAAAGACCTCTTAAGACGATACTCTGACCAATTTGTGCCTGAGTATCCAGACATTGTGAGAAAGCAACGATTTGCCAAAAATACTCTGCTATAAAGACTTGACTCTGCTATAAAAGCCATCTTATAGTTGGACTTTTTGATACATGGACATTTTGCTAAGTAAGTCTTACTGCTCAATAGACGCTTCACACTGTTGGGCATTTTGCTACTTAGACCTTCTAATCCTGATTCTATAATTTGGGTAAAATCATTATTTATTAGTATCTTCAACATCAGTGCTAATCTAGGCCAGAGTCATCATGTAAATGATGACAAGTCAGTATCTTCTTTTTACAGCAAATATATTATATATAAATATATAATTTCAATGAATTTTAAACGTAATTTAACCAAACCGTTCAATGTAATTTAACATGTTGACTGCCATCAGTCGGCCCAGACACAATAGAAAATCTATTGTTACTAATGAGTACCCTCATAGGTTGAGAAGCAATGTGTTAAATACATTTTCATCTATCATACCAATTGACCAGCCCAAAGTAAGTTTAGTTTGAGAACCTTCTGCACCTGGATACTTTGTAAATGAAATACCATAAAACAACACCCAGACCAAACAAAGAGTAAAGACATGTTGACATGTTCGACCTACACACAGGAATACAATGGAATCAAATTCTTTATTTGTGTATACTGGGTTTACAAGTTGTTAATAATAAAATGAATCATACTGTATTTGTATTTATTATGAATATGAGAATAATGTTGATTGAAGGCAATTTTAAAAATAGACACATTGATTAGGATAACGAGTTACAGATATCATAGTACAGTCAAGTTCAAATTATAGATTCAAGTGTCTTGACAGTGTATAGTACTATAGTAGTATAGTATAGTACTCATCTTAATTATCCCATATATATCATATTAATAATCCCATAAAATTGTATTCTTCTAAATTCAAATAAATATGTATATTGGAAACATAAATTATGTAGACCATGGGCATTGATTTATAAGTAATTGAAAACAAATTTATGTATTTACTTTAGGGTACATTAATTTGTATATGTCGCAGGATAATTATATAAATCGATTTTTTTCAGAAATCCTAGGGATAATGCGAAAACACGGATAATGGTGTTGTCATTTCTCAATCCTACTGAAAAAAGATAGGGTCCATAATAAAATTATTAAAATAACAACACAAGGAGACAGTGATCATAACTGGGGCTTCTCCCATACCTGACATGAAAATCATATGTCAAAGTAATATTTCACTTAGGAGCATTTCATTTAAATCACTAATTAGCTAACATAATTCATATTTCATTACAAGGAGCAAACAGTAGTAAATGTGAAATTAGCCGACTGTAAAACAAAAATCACAGTCTGTGAAATTTCCCAGGTGAAATCATATGAAAATAATCAATCAATTTCATAGAATGAAAAGTAGCAATCATTTCCATGTCTAGTTCACAGACTAATGACTATTATTCGCGACAATTAAAATTCGTAGTGCGCGCTTAGCCGTAGTACTTGATATTTTAATTGAAACATCTATACTTATTATCATGTGGGTATATTAATATGATTACGTTGTTGTCTCTAAGTTAATGAAGTACCTATGGATACATGTACAATTGCACTTGTAATGTTTACAAAGTAATGTTTAAATTATTGTATACTTATTTTTGTAGTTTTGGTTGTTTCCATATCTAAAGTAATTTAGAAGGTTACATTTTGTGGCAACTTGTGGTGTATATACTATCTTTGACCTTGACTGTACAGTGTAAGTTTTCAGGATTTAGGTATATTATGGGAGAGCACGCCCTTCTCTTTTCCATTCCCCCATTCCCCTAAATTCATACTCAGTTGCGGTACAGCTATAGTATGCGTGAGCCATTAAATTTTATTTTTAGAATCGTAAAAAATAAGTACTCATGACTTCTATTTTGTCCATAAGGGGACGAGTACGGAGCAAGATACCCGCTTCAGTGACAAGGAGAAGAAGCTGATGAAGCAAATGAAGTTTGGTGATTGTTTGACACAACAGGTTTAAAAAGCTTTAACTGAATTTAAGTGCCTTTTAAGGCCAAACTTATATTAAAGAAATCTGCTACTACTTGCAATAATTTAATTTTGTGCAGGTGGACATGTCCAAGGTGAAACTGGACGTGCTGAAGCCATGGATCACCCAGAAAATCACAGAAATTCTGAAGATGGAAGATGATGTTGTCATTGATTATGTCAACAATCAACTCGAGGAAAAGGTAGTTAATATTCATTTTAATTCATTAAATTGTCAATTCCAAAATGTAATCATTGCAGTTTCTTTCTCATTGTTTATTCTGATAGGAATTTCCAATACAATTGTATCATGATGTTTACAATTTAATAAAGAAACTGCAATTGAAATATACTGTCATATGTATATTGATTGCGTATGGATATTTCTATGGTCCTCATCGGTTAGCGCGCCGTCGCTGCCGCCGCCCGCCGCCGCCTGCTAGCCGCTGCTGCCCGCCGGCTTCACTCTTTCGGAGGCCTTAGCATACTAAATCGGTATTTACGGGGAAATTAAATACTTTCAATGCTAACTCAGTATAAATGAATAAGCGCTGAGGAGTTCCCTAGTTTGATATAAACAAATTAAGTTGATAAATGATTAAAAGCATAACTTAAATGTTGAAGCCGTTAAGAGAGGGATTTGACTCGAGGTAAGGAAGTTTTGCCTGTAGGCTTTTCGTTCAGCATAATGTGGTTGTGTTCACAACACCCTTACAGATGCAAGAGGTAGAAGAGAGAAGACAGAACTATTGGTGTGTCTTCAGCAGAGGTCGCGGTGTATGCGGAGCATCGTTGCTGTCGCCGCGCGGCGTCTTCTGGCGTCGTCTGCAGTCCGGCCGTCGTCTCGTCGACGTCAACGGCGGCGATCGTCACGAACCTTCACGAAAACTAATCAGATGTTGAACACTTTTAAATGTTAGCTTCCCTATCAGAGTCACTTCTGTGCCTTGAATCTGTCGAATAAATTCACAATATTGGCGCTCTTAACGGCTTGTAAAAAGAATGACATGTTTTTTTTTCATCATACAAAATTACAAAGAAGTGGTACAGAAACCTCAAAACTATTGATGATGCAAGCAATATACATACATTCAGTGGTAGGATGTGTTGTTTGTTTTGTGAATATGACAAGATGAATAATTCGATATTTTTTTCTTTCCCGATCCTGTATCCTCGACTCCTAGTTTCCTTGCCCCAAGAAAATGCAGATCAACCTGACTGGATTTTTGAACGGGAAGAACGCCCGCCTCTTTATGGGGGAGCTATGGGAGCTGTTACTGAGTGCGCAAGCAAGCGAGAATGGGATTCCGGAGTCCTTCACTCAGCAGAAGAAAGAGGAAATTAAGAAAAGAATGGTATGTCTTTTACTTCGTTCAGTAAGAATTTTGTATAAAACTTTAAAGTTTCGATGTTTGTAACATAGTAATAATGTATGCCTCCATTAGGAGGAGCAGCAGAAGGACAAGGATAAAGACAAGGATCGTGACAAGGATCGTCGTCGGTCACGGTCGCGGTCCCGGTCGCGCCGCCGCTCGCGCGATCGTCGCCGTTCGCGATCGAGATCAAGAGATCGTTCGTCTGACAGGAAGTGAGTGCATTCGTTATCAATATGTATTTCAATAGGCTCTTATTTTATAACAAGTACACAACACCACAAGCTGTATTATTAATTCAAACTACGTCTGTCTTATATACAATAATAATTGCTTTGGTTATTTTGTAAAGTTTGTAAAAGTAATCGCGCTTCGCACTTTACACTGACTTAATCCTGACTCCATTCCTAGTGAATTCGCAGTATGACATTGAAATAGGTGCTTTATATTGTGTTACATAAGAGTGGATAATTCAACAAGAAATTAAAAGAAGTGTATGACGTGTGGTACACGCGTTGCTCTGTGACAGTCATAGTTAATGTTAAAATATCCACTCTAACACGACACAAAGTTCAGTTTTTGAGTTTGCTTGTAATGGAGCGAGCGTTAAGTTGGCTAAATAGGATACTTTTATTTTATTACTTGACATTAACTGTATACATACTGTTGAAAATAAAGAATTTTATTTGTTATTTTAACAGACATCGCAACGGTGGCAGTCCGCGGCGATCGAGGAGGCGCAGCCGCGACAAGGTCAGCCGGGAGCGCGACAAGAGCAGCCGCGACAAGAGCAGCCAGTCCAAGACCAATGTAGACGACATCAAATTGCCGCTACCGAAGGGTGAGCTTGTCACATTTACACAGTTTACTTCTCCGCAATGAGGTCAGCCGGAAGCGCGACAACAGCAGCCAGTCCAAGATCAATGTAGACGACATTAAGTTGCCGCTACCGAAGGGTGAGCTTGTTACATTTACAGTTTACTTCTTCGCAATGAGGTCAGCCGGAACCCCGACAAGAGCAGCCAGCCTAAGACCAATGTAGACGACATCAAGTTGCCGCTACCGTAGGACGAGCTTGTTACTTTTAACCTGACTGCGACATAATTTTTCACATTCCACTCGCAATTTATTAGTTACCTATCAGTTTATTATTGGACTAATAAAACAAGGTTTCATAATAATTACTTTACCCTTTGGTTTCATATGATTTATGTAATTCTGATAAATCTGTAGGAATGTTGGAAAGCAGCATCAGGAGAATGAAGCAGCCACTGATAGAAAGGACAATAGCTTTAAGCTCTACTTCCGGACTGGATGTTACTGATGGGATCAAATCGATTGAAGTCTTTGTCCCATGATGGACATCTAAAATATAACAATATCGATAACTAATAACTTGACAACGACACAGCACTTTGACAATATAGTACAAACATTACAATATTGTAATTTATATAAAATTATTACTTAAATCCATAATATTTACTGATAATACTATTATTATTTAAAGTCCTTTGAGTCAAATTATATAAAGTCCATTTGAGTAAAAACAGTGTGCTTTCAGTTCTGATTTTTTTTTGTTATAAATGTTATAATTTAGCCAAAAATATTACCTTGTTCAACCTTCTCACTCTACGGACACAACAAATTTCGCACTTTCGCAAAGTTTTGCCACCCATTATTTATTATTTACATAATTTTGTTAATGTTATTAATTACATAGAGACTATGTTATTAATAACATTAACAAAATTATATAAAAATAAATTAAATACTTTTGAGCAAAATAGTACGTTATCACTGACAGCTAAAGTTAAATTCGGCGGCGCGTCACATGCTGGCCAACATGTCTATAATGCGGCTAGATTACCGTGTCGTTATAATACGATATGACAAAGCGATTATACTTCCTTTTCAATAGTCGGTTTTTTTTCGTAATTTAATGTTGGCACAAAGTACGTTCATAAATCCATATATTTTACATTTTTGTATGAAGTGTCGACCCCCTGGTCAAGATGAGTGAATGTAATGAAAAAAATAGATACATTTTAAAATTTAACTATAAAAATCGGCCAAGTGTGAGTCAAACTCGCACATGAAGGGCACCTCTCACCCAAGGTTGCCTGGAAAAGACTGCTACGTAGCTATAAGGCCGCCTATTGTGGGTTCCTCTTTTTTAGACATTTACTCTGTATGTGTTTGTTTTTGTATCGTGTGCAATAAAGTTTATATTATTATTATTGCCAAAATGCCATTATAATTTTTCGTCTGCAAAAATAAGTTTGTTTTTCATAGTGTTTGTATGAATGACAAAGTTATATTAGCGGTTTTGGAAAATGTGCTATAGCTCTGAAACTACTAAATAAATTTCGTTCAAACCAATTTTCGTTAAATTTATAAAGATCTACATCATATATTTTTTTCGATTTTTCACTTTCTTATTTTAAAAGTTAGAGGGTGGGGGGGGAACCATTTTTCCACTTTGGAAGTGGATAACTTTCAAACGATTGACTTTGAGAAAAAATTGTTTTAAAAGCCTCAATGTAATAAGATCTATCTAATGATATCCCACACGTATAAAATACACCATAGGTTTAATGAAAAAAAAATTTTCAGTAACAGTTCCATGTATGGGGAGCCCCCCTTTAATTCATTTTTTTATTTTTGTGTAAAAACCGTAAAGCGGTTTACAGAATACATCTACCGACTAAGTTTCAACTGTGTGATCCTTATAGTTTTGGAATAAAGTGGCTGTGACATTTTAGAAAGAAAGAAAAGTAAGTTTATTTGGGACAAACAAAAGAGTACATACGAATAAAAATATTTATGAAAAACATAGAAAAAAAACGGGAACAAATGGCGTTACAATAAAAAAAAAAACATTATTTTTCCATCACAAACAGGGTTCTTACAATCAAGTAGTGTTATGTAGGTATGTATAATTTTCTCCTATACCTGTGATGGACAATAAAAAACAATTAGCGCTATAATACAAAATTAAGGGAGAAAAAAACTCATTACAATAAAAATAATAAAAAGCAATTAAAATTATACCACTTTGGAAGTGTATATCTTTCAAACGGTTGATTTTGAGAAAAAACTGTAATAGAAACTTCAATGTAATTTTTAAAGACCTATCTATAGATACGCCTCACGTAAAGGGTTTGGTGAAAAAAATTTTTTTTTTCAAATCCCTTTCCGGAAAAATGTCCTCAATGCAATTTTTAAAGACCTATCTATAGATACCCCACACGTATAGATTAGATGAAAAATAATTTTTCAGTGTCAGTTCTATGTATGGGGAGCCCCCCCTTAATTCATATATTTTTTTATTTTTATGTAAAAACCGTAAAGCGGTTTACAGAATACATCTACCTACCAAGTTTCAACTGTGTAAACCTCATAGTTTTGGAATAAAAAGGCTGTAACATACATCGGTTTGGCCGAATCTATAAGGGTTTCTTTTTTTGCCTTTAGGCTACGAAACCCTAAAAAAGGTAAAAATGCAACACAAGCCGCGAAAAAAATTTGCGATGTTTATGAACCTAGTGCAGTGTCTGTGAGAGTAGCACGGTTTAAGCGTTTTCAATCCGGAAATTTTGATGTCATGGATTAACGTTGCTCTGGATTACGGATAAAATGATGCCATTTTAGACTTCTAAACTAGGCTTTGCATACGATAGTAGAAGTCTTATGCTGTCTCTGTGTGTCTGTGCGCATGTTTCAATCTCAGGAACTACAGTAGCTAAAGAATAGTTTAGAAGTCGTCTGATGCCTTCGCTACGATAGTGAAGGGCGCCGATCTTTTTGATAAAGTGTAGCAAGATCGGCATATCAGTTACGACGTAGCTGTAGAACTGGGAATTGACCACAAATAACAATTGTCTAATTTTAAAATCTATCGCAACTCGCAAGCCCTTTCAAGTTGGCATTTGAAAGATATTTACATACTTCAGGCCGTCACTATTTTTGACATTTGATAGGGATTGTGATCGGGACGCGTTTTGAATGGAATGAACGAAATTGAACTGTCTAAGCAATGTGCAAAGTGTCAGACGAAAATATCTTTCAAATGTATGGAGAAGTGGCAAATAAGTGTCATTTAAAAGATCATTCGTTCCGAAAGGGATTGCAACTATAAGTTACACAATTTCCTTAATCACTATCACAATCCCTTTGAAAGGGATTGTGATAGATTTTGAAATTAGACAATTAGGGGGCAGTTTTGGCGCATTTGAAACATTTGAAAAACTGTACACAAAAAAGCTCGATATTTGAGTACCTCACGAGCTGACTGAAAGAAACCCAATGAACCGTGTACTCATTTGTGATTCTTTATTACGACGTAATGAAACGCAACCATTTGTGAAGAAGCTGATAACTGGTGATGGAAAGTGGATCATGTACCACAAGAACGTGCGTAACAGGTCGTGTTCAAAGCCCGGTCAGGCTTCACAGACTGGCGAAACCCGGTTTAACTCGCAACAAGGTGGGGCTTTGCGTGCGTTTGCGTGGGATTGGAAGGGCATTATTCATTATGAGCTGTTACCACCAGACAGGACCATCGATTCTGAACTCTACTGCGGACAACTGATGAGATTAAAGCAAGAAGTTAGAGAAAGCGGCCGGAATTAATCAACAGGAGGGGTGTGGTTTTTCAACATGATAACGCTAGACCTCACACATCTTTAGCCACTCAGCTAAATTAAGAGAGTTTGCCTGGGAGGTGTTAATGCATCCGCCGTATAGTCCTGACCTTGCACCTTCAGATTTTCACCTGTTTCGGTCTCTTCAGAATTCTTTAGGCAGTGTCAGGTTAACATCGCTAGAGGACTGCCAAAACCACTTGTCGCAGTATTTTGATCAGAAGCCCCAAAATGTCTATAACAATGGGATCATGTCCCTACCTACAAGATGGCAAAAAGTTATCGAACAAAATGGCACCTACATACTTTAGTAAAATGTAAATAAACTATATTAAAACATGTTTTGAATTTTCTTAAAAAATGCGAAGAAACTTTTTCCTCAACCTATTATATTTTTTCAATAGTTTTACTTCTACTAAGTAAGTAGAAGTTTCTAATGATGCCTTAACCCCGGTTTCAGAAACGCGTTTAATGGACTAATATCTTTATCGTAACATAGTTTTGTCAATCGTATCATATATTGTCGCGGGCTGGTCTACCATGCACGGGCTTGGACTGGAGCCCAAGCCAGTGCATGGCACAGTCGCGACACGGTCGCATGTCACCTTCAAACCCTCCAATACCAACGCCACCTTGCTTGTACACCAAGTTCCATAGTTAATACGTTTATCTTTTATTACAATCGGCTAAATAAGCCCATATTGTAATACAGTCCACTTTTATTTTAAGTTCCCAGTAGGACCCTTATTATTGGTCCTCCGAGCCGGATCAATAAACCTACCTACTCATCATCGGATCCCTATCGCACGTCTTTTCTCGTGCGTGGAAGTCCAGTCTGCTCTATATTCGTTTTTAAAACGTGAACGAGTGGATAAAAGGGACTGATATTAGCTACAGGATTACATTAATCACCACCTAACAGTCAGTCAATTCGAAACTTAGCAATAGTAACGCTATAACACTGGATTCCCATTATATGTTAGATAAATTGTGTATATTTAATCACAGAAAATGGTAAATCTCCAGAGAAGAAAGAAGAGCCACAAGAAAAGGAAGAAGTCAACCACAACTCTACAGCAGAGTCAGTAAATGCGGAAAAGGAAAACGATGTCTCTGTTGTAGAAGAGAAAGCTGACGAAGCTCGGCCAAAGTCCAGATCAGCTTCACCTGACAAGTATGTATTAGTTCAAATAATATGATGTTCTAAATAACAATACAGAATATAAAACAATGCTATTTAGTACCTTAAGAAATTGACTAAAAACCATTTAATATAACCCTAATAAATTACTCTTCAATTTCGGTTCAGTCAATCATAGATCAATTCAACCGCCTCTGTTGTCTAGTGGTAACAACCACCGGTAGCAGACCCAGGGGTCCCGGGTTCGATTACCAGCGGAGGTACAATTTGTATTCGGTTTGGTTGGTGGTAGGACTTGGTGGTTGGACTTGTGAGTCCGCCTGGCTAGCTACTACCATCGTATCTAAGCCTGACGCCATAACAACAATGGTTTTCAGCATTGTTGTGTTGCGGCAGTTAGAGATAAGATAGCCAGTTCTTCAGTGATGAGGATTCCGTGAGAAGCTCGCTTCGATATTCAGCTTTATCAATACTTAACGTCAGGTATGATGAAGGCTAAGAGTTTCCCCCGTTGTTCATTTAGAAAAAAAGATGGCCATGTCAAGTTATAAAAAAAGAAGCTTCTAGAATGAATACGAAAGTTTGTCAGTTTGTTTCTTTATTTCACGTTTAAACTATTGAACGGATTTGGATGAAATTTGACACTGAGATAGTATTACATAGCCTAGATTAAACATACGATACTTTTAATCCCGATATTCCCACGGGAACGGTAACTACGCGGGTGAGACCGCGGGCGGCCGCTAGTACTTATCAATTTGTAAAGATAGAATTTATAATCGTTTTTGGTTGTGTGTAGATCTGCTGCAGAGAAGCCGGCGGATGAAAAACCTGCTGACAAACCGAATCGTTCGTCCAGCGAGAGGCGGTCTACGTCGGTGTCATCACGTGAGTTTCTTATTATTATTATTTTTAAACAATTTATTTCCAATATTCCACATTTTGAGTTTGAGTAAGAGGAGTTAAAAAATGCCTATGGCTGATAAAATAAATTGGCTGTATTAGGATAAAGACATCATAGCTTTGGCACAGTCTAAACAGTCTTTTCACTGCCTACAAACGGCCGAAATGACGCACTCACACAAATACTTGCCGCTGCTTGCGCGCTCGCTACTGTTATATCAGTGAGGTTTTTTTACAAGTAACTGGGCAGGCATTTTACCACCACTCGTGCTTAGTAAACAGGATGTCGTCTAAGGTGTAACATGCTTGCCCAGGAAATGCCTATTCACTCTCGCCTTAAAGAGACCAAGGTTGTAGGAATCGGGGAACACATGAGCAGGCAGCGCATTCCATTCTTTAGCGGTTCGCATTAGAAATGTGTCAGCAAAGTGCTTGGTACGGATCACTGGAATGTCCACGACGTACGGGTGATAAGCTAACCTGCGTCTGGTACCCCGATGGTGGAAAGGGGCTGGAGCAACAAGGTCGTGCAGTTCTCTCGCACACTCCATAGTGAGATCGATCAAAGGGTGTAGCGTTAGCGAGCGGTGCGTGTGTGTGTTAGCGCGTCATATCGGTCGTGTGTAACGACGACGACTGTTTATGTTTAGACCGTGGCTTTGGTTTTACGTACTTGTGATTTCCAACACTAATGTCCTTTCCTTGGATAGTTATAAGTTTCGTATTATTTAATTTTTTTTTGCAGACGGAAGTGCAAAGAAAAGGTCGTCTCACAAGAAGCGACAGTACCGTTCCAACCGAGATTCGTCTACCAGTGTCAGTCCCAGGCGTAGTTCCCGCAGGGAAAGGTCACTTTTTGCCTTATTTTTCATTTTACTAAATCAACTTTTTCATAAACTTTTTCTTCACAATTTCTTTATTTTGAAACTAAATACATTAGAGAAAAATCTAGACCTTTATTTGTATTTTGAATTGATTTTAACAAAACTTATCAAGCTCAGAGAATATTAAAAAAAAAACTCTGGTAATGATAATTATAGTTCGTACGTCAGTATTTGATATTTTGTTAGTATCATAGTTTTTTTTAAATTTAAATTATAGAAGTAAGTCCCGTCGCCGAAGCAGCCGTCGCAGATCAGTAGACCGTCGTGAGAGAGACCGCGAGCGCGAACGAGAACGGGAGCGAGACAGGGAAAGGGAACGTCGCCGACGGGAAAGAGAGAGACGGGAGAGGTGAGTATCAATTAAAGAAAGTTATTGCTTTACTTCTTCATCGATTCCATATTTTAGTTTTAGACAGATTAGAGCTCCATCGCTGATTAGATTCGATTTGAAATTTTATTACAGGTCCCGTGAACGTCGTCGGTCGTCACTTGAAAGACGTAGACGGTCGCGATCGAGATCTCGACGACGTTCAAGAGACAGGTAAATAGGTTTTATTTCATATCCAAAACGGATGGAATGTATGGCAATAAAAAAATTAAATATAAAATTTGTATATATTTTTTTGCATTCTTCATAACATTTTTTGACGTAGATTGCTTTATTTTTTTATTAACATGAGCTCTAATCAGATGTGTTTGTTTTGTATAAATTATTACTGCTTAATTTATTGCGCCTTTTTATTATCCATATAACTTGACGCAGAACTTCTACTACGCCCTCCTTTGTAAGCATTAATAAGCGAGAAAAATATCCAATAAAATTAAAGAAATTGAGCTTAATTAAATTCATAGATGTGCACAGTGCCATCACATCACACTATCGGTCAACAAGCGTATATTAAGATTTTCTTTCATGCGTAGTCATAGGGTGTAAGTGAAATATTTGGATACTGTTATAGGTCGTCTCGCGATCGCCGTCGTTCTCGATCACGCAGGCGCTCCCGATCCCGCCGCCGCTCCGGAAGGGGATCCCGCGATCGCCGCTCCAGGGAACGCCGCTCAAGAGATCGACGATCCAGGGATAGATCCAGGTAAGAAACTCTTAACAACAACACAGTCCTTAACTGGATCATTCAAGACTGGAACATATTATTATTCATAGGTTGATTGAGTGATTTTTATTTTGTATGATGCAAAAAAAAATTACCTATCTTACATGTTTCCCAGATTTGAGTATAGGAAAACACATGAGATGGTATTTTTCTAGTAACAAAAAAAATTCTGTCATTATGTCCCTTTTTGAATTAGCTAGCCCTTATTTTTTTTATTATTAAATAGCTTTAATAAACTTTATAGCACATTTTAAATCAATTTTCTTCTTATGGCAGAGACAGGAGATCCAAAGATAGGACCAAGGACAGGAGATCCAAAGATAGAAGATCCCGTGATAAGAGGTCAAGCGACCTTATCAAGGAACGTTTGGAAAAATCTGTTTCCATACCCAGAAAAGGTATTGCATTTTAAAATTAATTACTTTTTTAAATTAGAAATTTAAAATCACTACATCCACATTATAATAGTATGGTAACTCCTCTAATATTGATGGATCATTCCCTCGGATTAAACATAGTTTTGTTATGCACATGTGTAAAATTATATGATAATATGTATTGCATAATTGTATAGTAATTAATATTAGTTACTGATCCACTCACCATGATTGCGGGCTGTAAATGAAAATGCGCAACTTCTTATCTCGCCGTTTTAGTTGGCACAGTTCACTTATGGTGTTATTGCTTACAATATTGAAGTAACTCTATTAATAAATTGAACATTCCCTTGTTTAAAAGGTTACCTTTTTGATATAGAAACCACCGAAAAGCCGCGGAAGAAATCATCTGAACGAGTGTCCGTGTCCCGAGAAGTCGTCTCTAAGGATAGAATACTTTCTAGCACCAGTAGAGAGTCATCAGTAGCCAATGACAAATCCAACACTGTTCAAGATGATAGTCAGATAAAAACTATCCACTCATCTGACGATGAAGACAGGGAAGATTTTATTCCTATCCCAACCCTAAGGGAATATTCGAAGAGTCTATCTCGAACTCCATCGCCATTTTTGAGAAAACATGAAATTGAGAATAAGAAATCGGATAGATCAGGAGATGATGCATCTGGAAAGGAACATCAAGAAGAAGACAACAAATCTAAAGAGGTTAAAAAAGGTAAACGTAAAACGCACCACACAGAGTCCGAAAGTGAAAGTAGTGAAGAAGTTTCTAAGTCAAAGGGTAAATCTAAACTTAAGCGAAAAGAAAAAAATCCCTCCAAGAGGTCAAAGAAACCTAAAAAAGAAAGTTCTTCAAGTGACAGTGAATCTGAAGAATCTTCGTCTAGTGACTCTGAAGAGGATAGGAAAAAGAAAAGCAAAAAGACATCTAAAAAGAAGGTAGCCAAGAAGTCCAGAAAGAAGAGGGCGCGTTCATCAAGTTCGGAATCTAGTTCTGAAGAAGAGGTTAAACATAAGGGTTCTAAAAAGCAGAAGAACATTCCAGAAGAGTCTGATCTTGAAAAGAAATCTAATAAAAAACGCGCCAAAGACGCTAGTGTCGACCGATCAAAATCAGAAAAAGTTGAAGTCAAACAATCTAAGTCAAAGAAAGTGGAGAATTCTGAAGATTCACGCGATGAGAGTTCTGATAGTGATGAGAAATCCACTAAAAAGAAAGCTACAAAACGTGAAACTTCCAGTTCTGAAAAAGATGTTAGGCGCAGTAAGAAAGGTGACCCACCGAAAGAGAAGCAACCTTCGCCTGATACAGTGAAATCTAAAAAAGGTGAAGACAAGGCGAAGCCAAAACATTCTGATGAACACAAAACAAAATCGCGTGACGAAAGTGAGAAAAAGGCTAAGAAGCGCGAAAAAGAGGAGTCCTCTTCTGACAGTGATCAGGTGTCCAAAAAGAGAGCCAAGAAAAAGGTGTCCGAGTCCGAATCCGAGTCCGATAGTGACGAACCTAAGAAATCCAAAAAGGCTAAAAAACATAAGAAGCACTCAAAGAAACACAAGAAGCATAAAAAACACAAAAAATCATCCAAGAAGAAGGATGACTCGTCTGACAGCGAGGAAATGGAGGAAGAGGAAGAGGAGGGAAAAGTAAACAATGAAGACCTTGAAAAAAAACTTCGTGAAAGGGCTTTGAAATCAATGAAAAAGCAAACTAGTGTGTCTGGATCCGATTAGCTATAGAGGTTTTCTAGATACACTTAAGTAATGCTGCCGGCATAGCATGCGCACCTCGACAAAACTCGTCATTTTTCTCGCATAAGCGCAGTGTTTGTCCCTCTCACACCGTGCTGATATGAGCGGAACAGACATCGTGCAATTAGTGTCGACAAGAAGTCGCGGTGCGCATTCTACGCTGGCTAATTTTTATGTAGATTACTACACATTGATGTTTTAATTTAATTATTACTAATGTTGCTCTTATTTTCTGTAATGAATAGCATGTATGACTAAGATTACGTGGATGTCACATTGTTAGTAAATAAAGTTTTAAACTAAGTAAATACTGTCTTTATTATTTCAACTCAGATATATTGAATAGAACATTTCTTAACGATTTACTACTTACAATAACTTTGGAAGGTACTTTGGTTAACTTAAATATTTTGAATTACATGACAATATACAATATCTAACTTCTAAACTAATCTAACAGTTGCCAGAGCAGTAAATTGCTGTTACCTAAAGAGTAATTGCATTAGTATGTACTAATTTACTATTTCATTACATTACACTATAAATCGCATAACTAAGGCAATTATTACTATAAATTAAATTGCTTGACTATTGATGCACATTATTAATTCATAATCTTTACTCTATCGTCGAGAATAACCTCTATATCCAGTGACAAGACTGGGTGTTATACCGCTGCTGTAAATATTCCCATAACCTCTATTTTTATTATTATATCCATGTCCAAGATGATATCCGCCTTGGTATGAGGGACTGTTGTAGCCATAGTATGAGTTCAGTCCACCGTTGCCTCCATAACCTCCGTAGCCACCATTTCCTGCTAGTGAACTTGTGCCGTATCCACCTTGGTCATAACCTGAATATCCTTTGTATCCTCCATATCCTGCACCACCGGCACCGCCCGCACCGTATCCGTAATCTTGGTATCCTCTGTCGTAGCCTCTGTAATCATAGCCACCGTTGCTGCTGTAGGGCGTGTATTTATCGTCTAACAAACCGTATCCAACCACGTAGGAGTTGTAGCTGCTGCCGGGGTAACCACCCCAATCGTTATATGTCCGCGCATCTGGAACAAGCATACGCATTATCAATTATGGTCAATATAATACTACTAGGTAATGTATGGAAACCTTCATGGAAACTAATACTCAGATGAACGCGCCGTTTACACCGATTTCTCTAAAGCGTTTGATAAAATAAATCACGACCTTTTGGAAAAGCTTTATAGACTCGGTGTTCACAACAGTCTACTGAGGTAGATTGAATCCTACATTCGGAGCAGCAAGCTGTATTTTTAAGGGATATCGTTCTAAAAAGTCTTTCGATAAGTCTGGGTTACCTAAAGGGTCCCATCTTAGGTTCTTGCTCTTTGTGATGTGGGTACATCTATACTAAAATTTTATTATAAAGAGGAAAGATTTGATTGTTTGTTTGTTTGTTTGCAACATATAAACTAAAAACTACTGAACGGATTTTGATGAAATTTGGTACACAGATGGTAGATAGCTTTGATTGTTTTGATAGATAACTTTTTATCGAGATATTCCCACGGGAACAGGAACACGGTGACGGCCGCTAGATAAAGAAGCCTGATATAGCAGATGCTCTTCTATCAACTTCTTTTGTATGCTGATGTTACAAAAATCTATTGAAAAGTTGGCTGTATAAAAGATTGCTTTAAGTTGCAATCTGATATTGAGGCGATACACAATACCGATACAACTTTATTTTAAATACCTACTGATAAGTGCTATATTATAATTATAAATTGGAAACCGAACCGATCCTATCCATTCATACAGCATGACATGAATTGACGACACGCCTACACGCTCAATGCTGTTTTACTTAAACGCGTAAAACAGAGACTTGGGAATCATCATTGATGAATGAGCATTTATCTTTTAGTTTGCATTATACCTAGACTCCAACAAAGAGCCTTCATAGGGCCTAGTATAAGTTTGCAAACATCCAAACGTTACTATTGCGTTTGCGTTAAGAGATCGATTCTCAACCTTATATATGTTGTATTAAGGCTATCTGTCAAAAATTTTACTCTTACGTGATAGTATTTTTTTTAGTTATGGCTTCCTCGGCGATATTTTTTTTTGTAATGGCTTTCTTCTTTATTAACGTTTGAACATTTGCGAACAAGTGGAATTGACAATCTGTCAAATCACTCTACTGAATTAAAAATCCGACTATAGACTCTCGGATCCTAAAAAATAGAGTAACGAAACCTTTCAAACATTCCATAACTTTAAAAATCTTAGGTACCTATACTTTTCGTTTCATAGATCTCTTCTAGATTTCGCACGCATATTTTATCTGGAATCCTTCGTAGGTACCTACAAAGGATTCCAAATAAAATATGAGAGAAATATGAGATACATAAAAACACATGGATATAATTGAAAAGGTAAAAAAAAAACATGAACGTATTTAACTATCGCAGTGGTTCTCATAGCACGCAAGCCATTAAAGTTACAAAAAAAAAAGTGCCGTTAACTATTATTCATAATTTGTTTTCTAAGTAAGCATGCAATGTAACCTACACTGTCCAACCGAAAACTAAACTGCACTGCCACTCAGTTCTTCACAAACACTATACCTACCAGAAATTGTTTTATACTCTCGTTCACTATCATCATAATCATACCTATCGGTTTATTTGGTGTCTCATAGAAGAGTTTAAAAATTTATTAAGTACTTACAAGAACTGGCTTCCGCGCTTAGGTCATCTTTACTTTGTAAGTCCTTGGTAGCGGCATCTGTACTCGCGGCCGCCTCATTCGTCGGTGCTGCACATACGCAGCCCAATGCCAGGATCAAATAAGTCAGGACCTCGATCGCCATCTATAACATTTTTTCAATTGGATTTTATATAAAAAAAAAATCGGCCAAGTGCGAGTCGAACTCGCAATGAATTGCTATGTAGCAATAAAGCCGCCTATTGTGTGTTCCTCTTTTTTGTCATTTTCTCTGTATGTGTTTGTTTATTTGTATCGTGTGCAATAAAGTGTTTATTATTATTATTATAATAAATACACCTAGCCAAAATGTTACTATAATTTTTCGTCTGCAAAAATACTTTGTTTTTCATAGTGTTTGTATGGATGACAAAGTTATATTTGCGGTTTCGGAAAATGTGCTATAGCTCTAAAACTGCTAAATAAGTATATTTCGTTCAAACCAATTTTCGTTGAAAGTTTTTATAAATATCTATAGCATATATTTTTTTAGATTTTTCACTTTCTTATTTTAAAAGTTAGAGGGGGGGGGGGGGGGGCACATTTTACCACTTTGAAAGTGTATATCATTCAAACGGTTGACTTTGAGAAAAAACTGTTTAAGAAATTTCAATGTAATTTTTAAAGACCTATTTAAAGATACCACAAACGTATAGGTTTGGTTAAAAAAAAATTGTTTCAGTTCCGTGTATGGAGATGTATTCCATGTATGTCCCACCCCCCCTTAATACATATATTTTTTTATTTTTGTGTAAAAACCATAAAGCGGTTTACAGAATACATCTACCTACCAAGTTTCAACTGTGTAATTCTCATAGTTTTGGAATAAAGTGGCTCTGACATTTTACCACTTTGGAAGTGTACCTACATCTTTCAAACGGTTGACTTTGAGAAAAAAGTGTTTTAGGAACCTCAATGTAATTTTTGAAGACCTATCTATAGATCAGTTTCAGTTCCATGTATCAGTTCCATATTTCCCATAATATATATATATTTATTTTTGTGTAAAAACCGTAAAGCGGTTTACAGAATACATCTACCTACCAAGTTTCAACTGTGTAGTCCTCATAGTTTCGGAATAAAGTGGCTGTGACATACATCGGATAGATAGACATGACGAATCTATAAGGGTTTCGTTTTTTTGCCATTAGGCTATGGACCCATAAAAATGTTAATTTCTATTGGACCGGTGTAGTTTGCGCTGGTGCTCTCGTATTATTATAGCATTTTCAAGTTTTCACTTTTCTTTTATTTACAATGGGTTTGCTCTTGATCCCAATCAAGCCCAAGGGCTGATACAGCATCCACGATGGAGCGAGCTAACCCAGAAGGTGCCTATTCACCCATGCTTTGAAGATTGACGGGTTATAAGTATCTACTTGGAAATACAGATGCAGGGAGGGAGTTCCACTCCTTTGCTGTGCGCAATATAAAGGATGTTGAGTAGCGCTTATGCGACATTTAGGAATATCAACCACTTCCGATTTATTAACGCGGCATACTTAGGTGTGTCTGTGGCCTTAGTTCCTTCATTTGTATACTTAAGTACTAAAATTTAGGTCGCCTCTGAGGTCTAGTGGCAGGTAACACCACCGGAATCAGACCCAGAGATCCAGGGCTCGATTCCCAGAGGGCGTAGGTACATATTGTGTTCGGTTTGGTTGGTGGTTTTAGGGATTTGGGGTTAGTCCGCCTGGCTGCCACCTTTTCTAAGTCTGGCGTCATATCTTCGTCGTCTTGGGGGTTCAGAATAAGCAGCAGAAACAATTTCTATTATTTTAAGATTTTTTGAACATGAAACATGACTGACACACGACATCGGCTATATAATTATTATAATCACACCAAAATAAAATCGGCTTCAAAAAGATGCTACATTGAATTGTACTTAGGTACTTACTTTTAATTTTAATTGTAATTTTTACTCTTATATTTTAAGCGGCTTCTTAAAACATGTTTTTTTTTAAATATTAATATAGGGATTCCAGAAAATTCGGTTCTATCAGACAGAATTGACTTTTACATACTTACCACGGTGAAACGGTGCATCTTAGTACAAAAATAAGGTATCTTTCGTCCCCCTACGTTAATAATAATTATAAAACCCCCTTTCATAGACATTAAAAAGAAAAAAATGATAACCTCTTCCTTTTTTATGATTTTTGAATTTTTGCATTTTTTAATGCTATTTTTATACGTATGATAAATTTTAAATAGAAAAATAATGGAAAAAAACCAACTCGGCCGCAAGTGAATTCTCAGATGGGACTTCAACACGCTACCGAGACTTGGTAAGTCTCGGTAGCTTAGTGGTTAGAGCATTGGACCGGATTTCCAAAGGTCGTGGGTTCGAGTCCCATTTGAGAATTCACTTGTGGCCGAGTTGATATTTTTCCATTATTTTTCTATTTAAAATTTGGCGTGAACGGAAAATGTCGTCGCGAAGTATTGCAAACGTTGCGTTTTTCCGAATCTCACGCGAACGAAGTTGCGAGCACAGCTAGTGACTCTTACAAAAAACATTATTTTGCTTTGTCAATATTAAAGTACTTAAATATAATTGATGGCCAAAACATTATTTCGCTGTTGTTTTTAGAGGAAATAGACGACACTTTTAAAGTGCATTTTTTGGATCTGAATGGCCGGCTATCGCAAATTCCGCGTACAGAGGTTAATAATTAATCTACCTAGGAAACCTTTAACGTTGACCCTCAAAACATAGTCGACAGTTGGTTAGAACATTCCCACGCTAATTGTTTGGCCTACAAATGTTATGTGTTTGTTCATTATTTCATTACCATAGTTCAAGATCGGTTCGAAGTGTTCGATCCATAGTTTGCTTGGTTACCAGAAGCTCAATGTATGTTTGCCTCATGATAAAATTGGGGCGGGGGGAAGGTTGTGTTATGTGTTTAGAATAAAATTAGGCATAACTCAGGCGAATTTTACGTAAACGCAACGTAAAAAATATTTTTTTCGTAATTTTGTTGTAAACACGTAACACAACTCCTCCTTAACTATGGACACAAAGAAAAAAATACGGTTTAAAACCAAGAAAAGGGTGCTTACTAAAATATTAATTATTATTATTATATATATTTCGATTCCTAGCGGGGGTATATATTGTATTCGGTTAGGTTGGTTGGTGGTAGGACTTGTTCTAAGTCCGTCTGGCTAGCTACCACCATCTTATCTAAGTCTGACGCCATAACAACAATGTTTTCATCCTTGTTGTGTTCCGGCAGTTACAGATAAGATAGCCAGTTCCTCAGTGATTGAGGATTCCAAGAGAGGCTCGCTTCCATCTTCAGCCTTATCAATACTTAACATCAGGTATGATGAAGGCTAAAAATTAACGATCGTCTTTTCGACCAATTAATGATCGTCCGAATTTTTCACCGCGTGTAATTTTTGGATGAGGTAAATTTTCCAATGTTCCAAAAAAAAAATTATTATCCATTTCCATGAGGGGTCATGAAAATCGAACTGTTAGTCACATAGTTCAGCGCGTTTATTAAATACAAACTTCAGTTGAATTACATAACCTACTTCACGCCATAAATAGAGCATCATAGGTGCATCTTGAAAGTGAAAATATAAACATCACCTACCTCAACTGGTAAATAATAAATAAATAAATATTTCTTACACTCACCCAAAGTAAGCTGTAAGGCTTGTGTTATGGTAACTAATAACTATACTAGGGTAACGGATATCTTTACTAATTATAAAGAGGAAAGATTTAATTGTTTGTTTGTTTGAATTGTATAGGCTCCGAAACTACTAAACGGATTTGGATGAAATTTGCTACACAGATAGTAGATAACCTAGTTATGAACATAGGACTTTTTATCCCCGATATTCCCACGAGGGTGAAACCGCGAGCGGCTGCTAGTCTATATAAAATTCAATGTCGTGACTGACTGATTTATTTATTTATTTATTTGCAAAGTAAGGTCACAATACAGTTTACAATCAAGTTTCCAAAACATTCTAGCTCCTAGAACTGTATTGTGTCCTTACTTTGCAAATAATTTGGCTTTGGATTGGCTGATATATGAACGCACAACCCAAACCGTTGGGTCTAGAGACTCTAAATTTGAGACATAGGGACCATAATATGAGGTCTAGGGGTGCACTAAGAAAGGATTTTTCGAAATTCAATCCCTCAAGGGGTGAAATAGGGGATGAAAATTTGTATGAAAGTCCGTCACTTTTGAAGATAGGATCTTCAAATTTTGTACTTAGGTTGTCATTTAGAAATTAACATTGACCTGTCTCGGTGTTTTTGAAAATTCCACCCCCAAAGGGGTGAAAACGGGGATGAAATTGTGTATGAAAATTTCTTTATTTTCATTAAATGGAAATGAAATAAAAAAATCCCCCTCTAAAAAAATCAAACCCGAAGGGGGTAAAAGGGGTAAAAATGTTAAAATCAATATGTATGGGTGTCGTTATTGAGGTTTTATCGGATTTTGATTGCAAAAATGGCTTTTATTTTGAAGTCTGACGCGGTGGACGTGATTCAAACCCTTAAAGTTTGAGATACCCCTATCTCAAAGAACCCCTTCTTTGTATAGAAAAAATATACATGAAAAACAGACATAGCGATTTTGATGGATCGCGTTAGTTTTGGAATATTTTTAACAATACTTCGTGACATGAAATACTTTTCCATTCACCCAAATTCTAAGTCCGCGTGATATCCTAATTACTAGCTGACGAAGTCGCGGGTGGAGTGCTAATAAATACATATAATGCGTCCGCGGTAGCACCCGTGTGAATTCCGTTCCTGTGGGAATATCAGGATAAAAAGTAGCCTATGTTACTCTCCGCTCTTTTAACCAACTATGCCAAAATCAAGTCGATTGGTTGCATATTTAGGGAGTGAAGGAAGGACAGACAAACACGCTTTCACATTTACAGGATTTATATGTAGAAATATATATAAACCTCCATGACTTATGTACAAATGTATTTATTAGTGTTTATCATACAATATTTGCCCCTACTGGGATTCGAATCCAGGACCTCAGAGTAGGGGACACCTTGAAACAGGTGAACGTGTCACTCTACCACGGAGGTCGTCTGATAGTCGCATAAGTAGTTAAGCGCGTTTATACAAACTTAGTTTATAAATCCCTTGCGGGGTTGGCTGGCAGAGCAGCTTGAAAGTGAAAATATAAACATCCAATATTTAACCGCCTCTGTGGTCTAGTGGTACATCCACCGGTATCAGACACAGGGGTGCCTGGTTTTCGGTTTGGTTGGTGGTAGGACTTGTTGTATGTCCGCCTGGCTAGCTACCACCATCTTATCTAAATCTGTTCCGTACCATTACCTATAAACACGACAAAAAAAACATGTTTGTTGTATGGGAGCCCCCATAAATAGTTGTTGTATTCTGTTTTTAGTATTTGTTGTTAAAGCGGCAACAGAAATATACATCATCTGTGAAAATTTCAACTGTCTAGTGAGACACGGTTCATGAGATACAGCCTGGTGACAGACGGACGGACTGTGGAGTCTTAGTCATAGTGCCTTATCTTACCCTTTGGGTACGGAACCCAAAAAAAGCGCAAACAACAAGTACACGATTAAATTAGAAAGACGCTTCATTGGTCACACAACACAGCAACTTATTTTCAAGATTACGTTAAAAAAAAAACCCATAGACTAGTTAAGACTCTGCGTATCAGTATTGAGTTCAGACGGCCGGTTCGTCGCATTTTGTAGTAATTTTGCAGTTATATTTATCGTTTTTATTGAAATAGGATAATAAATTCATGCCTAAAAATATTTAAATCTTTATTTCTCATGAGGTAACAATAATAATTATTCTGATACAAATTTTGCTCAATATTATCATCGTAGACAGGAGAAATTCACTGTTAACATATAGCGATTTTCGAAGTTTTTTTGGTTTACTTAAACCAAAAAAACTTATTATACTTATAATAAGTTTTTTTTACTATATTTAATCAATTATATTTCGAAATTCCGAGGCCTCTACGAACTATACGACTATATAAGAGGTATCATTATATTTTTTTTATTTCTTATTTACAACAGTAGTTCAATCCAGTTGCTCAAAAGTGCCTTCACGCATTTTATGAAAATCCTTCATTGCAATTTTGGGTTTAATTAAAAAGTTAACCAAAATTTACAAAAAGCGAGGCCACTACGATCTATGCCAATAGCTATTCTGCACTATTCAATAAGTCAAAATTGTTAATGTATTTTTGTTTCCGAGATCAAGAACGCCTAAATTGGCCATTTTACGCGAAAATCACAGTCGAAATATGTTACGAGTTTACCTGTGTAGCTGTTTACTAAGACTAGCGTTTCGCTCATGACTTCGCGTGACGATGTCGGGCCCTTTAGGATCACTTACTTTGATTTAGCTGGTAGTATTCCTCCCGGCCTTCCATTGAGCCTTTTGAGGCAGAATGGGGGGCCGAGAGGCGTCAGGTGAGCCCAGCATAACCTTTTGGTGTGCGTAAGCATTCCCCTCACTCAATTTAAAAAAGGGATCACTTTCATTAGGTACGCGACAGTAGGTATATGTAGGTAGCCTAGTTCTTCTCCAAGGTTTAATTCATCTCTATGCCATTTTTATCAAAACTGGTTAATTAACAGTCATTATTTATACTGCGGCTTAGGCGGGACGAAATAATAGACAGATTCAAGCATAGGTAAAAAGTATCAAACGGCGAACTTTTGGTTATCTAAACTGTTAAATCCGTCATAATAACCTTAACTACAAAATGGTTGAATTAGATGAACTAACATCGTAATTTTTTGTCACACAACTCACATGGTGAGGTATTAAACTAATAATAATAATATAATAATATTAATTAACTAAACACAGCTTAGTTTTAACATTCGTCCAAGTTTTAAACCTAACAGATTTGCGGATAAAATAATTTAGACATGTCTCCTATTAAGATTTGCGAACCACAGTCGAAATTCTCCAATATTTTTAATACGCTGTTAGGCAAGCGTTGTCACATCATTGTTAGGAATATCCTTGCATTCGAAAGAAACATTTTCAGATGTTTAACAATCGAAAGATGCAACAGCCAATAATTTTATGATTTTTGATTTTTTGCATTTTTCAATGCTATTTTTATAGTTCGAGCATTGGATCGGATTTACAAAGTTAGTGGGTTCGAGTCACATCTGAGAATTAATTTGTGGCCGAGTTGATTTTTCCCAAAATTTCTCTTTTTAAAATTTATCATAAGTATAAAAATAGCATTGAAAATGCAAAAAATTTAAAATCATTAAAAAATACTCCTACGAGACCCGAACCCACAATCTTTGGAATTCCGGTCAATACTTAGCTCTAAACATAATCATTGAGCTATGGAGACTTGCTAAAAAAATATACTTTTAATGTTACATACACACATTATAAGCTAGTAGGAGTCTCCTACTAGCTTACGTTTGAACGATGGGGAAACTAGTAGTTTTTTTCTAGTAAGATTTTACAGTATAATAACTTATCAAACATTTTAATTTAATTTTACTTGTAATGAACACCAAAGTTTTTTAGCGCAATCTTCAGCCTAAGTTACGAATGTTACTATGAGTAAGTAGGTACCTACTATTTGCTGTTCGCATCGCAATTGCATTAATAGTAATATTATCTTTATTTCAGGCAATAAACCCGTACATCATCATATTATAACTTTAAAGCCCAAATTGGTACCTACCTAATATTATTGCTTTCATTAGGTAGATACCTTGATCCTCGTCTATTTACACGTCCATCTGTCTGGTTGCAAATATTGGCGTTGGCTATAAACTAATTTTACTGAAATTGGTTTCAATCTGATCGAAAAATTCTCGAACGGGATTTTTTTATCGGTTTTGGGAAACCAGCTGGTCTTTCGCATGGTACCGACCGTCGCTGAAATCTTTTATAGACTTTCAAATTTAACTGGACATGGCGGGCTTAGCCGTATAGCCGCAACGGCCAATTATTAAAAGGATCAAAATTCGTTTTACCTAAAGTAGTTACCACGATAGCGCCAAAATACAAATATCAGTTAAGAATTCCATAAATTTAATTAATCACTATAATATTGGTTTCTAGATGTGTCGGAAATAATTAAAAATTTCATAAACTTTGAAGATAACACTAAAAGAAATTTCAGAAGGCGCGGCTTCCAATCCTGGTGAAGGACTATTCCCACTTTTGTTTACAAAAAATATTGCGTTATGTTTTGTTAAAATAACACTTACATATAATAGGTAAAAAAACAATTTTTATAAAAAAAATTATGCTACGACTTACGTCTGAGTTAGTGTAGTCGGGTCTTGCGTAGCACAAGTAAATCACGCGCACCGGCAGTATGTTACAAACGGAGATGCGCTCTGTGTGCGCTCGCGTGCGTTCAAACCTTATAAACCGTGGGAGTTTTTGTCTTGTAATTGACAATCGTCACTGGGGAGGTAATGAGTCTGTTTGTAGGCACTCCGGCCTTCTGCCGAGATGGTATGACGCAGCGTTCACAATCATTGTCACCCTACCTGTAATAACGGCTCTATTCTTTGCTACGCCAAATACTTACATATATCAAGGCGGAAAATGCAACCAAACTGTTGGTATTTCCACTAACATTCTCACTAGGAAGCAGATTTTTTAATGACAACAATGCGGCAATATAGCTATAAGTAAATGAACACCTCAATATTGAAATTAAATTGTACTTATACTTATTGTAAACAAACTTCAGAAAAGTTCATACCCAAGTTTTATGCTCCAACTTTATTAATTGGTCTTATTTCCAGAGGTGGCCGTTTCAAAATTTCGAGGAAAAACTATTTTCATGTTGTCGAGCTGTAACAATTCTATGACGATATTCTCTTTATGACGCTCAGATACTTGCATAAAGTAATAAGCGGAACCTATAGTCTTTAGAAGAAGACCAACGTTGCCAACGTAGTTTGCCAGCTTCTTACAATTTATTGAGATTGAGAAGTAGGTATTTAAGGTGCGTATTATTGGTATGGTAATTGGCATTTGAATTGGTGAAAAGATGTCGAAACGTCGTTGGTCGGCAAATATTTCAGATGTTTTGAATGAGAAATAACCAACTAATGATAAATTTTTTGATAACAAACCTCAATATTTTTTTTTTTTAGAAACAAAACGTTTTCTCACAACAATCAGGATGTCAATTTAATTAAATAATACAACAGCTGTTCGTTAATTCATTCTAAATTACACCTGTATCATCTTCCGGAAGCTCGCGGGGTATGACAAATTCGGTGAAATGATTGCGCTGACGTCTTGTACTGCTGAATTACTTCGGCGAAGGTCGTAGGCAAGGCCGCTCCTCGTCTATCCTCATCTGCTGTAGTTACCTGCATTGTTGTTGTTACCAAAAAGGAGAGCTTATTATCTAACAAGGCTGTATAGGACAAACCCTGCTTTTTCGAGCAGTAGAGACCGATTTAATCGTATGTTTTGATTTGGTAACTAATTATTCGTAATGACGTTAAAATTAAAATTCTATCTTATATTTGTAAGTATTAACTACATATATAAGTGGTATTATATGATAGAAGTACCTAAAATTTTGATTTTTTGATAGACTTTATACTAGAAAAAAACCAATAAACAGTTGATATATGAAGATAAAATAAGTATTTATAAGTAAATGCAAAAACTACAAATTTTAATCCTAATTTGCAATTTTTGTTGTACAAAAAATTCTTTGCTCCCGAATCTTTAGTCTAGTGATCTATATTAAAAAAAAAAACAGGTGCATGCAATTTTCGATTTTGAAATTTGGTGGCTTTATTCATATACTCGTTCACTACTTGGCTGTTTCATTAAAAACTTTAATTTTGAAAAAACATCAATAATGTTGAAAATCCCTTGTACATGTTTTTTACCCAGTTATTCAATAATCATTGATATAACATGGTTACAAAGAGGGCAGTGATCACAACCGGGGCTTCTGCCTTACCTGACATGAAAATCATACGACATAGTAATATTTTATTTAGGAGCATTAAATTTAAATCCCTAATTAGCTATAATTTATCATAATTCATATTTCATTATATTCAACTTGTGAAGGGAAGGAGTAGTTTGCGATTTTACAGTGTGAAATTGTAGCAGTCAGAGCAGGTGTGAATAATGACAATATTTTCATATGATTTTTCACATGCTATTCATGAAATGTTCCATACCTACTAGGTACTTGGTTTCACCCGCGTCATTTCCGTTCCCATGGGAATATCGGAATAAAAAGTATCCCATGTTTTAATCCAGGCCGAATTTCATCCAATTCCTTTCAGTAGTCTTAGCGTGAAAGAGTAACAAATAAACTGACATACCTTCGCATTTATAATATTATATAGTAGGAAGTAGGATATTTTTTATTGTGATTCATTTCTTTTTTTTTTGTTTTAATGATATGCTATTTGTTACATTTCGTTAATACTGTTATAGCTTTATTGCTAACACAGTAACTCCCACTTCCCTTATAGTTGACTGTTAGAGAATGCTCTATGGCATTAAGTTCACCATTTTCTGTATATTTTATATGCAATTACGATTAAATAAAAAAATAAATATCCATTCCCCAGGCTATCAATATATCTAACTAGGTATTATGTTAAGAGTTCGTGTCAAAGCCTAAATCAATGTCAAAGAATGGTTTGCACCATCTAACTTAAACGATAATTATAACATTAACCGTGGGAAAATAAATAGGATTTGACAGCTTTGATAACCAAAAATCTGTTAAAGTTTTAACTGGTGCAACTCAGCCTTAAAAACAATATTTTGAAATTATAAGAAATACAGTTCGAGCTGAGTTTTCATTCATAAACAAAAGAATCAAGAAACTCTTTGCAATGAGGCCGAATACTCAAAAACCAATGTTTACATTATAATGGCAAACTAGGTTGTATACATGTTAATTGAAATTTGTACACATTTAGTCAGAATAGTGAAAATTGCTGCAGTTTTAATAAGTGTACTTACATATTTATGATAAAAAGTGTGTATACTGTAACGTTGTGTTTTTCAAAACAAATATTCATTTATTTATATTTATTTATATTGCATCTTATTTATTTAATCACAATCATTTATTATTATAATTCAATAATTTTCCTTATTTTATATTTATTTCGTACATTCGACCTCATTTCATACATACTCTTTTTTTAAACTATCAACCTCATTGCATAAAACTCCTTGGTATCTATGTAATATTTGAAATAAGTTTTAAATCATGTTCGACCTCATTTAAAAATCCTTTTCACACGCACTCTTATGTCATTCATCCTTTTTACTCATTTCCTTTTTTCTAGCGATGGCCTTTTTCGTAGTTTTTAATGATTTTAACTAATAATCACATAATAATAATAATAATAAGAAGTAGTAAATTATTTATTAATCAGGCCAAACCTCCCTAGTATTTCTCATTTCATAGAATAGAACTGTTTAACATAAATAAATAAATAAATAATTCTTTATTTATGCCATGCCATAATGAGAATGTCACAAACAGTAATAGCTATAGCTATTGTTAACAGTTAGCAAATACAGACACTAGTAATAAGGCAGAAAAGAACAATATGATATAAATAAGAGTTTTAGCTGACCCTACTAGGTTATAGACATATAACCTGTAATTAGTAATTCAGATTCAGAAGAGATAATAAGAGCATAAGATTTAGGTAACCACCCCATATAAGTTTTTAACAGATTTTAGGTTTATATTTTAAGTTACATACATCTTTATCTTCCTGTAAATGTTTTTCTATTTTTTTATTATACTCTTGTTTTTAAACTCTGTTTTATTTAATCTTCATTTGAAATCTGCTCACTCTGTTCCCCGTTCCTTAGCCGGGCCGCGAAACAGTCTTGACAATACATTGTTATGAAATTGTCACTTATACGTAAATATGACTTTGTAAATGTATACTTTTCACTGAAAGTGTCTTGTATACTTTACTTTGAAGAAAAACGTATACTTAATTTTGACGCAGTTTGAAGAATACATAATTCTGAATACAACACGAGATACTTAATTTTGAAATATCAAATGGGTACATATATTTGCAAATCTGTCTGTGTACATATTAATGCACGTGACTGTATAAACACTCTTCAATTTGTGAAATTTAAGCGTAGTGATTAACAAAAAAGTCAGAAAATGCTCATCAATTTGTTAAGAAAATGTGTAGAAAATAATAAGTGGAAAACTTAGCAGATACTAATCGTTTTCTTATTCACAATATCTCTTCGTCATCATTTCAGTAACGTGAAGATCATTGGAGTCCTTCACCTCACCTTAAAAGTAAACGATCTTGTTGAAAAAATATATAATTTTTCAATATTTATTTTGAATGAAAAGAAGAAAAACTGGAAAACTGGCAGCGCATTCTATATCGCTCTAAGTCCAGCCACGAAAGAGATCTAAAAGTTTTAAAAACCTTTCCTTTTTAACCGACTTCCAAAAAAAGAAGGAGGTTTGAAGTCGACTGTATTTTTTTAATGTATCTTTTATCTAGATAGTCAACAGTCAACCGATTTTATTAATTCTTTTTTTTCTGAAAGAATATGTTCAATTCGTGTGGTTCCATTTTTACGAATTTAGTTTTTTCATAATCCTGAAAAATAACAATTAGAGTCCTTTAGTTATTTCCTAAACGTTACAAGTTAAATTACTTTATCAATTACTTCGTTACATCAATTATAATTATTTTGAAAAGTTCACCGGACACCGTACGGTAGTATGGCACAGCGTAGTTGACATACCTACTTATAAAAAAAATATTAATAAGAATAAGAATAATTCAATACCTGAACTACACATTGCAGACGTGTTAATTAGATAAGCTAATTAATATTTAAAAGAGCGTAATTCATATAATACAGTGCCGGTTTAATTAAATATCGGACAGTTTCGTTTAGTATTGGACACATGATAATTTAATTAATCGACTTAAAAAGGAGGTTATCAATTTGTCACTTGTATTTTTTTATATTAGTTAAGTATTGATAACTAAAAAGCAAACTTATATAAAGTAGGTTAGTTTATTAGGTACTTATTTCAATGATAAAAGTTATATAAAATTTTGCCTATACCTATATAAAGGACTGCCACATGTTCATACAATATTATGTTTCTTGTAAAACTTTATTATCAAACGACGTTATCACTTATGACAAACCTATTTAGTTAATAATTTAACGAATAACACTACCAAAAGAAAACGAATAAACTATATAACTATGACTATGATTATTTCAGTAAAAATAATTAAGCCAAAATTTTATGTGATATATTTTCTTGTATATATCACATAAAAATAGCATTGTAAAATGCAAAACAAAAATTTAAAACCAAAATTTTAAATTAAAAAATACCTAAACCCTTTAACCGGCCATATATACACACTGTAAGTTAAATAAAAGCTAATAATAATAATGAAAGTTAAAACAATTTTTCTAATATATTTATTAATTATTTCTATTATTATTTCGTAAAGTAAGGGACGTGTGGACATGTACCATACGGTAAAAGTGTACCTACCTTGCGTGCCAAAACTTTGATCCACGGTCAAAATTGCCGACCAAAGTCAGTCCGCTTGAGACCATTGCCAGGAAAACACGCGTCATACAGAAACATAAATGGTTAATTGTGCAGTGTTTTCTTGCATGAGTTTCGTTAATAACATTTCCACATCCTTAAATCTCGCTCCTGACGTCGTGGTACATACGAAAAATTCGACAGGCTAGGTTCTCATTTTTTTTTTTTTTTTTTTTTTTTTTTAGAGGCGGTGTATTTTCACGGTCCCAGAAGGGGGCCTCCAGCGGGGGCAAATTTGGTGATAGACGGAGCCACGCTCTCCTTACGGCCGTGGATAAATATCTGGGTCTGGTGCTCGACGGGAGATGGAGTTTCGGCGAACACTTCAAACAGTTGGCTCCAAAAGTGACGAAAGCAGCTGGAGCGTTGGGTCGTCTCTTGCCGAATCTGGGTGGCCCCGGCGACAAATGCAGGAAGTTGTTCGCCAGTGTGCTCAGAAGCATGGCCCTCTATGGGGCGCCGGTGTGGGCGGACAAATTGAACGACAAGAACCGACGTCTCCTCCGGCGGCCTCAGAGGGTAATGGCCACTAGGATGGTCCGCGGGTACAGAACCGTGGCATTTTCGGCAGCGTGTGCGCTAGCAGGTACGCCTCCCTGGGAGCTAGATTCTCAGGTACTCAAGGAGGTGTACCACGAGCGCCGACAGGCGCTAAGAAGGGGAGATCGCATTGCCCCTGAAGAGTTGACGGCCGCAAGGCGTCTAGCGGAGGAGGAGCTAATGTGCGCCTGGGAGAGGAGGCTTGATAGGGACGAAGCAGGAAGACGAACGGTCGAGGCCATTCGTCCCATACTGAGGGAGTGGTGTAGACGGGACTTCGGGTCGCTGACTTTTAGATTGACGCAGGTGCTTACCGGGCACGGGTGCTTCGGTAAGTATCTGTTTCGGATTCGAAGGGAGGTGACCCCACGGTGCCACGACTGCGGCGCTTCGGTGGACAGTGCGGAGCACACTCTTTTGGTGTGTCCTGCCTGGGCTCCGCAGCGCGGTAGTCTGGTTGCCGTGATCGGGGAGGACCTCTCGCTGCCCAGCATGGCACGCGCCATGCTGGCCACCGAGAGATCCTGGGAGGCGGCAGCATCCTTTTGCGAAGATGTCGTCTCGCAAAAGGAGGCATCGGAGCGGATCCGTGAGGAGCAGGCTCATGCGGATCGGCTTCGACGTAGGCGGATGGGTAGAAGGAGGCGGCAGTATGCCCACCTCATTCCACTCTTTCCAGTCTTTCGAGCTGAATGGGGGGCCGGGAGGCGGCGGTCCCTCCCTTCTCCCGTCCTCCTGCAGAGCTTTCGAGCTCGGCGGGGGGATGGGGGAAGGCGAGGGATAGTGTGCCGGACTCTTGAGTCCGGTATTCTAGGTGAGTCCAGCATAACCGCTCGGTATGCGTAAATGCATTCCCCTCACTCAAAAAAAAAAAAAAAAAAAAGGCTAGGTTCTCATATAGTTTGAAGCGCTCTTTTCGTTTATCTCGATATAGGTCTGTGTACCATACTATACGAAACATCGTTGTCCGTTTCTATACGACTTGACTGACATAATAAAAAAATAAAAATGAAAAAGAACGTGCCATTTTTTATTTGTTTTAATATAATTTATATATTATGTAATAACCCTACTCATAATGTGTGTCGTTGAAAACAACTAAATTGTTCATTTATTAAACAATTTAAAAAATATATATATGTCTCTATTGTCCGATGGTATACTTTACCTGTGCGTATAAGTAGTAAAATTGTGATGTAATCAACATTGTCCCATACTTTACGCTGTGCGATAGTATACTGTCGTCCCCTACGTTTTAGCAAGTAGTGGTTACATAGATGACATCATTGTTGTGTATGGGCTGATTTTTAGTGTAAGTACGGGACGGGATATACTATAATATTAACAAAAAATTGTAAAATAAGAATCTTTTTTTGAAAAATAAAATTTAAACCGAGAAAATATTTTTCTTGTTAAATATTTATCGAATAAAAATAGCATTATAAAATGTAAAAATAAAATTAAAATAAAATTAAAAAAAATTATCTCATTATTAATTCTTAGGTAGTCATTGTCATTCATGATATGATAACTGGAGGTTAAAGTTCAAACCTTTAGAGTCTGTAGCTGTATCGCAAAATGTGGAAGTATCTAAGTTGAAGTTTTGGTCTCAGCCATTAAAAGTTACGTCCATTGAGATTTGTAGAGACTGAGAATGCGATGACTACCTATCGTAATACTGAACATTCCCTTTAGTCCGGTCCCTTTATGACTTTATTTTCTGCTTCCAAAACTAGGACGATAGCAAAATTGTGGTTTAGATAAAATATTACTATAAATAATATAAGAATAAAAAGAAATATTACCTGATAAATATTACGACGATAATTGACGACCTGTTTGGCGCAGGGGTGTTTGTGTGCATGAACATCTATTTGTCTATTTGTCTTGGTCTGGGTGTTTAATATGTATATTATGTAGGTATGTATTTAAAAAAAAAAGGATAAAAGTATGTTTATCCGTTATCTAGAAACCATAACCCAAGTTCTTCATCATACTTAATGTGGGATAGATAATTGGTGTGATTGTATGGAAATATTTATTATTTAATATTATTTAAACAAGAAAATATACCAGAAAGAAACAAATCGTCTCATATCGCTCTGACGGGATATACCTACCTACTGCTGATAACCTATAACCTACTGAGATAATATAGAACTATTACCTACTGAGGTACTAGAAATTATCAATCTCATAGATTTGTGCCTTTGTTTTTATTGGTTTCTAAGGAATTTCAATAGAAGTTTGATGAGTAAGCAGGTGTGAAATAAAGTAGGGACGGGCGTGAACACACTCCCTTGCTGCTCTTACTTTCGATTGCTCAACATTGTTTCAACTAACTGTCTCATAATTGCAGTGCCTACCGAACAAGAAAAGTGTTAGACTTAGGTAAGTACTTTTTAAAGTGCATCTTGCTCAACTAGAGAAATAAACAAACGTATTAGTACGATAAATGGGATTTTTACTACGCACTGAACATTTTTAGTAAGAAGACGTAATACGGGTAAGGGCCAAAGATATGCATCAGTTTTTTAGGGCAACAGAAAAAAGCAATATACAGTAACGTGGTTTATATTACTTATTTTAGTCAGATACAGTGCCATCTGTAACATATTAGCTGATGTAATTAGCTATATAGCTATACAGCTATAAAGCTGATGTAATTTTATAGCCTCCATATGGAGGCTATCAGCAGCGATGCACTGATGATGGGGATTTCTGAAATTTTCAACTTTCTGGCACATTTGAGAGGTTATGGCGGTTATTTTCTCCCCAATTCTCCGGTGTGGAGGACGATGTTTAAAGCTTTTACCTTCAGGTACTCACAACTTCCTTCTCTAGGTTTTTGTGAAAGCAATGTAGACATGTTCAATACCTACAAATATTTGTCTTGTGCGGGGATCGAACCCACGACGTTTGATTCTGAGCAGTCATCCATCCTCTGTGCCATACGTACTCGATGTTTAATAAAATCTTTGCCTACTTTTAAGAGTTCCATCGTTATTTTTTTTTTACAAGTTATTACTTAGTTTTTTTAACCTAGTTTACGTATCTACGTTACATTACGTACGGCAGTCATTATTTGATAGATAGGTGATAGATAGCACTATTAGCACTGTAGATTTCCTATGATTTCTTTTGTTTTCTATCATCAACTCAAAATCCTTTATTGCCTGTGGTACTACTTACCAATAGTTACACGGGTAATTTTCCCCCCCTTCTGGTTCTTGGAACCGCCTGTTATCCGCTGCAATTGCAGAAATTGCATAACTACTTAGTTGAAACAAATCTATTTATACAAAGCATTAGTTTGATGTGACATATTGTTTCATTTTTTATTTTCCTTTTTCTTCTTCTTCTTCTTAATTATAAAATTCTCGAATTTTGCCAATGTCAAGTAAATATATTTTAATTGTGCTCGGGTGAAACTCATTTTCCTTTTTAAAAACCTTCATTTTAGCTTCAGATTTAAATAAAGAATAGTGGCACTTAGTAACTGTAGGTTGCACCACGGTTACTATTCGTTTATTCTGTCAAATCCCACAGATTTTTAATCCGTACACGTAAAGTAATCGTGAGGCTGGGAATACACGTCAGATTTTTCTCTCTGATAGTCGGAGCCGACAGTCTGATCAAACAATCGGAAATCGCCCGTGCCATACATTTGTTTGAACACTCAATACACATCCGATCCGATAGTCGGATCGGACGTCCGAGTCGGAAAGAACGCTACGCGTTTACGATTTTATTGTTTATTTAATTGTCTGAAGGCGCTGTATGCTTACTTCTGTACAGAGACGAAATAGACGTCCGATTCTCCTTCCGATTTGCCAGTTGACTCTCTAGCTAGCGCATATTATTTTACTCTGTGGACCGAGTTTAGAAAAAGTCGGAAGCCGATTTTCAAAAAGATCTTTTATATAGGTAAGGTCTTTAGAAACATTCTCGTTAAGAGATTTACAAGCGGGTCTCGCAGTGACCCGTGACGACGCAATCGAGTCACGGCCACGCATCGTTATTCTCATGTAGGGAGTCGGCCACGTTTGTACCAATGAGATTCTGCCATTCTTTAACAAATAGCGGGCTTTGTTTATTATAATTTCTTGTGAGCTAATTTTACAAGCAAATTTTTTCTTGTTAAGAAACCAGTTGGCTGTGTAATGTATCCTCTTTTCCTTTTTTTCAGGCATTGATTTAAATGAATAATTACACATAGAACCACTAAGTATGATAATGTAAATGCTCTTGCCATATATTACAGTTCAACAAATGAGGTGTAGGCATGTACTTATTACTCCAATTGCCTAAATTTTAATTGCAACTCAATTTTGAAGTACTTAGATATCTCCAATCGATTGAGCTGAAATTTTGTATACACGTTTAGTTTGGATACTTGTACTATTAAGTATTCTGTGGTTTGGATGACAATACATGGTTAGCTATGTGACGTCATTCTAAATTCAACATGGCGGAGCACCCAAGATGTTTTTTTGACTAGTTGTTACACCCGACTAGTTGTTTTTGATGCACTCGTACAATATGGATATCAAATGAAAAGGCTTGCTGAGAATAACATCAAAAATAAAGTGACGACACTCTAAATCCAATATGGCGGACTAAGTTTTTTATGCTTTCATACAATTATTGTGTCATATTGCTAAGTATCAAATGAAAGGACTAGCTGAGAATACGAATGAAACATTTCCATCGATAACTAAAAAATAAATTACAAATAAAAAAAACTTAATTAATAACAAGCTTTTATTTAAAAACGCTAAAAAGAATAAAATACACTTTTACTATCAACTTATAACCTCATTACACAAATAAAACAACTTTTGCGGAGTATTTAGTGAGATTTACCGCGCAAATTGCGTCGGCATCGAAATCGGCTTCATTTGACAGATGGATGTGACACATTGCAGCTTCTTTTTGACGCAAATTAAAACTTACTAAAGACTAAGAGCAATATGTCTCATACATCTGTCAAATGAAGTCGATGCCGATGACGACGACATTTGCGCGGTAGGGCCTCAGATTGGTGAAATGTAACATGCATTGTAACATGCAATGTAACACGAGTAGTATGGATTATTGCACGCAGCAAGCGCGTATTGCACTCGCGAACACCTTAAAATGAATGGAAAATGTTACATTGCATGTTACATTTCACCTATCTGTACCCGGCATAAGATGTGCTCATTACACAATTTAGATGATATAAAAGCTTGTCGCGAGATTTACATGTGTAGATTAATTTATATAACATACAAGTGTCAAGGTTTTCCAAAAATGTACCTAGTAAGACACCACTTTTCTGTATTTTGCCTGTGAGACTCCACCAATTTGATTTTAGGTACTCTAATTTTCCAAAGTTAATGCATTACAGGTTTTGTGAAGCGTGTTTGGTTGAAATTTGAAGCCTGAAGGAAAATGAAAATAGTTTTCAGAGTACGAATGAATTCTTTTGAGTGGATTTTGGGAGGACCAATTTACTGTTAACAGGAAAGAAATCGGTTATTAATATAGTATTAATTTTTGTTTGGCGGTAGGTTATGATATGACTTTAGTTACATAGTGTAATTATTTTTCTTATAGGATTTAGTGCAGAAAAAAATTGATATCATTGAAGATGTCAAATTATACTTTTTTACCTCGTATAAATTCTGCCAGATTGCTATTAATTACTATGCATGTCACATGTCCTTTGAGAATAACGTTTAAATGGCCCCATATGACAAACCTCATATGGTACAGGGTCACATTAAACAGTGTATTGTTTCATTATGTCACGAATGCATTAATACAATTACTTTATTTCCTGGTTTAGTAAATGGTTAATCAGTAATCACTGACAAAAATAAAAATGCTTGACTATAATATAATATAATTTTATTGTCTTCTATTCACTATAATGGGAAAAATAACTTAAATAATTTATGACACACATTTATGACCTCATTATACAAATATTTTTATTATGGCGAGACAAAAGTTGGATTCTTGTAAATAAATACTTGTATGTAAATACAGAATATGCATTTTAAATACATAAGTTAATTTTAAGTATTTTTCTTGATGCGACGAAAGACTTAAGTTATTTTTGAATAAATTATGGCGTTGATCATTCGTCGCATTTGTCGTATGTAATTTTGGGATCGTCCAAGAGGAAATTAATCGGACATTCCCAAAATTATCACTACTCCTTACATACCTATATTAAGCAAACCATCTGCTTTCTTACTCATTTATGCTTTAATTTTCGTTTTAGTTTTGTCGTTCGTTTCGTCTTCTAGCATTTTTGGGTGAACCGATATTCTACGCAAACTCTTTTTCATTGGTTTTATTTGTTTTTTTAGTAAGTCTTGTAGTTCTCCCAGAGATTTAATTTCTTTGAGATCTCCGATATCAGAGCTGCGTCCTCCGTTTAGTCTGCCAATATAGCGATACACATCTCTATTCGCCTGGCACTGTGCGCAGTTGTATGGCACGGGGACGGCGTTCGGGAAATTTTCTTGCGCTGTGTTCATTCCTGCACCATGTCCAGGGCAATATGGTACGAATACCACAGGGATGAAGCCGATGATACCATACGGTGTGTTCATGTTATTGTTATATTGCCCCATGTTATTAGGAGGTGATTGTGGTGGCCCCTGTGCAACTGTAGTCGAGCTGTTGTTTCCTGGGTTTAGCAGATAACACGGGCAAGATCCAGGGCTCGGAACGATCGGCAGCGGGTAAGGTATGACGTAGATCGGGAATGGTGGCATTTGAGTATTAGGTGGAACATAAGTAGGAGGTTGAACACCAGTTCCAGTTGGCTCGCCGACGGAATCTCCTCCTGAAAAATATAAAAGGTTTTATTTAATCATAAAAGGCCTAATTACTGGGAATGATAATACTATGTTACTAATACGATATCAATATCGATATTTATTAATAAACACAGGTTTTTAATTTTCTGTCCTCCACTTACGTAGGGCCATCATATATTTTTTAAGCATCAAATAAACCAACATTTAAAACATTTTAATCGGTTCAGCCGTCTTCGAGTAATCGGTAGAAATCTAAATTTTTTTTTTTTTAAAAACGTTTAGATCATTGCCTTTAAAAAAATGCACGCAGTTCTAACCTGGATATGGCTGTTGAGGTTGTCCTGGTTGCCCGGGTTGCCCTGGTTGACCAGGTTGTCCTGGGTAACCTGGTTGGGCGGGTTGTCCTGGGTATCCTGGTTGGCCAGGTCCACCTTGTTGTCCTGGCTGACCAGGTTGTCCTGGGTATCCTGGTTGGCCAGGCTGTCCTGGTTGTCCAGGTTGTCCTGGAGATCCTGGTTGTCCGGGTTGTCCTGGGTATCCTGGTTGGCCAGGTTGCCCTGGTTGTCCAGGTCCACCTTGTTGTCCTGGCTGGCCAGGTTGTCCTGGGTATCCTGGTTGGCCGGGCTGTCCTGGTTTCCCAGGCTGTCCTGGTGATCCTGGTTGACCGGGTTGTCCTGGGTATCCTGATTGGCCAGGCTGTCCTGGTTGTCCAGGCCCACCTTGTTGTCCTGGCTGACCAGGTTGTCCTGGTTGACCGGGCTGCCCTGGGTGTCCTGGTTGACCGGGTTGTCCTGGATATCCTGGTTGGCCAGGCTGTCCTGGTTGTCCAGGCCCACCTTGTTGTCCTGGCTGACTAGGTTGTCCGGGGTAGCCTGGTTGCCCAGGTTGTCCTGGTGATCCTGGTTGACCGGGTTGTCCTGGATAGCCTGGTTGGCCCGGCTGACCAGGCTGACCCGGTGTACCTGGTTTACCAGGTTGGCCTGGGTATCCTGGTTGTCCAGGTCCACCTTGTTGTCCTGGCTGACCAGGTTGTCCTGGTTGACCGGGCTGCCCTGGGTGTCCTGGTTGACCGGGTTGTCCTGGGTATCCTGGTTGGCCAGGCTGTCCTGGTTGTCCTGGTCCTCCTTGTTGTCCTGGCTGACTAGGTTGTCCGGGGTAGCCTGGTTGCCCAGGTTGTCCTGGTGATCCTGGTTGACCGGGTTGTCCTGGGTATCCTGGTTGGCCCGGCTGGCCGGGCTGACCCGGTGTACCTGGTTTACCAGGCTGGCCTGGGTATCCTGGTTGTCCAGGTCCACCTTGTTGTCCTGGCTGACCAGGTTGTCCTGGTTGGCCGGGCTGTCCTGGGTGTCCTGGTTGACTGGGCTGTCCTGGGTATCCTGGATGTCCGGGTTGTCCTGGTTGATTGGGTTGTCCTGGGTATCCTGGTTGGCCCGGCTGTCCGGGCTGACCTGGTTGGCCTGGTGATCCTGGTTTACCAGGTTGTCCTGGGTATCCTGGTTGGCCAGGTTGTCCTGTTGATCCTGGTTGACCGGGTTGTCCTGGGTATCCTGGTTGGCCAGGCTGTCCAGGTCCACCTTGTTGTCCAGGCTGTCCTGCTTGTCCGGGTTGTCCTGGGTATCCTGGTTGTCCAGGATTTCCTGGTTGACTGGGCTGTCCTGGGTATCCTGGTTGACCGGGCTGCCCTGGTTTTCCTGGTTGCCCGGGCTGTCCTGGGTATCCTGGTTCGCCGGGCTGTCCTGGTTTCCCAGGCTGTCCTGGTGATCCTGGTTGACCGGGTTGTCCTGGGTATCCTGGTTGGCCAGGCTGTCCTGGTTGTCCAGGCCCACCTTGTTGTCCTGGCTGACTAGGTTGTTCGGGGTAGCCTGGTTGCCCAGGTTGTCCTGGTTGACCGGGCTGTCCTGGTGTACCTGGTTTACCAGGTTGGCCTGGGTGCCCTGGTTGACCGGGTTGTCCTGGTGATCCTGGTTGACCGGGTTGTCCTGGGTATCCTGGTTGCCCTGTCTCTCCTGGTCCACCTTGAATGAATATAAAAATAGACATTTAATCACTAAATTTTGACTTTATTTGAACATTATACTTATGGTAAATTTTAAATAGAAAAATATTGGAAAAAATTAACTCGGCCACAAGTGAATTCTCAGACGGGAATCGAACCCGCGACCTTTGGAAATCCGGTCCAGTGCTCTCTTGAACATTATAGTTAAAGATTACCTATCATTTATAATATGTGCTATTACTCAACATTGCTTTGAAATTCCAAGAGTTCGAAGTTCAACCATGAAAATTAAAGAAATGGTGGTGATTTTTTATTTTTTTTTGACATACTCTCCATTTAGCTTAATGTTTTTTTTTTACGGGGTTTTTTGTAACTGGGCAGGTATTTGACCACCATCGTGCTTAGTAAACAGGATGTTCTAAGGTGTAACATGCTTGCCCAGAAAATGCCTATTCACTCTCGCCTTGAAGAGACCAGATTGTAGGAATTGGGAAAACATGAGCGGGAAACTTTTCTTTATCATAAACTTATAGCTTTAGCGGATCACTGGAATGTCAACGACGTACGGGTGAAAAGCTAACCTGCTTCTGGTACCCCGATGGTGGAAAGGGGCTGGAGGACCAAGGTCGTGCAGTTCTCTCGCACACTCTCCAGAGTGTATCCTATAAAAGACCGATAAACATGCAATTTTGCGGTTGGCTCAAACAGGCTCTGAAGTTCCGCCGTGTCCAATGCTGAGTTTCCAATGAGTTTCCTGGCACGGTAGTCCATCGATTTCAGAAGCTCTAGCTGATACTTAGCAGAACCATCCCACAGGTGACAGCAGTACTCCATGCACGGCCGAATGTGCGCTTTGTAAAAAAGAAGCAGCTGATTCGGAAAGAAGTACCGCCTAGCCTTAGAGAGGACGCCCAGTTTCTTTGCAGCACATTTAGCAATGGAGTCGAAGTACTCGCCAAAGTTCAGGTTGGAAGACAGGTTTAGGCCAAGAAGTTGTAGATTTTCGGTTATCAATAAGAATACAGCTTAGAAAGTCGGAGTCAGTTTGAAGAGACGCCGTTTTGCGGTGAATAAACAAGTCTGTGTTTTAGTGGCATTGAAACTGACAAGATTGGAGTTGCCCCAATCGGAGACAGCCTGAAGTGCTAGATTGCTTGATGCTCGACAAGACTGGATTTCAGCACTGGTAGCATTTGCAGTTGAGAGATATACTGCTGGTTAAAGTGGTATCATCTGCATACCCAATGGTAACAAACACCAGCAGGTCGTCGATGTGCAGAAAAAACAGTGTCGCAGACAGGACAGATCCTTGGGGGACACCTGCATCAATTTCTATTAGGTCGGATGATTGACCATCGACAACAACTCGGATGGAGCGATTGCGAAAGAAGTCAGCAATCTAAGTGCAAAGACAGAGATACCGTATGAGGGAAGCTTAGCAATTAGGCCGTCATGCAAGACCATATCAAAGGCTTTGGAGATGTCTAGCGATACGGCAAGCGCTTCGCCGTGTTTCGAATCGATCGCTTCACTCCAAAGATGGGTGGCGTACACGAGAAGATCTCCAGTCGAATGAACTCGGCGAAAACTGGAAAAAACCGGAAACCAAACTGGCGATCACTGAGGAGGTCGTTGTCTTCAAGGTATGCCAAAGACTAAGTACACGTTACAGAGTATGGACGTGTCTGAAATTGGCCTGTAGTTGGAAGGTTTGGCACGGCTGCCCTTTTTGCACACAGGCTGCACATTTGCAAGCTTCCACGATTGAGGTACTTGTCCAGTCTTAAGTGAGAGACGGAACAGGTGAGTTAACACAGGAGACAGTTTAGGTGCACAGTTGCGCAGGATAATCGCTGGGATTCCGGCGGGACCACTAGTTTTGATCACGTCTATGTTACGGAGAGCTTTTAAAACTTCTTTTTTGTGAATCAGACAGTCACCCATACAGGAGTCAGCACGAGGTAACTTAGGTGGCACTTTGCTACCGACATATAGAATACTCCGCAAAAAGAGAGGCAAACGAGTTTGTTTTCTCAGTCGCAGTAAGAGCAATCGATCTGTTAGGCTTCAGCAGTGGATGAAGTATAGGGCGACATAAATTTTGTTCGGCTGCTTTGGCAAGGGACCAAAACTTTTTACTTCCAGATGGGTGGGAAGCAAGTTTGGCTCCAATGCGGCCGATGTGATTGAAACGTGCCCTGCGCAACGTGCGCTTGCTAGACTTGGCGGCTCGCTTGAAGGCTTTCTTCAGGGTTTGGGTGACCGGTGATTTGCGCGCTTGAACATCAGCCCAGGCTAACAAAGCTGACTCTTTCTGCGCTTCGGCGCTGTGCTAGTCAGCATTGAACCAGGGCCGAGCTTTACTGCCCGACGGAACATCGGTAAGGAATGTAATATTCCATACCCCGAAGTATAATCTCGGCAACAGCGTCAGCACACTTCAACGGATCCTCTGAAGAGAAGAGAATTGTCGCCATAGAAAAGATACAAAGAAGACGCATCTCATCCCAGTCTGACGACTTGTATCGCCACACCCGTCTCATGCCACTAAGGCCCTGATCGGGTGGGGAGTAGAAGGATACAGACTTTCCACACAGTGATCGGATGATCCAAAGGGGCTGATACCGATATAGAATGTCTGTCTGGATCAGTTGTCAGCAGAAGGTTTAGACAGTTTGGGTTATGTGTGTCTATATCTAGAGGGAGGGAGCTAAATCCGGCGAATGAGGTGGGTGGGGCAATAATACGTAGCGTTATGGATTTCAGCCTGTGTTTCAGCCTAAGTTTGAACCACAGTTTCATCCGTATCATTCCCAGCCTATTTCTTTGATTTCTTCCCGAAGTCGTCGTAAAACGTTACAATAATAATCTAATGTTTATGGTATGTTATCTTTATGGTTATGCCTGTAATATTTAGTATTCTGTGCTTTTAGTAAATAATCGACGAAACTGAAGCCATACTTTGTTGGTCTAAAAAAAGACCTTAGCTTTCTTTGGAGTGGGTGAGCCGGATATATATCATTTTTTAGATAGTTATTTTTATTCAGGAGAATGGTGGTGAACCTTTTTTTTTTTTTTTTTTTTTTTGTTTTGAGTGAGGGGAATCCAGTCTTTACAGATTCCTGCCTTGAGGATATGCTGGGGTCACCTAGCATACCCGTCCTGGTAGAGACCTAGGAACAAGCACACTATCTCTCGCCACCCCCGTTACCCCGTCGAGCCTAATAGGCTCGGCGGGGTTACGGGGTATGGTGGTGAACCTAGCTTTCATCCATGTTAACAAACTGGTATAAAAAAAATCCCCTTGAACTGCCGAGTCGAGGGAAATTGTTAGGTAAACTTGTTTTTGTTCACCTGAAAGCAATCTCAGAGCCAAACGAGCAGAAACCGGAACCCCAATTATTGAGTTACAATATTATGTACCCGGTAATAACAAATGCCTATGATCTCAGCTATCTTACTGAGTCGCTAAGAATAAGAACATATTTTAACACTGTTTTCCTTCGTGGTAGACGTTGAAGGCCTATCGATCTTAGGGTCTCGTCTTCAATACTCTCCCGACTCCGCTTTAAGTCAGCTACCCACTTTTTACACTGGAATATGATGGAGCTGACTCATTCAATGTGCTCACCATAACTTGATGAATATCTTTTAGTGATAGTCCACTTTTACCGCGGTACTTGATTACGGCTGAGTGTTAAATTTTCTCAATTGTTGAAAAACATGTCTGATAGTCTCAAATAAAGAATCACAAAAAATATGGCTAGCAGTATCGGAACGAAACTTCGCAAATTTAGTACTGAAGAGTACTCTCACCTTTTAGTATGGTAATTAGTAAATTACCATACTAAAAGGTGAAAATAGATTCATAAAAATGTCGGAGTTATATCTACGTCAGGCCATGCACTTTTGGATTCACCTTATAAGCAATTTAAGTAACTCATATTTCCACTTATCGAGAAATACTTCTGTCTACATTATCAGTTGTTTATGTTTTGTTTGATATCATCAACCCTATTTGTTTCTAAATCAAAATCTAATATTTCTAAATATATATAATACTAGCTGTGCCCCGGGGCTTCGCTCCCGTGGAATTTTGGGATAAAAAATAGATAGTAGCCGATTCTCAGACCTACTCAATACGCTCACAAAATTTCATGAGAATCGGTCAAGCCGTTTCGGAGGAGTATGGGAACGAAAACTGTGACACGAGAATTTTATATATTAGAAGATAGATAATATTTCTAAATCTAATGAGTTTTATTTTATTTGAAAAATATTTGTTTTTACCTTGCTGTCCTGGCTGTCCAGGGTATCCTGGTTGACCAGTCTGTCCGGGCTTTCCAGGTTGTCCTGGTTGACCTGGCTGTCCTGGGTATCCCGGTTGTCCTGACTGTCCTGTTTGACCGGGCTGTCCAGGCTGGCCGGGTTTACCGGGTTGTCCCGGATATCCTGGCTGGCCTTGTTGACCGGGTTGTCCTGGATATCCTGGTTGACCTGTCTGTCCTGGGGTTCCTGGCTGTCCCGGTTGGCCTGGGTATCCTGACTGACCGGGTTGTCCTGGTTGACCGGGTTGTCCTGGGTATCCAGGTTGACCGGGTTGTCCTGGTTGACCAGGTTGACCTGGGTATCCTGGTTGACCGGGTTGTCCTGGATGACCAGGTTGTCCTGGGTAGCCTGGCTGTCCTGGCTGACCAGGTTTACCAGGCTGTCCAGGTCCACCTTGTTAAAAGGAAAAAAAACCGTAATAACAGCCAATCAATAAAAGTAATAGTGAAATAAAAAGTCTCGGCAGCTTAAATAAAATGAGAGAACACTGGCCCGGGCAATTGAAGGTGTGGGGTTGAGTCCAGTCTGAGCAGGTGACAAAGTTCCTTTCCAATTATAAAACATCTTAGTAAATTGTATTTCAAGATTTTGAGATATAGATAGATATAGGTACTTGGTTGTTATTAATAGTGTCGGGATTGAGGCATTTTTTTATTTTATTTATATATTTGTGCTATAGTACCAAATATGTTAGTATCACAGCACAGCGCCAGGCAAACGGTAATACTTATTTACCTCCTTGGCCAGGCTGTCCTGGGGTTCCTGGTTGTTCCGGCTGTCCGGGCTTTCCGGGTTGTCCTGGTGTACCGGGTTGACCGGGTACTCCTGGGTATCCTGGTTGTCCTGGCTGTCCGGGTTGTCCTGGGTGTCCTGGTTGTCCCGGCTGTCCGGGTTCTCCTGGGTACCCTGGCTGTCCAGGTTGGCTAGGTTGTCCTGGGTATCCTGGCTGTCCTGGTTGACCGGGTTGTCCTGGATATCCTGGTTGACCTGGTTGACCAGGTTTACCGGGCTGTCCAGGTTGTCCGGGTCCACCTTTTAAGAAGAAATTGTCCAGTATTCAAGAAAACTTACTAGTTCCTTACGTTAATATCAATCGAGATAATTAAGTGTAATCGTAAAATCGAGGGTGTTGCTTTTTTCTTTGTTCGCGGGTTTCATTTTCTAGTTCAGACAGTATTTGAAAACCTCAAATTTTTTTAATCGCAATTGTTCTACAAATGCGTTAAAATTGTTCACAAAATTCATATGAAATAAAATACGTTTGAGGTTAGCTATTATGAGCGGTATAATAGTTTTCCATAAATTAACTGAAGTGTACAGGTTAGGCCTAATGTGCTTATCACAAAAATAGCAATTAGAATAATAGATCTTTACCTTCTTGTCCTGGTTGTCCTGGTTGTCCCGGTTGTCCTGGATAGCCTGGCTGACCAGGTTTACCGGGATGTCCTGGGTATCCTGTTTGTCCAGGCTGTCCTGGTTGTCCTGGTGTTCCAGGTTGGCCTGGTTTACCGGGCTGTCCTGGGTATCCTGGTTGACCGGGTTGTCCTGGTGATCCAGGTTGTCCTGGAGATCCGGGTTGTCCTGGTTGTCCTGGGTATCCTGGATTTCCAGGTCCACCTTGCTGTCCTGGTTACAACAAAATTTTATTTATTTAGTTACGCTGTGGAAATGATATGTACCACAGACAACAGCCATGAGCTTTAAGAGCAAAATCACAGTTGTCTTGTAAGTAAAATAGAGTATTACTTTAATAAAATATTACAGCTGATGGTATAGGGGTTGGTTAATGTAAAATAAGCTTCGTTATTGGTTTATAAAGTTTCTTAAAATTGGATTTATCCAAGTTTGAAGTTAAGCGAAACAAATTACTTGGAACATTATTAGAAGTTAATTTGGCTGACCTGGGTATCCTGGTTGTCCTGGTGTTCCAGGTTGTCCTGGGTATCCTGGATGCCCTGGTTGTGCTGGGGTTCCCGGTTGTCCTGGTTGTCCTGGAGTTCCAGGTTGCCCTGGCTGTCCTGGGTATCCGGGTTGTGCTGGGGTTCCAGGTTGTCCTGGCTGTCCTGGGTATCCTGGCTGTCCTGGGGTTCCAGGTTGTCCTGGCTGTCCTGGGTATCCTGGCTGTCCTGGGGTTCCAGGTTGTCCTGGCTGTCCAGGGTATCCGGGTTGTCCTGGGGTTCCAGGTTGTCCTGGCTGTCCTGGGTATCCTGGCTGTCCTGGGGTTCCAGGTTGTCCTGTCTGTCCTGGGTATCCGGGCTGTCCTGGGGTTCCAGGTTGTCCGGGCTGTCCTGGATGACCTGGCTGTCCCGGGGTACCAGGTTGTCCTGGCTGTCCTGGGTATCCGGGTTGTCCTGGGGTTCCAGGTTGACCTGGCTGTCCTGGGTATCCGGGTTGTCCTGGGGTCCCAGGTTGACCTGGCTGTCCTGGATATCCGGGTTGTCCTGGGGTCCCGGGTTGTCCTGGCTGTCCTGGGTATCCGGGTTGTCCTGGAGTTCCTGGTTTTCCTGGGGTTCCAGGTTGTCCTGTCTGTCCTGGGTATCCGGGCTGTCCTGGGGTTCCAGGTTGTCCTGGCTGTCCTGGGAATCCAGGCTGTCCTGGGGTTCCTGGTTGTCCTGGAGTTCCAGGTTGTCCTTGCTGTCCAGGGTATCCGGGCTGTCCTGGGGCTCCAGGTTGTCCTGGGTATCCGGGCTGACCTGGGGTTCCAGGTTGTCCTGGCTGTCCGGGCTGTCCTGGATGACCTGGTTGTCCCGGGGTACCAGGTTTTCCTGGCTGTCCTGGGTATCCGGGTTGTCCTGGGGTCCCAGGTTGACCTGGCTGTCCTGGATATCCGGGTTGTCCTGGGGTCCCGGGTTGTCCTGGCTGTCCTGGGTATCCGGGTTGTCCCGGAGTTCCTGGTTTTCCTGGGGTTCCAGGTTGTCCTGTCTGTCCTGGGTATCCGGGCTGTCCTGGAGTTCCAGGTTGTCCTGGCTGTCCTGGGAATCCAGGCTGTCCTGGGGTTCCTGGTTGTCCTGGAGTTCCAGGTTGTCCTTGCTGTCCAGGGTATCCGGGCTGTCCTGGGGTTCCAGGTTGTCCTGGGTATCCGGGCTGACCTGGGGTTCCAGGTTGTCCTGGCTGTCCTGGGTATCCGGGTTGTCCTGGCGTTCCAGGTTGTCCCGGCTGTCCTGGGTATCCCGGCTGTCCTGGGGTTCCAGGTTGTCCTGGCTGTCCGGGCTGTCCTGGATGACCTGGTTGTCCCGGGGTACCAGGTTTTCCTGGCTGTCCTGGGTATCCGGGTTGTCCTGGGGTTCCAGGTTGACCTGGCTGTCCTGGGTATCCGGGCTGTCCTGGGGTTCCAGGTTGTCCTGGCTGTCCTGGGTATCCAGGCTGTCCTGGGGTTCCTGGTTTTCCTGGAGTTCCAGGTTGTCCTTGCTGTCCAGGGTATCCGGGCTGTCCTGGGGTTCCAGGTTGTCCTGGGTATCCGGGCTGACCTGCGGTTCCAGGTTGTCCTGGCTGTCCTGGGTATCCGGGTTGTCCTGACGTTCCTGGCTGTCCGGGCTGTCCTGGATGACCTGGTTGTCCCGGGGTACCAGGTTTTCCTGGCTGTCCTGGGTATCCGGGTTGTCCTGGGATTCCAGGTTGTCCTGGCTGTCCTGGGTATCCGGGTTGTCCTGGGGTTCCAGGTTGACCTGGCTGTCCTGGGTATCCGGGCTGTCCTGGGGTCCCAGGTTGTTCTGGCTGTCCTGGTTGTCCTGGGTGTCCTGGCTGACCAGGTTGTCCTGGAGTTCCAGGTTGTCCTGGCTGTCCAGGAGTTCCGGGTTGTCCTGGGTGTCCTGGCTGACCAGGCTGTCCTGGAGTTCCTGGTTTTCCTGGTTGCCCTGGGGTTCCTGCCAAAAGTTGTTGTAATACATTACGTGGGCTAGATAACTGGTGTGATTGTATGAAATTATTTATTAATAAACCTCTAAGGCAAAAGGCGTGGAAGCATTTTAGTCCAAGTTATGCGGTCGGAAAATAGTGTATTTGTTTTGTTAGGCGTCTAATATATGATACGTGAGGTAGGTAGGTAGGTAGGTACGATGGCCAAAATCAAAGCCAACGCTGATGCTACCTCTGAACAATGAAAACCTGTAAAGCTAACAAGGTTCGAAGAGCAGTTTCGGCCACCACAACAAAACATTTAAATACAGTCATTCACTGAATTAAGCATCTTTTTTCCTTTTCAGTTTTCTTATTTACCAGTTCCCACCCATCGTACCTACCTACCTACCTACCTCACCTATCATATATTTATAGTTTTCTAACTTCTTCGTTCATAGTTTTCTACATATTAACTGTTACTTGAAATAATTAGCGTTTTGTAATTCAAATAGTCATATTACTAAGACATTTTAAGGTATAACTTTTTAATTTTGCATTTTACAATGCTATTTTTATGTGATAATTTTTAATCAAGTAAATATACTAGAAAAAAGCAACTTGTCTCATGTCCCGTCAGGGCGACATGAGACAAGTTGCTTTTTTCTAGTATATTTACTTGATTAAAAATTATCACATTTTAAGGTTTTTTCTGAAGTGAAGGGGCTGAATCCTTAAACACATGTAAATACACATAGCATATGTAGGGTCAGTTGTGACTGAGTTTCTATAACTACTGCCTTAAGTCAACGTTATTTAAGTTACTTGTCTCGAGTTGATTGTAACAGCTCTCTGCCATATGTAACGTATTGTAATTTATTTAATTTGGCATGAATAAAATTATTATTTATTCAAATTGATTCCAAATAAGGTTTAATTAAGTTTATAAGTGAGTTTTTTAAAAGGTGAGATTTTTCTGACGGTGAGTTTATAATGTAATAATAATATTACAAATGAGAAAGTGTGTTTAGCTCTAACTAAGCAATCAGTCGACCTGATTTTTGCCATATGTTTTATCTCATTATTCCCACGCGCGTGAACCTGCGAGCATAAGTTATAGTCACATCAATATTATCTCTTTCGGCAGGCTAATTATCTAAAAATGAGTGACATATCGCGGTTTCTGAAACATTTCGATTTCTTCACACTGATTTGGTATTATGTATGGTATGCGATCGCTAAATAATTTAGTATCTTTTTGCTATGGAAACATTTCATAGTGATTAAATTTTCTTTAAATATTTCTGAAGAAACTAGCGCAACTGGGAAAATAATTACAAAATAGAGTTTTCATAGAGTTTATCTTTTGGTCACATAATAGGTACCTACCTAACATAAAAAACATGAAAAAGTATTCTGTGGCCAGAACGTTTTAGTTTAGTTAGTACCTTAGTTGTTCCTTAGAGGCAGTACTATCATATGTTTTTGACACAAATCGTGTAAGACAGCAAACATTTCCGTAATTTTAACTGGTCGCGAGTTAGATAATCAGTATGCACTGCCGGTTTGAACCAAGTTTTTACCTGAGCCTGGTTGTCCTGGAGTGCCGGGTGTGCCAGGAGTACCAGGAGTACCAGGTGTACCGGGGCCACCAGGTCCACCAGGTCCACCAGGGCTACCTGGACTTCCGGGAGTACCTGGTGTACCAGGATATGGTCCTTGACCTGTGATAGCATTAATTTATTCACAATTTAGAATATGAAGAAAATTGAACAAAATACAAATTACATAAAAAAAATATCTTTATTATCTGAAGGTTGAAAGGCATGTTAAGCCGAGCCGTTGGTTTCGGTTGTGTTTGCAGTCGTAAAATTACCAATTCGTATCGACCATTTGTGATGGGTGGGTCATACAAAGGCTTTTTCTCCTTATCCATAAAAGCCCGTTCCTCAACAATGGAGTCAACAAACCGGTTCCGGCGGAAGATCAGTGCTGGTCGTAGACCATGTATTATGCTGAGCCGGGACCGTATTGAGACAATATATTTGTGGTGAGTGTTTATTAAGTTTAGTTCTTGTATTTAAGTTTGTCAAATCAAATTAAATCGTTTATTTTGCAAACTAAGCAATAGGTGTTACATACATGGTAAAGTGCGGCTTAGTAACCGTTATGGTGTAGCAAAAAATATGACAGGACAGCTTATTATCTACGGACACTTAAATTCAAAAAGCTAACGTTCGGATACTTAACTTAAATTTCAAACAGTCAACGTTTTTTTGCTAAGGGATGGTGCAGATTCCAATATATTAACATATTTCATGTATTTAGGTAATCATTTACGGAGTAGTAACATTTTTGTATGAGGTAAGATTTCAATGACTTAGAAAAAGATTTGAGGTTTAGTTCATTTTTTATGGAAGTTGGTAGTTTATTGAAGACTTTAATTGACATGTAATAAGAGCTAGTATTTAGAATTTTAATTCTGGATTGTGGTAAGTATAATTTGTTTTTATGTCTGGTATTTATGTTGTACGTATCTTTTACTTTGGTAAAGGTTTCTAGATTTTAATAAGTAAATATGCATATATCATATATATAAAGAGATGGAACTGTGAGTAAATTATATTTAATAAAGTAGGGTTTGCATGATTGAGTATTATTTTCTCTAAGTACTTTCTTTAAGTCTCGGTAGCTCAGCGGTTAGAGCATTGGATCGGATTTCCAAAGGTCGCGGGTTCGATTCCCGTCTGAGAATTCACTTGTGGCCGAGTCAATTTTTTCCAATATTTTTCTATTTAAAATTTATTATAAGTATAAAAATAGCATTGAAAAATGCAAAAATGCAAAATCATAAATTATCTATTTTTGCTATTATTCTAACACATTTTTTTTTGCATAATAAAGAGATCATTTACGTTTGTGCTATTTCCCCAAAACATTATTCCGTATTTTAATTGTGAATAAGCATATGCGTAATAGGCTGTTAGTGCTGCTTCTATATTCGTGGTATGTACTAATTCAAAAAGACCGTAGCTAAATTTAGCCAGTTTAGATTTAATATGTTGGATGTGACTTTTCCAGTTTAGGTGAGTATCTATTAATATACCAAGCAGTTTAAACGTGTCTACTGATTCTATTTCTTTCTTTATGAAATGAGTATTAATTTTTATAGGAGCTTTACAATTAAGTACGCCTAAAATAATAAAAAACTATAAAATATTTTATTATTTTAGGCGTCATTTATATATATAAGAAAAAGAACACAACCAAGTATGCTATCTTGAGGAATTGAATAACTTAAAACTTTTTCGTGAGATTGTACAACATAATTTAATTATTTTGGATTTAATAGTTTTCTATTTGTACTTTTTGTTTTCTGTTTTGTATATAAGATTTGAACCAAACATGACTTAGACCTCTTATACCTGAGCCATATAGTTTCGAAAGTAAGATATTATACTCTACACTTTCATACGCCTTTGACATATCTAATAGCAATCCTAACCCGTAATTTTTGTCGTCAATATGTTTCAGGGCTGTTTGAATATACCGGTAAACTGCAAGTGTTGTTGACTTTGCTTTTGTAAAGCCGTTTTGATGTTCATCTAGGATATTAAATTTTTCAAGGAACTTGTACAGGCGACTACACATTACATTGCCTTCTCAAATATTGTAGAGAAACAAGGTAATAGTGCTATAGGTCTATAGTTTTGTGGCGATGTTTTGTCACCCTTTTTATAGGTTATATGGGTTTATATAGGTTTTATTACAGAAATTTTTCATAGATCCGGAAATAGGCCTTCTTGGAAACTTTGATTTATAAGTAGTGTCAACGGTTCTGATAACTCATTAAAGCACTGTTTTATCAAGGCAGGTGGGACATCGTCAAAACCATAGCTGTGCTTATTTTTTAAGGATTTTATGATTTTTTTTACTTCTTTCTCATCTACCGAACTTATATACATGGAATATGAAGGTGGGTTTATTACACTGTGAGCATTGATTGTTAAGTTTGAATGTTTTTTTAAGCCTATATATGAAAATGTATTGCTAAAGATTTCACAATTTTTTTTTGGGCAATGTATGATTTTGTTTTTTGTTTTTAGTTTTATATTTTTATATAGTTTATTGTTATTTTTCTCAGTTTTTGTGTTTATAATTTTCCACATTGTTTTGCATTTATTATCTGATATTTCTCAAATAAATAAATTTTCTTTCTTTCAATCAAATGGCTGGTGATGAAGTATCGCTTTAATTAAACTATACATAATTAAAGAAACTATTTCTTTATTTCAATAAAAGTATGTATTTTTTTAACCTGCCAGTGTCAGAGAAACGAAGAGCATTGATTAGTGCAAGCAACTTTTACCAGGGATTATGTTACAGCATTAGGCAATTAATTGTTTTATCTATAAATGCTCACCAGGGTAGTATCCACCTGATCCAGGTTCTCCGGAAGGACCACCAGGACCGCCTGGTCCACCAGGTCCTCCAGGGCCACCAGGGCTACCAGGTGTCCCAGGAGAACCAGGGGTGCCGGGCGTACCAGGATAATAGCCACCTTGTCCTATAAAATCACAAAATATTCTGATGAATTCAAGAAGCAGTAACACACAGTGAGGTTAATGATATTAAAAGCTTGTTTCACCACCGATATATATAAGTTCTGGATAGCTTATCTGGAAGATAATTTGTCATATTTTTCACATTAGAACTGTGAAATTTTAAGAAAACAAGCTTTTCAGAATTTATCTGTCGGTGGTGAAATCCGAATTTTCAATTTTAATTATTAGGGAAACCTACCTAACTTACTTATTCCTTTTTTTAGGTACTCATGGCGAAACAAAGACTTAAGAAGTCTCGGTAGCTCAGAGCAGTGATACCCAAATATTGTGGGTACAAATCTCGTTCGAGCATTTAGAGACAAGACTTGTTTAAAATAACATAAAAATAGCAGTTGTTAATGAAAATGCGTTTAAATTAATAACTTGCATTTTAACAAGAGATACTATTATAATTTTAATATTTAGAGACACGCCGCCGCCGTTCATTAAAGTTCCATAAGAGAAGAGAAAAATAAAGTTGCCAGCACACACGCAAAAACACCTATTCAGTGTGGACAACAAATAAACTTGAAAACTATTTATTACTACACAATTTTTATGTTTGTATCAAACAGCAGTGTAAATAAAAAAAAAACCTAACTAATGTATTACCTAATGCACTTATTATAATAATTACTCAGTCTTTTTCACTTTTTCTAAACTAGAGCCTTACCGGGATAATTGCCGCCACCTCCAGGCCCATTAGGTCCCCCAGGTCCACCGGGGCCTCCAGGGCCTCCGGGTCCACCTGGACTGCCAGGGCTGCCTGGAGTACCAGGTGTACCAGGTGATCCAGGTTGCCCTGGGTAATATCCACCTTGTCCTGGAAAAACAATTATTGTAAAGGTCATTAAAATGAAGTAGATGTGATGTTGTGTCGGTCTTTAATCATCTCTTTTTACCGTTAAAGCGTTTTAAAATAGGCAAAACACTATTTATACATAAAACATATTAAAATAGGTAGGATTTTAAGCAGTTGAAACGTTGTGTCTATATTTATGGTATTACAGCAGACAAATTCTGAAAACTGATTAATTTGATTACAGCAGTTTTTTCCATTATGTGTTGTCGACGAATTGTTAACAAAGAGAAAGAATTATCTGGATAATAACCACCTCCAGGTCCATTCGGTCCACCTGGACCACCAGGGCCGCCAGGTCCACCCGGACCACCGGGGCTTCCAGGGCTGCCTGGAGTACCAGGGGTGCCTGGAGTACCGGGTTGTCCTGGATAGTATCCGCCTATTCCAAAGAAAGAGAGATAGTGTCATTAAAAATCACTAATCTGAGAGGTTCCTGTCAGTTCGTAAAGTTCATTTCGAATATGCGTAAAAGTAAGAAATTAGAAAATAAGTTTCATTGTTGACTTGAAAAGGGAACTGGCACTGTCACGAACACATTTACTCAGCGGTCGGACTTTAATGATCGACATTTATGATCTTGCTAATTACCACATGTTTTCACCAAGGCGTCGAGCTTATGAAGTCAGGCAGGACTTAGAGTTAGAAGCTTCGCTCTACATGAGATCTGATAACTTTTTGACAGTGCGAGCAATATGGTGTCTCTTGGAAACATTTTACATGACATCTTCACTAATCACTTATTTTTATAAGATCTAATATCCGTACACAAGTGCTTATCAATATAAGTATAGATAAATGAATATGATGTCGTGTAAAAATAATTAGGTAGGTACAATCGGGGAACTTCACGGTTGTCCAGTAGAGTTTTTTTGAGAAGCGTTTTCTTGGTTTATTATTCAAATGAAATACCTGTTAATGTTCTATTATTTGTGATGTAAACATTTTCTATATATGGACTACTTTTTTAATTATAGCTTCCTAAAACTGTACTGGTCAACCGGGAAATTCCCCGACTGGACGTTAAATATATCAAAGAATTTCAGTAAAATAAACTTACCTCCTGGTGTACCTCCTGGGCCTCCTGGACCTCCTGGGCCACTGGGTCCGCCTGGTCCACCAGATCCTATAAATATAGTTTATGAATTTATGAACAAAACGTTATACGTTTTTCGCGTGGTGCCAGTTCACTTCACATTACCCTGACTAAAACAAAACTAAAAAAATCAAAAGTATGTAACATCTTGCTTTGCTGTTATTGTTGATATCTGCTGGCCTAATATATATCTTATTTATTTGGTCGAAGCTCAAATTCGTAAAAACTCCGCTATCATAATAATAAATAATAATGTATCGACATTATCCTAAACAATAATGGGAAATAATAATTAACAAGAAATTTTTACCTTGACCTGGGTAGGCTACTCCTGGGTTGGGGTTGCTAGTCTGGCCCGAACTGTCAGTAGGGGGGCGCGGGGGGCGAGTGGGAAGTGGCGGAGGCTTAGGGGGCACTCCGCCCGGCGTCCGACCACAGCCCTTGGGGAAATACAGTTTCTTCCATGGCACAATTTGACCCGGAACTTTTTCGGTTACTTCGTTAGCTGCAGCCCTGCAAGAAAAGAATAAGGTTATAGTAAATCGAAAGTTACGAGATTTCGTTTCTTTTAACGCCTTCGAGTAGAGTTTAAGAGCTGTGTTATGCTTTTAAAGACAGAGTAGGGTGGTGTATAAAGGGAACACAATGGATTCAATTGCACTAATAAAGATTGGTTTCCTTGACATATTGTTAAATAAACTCCTTTTTTTTTTAAGTCGGTTAAAATATGTAAATAGCGATATACGTGACTTGAAAGTTATCGGTAGGCAAGAACATAAATCATATCGAGAAACATGCAACTCACATAATATAAACGGCAAATTCGCTATGCTAAAAGATGTTTAATGTAAAACTTAACAAGGAGAATCAATTAACTAGCTAAGTAATTACATTTTTTCTGTAGTAATTTTAAAACTTGCTAGGAGTGCGTCCGTGATTAAAAAAACAATACTTGTAGATTGTAGCCATGTAACGAGGAGATAGAGATCATTTATTAATTAAGTAGATTAAAATTGTCCAAATACACAAATTTAATCCTTTTATTTCTTAATCCTTAATTAGGAAATTTTACTGCCGCTAATAAAACTCACTCGTCATATTGGTGCTTGTCTTCCGGGTAAACTTCAACGGGCTTCTCCGGCTCCACCACTCGGTAGCCATGGCTGTCCGCCACGTAGTGAGTGGCTCGCAGGAAGCCGTCCGGGTCGACGTAACCGTAACAACCGTACGTTACGCCGTCAGGGCCGCGGTTCTCGTGGTGGAACTGACCGTTAGGACCGACGTCGTAGCCGAAACCGTATGCACCTGGAAATTTAGGATAACTTGATATTTTAGGGCAGTTATCGTAGTCCAACTGTTCATGATTTTGTCAACTCCTAATAATTTAATATCTAAGTTAGAACTTATTTAAAAAAGATTGGAAGTGTAAGCCCTTACTCGTGTCGTAGTTGGTTTCATAGTATTGTGATTTCTCGTCGTCCTGAATATCGACCACTACTTCATTTTCTGAGGAGCCGTAAGGTCCGTAGGGACCGTACTGACGGCCTTGCCGTGCTTCATGTACTATGGGTTCTGCCTTCAATTCATCCTTTGATACTATTTTGGTGTCTGCCTTCTCTTTATCTTTTGGCTCTATTTTGGTGTCTGCCTTAACTTCATCCTTTGGCACTATTTTGGAGTCTGTCTTCACTTCATCTTTTGGCTTTTCTTCACTAGCTTGAATGAGCACTAGTGATACCTGAAACAATGAAAAAAGACCGTTTATTCTCCTGTCAATATTTTGCTTTAATTTCGTAACTCTTATTATCACTAGCAGCCTTTTCCGCGTGTAAGTCTCAAAAGTGAGTCGCGAGTTTTCACAAATTCGTATACCTAACTGAATTTTTTTTTTTAATTTTATTTTTACAATAGCTCTGTTATTGTGGTATTGAACATACTAAGGTGGAAAAATAATGTTTTGAATTTAAATAAAAAAAGTTATGATTTTCGCAGCTTTTTCTGACGATTTTCTCCTATTTCTTTGAATTAGTGTTTCAAATTTTATTTCGAAAGTTTTATACTCAAATTCTTTTCTCTGTCTGTAAAATTCTCTTCCCAAAAAATATTCTAAATAAACGCGAGGTTTACATCTTAAAGTTACTTAATGTTAGTTGAATACAGAAGCCTAGAACACAATTCGCTAAAAATGTGTAGATGGCAAACATCATTAACTTGTTGACAGCATAAATCAGTGTGTGTGTTGGTACGAGTTGCTCAATTGTATTGGGATGGGTGTTTTACGCAATGTATTTCTAAATACATTGTCTGAGCACTAGACCTAGGCACACCTTTGTGATGTCACTACAATTTTAATGGTTCTTCGATAAAACTTATCGATTGTACACAGTGGGTAGGAAGTACCTTAACTTAGGTAATTTTGAACTTAACAGTTGACCTTTGAAGTTTCATATATTTAACTCGATGAGCAATATAAAATTTGACTTTCTGTAATTAATAACAGCATTAAGTTTTTTGTTTCGTGTTAAAAAACATTCTTTCAACCGATTGATTTAACATTAAGATAATAACAATTATACTAGAAACCATTTAAGATTGACAATTGATTTATGTACTTGTTTCTTTATTCTGAATTCATAATGATAAGTTTTAATAAAAAGACCAATATATTGTTACTGGTTTGCTAAAACATTTCACCGTAACTAATAAAGTCTATTTATAACTATCAAAATGTATTCACTGAATTTCCACTGAACTGAAACATATTTGGAATGTTCAATCTAATCATATTGCAATATTGCAATCATATTATTAAACTCTTTTATAATAATTTGACAACAATTTCGTTGAATTGTATTATTTAAGTTGTGTATTTTCATTGTACTTTTCTAAAACATTCAGTCAAGTAAGTTATATAATTAGCAATTATCATTAATTAAAAATATTGAGATTTACTTTCAATATATTTTGCAAATATATATTCTGTAATATAAATTATGTAAAAATAAGAGTTGAAAATTTAAATAAAAAAAATTGCTGATATTTTTTACTATTGACTTGATATTTAACATATTCGAACAGGAGGTAAATCGTTGTTAACCTTTCAGTAAACTTTAGTTTAACCTTTAGTAAATATATCTTTGTGTTTAGTAATCTAAATAGTGATGGCACAACGAACGCTCAAGTAGTGATCAATTAACGATCAATACAAACATGACAGTAAAATATACCTCTATGATCATATCGTTATATTGCAATTAAACAACTTTTACGGATTGTTAACGCCTTATTTATTTTACTTTTAGATTTCGTGTTGATTTTTTTTTGGTTTCTCGACGTTCCGACTGCTTTTAGCGGGTCCTGGCGTGGTTACGGGAAAATGAGCTCGAAAATTTAAGATGTGATTATTTTTGGTTCGGCCCCTGCAGTAGTTTCCGCGATACTTAAAAGATACTATGCTTTTAAGTATCGCTGTATCAACCCCTCTTGAGGTTTTATCCGAGAAAACATCTTACATTTTTTTTCAATGCAAAGTATTTGGTATTCCACAATTCATTCGATTGTATCAAGTAGGAAAAGGTGTCGTAAGATGCACATAAAGAGTTACATTCGCATTTTAAATATTAATATTGTAATAATGTTATAAATGCGAAAGTATGTCAGTTTATTTCTTTGTTACTCTTTCACGCAAAAACTACTCAACTGATTTGGATGAAATTGGCATACAGATTATAGAAGATAGCCTGGATTTAAACATAGGTTACTTTTATCAGGCCGCTAGTGCTTTATAAAAACACAATATTATATTTCTTGTGATTCGGAAAATGAATGGAAATCCAAGGGTTACGGTTTAGAATCCCGTCTGACGAACTTGGAGACTAGTTGTTTTTCTAATGAACTTGTCACTAATTTTTTTTTTTTAAATCGCTATTTAATAAAATACTCATTGAGTTTCATTAACGTATAATTTTCTTTGAGCACATTGACCTATTAGACCGAATGTCCGTGATTAGTCGTGATCCGTAATATCATTTGAACTTGAAGGTCATGTGTCTTAGTAGGAGAGTAATAAAAATACATCTTGATTCAAGTAGGTCAAAAGTTCGTGTCCTATTTTCAAAGTGAAGTTTATTTTAAAGGTTTTATAATAAATATACATTGCACAGCTAATCGTCAAAAAACAACGATTATCTGCAATGATTATTTTAGGATTGAATCTATTTTTTTTTTATAGTTGACTCGCTTTGAGAAAGCGTTTACATTTGTAAGGAAAATATTAATGTGTTATTTATTATTATTAAATAATTCAACAGGTCAGACTTTACAAAACTGTCAAACTTCTCCAATGGACTTCGAACTTTCAGTTGTAAGCTGTAGTTGCCGTTAATTGCCTACAAACTTTCAAACACAATGTTAATATTTAACTTAGGTCAAGCTTCCAGTTTTTTTATTAGATAAATTATAGGAATCATCTGCCGTGACGTGAGACATTGACCGCTACAATAGTAATTATTCTTGACCCGTAAGATTTATTTCAAACTGATACATTGAAGTCGTACTTTTATTTTGTTTAATATCAAGGCCATAAGGTCGTACTGTACAGTTTACACGGGCGACTTACTTCGAGTTTAAATGCAATCCATATCGGCTAACGTTTTAGTTTTGGCAAGTCCGCTACCGTAACTTGTGACAAAATTCGTCTCACGTCCGAGACAAGCATAAAAGTAAATTGTTTTTTTTTATTTGGGACGATTTTTTTTGATCTGGGACGGGGCATGCCCCAGATTACGCGGGTTTTTGAACGACAAATTCGCGAAACAAGGTGACTTTAGCATACAAAGCCTTTGGTGCAGTATGGTGTAGAATTATTGAAACTAGCCGCATTCTTTTATCCAATCGGTAACATCGATCTACAGTCTTATCAATTTGATCAGCGCGGCGATTGCTTATTTTGTCACTATTCCATTTTCTATTTTAGGCTCGGAAAAGGAGAATGACCAATGAAGTATGGAGTTTGGTTTCAATTTGTATGACATTGTGCCCGAATGAAACCCACATCGTTTATCAGTGTTTTAAACATAGATTTAGTTAGAAAAAACACCATTTCTCTAATTCAATGGATTCGTGAGAAATATGCTTATGAAGTTCATCAATTTATAGGTTATTTTATTGAAAACTGTCTACACTACATGATTTGATTTGACTTTGTCTTATAGTATGCATAATTAAGTTAGACATAATTATTAGCTTCTGTAGTAGGTAAGTACTTATTTAACACATTTAGTCAAAATTAATAACTTATTTTTTGAAAAAGATTTGATACTGATACAAAGCGAAACCATGTTCGACCATTCTCCTTTTGCCTCTAAAATTATTATAAAAATAATGTTATGTAATGTTTATTTTATACTTTAGTATTATTATGTTAACAAGTTGCTAGGATATTAACATACTGTTGAAAAGGTCAAGAATGCTTCGACGTTTTTTTCAAGTTATTAGTTATTCCTGACGTAAAAAAAACACATTAGGTCAATCAGAACACCTATGATGACTCACTTTGGTTTATTGGTTCGTAATTGAAAAGGAAAACAAGTTAAACGTAGGAGGTCTTTAATCAAGTTTCAAGCACATTATATACGTGAAAATTATAAATGGGTACATCGAGCACAGTTCATTGAAATAAAACAACTTTTACTGATCACTAGCGCACAGTTAATTTACACGAGCTTAGATCTATTTTTTTAAGTTTTTTTGGTTTTCCTGACGTTTCGGCACCTTTTCAGCTGCTATGGTCACGGGTTAACACAACCCAAAAACATTAAATCACGAAAAGTTAGATCTTAGCACGTGTAAATAATCTGTTAGTTATCGGTAAAAGTTGTTTTATTTTAGTTGTAAATCCTTAGATACCTAAGTAAATACATTAATATGTCATAGATCATATGTATTAATGTAGCGTCAGTAACACCTACGACTTTATTTGACAAATAAAATAAAAAAAGTCATGCAAAATTAAATACAAAAATGCTTTAACTTATTTATACTTAAGCGATGTGGCATTATTTTTATAACCAAAATAATATTTCCTTACCTACTAAAAACTATAATCGCAATCTCTGTTTGCATACCAAAAAAAAGACAGCAGAAGCAGACCGTCACATTTTGGGTACGGAAACATAAAAATAACTTGATTTTTGTTCTCAGACTAGTGAACAAGTAACATTACAGTTATGAGGGTTTTTACTTTAATTCTAATAAGACATGTGACAAGCTGTAAACCGAGACAGAGAGATGGGCGTGTCGAGATACGAGTATAGTCCCATCCTCATGATTATTTTAGCTTGCCGGATTTGGTCTCTTTTAATGTTTAGGTCAACCTATATCACGAAGAATTATTACACTCGAAATAAGAACAACATCCCTTTTGAATATGTGCTTTCTGATTTAGACAATAAAGATTGTTTTGACTTATGTTATCCATGCGATTCTGTAGGTCTAAAGATAAGATGATTCATTAAAACTAGCCGCGTTATCCCTGAATCTTTATGACACCACAAATGCACGTATCCATGCGGATCTCACATACTTGTTTGCCCTTGCGTGTTGATGTAAAATATTCATTTAATTGTGTTTTACAGTTGATAAATATTCTTATTTATCACTGTACTGTTGTCATAAGTTCAAAAATATATTCGAATGTAATAAAGTCATGTACAAAGTGTACATCGAAACGGATTTACATAGTAACGTGTCAGCTTAGAAAGATCTAAATTAAATTAAATTCACAGTATACCAGTTATGGCATTAAAAGGTACTTATTATGAATTTTGGGGTAAATTAAAGGAAATATAGATGTGTCTAGATTATTTTATAGCCTGATAATATGTTACAAGGCCACATATAAAATATATATCATGTTTACATACGTAATTGGAAATAAAATTGTAAAAAAAAAAAACAAAAACACTCGTAATTGTGTATTCTTTTGATTGTAAAAGTTTGTAACAAGGCAGGTGAAAGAAACGACGAAATTGCCTATTTATTTATGAATCGCCTTACAGATGCCAAAAGAACAATATTCTCGCATAGAAATATAAAGTAATAAAATTCGCGGGCGTTGAATACATGTTAATGTTAAAATGTCATGTGGAATATGATTACTTTTTCTTAATAAAATTTATGTTGAATTTTCGCCGATGGTGTCGGTCTGAGAAAGGATTTGCATACTCTGTGTTGTAAGATAAGGCCATAATAAAAAGACTGTGAGGTGATGAAATCGCAAAATAATGATGCATATTATATTATTCGATTTCGTTGTTCTTTGTTGCATAAAATCTACCTGATATATAGAGCTCATAACGTTAAATACGTTATGAGCTCTATTTATCTTGTAAAAAAAACACTTGATATATTTTCTGGTTTCTACAAAAAAATGTGATTAAATTATCAATACATCAATACCTCTTTTTTAATATCTCCTTAATAACCAACGCGTCAACATGTATTTAATAATCTATTTTGCAATATCTACTTCGTCGAGTCGTTCGGTAACTACTAGGAATGCTTTTTTTTTACTAAAATCTGTCATATCAGGCTACGTCACTACCTACAAAGAGAGATTTTTAGTCAGATATGTCATGTAAACTCACTAGTTTCAAACTTGGTTAGCAATATTAAACACGGTATTATATCAAAAATAATAAGCTAGGTAAGACAGTTCCATAGAAATAGTAGCACTTATTTCTTTTATTAAGGTAATTTATAACTTTTCACTTATTTTGAGAGGAAGAAAGATATCACGTGTGCAATTAACATAACGAATGCATATATCATTTTGTTGATTTGTGTGAGCTAACTCCTTGTGTGTCTTAACAAGAAACTCCGTTTACTAAAGTTATCTCGCAACAGCTATTAATTTATCAACTTGACAAAGGAAAATACATTACCCCTGTACACTATACTATAACTTAATGTCAAGTAATGTGTATGTAACACGTTTAAAAGGCGTATATGTCCATAATTGTCACAAAACTGATTTTCTATGCACCGTAAAATATACGAATGCTTTGTAATATATCAAGAATCTGCAAATCAGACACAATAGATATTTTGTTGTGTGGTGGATGCCAGTTATGTTTTATTTTATACTTCGATGTTTTCCACATTTATTTGACATTGGAATATGTAACTCGTTTATGAATGTTTAAAATGTATAACGCGTCTCATCAAGAGATCATACACAAACATTAATATAGCCGGTACTGTCAAGTTTTCTAGTTTGAGATAAAGGATTTTCCTTTCAAAACCACGTAAAAGATATTATATTATAATTCGCATTTTTAACTTGTTTAAGTAATTAACTGTTTATTTTACCAAATATACCAATATCGACCACATTGAGTAAGTACTGGTTTGTTTTACTATAGTTAATTAAAATATTTTATTTTAGACATTTGATTCTTTATCTGACACAGTACAAAATAACACATATGGGGGAAAATATTATATCGGGTCGGACTCTCCCTTTTATCCTGATCTGTCTATAGACACGCGGGTTCGAGAGTGTGACACTTGACTGTTTAGATTTCGTATCGTGTCAAGGTGCGGTCGATGACGCCAGCGCGTGCGGGTTATGTCACACTCTCCAGCTGCCTAAGCGCAGTAGCCACGTTGACCAAGGTCACGCGCATCCGCCACCGTGTGTCGCGGGCCTTACACCAGCGAAAGTGGAACTCACCTTTACTATTGACCATTTCTGATAACACATTCATCGCTTTGTAGGTCAAGATTAAACAGCAACATTACCGCTGTTGTGTATATTGTAACCTGTCATCGTTTATTGTTGCAAAATCTCATAGAAATCACTAAGTTTGCTAAATTGAATTTAATTCTTTAGGATTATTTGATAGGTGTAGAGGTCACACCTCTCAATTTCAATATATGCCTTATAGGATTTACACTTAGTAAAGTGCCGCGTTTTGAAATAATACTCACGTGAATTTTAATGAAACAAACATAGTGACTATAATATTGCCAATAAATTCAAGTGCCAGTTTAGCACAAACTTTATTAACTCTACAACAACATTTGAATATTACTCAAATTGATGAGTAAACAAAGATTTTGTCATGTTTCCTAATCTCGTGACTGACTTAGCTATCGGTATGTTGGTGGCAAGCATTTGCTGACATTGATAAGTCATTAGAGGTTCTATACTGATGAGATGTACAAGATAAAATAATGACGATTTCGTAATGATAAGATCATTGTTATTGGGAAAGATTATGAGGAATAATTTGGTTAATGGAGCCCAATTTCGCTGATGTTTACTCATCTACTCTCCCACTATCGTGTTTAATATAAAGAACTCTACAACTGAAACACGATTGAGATAGATTATGACTAAACTTTAACAGAATTGAATTCCTATCTTCGTGGCGACCACCAGGTCGTTCAGACCTAACAATTCTAACTCTTTTCTTGGGTTCTGTTGTCATTTATAACCATGTATTTTTTTATTTTACAAAAAAAAAATATAAAAAACTTTTTGCTGTAATTAACTATCGTAAAATGAAATATATAATCAATATATTAAAACACAGTTATCTTGACCGTGTAATGGTTTATGTTATTAATAAAAATCCAAAACATTATTATCATAAATACATGTATATTTAAATAATGCGCACATCTTTAAAATAATCAATAATATTTGAATATGTCTAAAATAACATAATACACATAAAGTGTATTTTATAAATTATTAATGAAGTTTTTTTAAGGTGCCAAAAACCACCATCACAAACGCTAAATGAGTAGCAAGAAATTAAATAGTTTGTGAGTTTGCTTGAGAAACTAAGTTAATAATTTTATGATGATTCATAACTTAATTCGCTTCAATCTATGCATGCTGTTTTTACAATTATTTTATGAGTAAATTCCTTGTGAATAAACCATGGTTATCATTTGCTACTTGTAGTCAGCAAATTAGTTACTTTTTCTTTCTTTTATTTTCTTATTAGTTCAATTGATTCAATAAAATTTATTTCAATACAAATCTGTTATTTAAAAACTCTGAGACGTGCTTGCTTTAATTCTTTAATCAAGTAAATATTACAAAATTTTCATAAAACTCTATTGTTGAGGGGGCTCTCAGTAGTCTTCAGGTACTTATAATTTTCGAAATAGCAATTCTTCAAATAAATAAATAGATATAAACTATTTTTGCAAACCTATTGTAAGTTTTTATAAGTTTTGAACTCTGCTTAGTGGTAAATAGCTACATTGTTTAAAACTAAACGAGTGGCTCAATAGGTGAATGGGGCAAAGAAATCGAGGATCGGCCAACGTGCTCCACAATCAACATCGGACATATCGTGAGAATTGGGGCGAGTTGCTTCACTACCCTGTGGCTCACCAATATTAGCCACTTGTACACTAAAAAGCTACTAATATTTATAATAAATATTTTAATATTAGAGAAATATTTTATTCATTGTCTTAGTATCCATACCACAACACAAGTTCTTAATGAAACCATAGATTAATTAATACCACTTACCTTGGGCCAGATAATGGGTGTGATTGTATAAAAAAAAAGACGGGTTGCACTCCGGGAGTGCCGGCAGAAGTGAAAACTTGATTATTAACGTTGAGCATGTTTGATATTTTGGAATGGTTAGGGAATAATTTTGCACCAATTGCTTTATCAGTATAAAAGTACTATCATTTATGTGGTAGAATACAATATTCATTTATTGCGCTATCGTACACAAACATGACAAACCATATTAAAGTGAACGTTAAGTTAGGTAATAAGATATAAGAAAACATTAGTTATTATAGAGAATCGAAAAATATATATTGACAATAAAACAAGAGACAAGTAAAAGACATTATCAACAGTCTGTCGCTAAGCAACCGAGACCATAGTCAACCTGTCACCTCAACATTCTCCATCCGTCCTACGCTTTTTCGATCAGGTCACGTGTCCTGACGCGAGTTTAAGATTTTATACCCATTACAGAAAAAGTGCTCAACGCCGCTAAAGAAGTTTTCACTTCAAAAAACTATAAATAAAAAAAAAATGTTTGTTGTTCAAAACGGCTGACTGGATTTGGATGAATGGCGCACAGATTGTCTGGATTAAACCATAAAATATTTTTTATCCTCAAATGTTCCAATGTTTTTAGGGGTTTTCCGAATTGCCACGTGGACGAAGTCCTCATAAACACATCTCCTTCTTCAATCAAGCTTAATCCCCAAGAAACATTTGCAATTTTCATTCTTACTTATCTATATGAAATTAAGTAGAAGAAATTAGTTAAGTTTTCCGAAATATTAATGGTGAGGTTGTGTATTTTATTGGCCAGGTTATTATTGAATTCAAAGCCTCCGGGTAATAACTAATAACTAATAAATTGAGTTATGACAATTACAAAGGTAGGTTATATCGACAAAAGATGTTAAATTATTTTATTGACAATTTAATCTCTGAACTTTCCTACTCACTAACTAGATAATTATTACAAGCAGTTTTTTAGCCTAGGTCTTTAACACCGTACATTACGTATTTAGTAATAAATCTGGTTGGGTCTCCTATCATAAATTGGTTTATCAATTTGATGAATATTCGAATGAAGAATGATAACGAGTAGCTCAGTGGCTCAGCTCAGAAAGGCTCGGTATCGCTGTGGGCCGGATACCCAAAGGTCGCAGGTTCGAGTCCTGTCTTAGAATAACTTGTGGCCGAAGTGATCATTTCCAATATGTTTCTATAAAAAAACATTTTATAAAAAAAATTCAAACCGACTTCAAAAAGTAAAAAATAAAAGTTTTGGAGTCGGTGCCAACCAGGGCATTCTACATTGCACTTCTATTAACTATATATTTTTTTGGCCTTAGCTAGCTAGCACCGACTCCAAAAGTTTTATTTTTTACTTTTTGAAGTCGGTTTGAATTTTTTTATAAAATGTTTTTATTTCAGATTTTTTAGTTACATCATGTGCCGTTACTTACACTAAAAATCAGCCCATACACAACAATGTCATCTAGGTAAACGACTACTTGCCAAAAGGTGATTGGTATTTTTCAAGATTATGAAAAAACTACTAGCCAGATCTTCGTAAAAATTATATGGGACCACACATAAACCATTTTCTTTCAGATAAAAAAAGAATTATAAAAATCTGTTAACAACTGGCGAAATTATGGTAAAACATACATAAAAAAGAAAAAAATAAATAAAACCGTCCAATTGAGAACCTCCTCCTTTTTTGAAGTCGGTTAAAAATAATTATCATAAGAATGATAACAACTTTGGTGAAGTAGTTGAAGTTCGTTCGTGTCGTCAAATATTTTGGCAATAGTTTTCAAATAATTATTAACTTGAAAAAAATACTATCTTATCTTATCGTTTTATATAAATGTTCCAGTTCATGGAAATCGTATTCCATGGTGAGTAGATATCAAGCGCGGCATGAATGGATTTCGCTGCAATGAATATCCTAGTGAAATTCATCGACTACAGTACTAACAGCGGTATAATTGTCTGTACGAATTGAGCGTCAGTTTGGGACTACGAATTCTGAATTTCAGAAAATGATTAATAACGGTATTCATAAAAATAAGGATATCTACTAAATAGCTTCCTTAGCTGTACGACAGGTACAGTCGGGGAACTTCCCGGTTGACCAGTAGTTTTTTCAGAGAGCTTTATTAAAAAAAAAAAGATATAAAGAAAACGTTATATAAACAAATAACACCATTATGAGGTTTTTCATTTGAATAATAAATTATTTCTTTAATAGTACTTTCCGAGAAAACGTTTCCCAAAAAAGATCTACTGGTCAACCGGGAAGATCCCTGATTGTACTGTAACGCGTGTGTGCTACTTTTATAATGAAAACGATCTTTATATCGATACTGTTCTTATATTCAGTAATTATATTAATTCACAGTTTAACAAATTATTTTATCTGACAAGGCGACCTTCCATATCTACGCACGACGGGCCTCTCTTTTTTAATTTTATATCATAAACAAAATCAGTCAACTCTTAACCGCCTCTGTGGTCTACTGGTACAACTACCGGTATCAGCCCAGGGGCCCCGGGTTCGATTACCAACGGGGGTACATATTGTATTCGGTTTGGTTGGTGGTAGGACTTGTTCTAAATCCGTCTGGCTAGCTACCACCATCTTATCTAAGTCTGACACAATAACAACAATGTTCAGCATTGTTGTGTTCCGGCAGTTCAGATAAGATAGTTGCTCAGTGATTGAGGATTCCGGGAGAGGCTCGCTTCCATCTTCAGCCTTATCAATACTTAACATCAGGTATGATGAAGGCTAAGAGTCTCTCTGTCATTCATAAAAAAAAAACCAGCAACGGCGGCGTAGCGGCCTGATTGTAGTGGGGAGACAAATACGATCTCTATAGTACCTATTAAGGCATTGTCTATGCCAAAAGGGTCGATGGGTTGGCATACGTAACAATCAAGACCAACATTCAATAAGACTCTGATGCCGATCTTTTGATTCATAGTCAATTCTATCAACACTCACCGGCACGGGATAAGAAGCGGTAATATTGTTTTAGGCATGGGCCTAAATAAACGGGTCTTAATAGTTGAATGGTTATCTATCAAGTTGTATGTAATTATTCCTAACTACAATTATGTTCTTTGTTTACGAACCTTCAACCCAGGTTTTCAGATGGTGTTAATTACAATATTAATGAACTTTGTCGAGATAAACGTTAGAATATTGCTATATACAGATTTGAACGACCTTTAAAGTTGAGATTTTAGACACTTATGCATTACACCGACCACGACTACGAAATAAATCAACATCACAGCACAGGACGAATAAAAAAAATTACAAAGGCAAATAATATTTGAGTCTAAACCTTCGATATTTTGAAAGGCCGTCGCATCAACGCTTACGTCATCAAGCGAGCCTGTCAGAGGTGAGCCGGCTCAAATCCTCAACCTTTAAACTATTCTAACTTCTCTAGTCTGGTACAATGTTGCAATTTCTTGGTCTCATCTCTTAACCGGTATCTTTGTTTGTACCCACTAGATCTAAATGTGGAAGTGACTCATAATGACATTTAAGACAAGATTTGTGATTAATTTGGAAAACGCCGGGCGCTAGTTTACGAGATACTGTTAAAAAATATAAGTGCGTGTCGAAGGTATGTATTATATTATTAGGTACTGTGGAAGCTATTACGGCCGATGTTATTCTTACTTAAAAATTCAGAAGTATAGGCATTTGGTGTATTCTTCAAAAACCTATGACTTACTATTGAAGACATGGTGGACCGACAATACTAATGATGACAAGTAGGAAATACATGGTCTCTAACACAGAACACCGAAAGTCTTTGGTCTCTACTCATCATTAGTATTGTTCGTCCAGTATAAGTTTTAAAAGTGCAAGCATGCAAGAACTTTTAAAGTTACTATATACTATATCCCCTAAAAAAATAGTAAGTAATCAGTTTTGTTTATATTGGGAGTACGACTGATATAATTCTTTTGAATATTTTTGCTAACCCACGTGTTACTTATTGCTTCGAACTACGATTTACTTACATTTACAAGAGATCAATAGTAGTCCTATAACCCAAAATAATTGGTGCTATTGGTGACCGCCTCTAAGCTGACGAATGGGCGTTATCCGTGGTGCATTTTGACAGTTTGAGTGACAAGACAATGTAACATATAAATCTATCACGTGTAACATTATCGTGTCCGTAGTGATGAACATGCTACACAATGTCAATGCCCTATTATATGACACTGGCCTTTGTTAATTTACCGTTAGGGTACAAATTCTTTTCTAGACCACATTTTTTATGGAGAAAATTCGTTAAAAGTATTTGTCATTAGTTTCAGCTGACTAAAGGTAGGTACTAGGGCGTGGATAGGCACAGATTCCCAGGGATCTACAAAATATCATCAAAGAATACTAACATGATTATGTGTATACCTCAGTAATATTTATGAAGATGAATGTTCACAGGAATTAAAACATAAAATTCATTTTCTTTAAAAACATATAGAGATTTTTTTTAAAGTTAAGAGGTATCGAGCTACCTACTCCAAAAATACTGTTACGCAAACTTCCTTCAAATCTTAAAATAATACATGAAAGTGATAAGATAACTAACGTAATACCTACTGAGGTATTACGTTAGTTATCTTATCACTTAGTTCACAATCACAACTGTGTGATTGTGAACTAAGTCCACAAAGCGTCATTTGCAGCAACTTGCGTTCGCCTAATCCTTTTAAACTATTTATGCAACTTCTCATTGTATATGGCACAGTCTGATTTCAAATTCTTGTGATGCTTAAAATGGAACGTCACAGAAGAGATTGACAGTAGATGTAGATACAACCGATATAGATGATGTAATTCCCTAATATTAAGAGATAAGATAAATATTGAACAACGTTACATGTATATTGCTCTGATATCAAGATAAGTTCTAAACTCACCTCTTGAGATCAAAGTTGCTGTGGAAATGGGTACATCCCTCGAAATTCGTAACAAATTAGTAAATAATTGTTACTTTAACTAGGTATGAGCCTTGTTTTGTGAGCCGTTCAGCTACTTCAGAAAACCCTATCTCAATTAATATAACAAATATTTATGGGTTGACCTGAATCACTAGTACATTATACCTTAGTGAACTGAATGAGATTAGATATCAAAATAAATCTCTAAGATACTCTTATGGAAAAATAAGAAACTATCAATGTGATTTCCTTTCCCATTCTGACGAATGGACTGCTATTCTTGTTAAAGCGATAAAGTGCGGTAATATTTTTGACGACCGAAGATGAAAAGGATAAATAATGTTGAGATCTACAAATACAACTTTTTGGGAACTTTGATTGACATTCACATTATGGAAGAATAGAAGGATTAAGAGATTGTATGTTAAGAGTTGTACTATTATATAGAAAATAGCTTCGATCCTAGAAACACGTAAACTGGAGACGGTACGCTTCATATACAAAAGTACTGACGAGTGCAATTTGTGAAAGTTACAAAACTTTTGTGATACATAAAAGTATCTCAAAGTACCCGCTGCAAGTCTATTGTAAAGATTGGAGATCCGATCCGATGGACTCCGGTCAAACGATCAGTTTAAGACTAGCACTAGATAACTTAACGGACTTAAGATTGTCAAAGTTATCAAATCCGTAATAATAGGACTTTAACTATAAAATTGCCGATTTTTTAATATTATTTTCGTAATTAAAACGATAAAAAATCCTCGCAAAGTACTCATTTTTTGATAGCAAAAATTATCACGTACCTAATATAATTTATAGGATACTCATTATTTTTTAAATAAACACAAAGCATTAGAATGCTTAGATTTCATAAAAATTGTAGCATTAGCATTTGCGTCAGAAATTTTAACTAAAATTGTTAGTTTTTTAAATTCTTCATACAAATAAGCAATTTCATAGCTAGACCTAATATTAGATGGTGCAATCCACCCTAAGCGAGAAAAGTAACTAAAAGTATATTTTTATATTTTTTACAATATCAGGATGGTATGAAATATATGAGTATGCGTATATTGATTGATGATATTTATTCTGTCATCTTTTGGAGTACCTACATAGAACTTCCTTAAATTCAAATATAAGTTTCTCGAAACAAGCTTTTGCTGCGAATCGAAATTTATTACATAAAGATCTCATTATTTATCTCGTGACAGTTCCGATTGAATTTCGGTGGTGTATCAATCCAAATAGGGGCTATAAATAGTGACTCAGCCAAAACAAGTTTCTGAACTCGGGTATTGTTGGTCCATGTTTTTATACAAAAAAATAATTCCTGCTGCCACTTTATTTATAACCAGGAAGAAGTGTGAAGATGCTTCCAATGAGTAAAATGTTAAGTAGAAAAAATATTACCTATTTGTAATTTGCAGGTAAAATAACTTACGTTATTGCAGTAAGTAATTTCATTTTTATCGAAGTATTCGAATTGTTGATATATTTTTATCCAAAAAAATATTTTGTCTATTGAGACCTGAAAATGCTTTGAGGTCAAGCAAGCGATGGTCGTAATTTGGAGGTATTTTTGCAACCCCTCGTACGTCAGTACATTATACCTTAATGATCCCCTTTTGTGCTTTCCGTATTCTTTGCTGACCTATTTACAGATATTATCACCGACCCATATAATTATTCCTGTAGTGTTTTTATTTAATAATAACTATTAAGAATGTTAGACGACGCATATCAACGCTTATTAAAATAGGAACTTAGTTAAAATTGATGTCCAACTGATGAAATTCAAGACCTCAATGTCAAACTGACTTAAATGACTTCCAAAATGGGAAATCAAAGGATTTCAAACTTTCATCGTTAATCTTTAACGACTGTGATGAAACGGTTGTGCTGAGTTTTCAAACTAAAGCCTTTAAACATTTGCAGCCAAAGTTAATAGGTTAATATAGAACATAGTTATTAAATCCGTGTATGCAGTGCGTTTTCAGTGCCCGATACTAAGTCACAGCAAAGAAAATCAGCAAAAACTTACTTATCATAGGTCACAGCTCACATCCATTTTCTTTGTAGTTTTGCTTTAGTAGTTTTCGCGTAGCAACAATACAGTACACTCCTGAGTCAGACTTTCGACGTCACTGAGGAGTTTCATTTGTCTGGTAACGGACCTCTTTTGTCATTTGATCTGGTTCGCTTCACTATTCCCCATTTGTTATGTAAACTAAACAATACGCTCTAACGCTCGTCTTCATTCATGCCTACGGTGTGTATAGCCAACCCACTTTTTTCCCTTTTGTTTTAACCACAACCTAATTCGGACTCGATTAGACTGAAAGGCGAGTGATTCCTAAATAAAAAAAGAACAATTGATTGTTTGCTGTTTCCTTTCGTTCTGACCATTACCGCTTTTCAAATAAATAGAGTGCCTACTGATAAGTTTTGTTGCGATAGTGAGTTTTGTTTTCCTTGGAGCGTAATGAAAATGACATTTATGGAATAAAGATAAAGAACGACGTAACTTTGTAATGAATTAGTATCTAAAATATAATTTCCTAAGAATATTTTTTCTTAATAACGATTATCGAAATTAGTAGAATTGGATTAAAAACAAAAATAAAACCTTAATTTTTATTTAGTTTGAGTAACATCGATGTTATATAAAAGAATAATATGTGTACCTGCAATTGACGAATAATGACCGATTGAAATAGGTTTGGAGAATTTTTTATTCGTTATCAACAATAGTTTTAAAGTAATATTTTTTTCTTGACAGTTAATCGTTTATACACTTTTAAACGTTTATACAATTTTCAATAGTTAATAGTTTTTTGTTTTACGAGGTATTTTTGAGTTCCAACAAACCAACCGCACTATGCTAGGTCTAAACTAGGCTAGGTTGTTTTGAATTTGTCATAAAAATACTGTTTTTATAACAAATACAAATAAACCTATCAGCTTGCCTGTAACAGAACTACCTATGTAGATTACATACATAACACATATTACGATTTTTGTCCCTAACTTTACCTTAAAGGGTATTTTGATAGGATGTTTATATTTCATTGTTAAGTTTGCATATCCAGGTACCCATAATTAAGCGTACCTAACTAAAATCCGCATGCATTAATAATAAAGTTTGGTGCTGCGGCACTCTCACGGTTTATATACTAACATCAAAACTTTATGCTCGTTAGTTATTCAACTCCAAGACATTATTAAACCGTAATTAAATAAAAAGATGACCATAAAACGAAGACAAAGCGTTAAACTTTTCTTTAAAACAAAAGAAGTGAGTTTGGTCCTTCTCATAAAAAGAATACCTATATTTTTAAAACTTTGAATTTTGGCGAATGAAACTGTCAGATTATTTCACCCTTCATTTATTTATGTCACATACAATTTTAGTACTTAATAATTCATTTAACGATATTATTGTTTGCATTTACAATTTTACTTTATGATAATTACCTACAAAACAATGTCAATAATTTCTTCTACGCACATTAAAATGGAAAAGACAAATTGAAGTGCACGTTTGTCATAGGAAATACTAATGCTTAACTTATCTTGATATAAAGATATAAAACAACATTCAATCCTATCGACGTTATTCAGCAAGATGTGAAAAACCCACTTTGGAATGAACAATAAACACAACATTTTGAGTGTCTAAGGAATGTTCTTTTTTTTTGGGATACGTGTTTTAATTTTCATGTTATGAATGTAGGCGTAGGTAGGTACTCAAAATACCTTATAGGGCTGAATGACTACGCTGATACTAGGGTAAACAGAACCATAAACTCTGTTTCATATGGCAAGAAAAAGAAACATTTATTATGTTTGTGTGAAGGTTAAATCTCACATGAAAATATTTTATTCGTTTTCTGGTGGTTTTATTTTTTGTGGTCTCTGCGCCGTAAATAATGTTCTGTTGTTGCTCTATCTTATTTTGGCTACATTTAAAAAAGTAAATATTTTAATGACCTAGGTACACATAGATGCCTTTGCCCGCAAGGTTTTGAGATTACTACTATAGTACACTACTGTATAAATAAGAACTGGACTTCCGAAAAAAGCAACTTTTTGAAAAATTATTATTTTGATTTTTTCCCATTTTTTCTTTGGATTAGTAGGTATATTGTATGTATCTAAGTGAAGTTGCAAAAAATATTAATATTTCGAATATTTGAAATAAAGGTTTTCAAATTTCCCAAAGACATCGGATGATTTTGAATATTTTAGACTTCATTTGCTTTCTTCGTAAAAAAGCTTAAGTTGATATTATGCATTAAGAACTAAGCTTATCAAAATCATTCAGTGTGAGACTTACCAATAAGAAAAATAATATTCCCTTCCCCATAGCGGGAAGAGGCCTTTCCGGCCCTCGCTGCCTTTGGAAATCCACTACCTCTAACACAGGCAAAGCTCTAAGCTCCGCTAAACACAGCCAGTGTTCGAATTCGCCAACATCACCCGCTCTCAAGCGGCCGGCTTTTAAAACTAAAATGTGCAAACTCGAAGATGCGCCTCTTATATTAGCTCTTACGTTATGCCCAATACCGCAACGTATTTGGCATATTCGCGCGTGTGTGTGAATTCCGGACATGTGTGCTTTCCGCGACAAGTGTTAATGGAATACGTATATGGGGTATGTGCGTGTCCGCCGAATCTCTTATTTAAGACCCTAAAAACACATGATTTATCAAATGATCATTGCATTCTTTCAAAAGCTCCATTAGTGCAAATCATTGGTTTGAAAGCTCCCGAATAATTTATTTGGCCAACAATTCGAATAAGACGGTCGAGTTCAACCTCCTATTTATTATTCACGCTACGTTTATGTTATGTGATTTGAGTGTTTATATGAGAAATTATGATGTTTTTGTAACTAGTATTAATAGTTAGTTAAGATGTCACACGGCCTTATATGGTATTCTGTGGGTGTTGTGGAAGCATGGAGGCATGTCTAAGTCACGGTCGATTGTATGGGTTTTGGGGCGGACTGATTTCCATTTTATAGCCGGAACTTGATGGATGCCTCCATCTATGACTATACCTCCTTAGGGATACAGTTACATAGGCGATTCTTTTCATATGTTACAAGGTATTATTTTAAACTGAATCTAGACAATCATTAATCTCATGATATGATTTAGTTCAAGTTAGAAATGAAAAAAAAAATACCTCTATGCATTATTTTATAAAATAACTATAACAAAAGTTTAAAAAAACCAGAAAAATAAGGACTAAATATCGAGGACTCGAAAAAAATTCAAACATAGCAAACACGTTTTTCCTAATAATGCTAGCTAAGGAAATATTGGTGGAATAACTAAGTTTCAAAATACATAATATATTCTATTAAAAATGTACATTCGTTAAATTCAAGGGACTAAGAATTACTCTGACAAATCCGTGGGAACTGCTAAAATGCTTTTAGCCGATTCGATAAGTTGGAAAAAGTAATACCTACCTATGTACTTTAGTCCTAATCGAAAAGTTCAAATTCGGCATGGTCTTGCAAAAGAAAGATAGAAATTGAGTAAACTTTTTATTACTAGACTAAGAGCTTTTTTGTTTAACTTAGTTAATTCGCAGCAAGTCGAACAAGTAGATAAGATGTAGTAATGGTAGTGAGGGTGCATTATACTTAATTTAACATCTTTCTCTATTGGAATACGTTATGGATTTGTAGTTTCTTTAAAATCTTTGTGCTCCGAATGTTGCCGATGACTTATTCTACAGTTTTTAAATGAAGTTTTGAACAACGTCACAAAAGCAAACGCGGATAAAGTCGCAAGAATTAATTTTCGGTGAATAAGTTACAAAAAGCAAAAGTAAGCATTTACTTAGAATACTCGTTTTGGTGAAGATATCGCTATTCAATTTTTATTCGATAGGGCTTTTATCCCAAAATCAACCCCTTAATATTTGAGAAAAAGTGTTCATCTAAATAGTTAAATCTTAATCAAGACAAAACTTACCGTTAATTGTAAGCGATTAACAGTTACTTTTATTAAATACAGATACCTATTCAAAACAAAACTGTATTATTAAAAGTTAAAATAAAGCTTTTGCGATAACATAATCATAATTAATAGGTGTATTGAACCTGAAGTCGACGGAAATAAGAAATTAGTGCCGATGGCTGGATAACTGACCGAACTTGAATTACGGGACGACAGCAGGGTTGGCAAAAACTATTGGAGATTATTTTTCCTTCAGAATCATTAAGTCTTGGATAAGAAAAAATATCTTTCTTCGAATGAACATCTACATGCTGCAAAGTACGAGTATATTAAAAGGCAGTGTTTTAGTCAAAAATAGACCTAAAAATAAAAAAGTACAAAGTAAAACAGTTAAACAGCAGAGAGTAATCACAGAGTTTTGCGTGTCCAAAACCAAATATCACTTGGTTTTGTACTGTTTGTACTCTATGCTGGTTTCGTATTTCCCAAAGTTTTGATACCTTTCTAGGGACCGTGGTCACGAAATGACTAGCTACTTATAACTCTACTGTCGATAAATAATTTTATAATTTCGTTCAGATATACGGTTTTGGTGTAGCAAAACTGCGATTAACTGCGAACTTAATATTACCCATTTGTACATAGATCCGTAAATAACACCACCACAGAACACTTGGCAACCTTAGTTGACAAAGGCACCGCTCGTTTTAAACTTTTAGCAATGTCGTCTATTAATTGGAACTAGATACTGGTAATTTTACTATTTTAAGTAACACCAGCTTTATTATAACTTTTATGTGTTATCTAAATAAGATAAGTGTCCTATTGTTGTTTGATAAATGTTTGTTTTTCCTAGAGTTTTCTCAATGGAATTCCACATTTACTAAGTCTTAAGAGGCATATGACTCAGAGTAAACTTAAGTACCGATAATGGTGTAACTGATAGAACCTGCATTAACATGCATCATATTATCATTATAATGCATAATATGTTGTTGGGCAAGTTAATAAATTCAAATGAAATCCAATTTTACAAGCGCCTTCTACTCTACTAATTCTGCCAATAAGTATGATAATCGGAAAATTTTTAATGTTTTATACTCAATAATGCAAAAACGCCTGACAGGATTGGATGAAGTTTGGAAAACGATTTTTAATGTTGTCAAAAGATTTTTCGAATATCCACGCGAGCGAAATCGCGGGCCGAAGCTAGTACCTAATAACCAAGTACTAAAACAAGTAATTAAGTAACTGTCTAAATAAAATAATTTAGACGCTATTTATGATAGTTTTTTATTCGCTTCATCCTTGATAAATTACCACCAATCAAAACCAGATTAAGACACTTTAATTGAACTATTTATTAAATTGGACGTTCTATTACTTAACTAACGCGGTACCTATTTGGATTTCGGATAGCTTTGAACGTAGTTACTTAGTAAGCGAGACTTGAATTGATTAACAAATAAATAACTAACATAAGTTATTGGCAGCAAATCCGCTTAATTGGAACTCGTTCTCAATATATTTAGTATAATCTCTTTTTAATTGTCCTACGGGGTTGACTAGCAGATAATATCGTAAAAGTAAAAATCAACCTTCGAGTTGCTTCGTTTAAATATTTAAATAAAATATTCTGAATTTTATTCCAATAAGGAATTCAAACGGATACTTGTAGTTCGGTGGTATTTTTATTTTTCTGATAATCTCTCGTATCGCGGTTTGGTTGTTATATTATTTTGTAATACCTCAGTTTAATTTTTTATTTATTGAAGTAAAGTAAAATTGACAAGTAAATTTAAATTCGATTCCGACATTGGCGTGGCGGCTGGGCGAGCTGCGTTTTCCGGGCACAGAGACTCAGCTCGGTTTTCGACAATATCTAAGTTGAACGTATGGTGAAAAGTCGTACTTCTACAAGAATTGGTATTTGGCTGTTTCTTTTCGGAATAACCTGTCGATACCACATGAAGCTTTTCATGTTGAAATTGAACGCTCCCTTATCTAGGAGGATTACATGTTTTAGTAGAAAACAAAAAATATGTCGCGTAATTCCGCAAGAAAAAATGCAGATGCAGCCCAGTGACACACCTTGCACCTTCACCGACTACTCTACACGTGTTTCGCCCACACACGGAGCATCCTCAGGAGTTGTTAGACCGTGCCAATCTCAGCACCGAGACTCGGTTTTTCGTTTTCTACTGAGATATGGATTTCCGCCAAGTAACGCCTGATTCTATCAAATGATTACATGTTTGTTATTGTTTAGCATTATAAATGCCAAATTTAAAAACAATGTGTACTGATGAAGGCAATATCAAAATCGGTCCAGTGGTTCCAGAGATTACTTCATACACACACACAAACTTAACCTCTTTGTAAAAATTATTTATATGATTTTTTATTTAACAAGTCTCTACAAAACAAAAGTGGATGAAAAATAAGCCTTTGCCGAGTAACTTGCTAGTTCTTCTCGTTACAAGCTCTGCGAACCGATGGTGTATCTTCTGTGACATGTAATGTGGGTATAGGTAAATAATGTTTAGATCAGTGGTTCCCAAAGTAGTCTGGGCTACTACGAGCCATCTAATATAAGTTTCCAAACTCGGGCCCCACCCCTAGGCTGTCTTAGGGAAATGGTGGCTTGCAGTTGGTAATTGTCAGATACCCTAGTCTAGAGCCTAGTATAGGGCCTCGTCACTAGGGCCTAGAGACGAGTTGCAATAGTGGCAGTCCGGCTGTCAGGCACCCGCCGGCCGCCCGGCCATTGGTTCGGTAGTCGGTTGGTGTGTCGTTCTACAGGGCCCACTCAATATTTGCTCCCATAGTTTGGGAACCCTGGTTTAGATACAATGGTCATGCAAAGGAACATGTGACGTAATGATAATAAACATACAATTATTGAACTGTTGTCAACTAGGTGATAATTGAGTCATGCATTTTTATGTCTATTATAGAATTACTTCCGGTAAGGTTTATAGTAATATGATAATCACATAAATATGAGTTGAGGTAATCATCTATGCTGGTAATTTATTTATTCATAGGCTCATCATCATTAACGTGTTATGTACTCTTAAAAGACGGATTGTTAATTTTATTTAATAATGTTGAGTGATTAGGTAGCGTACTTTATAATTTTTATATTATGTATTATATAAAGTCCCTAATATTAAAGCATTGCATGCGGAGCGGAGGTCCGGTTTTAGTTCTAAGTTAGATCTAATTAGTTCAATATAAAATTCTATACATTTCAGCTGTTATGTACAGTAGCGGATGTTTCCGATTTCCGCCATCTTAGGCGATATTCGCGAGTCATATAGGTTTACAATGTCGTCGCCCACTGATAGCCGTTCAAGGGTTCTTGCGTGGTAAGTAGACTACCGGCAACTGCCGCGATTGTACAATTGTACACCTGTGAACAGCAACAAGCTATGCCTCTGGTACATTATCTCGGTATATCGGGGATTCTAGAGATACATTTAGGAGTAAGCAAGACCCACAACATTATTTTTTTACTTTAAAAGGAATTAAACGTTAACAAACGGTAAAAAGATTAAATTTTAATAACAATTAATAAATAGGTGAAATTATAAACTTTTATGCGAAGAGTTATAATATTGTAGCTGACGAAATATATGCCGTTACCATTATTAGATTAAAATTTGGTCTAAAAATAATACTGAAATAACAACCGAATAAAAATATTTAATTAATTTAGACACAAATGATAGACGCAATTAGTAAGGAAAATATTTTGGTATTAAGGACAATGTAAAAATAGCTTTAACAGAGGGTAAATTTCTACTTACGCTTAAACAAATTTTAGGCTCCATTAATCATTCTTGTCTTTGCGTTCATAGCTTTTCTTATCGGTCTTTGTAATTTTTATGTTACGTCTGAGAAGAAAATCTTATATTCGTATATTTTTAATTATGAAGAGGCATATTTTTACCTTTGTAAGTAGAGAAGTAATACATAACGATTTTGAATCGTTATTAAAAAATATTACAAAATTAGAAATGTTTCATTGTCATGCGGCATATAAACAAAAACAACAGCTCTGTCTGTCTGTCTTTTCCCTTATTCTCCTTAGAACCAGTTGGACGAGTTTTGGTAATACATTGGATTACAGAAGATATTGTTTAGTCATGAGAATAAATCTTGGACAAATGAACTAGAATATGAAAATTTGGGGACCTGGATCAATGTAACTACAGGCAGCGGGTAACCGTCAGCCTACTTTACTTATTTTTTTTTTTACGGAAAATGCGATCCTTTCGAACGCAGTGGTAAGCGAAAGAAACATGTGGCATAGCAAGTTACTGTATAGATATACATACAGTTGCTCTTCTATAGGTAGTTAATATGCACATCGTAAATCTTGGCGTGTGCTGTTAATTGAAAAAAAAATCCCGTTTTAAACACGTTTTTCTGAGAAATTTTAACAGAAAAAATCACGTCCCTTTTCTCAGACAAATGCGCGATCGCTTTAAGAAAAAATATGAAAAAAGATAGCATTGAAAATGCAAACTTAAAAAAATCGTAAATTAGACACGGTTTTTACTTAACTTTTGGTTTTAAAATTGCTTGTTATTTTATGGTTTGTTATGGATGTAAGTCATTCCGTGACCATGGCCTCTAAAGAGGTGTCGAAACGTACCGAAATCCAAAATCAGACTGCAAAAACCGGGTTTATATCCGGAAGAGTTGTTTATAACCTATTTCAGGATATATATAAGACTTTCAAATTCTACCTTGTTGCTGCCCATAAATTTAATAAGCTAAACTCAACTTCAACAGTCTCGCGCACATCAGTGGGCCGGACAACAAGGGAATATCTATTCTATTGTATCTCATTTTTGTTTCCATTTAAATATTTAATTAACTAATTTTCATAGAAAGATCAAAGTTACAGACCTTTTTCTACTTTTCCAGCCAGCACTCAATTCAAACAAGGCGAACGGGATTGGAAAGTTCTATGTTGTATCGGAGTTTGGTATGGAAAAGCCTAATGTTTGAATATTTAACAACGGGGAAGACCTCGGTCAGTGACCTGGCTGGGAAAGTAAAAGGTAAATAATTTGTTAATACCTACCTCCGAATTTGGTTCCTATAAATAATTTACCTTAGAATGAACCATTAAGGATTTATTTTGTAATCTGGAGGTGGGCGCTAATGGGCGTAGCAGTTTTGATTTGAACTTTTAGAACTTAGTCATTATCGATCACTACTTACTCATTATGATCATAACGTTTTTGTTATAAATAACATTTTGAAAGTTCAGTTTTACAGAGTTTTCCGTATTTCATGGTTTTTAATTTATAGTGGTTTTTGCAAAGATATCTAAAATTGCAAATAAAATATTCCCATGAAAAATGCAATAGAGAATGACACCAAAATCTCAATTATTTCATGTTTCAAGCTAATTATACGTACACAAAGAAGAAATTCTTTTTGGGTTTCGCACACAATTTAAAAGATGCCAAATGTTTGTGGAATTTGTAAGACTTTATTTAGAATGTGGTAAACGAACAGAATAACAGTAATGGTACAAAGCTTTTCCAAAGCGTTTGCAACCGCCGTCGGATATGTCAAGAGATGCATACAAATGTTCGCAATTAAATTCTGAAAATATTGTGACGTTTCTGTTGTATCCGCATACCAGTGCTCTTTTGAAGTCTGCATATTATTATACACAGTTTTTTATTTCTAACAATGTCGTTTATAAAAGAAACCTTAAATTTTCAGGATGTGCTTCTCTTATAAAACTGCGTTGAGAGCTTCTGCCATTAGTAGTTGATTGGTTGCTTAAAAGCTCTTTCTTGTATTTTTTTTATATATTTTGCAGCAATTAATTAAAAACCAATTGATTTATTCCTTTCATCTATAAAACAAAAGTTTGTATATATATAAAAATGATCGAGCCAAGTCAAATAAGTTGTACAATTAAAGGTATAAAAAATAAAAACGAATCGCTGAAATGTATACGTACGAGCATAACTTCAAAACAACTAGACTGCGTTTCATCCTATATTCCCTTTTTTGTTAGGTTGGTACCTCTGTATGTCAAGAAGGCGCGAATGTGTTAGAAACATCAAATCAAAACCATTTTTTTTTCACCGCTTTCTAATGTTTTGAGCATGATTTAAGCACAGAATCCAAAACTTAAAATATCTGCATCAAATTGTAGTCTTATATTAACCTAACCTTTTGTCAGAAATTGATAGGGGTACCAACCTAACAAAAAAGGGAATATAGGATGAAACGCACTCTACACTAAAAAAATATGATTAATTATTATTTAGTTGTGTTCGATATTAAAAAAAAGGTAAGTGTTTAAGAAATAAGTAATAATAAAAGAGTCAAGAAAACTTTTTAAAATTCCACGAGGCCCAAGCCGCAGACGACAAGCTAGTAACTAATAAATATGCAGATTTCCACTTAATCCAATGGAATAATATTTTAAATAAAACAAAAATAAAGTCCGATTATTAGGCTTGCGGTCAATGCAACGGTATATATGGTAAGTTTGTGGAAATTTCCTTGTAAAAGAGAAATAACAAATTAACATATAGTAACCGGTTATAAATGAGCTTAACTAATTTTGCTAGTAAGATAGTAGGCTGGTTCGCAATATTCGATTTTCCTTCGTATTCAACCAAGCAGTTCAAATTTAGATGAGATAATTCGAACTAAACCCTGGAGCAAACGTAAATGATCTATACCTCTCATCTACGTGATAAGCCTGTAAACAGAACAAGAATAGAAACCCATATTGAAACTGAGAGTACTCGCTAATGCGTTCGAAGCGATCCCTATTATGGACTAGTTCCCTGCGAAGGTTTGTATTGAGAATGTAATTTTCTCTCAAAATTACAATGGATCCTAATTTGGGAGATTAATAGTCTATCTACTTTTAAATAGGTTTCGTACCTATAATAGATGATAACATCTATTAGGTCTCTACGAATTTATGCTCTGAGTGCATAAAAATCGTAGATATCTGTCAGTGCCTTTGTTTTTAGGGTTTCCTATCTCAAAATAAAAAAAACGGAAACCTATAGTCACTATCCTATATCACCTATATCACTTGTTGTCCGTCTGTCGGTCCGTATCGATTATATCGGGAACGCGTGGAGGTATGTAGTTCAAATTAAAACTATATGTTCAGGTCAACAGTCTGTTCAAGGTGTAAAAAAATCAAACTTGTAAATTAACGTAAAACAAAGATAAGGACCGTTTATGTCGCAAAAAAACGAAGATTTCTACACTTTCAAGAGAATCAAAATTCATCAACTGTCCGTTGACCTAGAACTATGATAGAAATTTGTTATGTAATATCGTCTTTTACTACAAATACAGTCTAAAACTAAACATTTGTAATTACGTCATAAAAATATAGTTTTAGAAACTGAATTTCGAGAAAAACAGCTATCGATCGATAAATTTAAATCATAATTATATTCAATGATAAATTTTAAATAGAAAAATATTTGAAAAATCAACTCGGCCACCAGTGAATTCTCAAGGGAATCAAAATTCAGAGTAGGTATACTTCTCGTTGACCTAGAACTATGAAATTTAGTAAGTAATATCTTCGTTTAGTATAAATACAGGAAAAAATCTAAAACCTACACATTTGTAATTAAATAAAAAATATAGTCTTAAGTTTGGAAACTGAATTTCGGGAAAACTTGGGAACGCGTGGAGGAGCGAAAATTGTCAAGTCTCTTATAGCCTGCTTGTAGCTGTGAAAAAATTGCTAGCAAACTGCGAACTTGCGAAATTACATGGATACAAAAAAGATAGGGTATCATTAAATATAATTTCTTACTGTGCACAAGTATCGTTACTCGTAACTAGATGGCGCTGTGGACTTGTTGATATAAATTCTACATGGCGGTGTTAAGAATTTTGCTTATAACAATAAGCTGTAAAGATTAGTTCTTACTCTCGTTTCTAGATGGCACTGTGTGTTTTGTTATTGTAATTTCTCCGTTTATGCCGTAAAGTACATAATTAAATATATTGTTTCGACACTCAATCAAAGAATGAATATATATGTCACGGTAAATATTAATAATGAGAAAATTATTATGAATAACCGGTAATTATTTATACTGACCACGTGATTTGGTCAATGTGATTAAAACTATGAAATTTATCACTTCACGAAAGGTACCTCTCGGTTAGGTTAGGTTAGTATTTACGCGTTTACTTACGCGAACGGTTAGAAAGACGCGCGAGCCGCGGCAGCGGCCGGCGAAGCGCCAGAGACGACTTTCTTTAAAAAGTACTAAAATTATTATACCAAGCTCCTCCTGCTTCTATTGACGTTTTGTTGTGTTTAACATAACAAAAAGTCAATAGAAACAGTAGGAGCTGAGGCTGTATATATCGATAATTTTGACCGACTTCATTGAACATTAATTACATTCATCAAAAGGTGCAATTATTAATAAAGTGCGGTATAAAGAACTCATTAATCATGGTAATTATTAATAATTTAACATTATTAACATTTTCCGTAACTTATACACAAACTCAAGGAAATCAATAGGGTACTTTCCGTTGACCTAGAACCAAGTTTGGCAAGTAAAAGATTTATCTACTTTTACAACTAATATAAGTTAAAATCTGAAAGCTATACAATTATACATTTATTGTAAATAAATCATAAAACATATACTTAGTCATTAGTTTTGGAAACTAAATTTCGGGAATAATTCGGAAAAAAACTGCAGGGTTCGATTCCTGAACTATATTAATATGTATGTACATAGGGCAATCGATTTGTAGCAATCTAAGACCAAATTACTAATTTATGAGTCTATGTAAGGATAGTAAATATCTCCACACAGATCCACAAATATTGAAATGAGATATACGAGTACGTACTGCGGCATCATGTATCAAAGTAACTTGCAAACTTTACGGCGGAATGCCACAAAAATGTCGTAAACACATAATGCACGTAACACTTATTTTGGGCTCGAGCACGAGGTAGCGGTAATCCGTGACAAACAACGTTTGCGTCTCGTCCATTCTTCGAAGGGACAGGAATGGCGAGCATCGATTTCAAAAAGATTTTTTTCCTCCTGATCATCAAGTTCATCGACCCAGCATCCGAAAAATTCTCCGTTGCATTTACGCAGCGGAACCTGCGGCCCCATTAATAAAGCGAAATTCTTCGAATGTCGTTAAATCGTTCACACATTGAGAGCATTCTCTCGTTAAGGTTGTTCGCGCTTATCGATATCAAGTTCATGGCCGTTTCAACGTCGTTCGTCGGCGATAAGTGAACCGATTTGTATTCCGAATTTGCTTTAAGGAACGGATGCCAAACATTGGAACTAGTTTTTGATGCGATTTCCAGTCTGGTGAACAGAATGGAATATTCCCACAGAACCTTCGTGGTAATATGCACGATATTAACACTACAATAAATTAAGTACTTATCAATATCTGAAACTTCGCTGGCTTGGTCACCTGGAGAGGATGGAGGACAATCGTGCAGTAAAGCGAGCCTATTCTAGTCATATAAGCGGTCGGCGCCGGCGCCGTTGGGCGGCCGAGACCAGGTCTGGTGCGACTTGTGTGAGCTCGGAGTGCCAGATTGGAAGGAGGTTGTACACGACAGATCCAAATGGCGCGTCTTATTATCGGAGGCGCCATCATAATAGCAGTAGTATCAATATCTAATGTTTTCCGAATCTTTCCGTGTTTTCCTTTTGACTAAATGTGAGACCGTGTACCAAATTACAATCAGTAATGAACTCTAAACGCCAGATATGGAGGAATTCGCGGGCTGTTACTGGTACGCGATGTTTAGGTAATCTCTACTTTCTCGAAACTCTCCCTACCCTTCGAAATGAACCAGAATCATACCGCCTGCACATTTGCGATAATTGAAAGTAATGGCTAAAAGTTTTCACGCACATACCAGCCGCGTTAAGTTCACATATCCGTGTTTATTACGAGCAGGGTCGCCCGTAGATTTCATTTAATCCTTATCGTAAGAGGTATGCATTGGTTGAAAATTGAAACGGTGTAATAGGACCGTTTATTTGTTCGTAATTGCTTACTCGAAGTTCAAGAATGTTGGTTGAAGTCAGTAACAATCAAGATAAAGATACAGTGTTGAGCGTGTAACGTGTTATTAAAGCTAAACAACGTTACTTTACGTTGGTTTCTATAACTTTCCAAGGTTTTGGTAAGTTAGAAAAATGTATCTATTACCAATAAGATAAAAATAAAGCCATGTTGTCTTGTAACAAGTTAAAATAAAGCACGATAGCAAAGAATATACATGTTATGGTAAATGTGAATAATTTTCAATTATTAATAATTGAACCTTACTTTTGATAAATGTAATGAATGTTCAATGAAGTCAGTCAAAAATATCTATATTTACAGCCTTTTTAACCGACTTAAAAAACGAGGATGTTCTCAATTCAACGGAATCTTAATTTTTTATGTATGTTACTCGATTACTCGAAGACGGCTGGACCGATTTGACCGATTTGAGTAATTCTTTTTTTGTTCAAAAGGGTATACTTCCCATGTGGTCCCATTGTCATCATGTCAGGATCTGATGATGGGAGCCTGGAGAAATCTAGGGAACTCTTCAAACTCACTTCGCACTCCTATAGCGATTTTGGTGTTTTCTATAGTAACTCATGCATATGCTTCCGGAAAGCATCATTTGGTGAAGTGGAACTGATGATGAAGACCACAAATGGTCATCGGAACTATTAAATACTTAGCGTTTCACGTAAGCGATACGATTTCTTTAATGTGGTTCATAAGCAATTTATGCTCGACTCAATCCAAGTGATAAAGTGGGGCTGATGATGAAGTACCGGGACAACTCCTCAATAAGTAACGTCGCAGCATTTTGTAAAAGGTGATGAGCAGTTGACATAAGGTTATTAGCGTAAGTACAGGACCTCTTCTACCTTTAAAAAGTGTGAAATAAAAAATACGTGTGGCATTCGGGGACTGCCGCGGTAAAGCTATTGCATAGCATTTTTTGTCATAGATTTTGGTTGCTTAGTTACTTAATATTTTGGTTATTATGGCTGCTTAATTTCTTTTAAAATCTGGTACCGCATAAATTCGGTACCAGATTTTAAAAAGAAATTATATTTTCACACAAATTTTCATACAGTTTTTTTTCATCATTGACAATTTTGTTATTCACAATCGTAACTAAGCAACCAAAATCTAAGACACGGGGTGGGGGGTGTTAGGTTTTTTTCGTTATGGAATTTCTTGATTCGGTCGCCGCGCTCAAAGCCCGCGATAAAAGCTATGCAATAGTTTAAAACTTTTAATTAAAAATATGAAAACCGACTTCAAAAGGCGTATTTTTTGCTTTTTAATTTTTTGAAGTCGGTTTTCTTTTTAAAATTAAAGCTTTTATCGCGGTCTTTGAGCGCGGCGACCGAATCAAGAAATTCCATATGTCCATTTTCCATAGTTCCATATTCCATAGTCATGTTTCTAATAATAACCTAAGAACATAAGAGTCAATAGAAGTGAGAGGAGCTTAGTGTCATATTTTAGTACTTTTAATAAAAGTCGAATCTGGCGCTTCGCCGGCCGCTACCGCGGCACGCTTGCTTCGCTCGCTCTGCTCGCGCGCCTTTTGGTCACAGTTCTACCCTAACCTAACCTAGAGGTACCTTTCGTAAAATGATAAATTTCATATTTTTAATCACATTGACTAAATCACGAGGTCAGTATTAATAATTTTTACACTATTATCATTACATATACCTACACTTACGCGAAAAGAAACATACTTGAGCATGGTGTGCTCGTAAAATCGCCCATGGCTATGCGTGTGCGGGGGTCGAACGCGGCTCGCCGGGCTGTCTGTGTCACCTCACCATACACACCAAGAATTCCTTGCTTTAGTTAAAGATAATAATAATAATGACTTTAAAAAAAACGAAAAATCCTTATATGTCAGTTTAGTCACGTTTATGAGACAATTTTTATTTCTTATGAAAATAATATTTATTGTACCTATGTATATTATCAAGTCCTTCCACGAAGTTTATAAATGACTTAAACCGACGCCCTTAAGACATTTTTGTTATTATTCTTTATATAATATTTAAACAAAGATTGAAAGCTTCTTGTTGCATCATACCTATTAAAATAAACACTTTCATAATAAATAACCCCTTTTTTAAATCGTCACTATAAAATATTAAACATACAATAACTATAGAAATTAAAAAAATAAGCAACACGGAGCTCTCGCGACAGGACATGAGCCAAATTCTCGTGCAATCGAAAAAAGTTCCGTATTTCAATTTTGCTCTATGAAATCTATCCGCATTGTTCTATGGAATTTTCTTTTGAAAACACAAGATTTTTTGAACAAGAATGTGAACTATTTTCGATTACTTTTGTAGTCAAATTATTATAAGTTTACTTAGACTTATTCAAAAATATATTTTCTTCTTTTCAGAGCATTTCAATAAAAGTTTGGAGATGTCATAATTATAAATTTATAATAACTACAAACTTATATTGAAATTTATTTTTGTTCTAATTCAACGAAGACCTTTTGTCAAAAATATAAACTGAAATGCGTATTACTTTTATGTGATAAATATTAAACAAGAAAATATACTAGAAATAAGTAACTAGTCTCATGTCGCCCTGCCGAGATTCGAACCCGTATCCTTGGGAGTCCGGCCCAATGCACTAACCAATTATGCTACAGAGACCTATGAGGACACGTCGAATTTTTCTAGTATATTTACCGTTCTCCGGTGTTGGCTTACTTTATTTAGAATGGCTAAGTTCAAAGTTTTTGTAAAAGCTGCAGTGAAAGAAGCAAGTATGTATTTCGTAAGTTTTACTCTTTTTAACATTTTATTTTCATGTATGTTCGTAAGTTTTACTCTTTTTTACATTTTATAAACTGACAACGTTTTAATTACAACGCATGTTCCGTAAGTAAGGATGTTGTTGTATATGTTGAATAAGTATATGATTTGTTTTTGAGAAAATTCAAAACATTTTGAATATAGTTTATTTACATTTAACTAAAGTATGTAAGTGCCATTTTGTTCGAAAACTTTTTGCCATCTTGTAGGTAAGGACATGATCCCATTGTTATAGAAATTTTGGGGCTTCTGATCAAAATGCCACGACAAGTGGTTTTGGCGGTCCTCTCGTGATGTTACCTGACACTGCCTAAAGAATTCTGAAGAGACCGAAACTGGTGGAGATCTGAAGGTCAAGGTCAGGACTATACGGCGAATGCATAAATACCTCTCAGCCAAACTCTCTTAATTTTTGCTGAGTGGCTAAATATGTGTGAGGTCTAGCGTTATCATGATGAAATACCACACCCCTTCTGTTGATTAATTCCGGCCGCTTTCTATCAACTTCTTGCTTTAATCTCATCAGTTGTTCGCAGTAGAGTTCAGAATCGATGGTCCTGTCTGTACGTAATAGCTCATAATGAATAATGCCCTTCCAATCCCACCACACACGTAGCATCACCTTGTTGCGAGTTAACCCGGGTTTCGTCACAGTCTGTGAAGCAAATTCTTGTCGTACGTGATCCACCTTTCATCACCAGTTATCAGCTTCTTCAAAAATAGTTCGGTTTAATTACGTCGTAATAAAGAATCACAAATGAGGACACGGTTCATTAGGTTTCTTTCAGTGAGCTCGTGAGGTACCCAAATATCGAGCGTTTTGTGTAGCCAGTTTTCTTTCAAATGCGCCAAAACTGTATTATGGTCAATTCCCAGTTCTTCAGCTACGCCGTAACTACTGATATGCCGATCTTGCACCAATTTTTCAAAAATGGCATCCAATTTTCTGTATTAGGGCGACCAGAGCGACGTGCAACTTTGACATAAAAATTTCCGGATTGAAAACGCTTAAACCAAATTGTGCTTCTCTCACAGACACGCTGCACTAAGTCCATAAACATCGCAATTTTTTTTTGCGGCTTGAGTTGCATTTTTACCTTTTTTGTAGTAAATTTTTAAAATGTACCTATCGAATTTCTTCATTAGATTCACTCATCTTGACAGTAAGTAAACCAAATGAAAATCACACATTTTCTTATTTGAATTTGGAATTATCTTCTTTAAAATTTGAACTTTTAATAATACCAAAACCAGCCAGATACAAATAGTATAGAGAGCCAAAGAGATTTTATTACAAGTTCATACATACTATAATAATATCATATTATGCGAAAAGACTATTTCCCCAACCTAGTATGTGTACAGTCACGCTAAGGCAGGTAAAATGACAAAACAACCGTTGTACGAGTACAACACAGTTATTGTATTTGCTCAAACAATCTTTTTACAGCCAAACGCAAGAATGTGTTTAATTTGTCGGGCCCGATGTCAGTTGTACGGTATGGATGGCCTTCATATTGCACTCGTGATTTCAATCCCCACTCGAGACAAATATTTCATGTGTTGAACATTTGTGTTTATTCATAATTTGGGTGTGATATATCTACGACTATCAGCGAGAAGAAACGATGGCTTTTGGGGCGGAAAAGTTTTGGGATGGCGACCGCGTACCGGATAACTCTCCGTGGGTAGGCCTCCGACAAGGTGGGTTGACGATTTGGAGAAGGTCGCGGGAAGCCGGAACTGTTGAATGGATTTTGAAAATTCTTTTAAGAGTAGAAAATTACATTATTTCTGAAAAACAAAGGTTATATTTGGTGTGACATTTTTGACATGTGACACAATGTGCTGATTTAAAAAAAAACCTTCACGTAACTTTATATCTATGATTTAACGTGAGTCATCTCGGTAACTATCGTGCTACAGATTCTTTTGACTATCTGTATCGGGGAATATTTCCCTACGTGCTCTATAAAAATCATGAAATTTATTTAAAACGAGTTGCCTGCCATGAAAGTCATTAACAATTAAATTTTCAAGTTGTTAAAACAGGTCCGTAGAAATTCATAAACCTTTAATGGATAAATTATTAAGCCAGTGGAAATTATTAATGTTATTTTAAGCGTTTATGTTGAAGTTTTATTAAAATTTGAACAGTCTGGCTTAAAAATAAACTTAAACATGATTGATTGAAATCTGGAGCCTGTTATTTAGTTGCTAGATGACGCGACAAATCTTTCTAAAAAACAAACATATTTTCTGTCTGTATGAAAATCTGTTTGATTTTGATATTCGCTAAACTGGGTCTAACAACACAGTGTTTTAAATGTAAAGAAGTTTTCTTGAAACAGAAACATTGGTACAGTATATAACCTACTAGCTTCCATCCGCGGTTTCACCGGCATGGTTCTCGTTCCCGTGGGAATATCGGGATAGCTTGTGTTACGCTCCGTCCTTTCAACTAACTTTGCCAAAAATCAAGTAGATTGGTTGCTTAGTTAGGGCGTGAAGGAAGGATAAACAAACACACTTTCGCATTTATAATATTAGTTAAGATTTTACGCATATGCTTTGGTTCAATATTGCCATTGATCACCGCTTGATCATGATCATGTTAAAAAATAAATAACCCTGAAAAAAACTATTTCGATTGGGTAAAATATCTATTTCTGTGTTCTCTGTTTCTTTCAGGCAACACAGTTCCATATAGGGACGAGTCGGTGCTTACATAATTCTTGCAGACATTCCCGGCTCAGTGTACAATGAATCATGCTTATAGTACTAACTTTATATCAAAAGGAATGACTGATTGACGTATGAAAAATTACCAAAGATTAAATTATTTGAGACATGGATTTCTGTATTTTCCAACAAAAACAAATTTCCATATCTTATTTTTTTCCAATTGAAATAGTTCTTTTCGGGGTTTTTTATTTTTTACATAAAATTTAGATCGCGATATGATAACGATACTAACATTATGATGATCTCACTTCATAAGAATTTATTATAAACAAAGTTTCTGAAAACAACATGGCAAATCATAAAAGCTCAACTATTCGAATAACAATGAAATTTTTAAAAGGGTTTCCGCAGATCAATCGTTTAATTGATAATGTGTGTTGCAATCTCACGATATTACTCAGTGATCCTTTTGAACGCAATCAAGTCGATTTAATCCTTTGTGGAGTAAAATTTAAGATTGTAAAGCCAAAAAAAGCCAAGTCAAAAAGATTAAATGATTCTGCAGTTGGAAGGTTGCATTTATTACTATTGCAGGGGTGAAACACGAGTGTTTCATAATATCAAATAGGAGAGAGGTGTGTCTTATCCTCGGGTTCGAAACAGCTAGTGATACCATGCAACTTTGTATATTTGTAAAACATTTGTTAGGTCCCTTACAAAACTTTATTTTCAATGTTACTTAAATTACAGATTTATAATAATTAAACTACTTATACTATTTAAAAAAAAAACTATTTTAGTCAAAAGGCTTTTTTATTTACTTAACAGTTCTGTGCTGAAAAGCCGGTAGCGGTTCATTAACTCATTTCAGATTTTAACTTAAATTTGGATCAGAAGATTTTTCGAGATAATGCAATATTTACGAGTATAAACCACGGAACATCCAATACAATGATAAATTTGCGTTGGCTTCCGAATAATCTGACAGTTGACATGCTTAACGATAATAAAAAGGTAACAATGGAGATAAGTAGACATTTTCGGACTTATTGAATGCCTGCTATTAGTAATACATGAAGAATTTGTATAGATAACAAATTGATTCAAAACATTCGTTGTGGTGGTCCTTTGTAATGCATAAAGCTTTGTATACGTCATACAAAATAAAACGATGAATTTAATTTAATATTTTGTTTTGGCATTCTGTGTACGCTTAACAAAATATTTCGCTATTGAATAAAAATAAGTAACCGTGTACCCAATGTAGATCATAAATCACTACATAGTATAAAACAAAGTCGCTTCCCGCTGTCTGTCCCTTTATCCCTATGTCCCTATGTATGCTTAGATCTTTAAAACTACGCAATGGATTTTGATGCGGTTTTTTTAATAGATAGAGTGATCAAGAGGGAGGTTTATATGTATAATACAATGGTGTGGAATACCACATTACACCAAAGCGAAGCGAGGGCGGGTCGCTAGTAGTTTAATAAAAATATGAAAAAGAAATATTATACCAGTCCGATACAGTCATTTTGGGTAACTTTGAATATTTTTTACAGTTTTTGTGATATTACAATCTGATTTATTTTCATAAACGTTCATTTTATTGAATTAATAGTGTTCTTTTGAGTTAATTTATATTTTTAACTTAATAAATTTAATGAAAAATCAACAGAACTACCCATAATTTCCCCCTAAACTCAAATTCAATGTTATCATGAGTTTTGGGTAACTTTGAATATTATTTTTTTCATGATGAAAATCCTTTATTATTCGAATATTTTAAGGTTTGGGTAAGATTAGATGACGTTTTTATATAAAAAAAATGCTTAACTATCAACATGACATCTACACTGACGTATAAATATGACAAATAGATTATTCTTGCCATATGAATCAAAGTGGACCAATTTGGTGGGAAAAAAACTTAATTTTTTATGAATTATTATTAAATCAAGAGAAACTAGGGAAATAGTGTTTAACATAACAAATTATATATTCATCTGGCTATCGAATAAGATCAAAATCGTAATTAATAGTTACATTTTCTTAAACAAAACTTTTTTTAAGACAAAGTCATTCACCTCTTTCCATGAACAAAATGTCGTCGTCAATAAAAAACCCTCCTTAAAAGTTTTTTTTGTAGCACAGGGACTTGTAAAGGTCTAACTTTTTGTATCCTTCCTGGAAACAAACTACCCTCTTCTCTAAAGACACAATATGTATCCTCTTTTATTTTCGGGACTTCATCGACTCCCTTGCATGCACACTTCTCAGTTTTCATAACTTGTAACTTTCATTAACTAGCTTGTAATTAACCTTCAAAGTTACCCAAGTTACTTTGATTTTGATCGTCGTCAGAACTTTACCAGTTTTACACAATATTTAACATCAAATAAAGGACAACGACATTTTAAAGATAAAAACCAAAACATACCTGTTTACAATGTGTTTTGTATATTTAATTTCGATTCCAAATCAGAGCAACAAACTCTTGCAAAAACTTCACTATGGAAAAGGCGTTAATTTAAAAAATTATGACTGACAGTTAATTTTTCTACTTTTCGATTGCTACTTAACATTTTGGCGATCCGTTTTACGCAGTTGCGATATTGAAACAGCAAAAGGGTTTCATGAAATAAAAATAAGAAATCTTTTCACAACTTTGTTCAAAGTTAAACTGGAATTCAAAGTTACCCAAATTGTACGTAATAGAGTTTGTTTGTAATTTCATTACTACAAACGTAAAGTATCCAAGAAATGTAAATAGATATCAAGATTGAGCACGAATACATGTTTATGACAATGGCAAATGTTAATGATTGAGAATTATAAATAATAACGGTTAAATTATAATACTGACGTCAACATTTGGTCAATGTGGTTAAAACTATAAAATATATCACATTTTTCAATTATTATCATAAATTACTGCCGCGCCCTCGCTTCCCTGTCCCCTTTTTCCCTAAATTCAGACTCAACTAACTCGTACTTACAATTTTATCTTGAGTTGGGATGGTTTCCGCTAGAGAGGCTAGTGTAAAATGAATGGAGAGAAAATGAGAAGATTGATATTTTTGACCGACTTCTAGTACATTAATTACATTGACCAAAAGTCAGTTGCAATTATTAAAACGCTCAACTATCCAATAAGGAATTTTAATGAGTACCAAAACCTATCTATCTATGTCCAAACGCAGTGCATTTGGACATAGAGGCAGAACAATGATTGCTTCATAATCACATTTTAAGTTTCTTCGCGCAATCATCATTGAAATAAATAAGTTTTACGGATTTAAGTGCACCATGTAATGCACTAAATGGTGCACCTAAATGCGTAAAAGTTGTGATAAATATTAAACAAGAAAATATACTAGAAAAAAGCTATTTTTTCTAGTATATTTTCTTGTTTAATATTTATCACATAAAAATAGCATTGTAAAATGCATAATTAAAAAGATATAATCCGTAAAAGTTGTTTTAATTAAATGAGAGCTTCATCAGACTCCATACAATGTGATATTTTATTTTATTTTATTTTCATAGGAAAACCTACAGACACAAAGTAACATTATAAATGTACAAATCTATGCACCATTTATAAGTATTCGCATATAAAAACTCATGCTTGCTAAAAAAATACTTTTTTAATAAACGCGCTTGCACACACTAAACAATTATAAATAAATAAAAGTATGTAAAATTAAACACTAAACATAGTAAACAGCACAATCAGCAACCCGAACGGACCGTCGGAGATACAGCGAATCATGTGGTTTTGCAACTTTCGCGAACTAGAATTAAATAGGTCTAAGTCAGTAAAGTCTACAATTTTATTATATTCTGCAGCCAGCATTAAGAAAAATGAATTGCGACGATAACTTGTTGCAGTCCTGCGGGTCGCCTTAAGGCTTGTTCTCGTTGGAACTTGAAGCTGAATATAAGAGAGGAGTTCCGAGGAGTCTTATCCATTTTGAGCAATATTTATATTGTAAAAACTTAAGAAATCTGCGCTGGACTGATTCAAGCCTATTAATAGCATAATCATACTGCGGGTTCCAGACTTGCTAATAATACTCGAGGACGCTTTTGATTACCTTAATGTTACTAAATTGCGTGCTAGATCTAAGGACAAAACCTAGAGTTTTATTAGCTTTTTTGGCGATACTATCAATGTGTTTCTCGTAAGTTAGTTTGGAGTGACAGCTCACCGTAAGTTAGTTTGGAGTGACAGCTCACCCAAAGGGAATGACACCCAGGTCCCGGATTTCATCAACCTGTTTTAACCTTACATTATTGAGCATATATTTGGTTAATATATTTTTTCGCTTACGACTAAAAGTTATGAAGTAGAATTTATTTATATTTAATTCTAATTTATTTAATTTGCAGTATTGCTCAAATGACAGTTAATCATATTGTATAGGAGAAGGCCATCCTGATCGTTATTAATGGACTTAAAAATTTCATGTCATCTGCGTATAAAAAAAAAAAAAAATGAGTATTTAAAACAGGAAGCGATATCATTAATATAAATATTAAAAATCAATGGGGCAAGCAAAGAGCCCTGGGGGACACCTGAAGGTACAATGTTCCAAATAGACGAGAAGCCATTTATGACTACGGCTTGGGATTGATTTTCCACGTAGGAGGTGAACCATCTAAATAAATTTCCTCTTATCCCAGCTTTGAAGAGTTTTCGTAAAAAGTATTTGATGGTCTGTGCGATCGAAAGCCTTTTTAAAATCAGTGAAAACCGCGTCACTTGCCCTCCCGAATCCATACCAGAAGAGACAAATTCTGTAAAATAAAGTAAATTAACGGTCAGTTTCAATAACTTATCTACAGTAAGAGATAGGCTTACTAGAGCTTTGTTGCCTAGATATTTTTGTTATTCAGCCCAAAATAACCCGAAATAACAGCGGTTGCTAAGTAACGTAACTAAGATAGGCCTATCTCTTGCTAGGGATAAATTATTGAAACCGGCCGTAAGTTTTCGATCGCTTTTTAAAAAAATCGTACTGCTCTGGGATAAAAAAAGATTTTAAGCTCTCATAGACCTGATTATACACAACTTTTTTGAAGATTTTAGAGAAGATGCAAAGTTTGGAAATTGGTCTATAATTTGTAATGTCATTTTTATCGCCATTTTTATGGATGGGATTAATGTAGGCAGATTTCCATAATGTAGGGACTATTCCTTCGGATATGACCACAAAGTAACGGTTTGCTTAAACGAAGCCATGGAAGCGGGAAGAGATTTTTAAAACTCTTTAAAGTACTCACTCATTGGATAATCGAATGCTAAACCTGAGCAAAAGAACGGAGTGGGCCATTAAATATGCCGGTGAGTGTATATAAGATATGCCTGCGTATAAGTACTCAGTAAAATGTAAATAAATATAACAACTCTTATAAAACACGTGAATAAATTGCTTACCTTTTGATAATCTATCAAAGCGAAACTTACCTGAATTGTTGATATTCGCCTGATGTTTACATTTTAAGTAGGTATTGCGACGAAAACGACCTTTTATGATACAATAAAACGGCGAGAGGTTGCGCAAACTAGAACAGTTTGGTGTAACAGGCTTTTTTCTTTTATTTTCAAAATTTCAAACTCGTTAACAATAGTTTTGTACACGAGTAGGTATCTTTCGAATTCACTTCTATTATTCGGAATAATAATATGCCTTCACTAGTAATGTTCTCTAGTTCTGTTTGTTTCGATTAAATCCGTCTTTGATTAAAGTAAAACATAATTGTAAGTGCTAACTTTGACGGTGGGCGGACTACAGTAAACTCATAACAAAACAGCTCATATCTACAAAACATCTTATTTTTGTTACTCTAAAGTCAAGGTTTAAAGCTGGGCATTTATAAATACTTCTGCTTCATAACTTGAACAAAACTTGTTGATGGATAGCATGGACAGTATTTTATTAACCAAGCTACAAGCCCTTCTTTTACTTTATAATCTTTTCGATAGTGATGTGGGTATCTGTCAAGATGCTGTCAAGTTTGAATACAAATACTTTCAAAGAACATTCTTCAACTGTCGTAAAGGTGTTTTTGAGTTAATTACAACAAACAATTCAAATGAAATTATTACTAATAATTTCCGTCGCGGAACTCTACAACATTGAGATAGATGGCGATCTTTCGTCTCGGAGGCCAAGACACATTTCGAGTATCTCAGCCATCTGAGTTAGTAAGTATTATACCTACACATTTCATAGTCTAACTGAGAGGTTCTGGTACGCAAGTAATAGTTATATTTTAGAAGTCAATGTGTGCTGGTTTCATTGGAAAGTAAATAACATTTCCAATAGCCTATACATAGGCAAACAAATAACAGGTCAGTCAGGAGTCTCAGGAGCCGAGCAGTCTTCGTTTTCCGGGCAAAATCTCCTTTCGACTACCTAGCCATTTTAAGATATTTTTGTACTTATAATCTGACATTATATAATATGTATAAAGTAAAAAGTATATTTTTATAGCATTTAAATATATTTCAAAGAATCCGCCATTAATCTATACCACTCTACATTATAGATAAGCCTTATGCACTGGTACCTATTAGAGGTAAGTACCATAACTAATGAAATTCAAAATTTTAGTAATAGGTGTATTAAACCTACACCATCTTGACATCCGGACAAGTACTCCAACCATGGGCTAATTAGTCTTCGCACAAGTATTCCAATAGCACTATGATAATTTAATACGAGTAAGTAATAATAGTTTTTGAGTTTCATTTGCGATCTTTTCTTGAATACATAGGTATGGTTTAAAGGTATGGCATATTATTAAAAGGTCTTTTAAAGCCTGCGCCAATACATTTCATTGTCATCGTTACTTTTAGCGGTGGTTTAAGCTTGTAAAGGCAAATAATAGAGTTATTCTGGCGTTTTCAATTATTAACGCTGCAAGTAGCGAACATACCTACGTCCGCCTGGGTAGCTATCCACCATCTTATCAAAGTCTGACGCCATAAATATTTTCGGCATTTAGCTAATACAAAATAAATTTAAATTCAGAACAATATTTGCGGTTAATTGAAACCCAACATGAAGTTTTCCCCCCTACCCCTATTGAGCATTTTAAGAGAACGGGCACGAAACTCTCGATCCTATGACTCCTGTCCTGAAAAATCTACAGTAGGGATATGTTAGTAATAGTTAATATTCTTTGGTAGGGATTTGAGTAGGATTGGATTTGTTTAAACATCTTATACTTTAGACTCATAGTCACTTATTTATTTTGGAAGTTTTCGGAAATAAAATTGTTTTAAAGTTCTTTTTTTATAGAAAATTCTTAGTCGATTATTAAGTGACTTTATAATATAATAAATTAAGATAATACCTTTTGAATAAAAAAATGGACTGCAGAATTATGCGCATTATTGAGGTTCCTAAATCAGTTTTTTCTCAAAGTCAATCGTTTGAATGATATACACTTTCAAAGTGGTAAAATGTGTCTCCCCCCCCCCCCCTCTAACTTTTAAAATAAAAAAGTAAAAAATCTAAAAAAAAATATTCTGTAGATCTTTATAAAAACTTTCATTGAAAATTGGTTTGAATGAAATATATTTAGCAGTTTCAGAGTTATAGCACATTTTCCAAAACCGCAAATATAACTTTGTCATTCATACAAACATTATAAGAAACAACGTTATTTTTGCAGACGAAAGATTATAGTGGCATTTCGGGTAGGTGTATTTAATATAAGAAAAATTATAAAATAACAGAAACTTTATTGCACACGATACAAAAACAAACACACACAGAGAAAATTACAAAAAAGAGGAACACACAATAGGCGGCCTTATTGCTACATAGCAATCTTTTCCAGGCAACCTTGGGTGAGAGACGGAACCCTTCATGTGCGAGTTCGACTCGCACTTGGCCGATTTTTTATTTTCAAAGAATTTAAGAGATAACAATCGGGATCTATCGTTTAATTTTGTTAGCATTCCTATTTTATTTTATTTTAATAGGAAACTCAACAGCCATTTTACATAGCACATGCTTAAAATAAAGGTTTAGGAATAAGCTTAGCCAATAACACATTTTTTATAGGCAGACTAAATAAACCTTCAAATCGCATAAATAATCTAAAGAAGAACAAACAAAATATTAAACTAATAAGCTCAATAGTATTGACCGGTATGATTGACAAACGGATGGTCTTTACAAATAAATAAATAATAAAATACAAATAATTTAGACATAAATAAAAATATAAATAAAAAAATTAATTCTTATAATAACTAAAAATGTTTTTTACAGATCTCACAACAACAACAATAAAAGTAAGTAGGTCTATAATTTTGATACTGTCAGAACGAAAAGTATGTTGAATATCAGTCTTGTGACAATTGGGAATTACTAAAAAGATTTTATAATATAGCTAAACGAATTTCATTAAAGATTCTGCAAATAATGTGCAAATAAAGAATTAAGTACTATGTTATATCAAAGGGTGTTGTACGAATCGATCTGGGAAGCGTATATATATTAGATTAATTTAAAGCTATCAACGAGCTTAACATTTAACTACGAACAACAATACAACTTAGCCTGTACCTACTGACTGTACAGAACTATTAAATATTATCATAGGACTTCTTCGCTATCTCGTGGTTGTTTCAAAAGTCGATACAGAGTTTATCTATATTGTAACTTACACTTGCAGTACATTTTAGTGATATTATTTTAGTACATGTAGTACTCAAAAAATATCACTAAAAGTGAGTTTGTTAAATTACCTCATGATAAATGAATACCTAATAAGCAAAAATAAGCCTTTTGGAGTCGGCGCCAGCCAAGGCAAGAAAAATAAAAGAATAGGAGCTCAAAGTAGAATGCTTTGACTGGCATTCCAGGCTTATTCATGTTTTTTTGTTTTTGAAGTCGGTTTTTAACGTAGTTTTTTTATTATTTTCTTTTTAGCGCTGTAATAATAGGTTTAGGAAAAAAGTTTCTTCGCTTTTTTTTAAGAAAAATTGAAACTTTTTTTATTATTGTTTATTTACATTTAACTAAAGTATTTAGGTGCCATTTTGTTCGATGAATTTTTGCCATCTTGTAGGTGCCATCCCATTGCTATAGAAATTTTGGGGCTTCTGATCAAAATATCGCGACAAGTGGTTTTGGCAATCCTCTCGTGATGTTAACCTGACACTGCCTACAGAATTCTGAAGAGACCGAAACAGGTGAATATCTGAAGGCGCAAGGTCAGGACTATACGGCGGATGCATTAACGCCTCCCAAATTACTCTGCTGTGCTACTCTCTCAGACACTGCACTAGGTCCATAAACATCGCAATTTTTTTTCGCGGCTTGCGTTGCATTTTTACCTATTATGAATTATAAACTGTATCGAATTTCTTCATTAGGTTCACTCATCTTGGCAGTAAGAAAAACAAATGAAAATCACTCATTTTCCCAATTTGAATATGAATTTGAATTTGATTGGTATTATCTTCTTTAAAATTTAAACTTTAATGATACCAAAACCAGCCAGATACAAATAGTATAGCCAAAAAGATTTTATTACAAGTTCATACATACTATATGCGAAAAGACTTTTTCATCAACATAATAGGTTGTTTTGTGAACTACAGTAGGTTTTCTAGATTAGACTAGGTTTCATGTTACTATAATTTATTTAAAATTTATAAACAAATTATCTAGAAAATTACATCGTCCAAGTTAACAAAAAAGCTCATACAATAAAACTACTGGGTCAAACTCAATCAAATTTTTATGGGACTAAATGGTAACTATCTCGCATCGAACAAAAAAGAATTACGCTAATCGGATGAGAAATCTCGGTGTACATACATAAAAAAAACATGCCAACCGAATTGAGAACCTCCTCCTTTTTGGAAGTCGGTTAAAGACGAAAAATTACTTTGACAAAAGGAACTTTTAAAATTATGATACATTTTAAATATACAAATATTGGAAAAAAATCAACTCTCCGAATCCACGACCTTTGGAAATCCGGTCCAATGCTCTAACTGAGCTATCGAGACTGATTTTGCCAATAGTTTTCTATTTAAAATTCATCATAAGTATAAAACTATAACTGAAAAATACAAATACCAAAAAGTCATAAACGAACTTTCTATAAACTGTTCGTATGTTTTGTTTATTACGTGATTACAAGACTGCTCCTCGACTTAAGTGATTTGTAACATTATTATGAAAATTTATATATCCGAAACTCAATTAGCTTTCATTTCGGTTCCCATTTGAGGAACCCTAATATTTTGCATACGGCAATCTCTGATATTTATAACTTACAAGTTTGTTTTATTCGTCCGATAAGATTCTCTTTATTGCACTGACTCGACTGTTAAATTATTCAAATACCTAAACTGAACTAAGACCCAAACGAAGCCAAGATTTATGCTTTATAAAAGGGTTTCGCTATGGTTCGTTAATTTCGTTCGTACGAAGCAAAGAGAATACGTTGTTTTAGGCAACAAAGGAGATTTTTTTGTTGAAGCTTGTGTCGTTGCTTCTTTTGAAGTCGCTCATCAGAAGTGACCCGTAAAAAAGTCTCGAATTATTTTTTATTTGTTGGTAAATCTCGAGTCACATATATGTAGGTAACGTCGATTTTAATACTCAATAAAGGTTAAAAGTTGCAATTTATAACCAATAGGATTTAGGTAATAAAAGTTATTTAGTTAGAACCTATTCATGAATTATAAAGTGCTCTCAAATATATAAATAAAGAATACCTACTTTAAAATAAATGTTGTACCTAACTCATTCAATCTAGCACTCTATTTTTGAAGCGCTCGTATGACTTGAGTCGTCGCATGCGAATTAAGTCACGCGTCGCTATCGCTAGCTTTATTTCGCTCGACTGCAACGAATCGGTGGGGGCACTCATTGCGGTTGAGCGATTCAAAAATATGGAAATTCATGTCGAACGAAACTCAGTAGAAACGAAGCGTTCGACGCCAGACGAGTGAATCAAAAAAAGAGCCCCTGTTACCTTTTCTCACTTAAGCAACTAAATTTATTTTTACGAGTTTTGCTATACAGATCGATTGCACCTTGTAAAGGAAAGTACAATAGAGCAAAGGTTTTTTATTCTTATTATACTCGTACATTTGCAAACTCTTAATGAATGAAACTTTAATGATAATAGATACAACTATTCTGCCCGAATCTCTCTATTTGCAATCTCATAAATAAGTAAAAAAGTTTAAACACTTTTCTATATTTTTTAAAGTAAATTTTTGCAAGATAAAGAGAAAAATTATAATTATATACTTTTACACATGATAATTATGGCAAAATAATTGTGCACATACGTAAGGAAATAGCCAGGTTTATTTGTTAAACAATATTTGATCCAGCTTGCTAACAATTACAGTAAATCAAAACTTTTTTTACTACTCAGGCTGAGATTTAATATCGGAGTGTCAGACCTGGCAAAGTTGTAAGTCGCATTGAGGACTTACCTTATTATTATACGATTAAAAGATGACACAACATAAACACACTTTGCAAAATCAAAATACATTCATTGGTTTTTAAACCGGATTTCGAGAGTCGAACACCTTATTGAACACCCACCGGCTTTTGCGTAGGTATTGTTCGACAAAATTATGTAATTTGAGCAACTTAGCGGTCACTATTGAATTATTAATAATTCAATCGAAATAAAAAAACAATAATATTTTACACGACATATTTGCAATTGCGTCTAGTTTTGCGATTTGACTTTTAATAATATTGTTTGTTATTTAAAAAATATATATTACCTCAGCTTAAGTACCTACTTACTATAATTCTGAAAAGAAAAACTCTTGAAAATGGTTATGACAAAAATGACAGATTCTAGAAATGTCGAAACGCCAGATTCTGGTTTGTATTCTTTGATTCTGCGTTGTCTTTTAATCAATATTTTATCGATAGTAAAGATTAAAGACCGGATTATAATTATGCAACAAAAAAGCCCAAAATATGCATGCAAATATGCAATAAAAATATTAAAATATGCACGATAAGGGCCAAAATATGCAACATCAATTAATAAAGGAAGTCAATTTTTCTTTTTACTTTAGTAATATAATTAGTACTCAAGGATATCAATCGTATTTTCGAAAATATCTATTACAAACAGTACCAATGTACCAAAACAATGAAATTTACAATTTCACCTCAGCAATGTATACGGCTAAGAGTGTTCTAAATGTTTTGTAGAAAAAATGTGTCTACGATCGCTTAATATTTTTGTAAGCGGAAAAAGAGCGTTCTACGTCTACCGAGGAGACTGGACAGAATTTAATTTTGGGTGCGATATTTGGTCTTATTTTGTCGGTAAAAATTTCGATAGTGCTTACCGATCAGCTAGGTTTTTCTCTAATCTATTTTTATTCTAATCTAGGGGCTTCTATAACATACTAACGGATTGTTTTGGCTACGGATAGTTATATTTTGACATATTTTCCATAGAATAAATGTCAAAATTTTGCGGTCCGTAGCCAAAACAATGCGTTAGTACGATATAGAAACCTGGTATAAGGAAACATCCTTAAATGAAAAACTCGGCTGAAACAGCGAAAACAGACAATTTTCAATACTATTTGACAGTTTATGTGACATTCAGTCATGACAACAGCTCTTCAACAGCGTCGATGTTTGCTTAGAGAATTACCCCCCAGGACGTCTATAGTGCCATTAAGGCATCGAACGATGAACGAGATCGAGATCGAGCGCAAATATGCAAGATTTCGATTTTATTGCTAAAGTATGCAACTACCTCTGAAAAGGGTCTAAATATGCAATTGCATATAACCCGGTCTCTAGTAAGGATAAACATGTGAGGTTCAAATTATTACTGTTGTTTTCTAGGTATTTAATATAGTAAGTACTTAATTAAAATTAATAGACTTAAAAAAAGAAATACCACCACTGTTTGCCCAGTTTGCCCACCATCGTCTAGCTCTAGCCATTGCAGTATGGGATATACTTTCTGAGAAACATATTTAATTTACTTTGTTCGTCTGGACAGTTTTAGTACATCACCGTTTACTCTAAAACGAGATTTAAGGATTACTAAAATAAATAAAAAGCTGCTTGAAAAAAATGAACCGTAAAACAAGCAGGGATTTACGAAGTTTGTGTTTTGGCAGTATTTAACCTGCATAATAGAAACATATATAATATGTATAAAAATACACGTGGTTAAACGACTTTACAGGTCATTAACATCATTAATAGCCGCTTGTATCCAAACTGTTGATAAATGTGTGTTAAAGTAGTTATTGTAAGATTTTGTTTACACTGAGTTAAATTAATAGTTAACAAATGTAAATAGAGTCTTCATGATCTTATGGCGTACGTATTAAGTAAAATAAATACAACTCAAAATCACAGGATATGATTTAATTCCAAAATTAGTGGTTTAGTTAGGTATTGTTACGGATATCTAAACTAACGATTTTGAAGTCGAAGATTTTCAAAGTCCATGATTAATATATTATATTACTAGGGGCCGCCCGCGATATCACCCGCGTGGTTCCCGTTCCCGTTCCCGCGGGAATATCGGAATAAAAAGTAGCCTATGTTAGACCACTACTTAAAGTCCCTACATAGGTACTAAATTTAATCAAAAATGTTAGTAGTATCTGACAGAGGAACAAACAAACAAACAAACTGACATACTTTCACATTTATAATATTAGTAGGAAGTAGGATTAGTAGAATAGTTTCATTATAATATGAAACAAAAACTGAGTTATATTTTATATAAATCTCACAATTATCGTGAAGTTTAAACTAAAAACTTCACAACGAGTTTATAATAACAAACTTTATGCACACATGCCGAAATTTAACAGAATCACAATGTAACACTATTTCACTAAGAAAATAATGTAAGAAAATATTTTTATGTTAATACTGTTTCCGTAAGATGACTGATGACTGAATTCAGTAAATTTTGATTATTATTTGTAACCATAGAACAAGAAAAGATTTGTTAGTTATTTGTCACTTTTAGAAAAATATGTTAATTGAGGATAAGCCGTCGAAATAATATAATTAATTGTTTTAAGATATTCTATGTAAATGTATTATACTATGTGTCGCTATTGATATTCCAAAATGCTTCGCAGTGTTAAGTCATCAATAAAAATAATGATGCAAATTGCAAATCTATTTTATTCTATTAATCTTCTCAACAGAATTAAATATTAATTTTGTATACTCAAATTATCACGTAATTGACTACTTATTACGAAGAGCTTTTTATTAATAAATATCGGCCGCGATTTCACCTGCGTGGTTCCCGTTCCCATGGGAATATCGGTATAAAAGTATTCTATGTTTTAATCTAGCCTACCTGTGATATTTTCATTTATATTCCGTTAAGTAATTTTTGAGTTTATTCGTTACAAACATACAAATCTTTCCTCTAATTATATTAGATTATGTAGGTTTAAATTAAAAAAAATATAGTAAAATGGACTGCCTGCTCTCATGTGTTCCCCGATTCCTACAACCTTGGTCTCTTCAAGTCCAGAGTGAATAGGCATTTCCTGGGCAAGTATGTAACACCTTAGATCACATCCTGTTTATTAAGCACGACGGTGGTCAATTGCCTGCCCAGTTACAAGTAAAAAATAATAATAAAATAGATTAAACACATTGTGAACAAACCTTATGGTCAAGTTATCGATTTGGTAGTGATAAAATACAAATGTCCCATTAATAGCTTACCAGATCTATTTAACGGTCTAGGAATAAGGTGAACGAACTAAAGCTTAAAAGAAATGTAACTCTACACCTACGTGGCTGATTTGAATTTTAAATGAACCTCGAAAACGTCATGACTCCCTTATTTATGATAAACTGAGTAAAGCTACATTTATTTTTAAAATCGCTAACTGTAGATTGAACGTGACTGTCCACCACCTAAGATTAAAATCTATAAGCCGCTTCGCATAATCTGTTATGGTAACTTAAATGGGTCTAGCTTCTAATGCTAAATATTTGAATTTGAATAACTAAATAACTGTTTTGGCTTTAAAAAATTTAGCTTAGTTTTATCATTTTGTTCCCGACTTGTTTTATTTTAACATATTTTCCATAGAAGAAATGTCAAAATTTAACTGTTCGTAGCCAAAACAATCCGATAGTAAGTTATAGAAAGCCGGGGTAAGCCGGCTAAATCGAGATTCCTAAGCCGCTTTTCTTGACAGTGGTGGGCAAGATACCTGATAAAAAAGAGAAGAGATTTTCAATAAAAAACGAACAGCTGCCTGAGACTTTTCCAGTTCTCTTTAAATACCTTTTTCGTATTTCACCCTCTCAATATTTGAATTATTATCGTCGCTATTATCAGCTATTTTAATGTCCTTATTGCTGGAATCAAGAAGGCTTGTCTCTCCTTTGCTGTCGTCTGCAAAATAAATGTATGAATTAAGCAGTAACTATGTCGCAAAACAGTTAAATCAATAGTCAACAAACCAGAAACTGATTAGAAACTACAGTAACTTTACACGTGCGTATGTTTTATTATTTTTATAAGCAAGAGAAGTAGCTCAACACCTAAGTACCGTGTCGAACGAATATGTGCGTCCAATTAGGGATTCATACCGATTATGCGTTACAGTTAGTGTGACAAGGTACTAGATTATTCAGCTTCTAAGGGCTCACTGTAAAGGCACTTTACTCTTAAAGCCTTTACAATTACATGACAATAGGGCGATGGATCAAAAGCTTAACGCAAACTATATTGTTTACTCGCTAACATAGTTTACTCCCCCATGCAATCTAACCGCTGTACAAACTACCGGATAATTGACTATCAAGTTATCACGGTTAATAACTAATACACAGGGAATCTTTAAGGTTTAGTAAGCTATAAATATTTTGCTAGTTTTTTTTATTGTAGAATAAAACTTATTAATAATGTTTTCCCTTTAAAAACTATTTCTCGGACATTTGGGTGAAAAAGAATACTCATTCTAAAATCCACAGAAAAAGTTTGTTTTTTTCTCATTCGCAAAGAATCATTACATGATATATTTTTAGTTAGGACTTATATAAGAGCCTTTGTAACGTTAAAAAGTACGTCAACAACAGCTACGGCTTTAGATATCTGTCAAATATCTTAAATCGACTTTGAACTTGACGTAAGCCGTTGAGTTCGGGATTTGTTTTACTCAGCCGAAAAACTGGATACTGGCGAAATCCAAAAGGGCACCGCCATTATATAAAAGGAAGAAGAAGTAAACCGTAGGCCGTTGATCGTACAATGTATTATTGAGGAGTGAGTCTCGCGAGATTTCCATTTGCGAATATATAAATTTATACCGTAGACGAACTGTAAAATGCAAAATTAAAAAGTTATAAGTAGATGGCAGTTTCATCTTAATCGATAGTCAAACGTCTGTAAAGATGTTTCTTTCGAATGCGAGGATATATTTCTCTCATTGATGAAACGACGGTGGCCAACACCGTAGAAAAAAAAAGGTGAATATACTAGAGAATTTCAACGTGTTCTCGTAGGTCTCTGTAGCATAATTGGTCAGTGCATTGGGCCGGATTCCCAAGGATGCGGGTTCGAGTCCCGTCAGGGCGACATGAGACAAGTTGCTTTTTTCTAGTATATTTACTTGATTAAAAATTATCACATAAAAATAGCATTGTAAAATGCAAAATTAAAAAATTATCCGTAAGAATTGTTTTATTTCAAAAACGGAGCACAGCGTCTCGCATTTGTGCGCATTGTGAACTGACATTCAACTATGAGGCCATACTAAATTTGCGTCGACGAGCTTTCGTTGCGGAAAGCCGATACACATTATTCCATACATCGTACACGCATTTCCGAAGATGTTTTTTTACAATAGAGTAGAAAAAGAAATAGAGTCATTTCAATTAATTACGCAATAAAAGATCGGCGACGGAAATTCGGTAAGAGTTTGAAGTTGCTAACAACGAGTTATTGTTATTATCAATATACGTGTGGAAGCATATTGAACACAATTTGTTTCTTCGGCGCAATTAGTGGTTGATTAATTACATTACATCATCAGCCTGTGGACGTCCACTGCTGGACATAAGCTTCTCCTAGCTCACGCCTATTGTGGCGTTCATAGGAGGTTATTAGCCTACTGGTTGATTAATATTTAACCAGTAATTGCGCAGAAGAAACTTGTTAGAAGAAAATAATATATAGATAGAAAAGTGTCTGCGTTTACGCGGCGGCGTCTAAATAAATTAAGACAAGTAGTGCTTTAAAAGCACGTGATTTCGTAGGTCGAATTCATTGTATTTTTCAAAATTCAAATATCACATCGAAATTAGCATCATAGATTTAATAATAATACCTATATTGTGTACCTGTCTATAGATTAGCTTCTTTTATATACTTATGCATACTTTGCGCAGGTAATAAAAATCAACTTTATGTAAATGTTGCTCATAAATGGAGGAAGTACGTTATAAATGAAATTCTTGAGGAGTTTAAATCAGACGTATTTTGATTATTTGAAATGCCAATAAAAGAAGAGATAGATTGTTTTTGTTTATTCTACGAAACAACATAATATGTATAAAGTCACGTCATCAAATTATGTTTGGTTTCTCACTTAAGTACTACTTTAATTTTGGTTAGCAGTAGCATACATAAATAGCGTACATTACATAAGCATTTTATTTGCCCCAGCAGTGTAGACATTAAAATGGTCGATGAGCAATACCTTCTTAATAATACTCAGCCAAATGCAAATCAATAACTATCATATTAGATTGATACTTTAATTTGGAAATATTGTTTGTGTTGCTCAATGGCACGTAAACGGCTGAACGGATTTAAATGTTTTTTTTTGCATAGAATATTTTCATCCCAATATTCCATCGGGAACAGGGGTCATATGGATAAAACCGCGGACAGCAGCTACTTGTTGGTAGCTTTTAACACGGAAGCCATCATCACTATCATTTTGCAGGTGTAACATAATCCACTTTTGGTAAATTCCCCTATGTAGGGGTCTAACGATTGACATAATTTGTTTCTCCGATTGCATTATTATTTTATGAATATTTGTGATAATGTACGTTAATTTGCTTCTTCGATTGCAGTAAGATTTTATGATTATTTGTGAAAATTTGCCAACCTCAAGTTATAGTAGACAAACAATAGCTTTCATTATTATTGTTATTTTAACTTTCGAACTAATTTAAAGTTATCGAACTATTTCACGAAGCCCTTTCATCAGAATGTTTGTTTTGCTAATATTCATTGCAAGTCTGCAAGAGATTATCATCTGTCAGAGTAATAAAGTGCGAAAGTAAATGTGAGGATTTGTGGGTAGAAATCACTGTTAAAATTAAAAATAAATTAGAAAAGATCGTTCTATGCGGTGTTTATCTCCCTTCTCCGTTGCAAACCTCTGTCCTGGAAAACTTTATGGCAAATTGTAATAGGGTACTAGAAACTGTTAATAATGTAGTGTTAGTTGGCGACTTTAATTTGCATGATATAGACTGGAATGGAACAATAAATCTTCCACTGAGTGGTACCTCTGTCGCAAATAATATGTTATCTAAAAAATTTCTGGATTTTGTTGACTTGAATAACCTTAATCAGTTTAATCATGTTCTAAATAAGAACAAACGGACACTCGATTTGGTTCTGTCTAACCAAGTTATTGATAATTTCAATAACACTAGGTTTCCTTTAGTAAATGTCGACTTGCATCACCCTCCGATAGATTTCTGTGTATCTTTACCTGATAGTTCTAGCTACTTAACAAAAAATATTAGCCAAGAAAAATTTAATTACCACAAGGCAAATTACTCACAAATTTGTACTTATTTGAGTACTGTAGACTGGGATGAAGCTTTTTTACCAGACCTTTCTGTGGATGATTGGGTGTCCAAGTTCTATGAAGTCATTAGGTCGGCTATAGAGAAATTCGTACCAAAGCATAATCCTAGATCAGATAAGTTTCCGGCTTGGTACATACATGATTTAAAACGGTTATTACGTGAAAAGAATAAATATCGCGTTCGATTTAACAAGTACAATAATCCGTTAGATCACATAACATATGTCTCTTTGAAAAAAAGGTGTATTATGTTATCCGCTCAATATTACAATAAGTATGTATCGCATGTCGAATCCGTAATAAAATCTAATCCAAAATATTTCTTCTCTTACATAAAACAAAAGCGTAAAAATAGCAGTAATTATCCTTCTACTATGCATTTAGGTACTAGTTCGTCGGCTTCTACAGGCCCAGAAATTTGCCAATTGATGGCTGATTACCTTTCCTCAGTGTACACATATAATATACCTGCGCCTGATGGCGAGGGCGAGGCTTCTGGAGAGTTTCCACGGCACGCAGACTCTCTTACCCTTTCAAAAATATCTTTTACCCAGGGGGAAGTTCTCCAAGAATTAGAAAGGCTTGATATTGCTAAAGGAGCTGGAGCTGATGGCATACCGGCATTATTCGCTCGTAATTGTGCTAAAGTTCTCTCTTTTCCTCTGACCAGCATCTTTAATAGATCCTTGCATCTCGGAACTTTCCCGTCTGCATGGAAAGAGGCGTTGGTGGTACCTATTTTTAAGGGTGGAGATTCGGCATGTGTTGAAAATTACAGACCGATTTCTCTTCTATCTGTATTTGGTAAGCTATTTGAGTCACTGGTATGTGCGCTGTTGATCTGGCACTTCAAACAAATTTTGATTCATCAACAGCATGGTTTTACGAGGGCTAGGTCAACTGCAACCAACTTGGTATCTTTTACGTCTGATGTTATTGAGCTTGTAGATTCCCGCATACAGGCGGATGTTATTTATACTGATTTTAGCAAGGCGTTCGACAGGGTGGACCACCACTTACTACTTGGTAAACTAGCTTACTATGGAATATCTGGCGGCCTTCTTAGGTGGTGCGCGTCTTATCTTGCAGCTCGTACGGGAAAGGTGGTTATAGATGGTTACTGTTCCAGACCCTTTCTTACCCCCTCGGGCGTGCCACAAGGGTCTCATATTGGCCCAATATTTTTCAACCTTTTTATTAATGACATCTCGTTATGTTTTAAGCACTCAAACATTTACCTATATGCTGATGACTTAAAAATTTTGAAAAGTATTTCTTGCATTGATGACTCTCATCTTCTTCAGGAGGATTTAAACCGCCTTGCCCTCTGGTGTCGTCAAAACCGTCTGACCCTTAATACTGATAAATGCCATTATATAGCGTTTACCAGGAATGTCAAAATATTCAAAAATCAATACTTTATCGAAGGGCATAAGCTTAACGAGGTGGATTCAATACGCGATTTAGGCGTCATTCTCGATAAAAAGCTTAATTTCAATGCACATCTCGACAAAATGATATCAAGTGCTCTTAAGTTGCTGGGCTTCGTTATACGATGCAGTAAGGGTTTTAGAAATGCATGTACTAAAATAACGTTGTTTAATGCGTTGGTTAGGTCTAAACTCGAATATTGCAGTGTTGTTTGGGCACCGCACTATCAGGTACATGAGTCTAGAATTGAACGTGTGCAAAAAAGGTTGTTGTACCACCTAACATATCAGTCCAAGCTTTGCAAAAAATTCAAATCTTATTATGACCGATTAAATAAATTTAACATAAAGTCCCTCAAATTCAGACGGCAATTTTTAGATCAAATATTTTTAAACAAGCTTTTAAACGGTACTTATGATTGCCCACAATTAATATCTAAAATCACTTTTAATTGTCCTCGCAGATTACCCCGTCCTGGTAAATTCTCGCTATTTGGTCTTAGGCAAAGTAAAAGCAACTTGGGCAAATTTTCGCCATTAAATAGAATTCTCCATTGTCAGAATAGCTTGGATAAAAAGTTTCACCTAGATGTCTTTCATTTTAAGTTTCCTAGGTTCAGAGCAGAACTTCTAAAAGTGCTGTAATTTAATAATTTTACATTTACATTTATATTTTTATATTTATATTTTAACATTTATATTGTTGTTATTTTTTGTGTGTTTATATAAGTTTGGGAAAGATTGTATCAGTAAAAAAAACCTTGCAAGTAGATCTTCGAATCAGAATTTTTATTAAATCTTTTACTATTACAATTTTTCCTTTACCCACAGGATTGCATTGTGTATATATAAAAGTAAATACATATATACATATATATATATATATATATATATATATATATATATATATATAAGTTTCTAGCAGACTGTATTTCGCATGCCGTGGTAGCCTTTAATTAAGGTGACACTATTCCTAGATTACGCTGATATTGTATCTTATCCATGTATATTAGTGGTTACCTTGTTGGCTGTCCTTAAATAAATAAAACCTTAAATTTTTATTAAAACAACGTTTACTTTTTGGATACTGACAGACAATTTGCAACTAGAAAATATTGCTTTATTGCTGGTACTATTCTGTAAATTATTTACTAAAGTTTCTGAAGTTTTATTGTTAGTGAAAAGTTAATTCACTAAAACACACGAAGAAATATTAAGGATAATCTATTTTTTTTATTCGAATAACATCCGGTAGTCAGGCTTTCTAACGTATTCTATAAATAACTTTAAAAGAATATCATGATAACATTTTAGTGACACATACATAAAACATTTAAAATTAAAATCAGTCTTATAACGGTACTGTTATATATGTAAATTATTCTTTAGCTAAGAATGTACTGTATCTAGATTTAAAATAAAATTTATATTAAAAGATCACTGAACCCATTACGGCTTTTACCAAGGTTGAATTAGATGGTAGATTTTGCCATTTAAATAATAAATTATAGGTGACTTTCCTCAAAGCCTTAATTTGATTGACTTTTTAATTTTTTTGCTTTGCATCGAAGTTAGAAATTTTATTTGTAAATCGATGATAATCCATACAATCACGTCTTTCTCCCGTAAAGGGTAGGCAAAGATCACTTTTTTTCCAGTTGTTACGATCTTATCCTCTCATTCCTCATACATGCCTTCTGCCATCTAGCGTACTTTACTAAATACGTGCTTTATTGATTCGATTGTTTTAGTATTTTCAGTGCTAATTGTTAACACTATTTCGTTACAATAATTGCATGGTAGGAACTCCAAATTGTACAACGACTAACTTTAGTGTAAACATTCCCCAATTAGATTGTGAGACAGACACTGTGAATTCCCAAACAGTGACTTAACGGAACTGATGGCATTATGTAATATTTATTTTTATTTTACTGGCAACCTTGGGTACTTTGGATGTGGCAATTCAATTAACATGTACTCTCTGTTGGCAAAGGTGATATATTTAGTGATGATACTTCACCTGAAATATATCATTAAGTCCCGCACTTGATATAAAGGAGACTGAGTAAATGTAGTATGTGTTGGTACACAAAACCATAACTGTATCACTATTCATTGACAGTCATACGAAAATGTAACAAAATCCTAGTCATTCTAAAGTACTGTTTCCCTTAAAACTGCTGGGTCAGATTTTGATGCCTCTTCGCACAAGGGTGTAGTTCGCTCAAAATCCACAACAATATTGCTATTAGTTAATAGACCACTTCCCTAGTCTTATTTGGTTCCATTATATTGGCTACGCACGATCTCACTTTGCCAACATAAGTTTGCGAGTGTAGAAAGTTGAACCATGGTAATTGCAATTTACTATAAGTAGGTACTCGTATTACAATTTAGCCCTTTCACGAAAGTGAAAGGTTGATAACATGGTTTTACGGAGTTTTATTTATTTTTACATTTGAAAGGTAGCAATAATATTTTTGAAACTATACCTCTATTATTGTAGGTAAGTATGTATATTGTATATTTTATATATATGTTTATATACAAAAATACAAAGATTAAAACAGCAACGATTAGGCATTGTAATAATAACGACTGTTTATCGATTTATATTCCAATGTATCCTGTAATTTATAATATCGTTGGCAAAAAATATAGCTGGTGTTTGAGCTGAATTATTTCGATAATTTTATTAAGGCAAGCTTATTGTACGTCGTCGATCCCACAGTGCCTAAAGACGAAAGTCTTCAATCAGTGCGTCCTACCCGTTATGACTTACGGAGCCGAAACGTGGACACTGACGGCACGGCTGGTCCACAAGTTCAAAGTTGCTCAGCGGGCTATGGAAAGGGCTATGCTCGGCGTTTCTCTGAGAGATCGTATCAGAAATGAGGTGATCCGTCAGAGAACCAACGTTATCGACATAGCCCACCGGATTAGCAAGCTGAAGTGGCAGTGGGCTGGCCATATTAGCCGTAGAACCGATAACCGTTGGGGTAAACGAGTTCTAGAATGGAGACCGCGTCTCGGCAAACGTAGTATAGGCACGGTGGAGTGATGATTTGCGCAAGACGGCTGGTAGGAGCTGGATGAGAGAAGCCGAAAACAGATCTTAGTGGCGTGCACTTGGAAAGGCCTATGTCCAGCAGTGGACTGCGACAGGCTGATGATGATGATGATGATTGTTCAGTAAAATTTCGGCAAGGTTATGCGATGCCAAAGTGAGTGTTTTCTGTCTAGTTTTTTTTACTGACGTGCTCTTAAATTATCCTTATATAATGTTCACAGAAATGTCTTTATAATTATCATTACTGCTTTTTTTCGCGCAATTTCAGGGTTGCTTCTTTATAAAAGTTCTTCGTAATGACGAGTTCTTTAAACAGCTTTGAGGTATTGTTAAAAAATAATTATTCAATGCAAACAAATAATCAAATCTATATCCTCTTTATAATATTAGTATAAGTAAAGGCTTTTACAACCATTGTTTACCTTAATACTTATACCAAAATATTTTTTCTGACATATTTCAAAGGATTCGCTTTTACCAATAAATGTTACTTTCAGCTCAGGTTATATTATGAGTTTGTCAAGTGTTTTTCCATTAGCTTGTTCTGCTTTTAATTGGGTAATAATAATTAAAGAGGAACAATAACTTTCTAATGAAATAAGTAACTAATCTAATATCAAAATAAAGGGTCGACTTTTAAAAAAAATTAAAGGATTTGTCGCAAAGGACCAAAACGAGTAAGTGGAAAAATGATACCCGAAACAAGCTCTCTTGAGGAAAATAAATTACAAATCAAGAGGAACGAGAAGATTAAACTTTTTACACCGAATTTGTTCAAACGAAAGCAATATTAAGCTTATCTTTTTGAAATGAAGCCTTATTGAATCGAAAGAATGTCTGTGGTTTCATATTTAATATCAACAGGATAAAAAAGTGAAAGAACGTTATTTATTCTCGACTTTGACTCTAGTTCGTTTATTTTTGGAAGGATTGCTTGCCTCATAGCCCCGTCCTTGAATATAATCTTCAAGTATTGTTTAGAATTCCTAAGATGTTAGTTAACCTTTGATGTTCGTGAAGGTTATGATTTAAAATAATACTTAGGTTAGTATATAAGGGCCCATGCACACCACGTTTTTTTAACGAGCCGTCGACGCTTTTCGAACGCGCGTCGGCGGCGCGCTATTTACTGTGCTTTTATCATATAACGGGCCGTTACTTTACGAAATTCTGTTCGTTATTTTGGGATAAGATAAGAACTCAAGTCACATTTTCGTCTGCGCCCATACTGAAATCTGAGCCATTCGTGTGACGCATTTTGGGTTGCATTACAGCTGCTTGGAGCCCCTGGCACGTCGTCACTTGTTATTGCGGATTTGCCTCGTATGTTTAAGCCATTGTGGATTAAAACTTGATTTTCATGAGTGTTTTTTGGGAAACACCCCTATAATCCGAAAACAATGTTCCGATTTTTTAAAGTGCGAATTATTTTTTTTTCCGATTTATTCATTATTCATTATTTATAGATTAATTCATTAAGTAATTATAACTTTATAATTTTGCCTTTTATAATTCTTTTAGAAAAAAGCAACTTGTCTCATGTCCCGTCAGCGCTACATGAGACACGTTGCTTTTTCTAAAATAATTATAAAAGGCAAAATTAAAAAGTTATATTACTTAATGAATTAATCTTATTTTGTTAATATCATTTGTCAGGAAATCTTAAGTATTTTTACTAGGATTTGGTGACGATATAAAATTGCTGCAAAACTGACAACACGTGGTCTTGTTTGCCCTACCCCTCGAGTCTAGACGCGCCATCAGAGCGTTATTTAGAGCGAATACGTGGAGGGGCGAGGTGGCCCGCGTGCTGAGAAGCAGGTGCTTTCGAGGCACGCCGCCGCCGCCGCGGCAGAGGCTGGCCGGCGAAATATGGAGGAGCTTGAGATAATACATTTTGATCATCCATCTCGTGACTGATCATTGCCAAAGTTGCTTAATCACTATAATCGCAAGCCGAGCAGACAGCGCCACAGAGCTATACTCCTTCAGCTTAACCATCATTATTTAGTAATCTATTATTACGGCTGTTAGTGTGCTCCAAGTAGTTATATGTTTTTATCAGTAGTCTAAATTAATGACTCATAGCTATATTTCCTCAAGCAATGCTTCATACTTTTTGCGTTTCACTAAAGAAGTGTGAAAGATGATGTATCACAATCAACGTACCTACTATACGTATACTACTACTACTATACTACTATTCGTATATCGATGGATATATAACCGCTTGAATCTTCAAATCTACCTACCAGCGTTGATTTCAGAGCGCTGAATTGTACCCTTTCTTTTATATTCACCCTCGTTTTGCGTCGCAGTTATTACAAATGTACTGTTTTCGCGCAGAGTTATTTTCCTGAACAATATTTAACCTTTTGCGAGAAAGTAATGAAGTCATTCTGGTATGAATGGACTCTTGCTAAAGGAGTGTTTCATTTTTTTATGTTAAATTGTGTTTGGATTTCAGTACTTTGAAAGATCGTGGCTAACGCTGGAGCAAGTATCTTTATTGATAATTTATATCAAATAATTTTTAATCATTTATAATATGAACTCAATATGAACTATACGACCTAACTATGTCTAGAAATGTGGTGTCTACCAAGGCAGACGTGTAGGAAAAGTTTAGTAGTTAGTCCTTAGTTTTGTAGTAAAACTACAGAAAAATAACTAGTCTTCAATTCTCCATATCCCGCCTGAGAGATATTGGTTAATTAATTTGTTACATTAGGAAAATTATTAAATTTCATCTTCACTCTGACTGATCGTGCAATGTAAGTAATACTTTTTCTTACAAATTCAAATACAAATGACTTTATTTGCAAAATATGGGTATAAAAAAAAGGTCTTATAACGATGGGAGCGCCATATCTAACCATTGATGGTGTGCAAATATGTATTAATTAATATTATTGTTAAGATGCAAGTAGGTACAGCATATTACAGAATAAAATTGATTGCAGAAATAAAGACAAAATAAGTACTAGTTAAAATTTTAATTCAATTATTAAGTTAAAATTAAACATATTTTATATAAATAACAATAAATTAGCATAAATTCAGTACTTCGATGTCTTTAATATTTTTCGGTAAACTATTGTATATAGTTGCTTGCGTTCCAAATACACTACTTTGGAACAGAGAAGTCTTACATGATTTGGCCTTTAATTTCTTGTCCAGTCGCTTGCTTTGAAATGTCTTATATGTTTCGATATTTTTTCTTACAAGTAAAGAAGCTTCCAGGAGTTCCAGGATAAATAAAGAAGGCAGCGTCAATATATTTAATATCTTTAAGTGTGGTTTACAAGTATCGGTCTGTTTCAATTTGCAAATTACACGACTGCTTTTTTTTGTGCTTTGAAGACTTTTTCCTTATCAGTAGAATTTCCCCAGATCAAGACGCCATATTTAAGTATTGAACTCGCATAAGCATGATACGCAGTCAACAGTGCATCTGTATTTGAAACTTTTCATAACATGTACGTACAGTGCATAGGAGCATTTGCTTAGCTTAGCACAAATATGGTCTATGTATGGTTTCCATGATAGTTTCGAATCAATTAGAATACCTAAAAATTTTGTTGATTTTACTTCTTAAATTTTTTTGCCTAGATAGCTTATATTTAAATTACTGAAATTAGCATGTTTATTTTTAAAAGTTATTATAATAATTTTATCGAGATTTATTTTAAGATTATATTATAATTTAGCCAATTTACCATGGAGAAAAGAGATTAATTAATTTCATATTCATGTCTACCGGATTTGTCATCTACACAAATGGCTGTACTATCGTCAGCAAATAAAATAGTTATTTGTTATGCAAGGCTGGAAAGTTGGTTATTTAGCGGCGAGTTACCTCTATTGAAATCTGAGCAAGTGAAGGATTCTAAGATTGAACCACGAGCGTAGCGAGTGTAGCGAGTGGTTCAAAGATTGAATCCTGAGCGAAGCGAGGATTTCAAAGGTACAAGACGCTAAAAACTTTTCTGCCGAGCGCAACACACAGTTTTTCACCTCAAAACAGCGAGGAACATTTATGGTTGTTTCCGCGGTCAACTTCCGGTAAAAAAATCTTTAAACATAAAGTTTAATCTAAATATACCTTATTCTCGTTGTTTTAATGATATAAAAAACTAAAATAATAAAAAAGGGAGTATCATAGTTAATTCAAAGATATTTAAAGTAGGAATATATTGCTACTTATTAATAAGAATAAAACGATTAAAATAAATAAATGTAAATGCTGACACTGACATGAGGTACAAGACACAGACAATTTAAAAATAAAGATTTATGTCACAGTCCGAAATCCAATTGTAGGTTGTGAAATCTCACCTAGCCTAATATAAAATTCTTATAACAAATAGTTAATTGTTATTGTTTTTATGATTCAATGAACTAAAATAACATAATAAAACCAAAACGGAGTATTATAATACATTTAAAGCTATTTAAAATAAGAATCAAATATAACAAAAAAGTCAATAGTGCGATTCGGAACGCATTATGACATATTTTTAGGTATTAAATTAAAAAGTACTTTGCCGCGCTAGGCCGCAAAAAGCGATTTTCTACGCCTAAACTGATTGACAAAACCTCCTTTTCAGAGCGTTTGAGGTGAAAAAGTAATTTTCTTTCCACTCATTTAACAACTTTCTAAAAGACGTTGAATGAAATATGGAATAATTTTATCAGAGAGATATTAAAAAAAGTAAAAGATATATAGAAAATGTTCTACCACAAATAATATACCATTAAAAGGTTTCAATTTCATTTGAATAATAAATTATTTCTTTACACTTTCCGAGAAAATGTTTCCCAAAAAATCTACTGGTCACGGTTGACCAGTAGAGTTTTTTGGGAAACATTTTCTCACCTAACCTCAATGGATATAATATGTAGGTACAAACGGGTAACTTCCCGGTGGAAGTTAACCGTTTGTACCTACATATTTTACCCATTGAGGTTTCTAAAACTTTTGGAATATACTTAGACTAGACTTTTAAAGATAGAGAGAATTACACCTTTATTATCATATAATAGTATATTTTGAGCATGAACTTTAAAAGATCTGACGTAATTTCTGTCACCCGCTCCGTCTATGCTCAGTCTGGCTCTAGTCAAGGTCAATCACGATATGAAATGAAACAAATTGAACCGACTAACTTTCATCTCATATAAGTGGTAGGTACCATTTGCTAAACCTAAGTTCAGGGAGTCGGAAATAATCGTCTTGAAATCGTACGATGCGTGGGAATATCCCTCGCTGTGCTAACTGAAATATTTCACAAAGATTAATATTTGATTTTTTGCAGCTTTAGGGTTTGGAACTTCCAAATAATAATCGTGACTCTACAGAAAGTATTTAAGTGTGCAAAAAAGTTGTTTTCCACTCCCGTTTTAGTGCGACACCAATTTAAAGTCATGGGAGCTATTGTGCTGTCTCCATATTGCTCTTATTATGCGGCTATTGATTGATAGCCCCAACTGCAGTGGAGTCAGTAACCATACTATCAATCACGGGAAGGATTTCGGAAGCTCTATAATTTATCAAGCAGTAAAAACGTGCGTGGGCTTATTCTCTGTTGTTAAAGCCCATGTTAAAGATGGTATCTGAAAGCAGTTGTTTGAGTATTAAAATTCTATGGCATTTTAAAATCGTCCAAGCTAACTGTACATTCGAGTTCCGCGGCAACATTGTCTCTGACAGCTAGCGGTATCGAAAGAAATAATATTTTGTTTGCAACATTCGTAAATAATCTTTATATCACGAATATAAAGATAATTTTAAAACATTTAAAACACCCACATAGCTATTATAATTAATTCGTAGATTCCTTATTTTCTTTATACAGGAACGTGACTTTGTTATTACTTCGTACCAGCGAAGTTTTAAGATACCCAAAGGACTTATCTGAGTACGAAGTTTAAATGTACGAAACATCAGTTATACCAAAGGTGAACTTTTGTTTGAGTGGCAATGGAGAAATAAGGAGGAATAAACTGTAGTATTATCAAATGAGTTACGAACAAATTTAAGCACATCATAAGTTTCTTCGCGCACTCATAATTAAAATAAATCAACTTTTGCGAACTATTGAATTTTCGGTTTATTTGTGTTTTTTGGTTTCCCGACGTTTCGGCACCTTTTCAGTTGCCGTGGTCACGGGTTGACTAGGTATTTATAAGTGGTACTTATAACTTATATCCATCGTCGGGAAATAAAAAACCACAAATAAACCGAAAAATTATAGTACCAAATATATATTTCGGGTAAATAAATTGCACTAAATAGTCCGCAAAAGTTGTTTTATACGATTAAATTTGTCATAAATGGTTAATAAGTAAACGATTAGGTGAATATTAGTGTAATTTCCCAGTTAAAGATATTACGGAGGAATAACGGAAAAATCACACTGATTATTCCGCTCCTAAAATTACTGTATTGGGAATACCATAACACTAAAGCGCACAGAAGTAACAATAGCAATTTGTCAGAATTATTTATTGTAGTGTACAGAAAGTACATTTCTATCACACCACTGAATTTACACGATATTCTCGATAGCAAATTCTGTTTCGGCGGGTATTCGTCCCTTGTTCGCAATAAAAACTTCAAGTAAATAACAAAGTAATCCTGTTTGAGATTACTTGCAGCACTTCACGCTCTGGTCATAACATAAATACAAACATTTTGTGTTTTAAAAGCTTGGGAAATTCAAATGAGCATGTGTCCTAATTAAATATACATTAACTTGATTTTTTATTGATGTGATTTAGGGCGACTATCACCAACCTCACTAAACACATTTACGGCAAAAAACGGTCAAGCGAGTCGGGCTCGCGTACCGAGGGCTCCATACCATCATAGACATCCATCAAATAAGTATTAAAAAGAAAAAAAAAATGAGAATGTTAGAAGAAAATGAAAAATATGTAGTTTAATTCCGCAAGAAAACTTATATGCAAGATGCAGAGCAAATAAATGCGGATTCACCGACTACTCTCTACGAGAATCCTCAGGAGTTGTTAGACCGTGCAATACCAGCACCAAATCCTCTCTAAGTCTACTCGGTGCTACATATTTTATGTTTGCTAATAAGATATGGATTTGAGCCAAATAACGCCTTAATCTATCAAATAGTATGAGAATGTGCAAGCAGCGCACTTTCATATGATACCCCACATGCCCTAGTAGCTCCAATTTGAATTTTTAAGACACCCTTTCAGTCACTGTTGCAATTTTTTATTTGTTATTTCTTATTTGCAGAATTGTTGGGCAAACATCATCTAAAATTATTCCAAATTTCAAGTTGATAGCATTAGTAACTTGATATAATTATCCAGCTGTGACAGACAGACTGAGTCTTACCGTAAGGATTCCTTTTGGTTCGGAACCCTAATGAAAATGAAAAAATATTTATTTCATAAAAACAAGTGTGTAATACAGGGTATGGTTGATTCCCCCTTTTAAGTGTAAAAAATACCTGTACCAGGAGAAAATCGTTCTCTCATAACAAACATCAGTTTTTCGTGTTAAAGAAATAAAATTTTAAAAAATTATGACAAAAATATTAACTCTTAAACTTTAAAATGTGCTCGTGTTTGTGTGTGTGTGTGTGACCTCGTTTGCATTTGTATGTTATGATGTTATGTTATATTTATATGAATTTATATAAAATTATATTAAAATAAAATAAAAACAAATAAAAATAAAATGCAAAGTTAAGTAAAGTTCCTCATAGTTCAGTTTTTAAGCCATTTTGTTAATAGCTGCTTGCACACGTGGTTGGTTTTTGTGTATATATTAAGAATTTTATTAGCATGGTTATATATATGAGATGATTGGTATATGTACTGGTGTTTGGCAAAGTAAGTTTTGCATGTATTTGTTTTAGCTAGGTACATGTCATTACGTCTTTTAGCTAAAATACTGGAATCGTTGGTAGTGATTTGTGTTTTAATGAAATAGTGTGCAAGATATACATTTGTATAATAGTGATTACATCGGTTATTGAATTAAGAGTATAGTGCTTGTTCACGTTGACTGGCGGGCGCGGTCACGAAATATCAAACATATGACGTAATATCCAAGTGTTCACGTACGAAATGCACGTGCGATCTAAGTAGCGGGCAAGCTAGAGACTGGTTTTTTTTTTTTTTTTTGTGCCTATCCCGAGTTAAAGGCAACCCTCCGGATGCGGGGGAGGGAGGTGGTGAATCCTGCATTGGATACCCCACAGCCGGCTGTGTCGAAGGTTATGTCAGACTCTTACTGACTAAACACCACCTTATGGCTGGATTCCCCGGAAAGGGACGGCAGCCTACGTCTGAAGCGACCGTAACCCTGGGGAGGGATACGGCGCGAGCGTCACTCACCTAAGTGAAGTGCGCTATGGAGAAGTACAAATTCGTCCGACACCCAGACGGGGCACCGGCCGGAATCTAAATGAAAAGTGACGGCTCCCAGAGGGGGACCGTCTGAAATCGAATAGCTACACGACTGACACCCTGAGGGGGATCTTCCCAGAATGGGACTTCAGCCGTATGAGAGAGGACGGGGGGTGACCTGAGGGGTCAAGACTGGCGGGCGGTTGTGGCTTCGGCCTCCTGAGCCTCCAATAGGCGGTTCAGGGTGGCCGAGAGCTGGTCGGGAGGGTCCGTGAGGACCGATCGGGGTCTACGGGAGTAGAGGTGTAAGGAATCGGGAGGGGGGGAATCGGGAGGGGATCTCGCCCCAGTATCAAACGCATGAGACGATTGTCTGTGTTCACTTCGAACTAGCGGCGATGCGCGCGATTCGCTCGCGACGTCAGGTAAGTTCAACCAGTTTGAACTTGTCGCTAGAAACGATAGCACGTTTTTATTATGTCGTGCAATACAGAAGAGTTTATTAGTGCTGTTCAGGCTAGAACTCCGATTTGGCAAAGTAAACTCAGACATATGAACAGGAACGTTCTTAATAAGCTATGGAAGGAATTCATAAGCTATGAATTGTTTCCTGATATGCAGGGTGAGTAAATGAAATATTGTCATATTTATAGGTACTATATAAAGTATGAAAATCACCATACCGATATCATTCTTTGTTAATGTTGTGCACACCAATTCTAATTTTTAGCATCTCTCACTTTAGGTATGAATTTTCAGTTAAAAATAAAAGATCGTCGTCCATCTTTTCAACCCCTGACTACGCGTCACACTCGCGCAAACGCCTGGCGGCTAAAGTGAACACGAGATCGCAACGTCTGCGCGTCCGCACCCGCCACCGCGCCCGCGTGTTCCTACGTGAACAAGCACATATGTGTTGAGAATCTGTGTTTTTTGAAGTACATGAGTTTCAAAAGTATCCTTTGTGCACGTTCTGCCTCCAGAATTTTTACTTTAGACGCCCGTCCCCAGACTGGAATACAATAGATTGTAATCGATTGTGCCAAGGCAACATATTTTTTTTTAAGCAGTTCTTTACTAGCAGAATACCTCAGAATTTTAAATATCAAAATCAGCTTCCTAATTCTGCTTGCAATTAGATCAATTTGGAGATTTTCGTCAACATGATTCCGAGGTATTTTGTAGTGGCTACCTTATTTATATCAGGGCAGTTGAATGCAGTGTTGCTTAATTTGTCGCAACTATGTATTTTAAGACTATAATCAGGATGTGGTTGAGTTCTGCTATTTATTGTGAAGCATATGAAATTAGTTTTAGCCGTGTTTAATGTAAGTAAGTTGTGTCTGAGCTAAAGAACAGTGGTAGCAAGTGCAGATTCCGCATATTTTTTTATTGAGTCCCATGAATTACCGGTAATTACCAGGGCAATGTCGCCAGCATAAAAAAAGATCTTGGTGTTGCTTAGGTTCATCATGCAAAGATCATTGATATATATTAAAAATAAGGTTGATCTCAGGACTGAACCCTGGGGCACTCCGAAGCCAGGCTTGCATCCTGGCACACATATCGTCCCACCTTTACTCTCTGTGTCCTTCCACCCAGGTAGTCACTGAATAAATTCAGAGGAGCGCCTCGCACCATTTTTTTTTTTAATTTGCACAAGTATAGGAACAGCGACGGTGTCAAACGCCTTTTTCAGATCCAAGAATACCGTTAGGCATTTACCTCCATTGTCCAATTGTTGAGTAATTAAAGAAGATAGAGCGATTACCGCATCTTGAGTTGATTTACCTGCTTGAAAACAATATTGTGAATCAGACAAGATTTTAAACTTATTAAGAAATTTTAGGTCTGTTATTTAAGAGCTTTGCTAATATTTTGGACAATGAAGGCAAAACAGAAATTGGTCTATAGTTATTAACGTCCTAGACTAATGACATTGTCAGTCATTGCGCATGTTCAGCGCTAAACGTATTTTGTGGCAGTTGGTGAAAGTCGCCCTCAATCAGTGGGTACCGTAAAACACTGCCCTGGGGCACTGTCACTTAGTTCTTAGACTTTTTAGATCACATCATCACCGCCGCTATATGACACCCACTGCTGGGTATAGGTCACCCCCAAGGATCTCCATTATCAATTCTTAAAAAACGCCAGTGTGGAAGTTATAATGGCTGATGAACTTCATACTTTAGAAATAAAATTTAATGATTCATCCGATTAATTGTGTAAACCGTGTTTGTTTTCAGAAAAGCATAATCTACAAGTCATTTGTTACAGCTAATCCATAAAGCCTTTGGTTAGCTGGATCTTTTAAGTAATGCCACAATTCACTGACCGCAGAATCAGGCAGTTTAAGCTATTATCCTTCATATTATTGCAATGAGAATATGTAATTTGATGGTCAAGTTTGCGATAAGAAAAAGTAATTTAGGTAACGGTTTACTTTACCTTGTGAGGTTAAATCTAACTCTTGCGGCCAGCATTAGTATGCTTAGAACTATTCGAGGCTTCTAACAAGCCGGTGTCACGTTCTAAGATGTCACTTATCTGTTGACCTTCTAGATGATCTAACGATAATACATTTTCTATGGCGACAGTTATAAGTGCTGTATTGTTTAAATTTTATGTGCCATCATAAAGTTTTTATCATAATGAGTAATTACTATCTTTAATTTGTGTTGAACTTTCTCGGGGCGCAAAAACATTTTGTAAAAAAGTTCACATGAATTTATTGATTTTTCATATTTGACCAAGCCTCTGTTGACCCTACATAGAAACATTCCATATAATACTTTTAAAAGTCAGCTGTTCAGCTCAGTTGACTCGCCATCAAAGTTAATTCGTCATGAGAAAAACGGCAAAAAATAATGTGTAAACTCGCCACGGCGCACTGGCAGGGCTCCGTCACTCCATGTACTTGCGCGCTTTAATTACCTACCGCCCGGTCGAGCGTTCTCGGGCCGTTTGCGGACCAAATTCAGTGCTGTTTTCGCAAGCGAAGCGCAAGCATGTTGTTCAATTTTAATAGTTACATTCGTTCGTACACATACCTACGATGCCGTCTGGTGCCTTATGTGCTGTAGATTTTAAGATTTTTACTTTAAAGATTTTTTTATTTTACCTACACACTGACCTCTATGATTATGTTTTATCTAGATGTATTCAACAGTCAGCACAAATTTATAAAAAAAGTATATTTTATAAACGATACAATTTTAAATATAGGTGGTAACCTATAGTCAGAAAATATTCACAGTTCTCAATAACATAGGCACAAAAAGTTATGTTAATTTAATTTTATTGAAGAGGCAGCCCTGCGATTGCTGTGGGATCGCGCGGTGCGAAGCAATCACAACTGTACGCTTGAGCATTTAGGCACATTTTAGCATGCAGCGGTAGCTGACGCGACGGAGTAGGCTATTATAGCAGAAGGTATTTGAATTTTTCCACTGAGTGAAGTATCTGTTACGTAGTAACTATTTAGTAATCTGTGGCACTGGTAGCATTTTAAAAATAAATTTCCTTTGTTACCGGTGATAAATTTACAAATGCATTTCATAGAACTTCTGAGAGCGGGCGGTGAGCCGTTACTAAAAGTCCTCCAGGGGCCTGTTTCATAAAAGTTACTAATATTATTAGCAAATTTTATAAGACTATTAAAATAATTTCATTAGTTATAATTTTTCTGTTTCATAAACTTTCGATGTCACTAATAAATAAATAAAAAAATAAAAATCATTTATTTTCAGACCAAGGAGTTCATAGGTAGGTACATTTTATAGCACACAACATATGATTATGATTACAAAAATTTATAAAATTATAATTACAATCAAAACTAAAATTAAAATTAAATTCGACATTTTAAGCATAGTAAGTTATAGATAAGTATTATAATTTAATTATTAAGTTATGTCATTATATTATTATTATTATAGGTAAGTATTATTAATTTTTTATATCAATTTGGAGATTTTCGTCAACATGATTCCGAGGTATTTTGTAGTGGCTACCTTATTTATATCAGGGCAGTTGAATGCAGTGTTGCTTAATTTGTCGCAACTATGTATTTTAAGACTATAATCAGGATGTGGTTGAGTTCTGCTATTTATTGTGAAGCATATGAAATTAGTTTTAGCCGTGTTTAATGTAAGTAAGTTGTGTCTGAGCTAAAGAACAGTGGTAGCAAGTGCAGATTCCGCATATTTTTTTATTGAGTCCCATGAATTACCGGTAATTACCAGGGCAATGTCGCCAGCATAAAAAAAGATCTTGGTGTTGCTTAGGTTCATCATGCAAAGATCATTGATATATATTAAAAATAAGGTTGATCTCAGGACTGAACCCTGGGGCACTCCGAAGCCAGGCTTGCATCCTGGCACACATATCGTCCCACCTTTACTCTCTGTGTCCTTCCACCCAGGTAGTCACTGAATAAATTCAGAGGAGCGCCTCGCACCATTTTTTTTTTTAATTTGCACAAGTATAGGAACAGCGACGGTGTCAAACGCCTTTTTCAGATCCAAGAATACCGTTAGGCATTTACCTCCATTGTCCAATTGTTGAGTAATTAAAGAAGATAGAGCGATTACCGCATCTTGAGTTGATTTACCTGCTTGAAAACAATATTGTGAATCAGACAAGATTTTAAACTTATTAAGAAATTTTAGGTCTGTTATTTAAGAGCTTTGCTAATATTTTGGACAATGAAGGCAAAACAGAAATTGGTCTATAGTTATTAACGTCCTAGACTAATGACATTGTCAGTCATTGCGCATGTTCAGCGCTAAACGTATTTTGTGGCAGTTGGTGAAAGTCGCCCTCAATCAGTGGGTACCGTAAAACACTGCCCTGGGGCACTGTCACTTAGTTCTTAGACTTTTTAGATCACATCATCACCGCCGCTATATGACACCCACTGCTGGGTATAGGTCACCCCCAAGGATCTCCATTATCAATTCTTAAAAAACGCCAGTGTGGAAGTTATAATGGCTGATGAACTTCATACTTTAGAAATAAAATTTAATGATTCATCCGATTAATTGTGTAAACCGTGTTTGTTTTCAGAAAAGCATAATCTACAAGTCATTTGTTACAGCTAATCCATAAAGCCTTTGGTTAGCTGGATCTTTTAAGTAATGCCACAATTCACTGACCGCAGAATCAGGCAGTTTAAGCTATTATCCTTCATATTATTGCAATGAGAATATGTAATTTGATGGTCAAGTTTGCGATAAGAAAAAGTAATTTAGGTAACGGTTTACTTTACCTTGTGAGGTTAAATCTAACTCTTGCGGCCAGCATTAGTATGCTTAGAACTATTCGAGGCTTCTAACAAGCCGGTGTCACGTTCTAAGATGTCACTTATCTGTTGACCTTCTAGATGATCTAACGATAATACATTTTCTATGGCGACAGTTATAAGTGCTGTATTGTTTAAATTTTATGTGCCATCATAAAGTTTTTATCATAATGAGTAATTACTATCTTTAATTTGTGTTGAACTTTCTCGGGGCGCAAAAACATTTTGTAAAAAAGTTCACATGAATTTATTGATTTTTCATATTTGACCAAGCCTCTGTTGACCCTACATAGAAACATTCCATATAATACTTTTAAAAGTCAGCTGTTCAGCTCAGTTGACTCGCCATCAAAGTTAATTCGTCATGAGAAAAACGGCAAAAAATAATGTGTAAACTCGCCACGGCGCACTGGCAGGGCTCCGTCACTCCATGTACTTGCGCGCTTTAATTACCTACCGCCCGGTCGAGCGTTCTCGGGCCGTTTGCGGACCAAATTCAGTGCTGTTTTCGCAAGCGAAGCGCAAGCATGTTGTTCAATTTTAATAGTTACATTCGTTCGTACACATACCTACGATGCCGTCTGGTGCCTTATGTGCTGTAGATTTTAAGATTTTTACTTTAAAGATTTTTTTATTTTACCTACACACTGACCTCTATGATTATGTTTTATCTAGATGTATTCAACAGTCAGCACAAATTTATAAAAAAAGTATATTTTATAAACGATACAATTTTAAATATAGGTGGTAACCTATAGTCAGAAAATATTCACAGTTCTCAATAACATAGGCACAAAAAGTTATGTTAATTTAATTTTATTGAAGAGGCAGCCCTGCGATTGCTGTGGGATCGCGCGGTGCGAAGCAATCACAACTGTACGCTTGAGCATTTAGGCACATTTTAGCATGCAGCGGTAGCTGACGCGACGGAGTAGGCTATTATAGCAGAAGGTATTTGAATTTTTCCACTGAGTGAAGTATCTGTTACGTAGTAACTATTTAGTAATCTGTGGCACTGGTAGCATTTTAAAAATAAATTTCCTTTGTTACCGGTGATAAATTTACAAATGCATTTCATAGTAGTGGCGAATTTACTTTCAATGTATGGAACTTTTCAAAAGGTGATTAGGGGGCGAGTTTGCAAAAAGCCCGAAAGTTAGCTATAGCGTTTTATATGGGCGGATTTCAATTTATTGACCTGAAAGTCGGTAATATTCTTACGGTCTTCTCCACCTTCGCGAGACGAACCCTAAACACCATACTCGACCTCTTAGAAGTCTTAGAACCAAGTGAACGGCAGTAATCGCTAAAACTTTTACCCCTATTTTGCTCAAAAGTCTACATAGGCAAGCCCATTGTAAAATTCAAGCACCGGAATTTCGATTTGGAATTGGGCTTTCTTAGTTACTTTTGCTGCGCTGCAAATTACTTGTAAAAATTTTACACAACACGGTGGTGGATACTGTCCGTACGGTAGGGTCCAAGTACTATAAGGACCCGCAGGCCCAAATTAAAGAATCTCCCCGACCACACACTCCTACTCATAATTCAGAGACGCGGAATGAGGCTTCAGAACTCAGCGGATGCTCATCGTTATCGGCAGCTAAATAAGCAGAACTCTAAGTCTTTGACAAGCGACCGTAGAAGTTTAATACGGGCCGTATTAAACAGGCTATCGAGCGGAATAAAGGCTCCAAAGTGTTCGCGAGAGATCTGCCTATTGGATTTGCCCAATAGCAGATGACGAAGCTGAAAACTAAAGATGGTCGCATCATTTCTACGAAACCTGAAATCCTGAGGGAGATCAAGAGTTATATTCCACGCAGACACCTGTTTAAAGCAAGGCTATAGACCCCAGAGCCAAGCTTATCCGACACATCACCGAAGATATCCCGGACGTCAGCCTGTACGAGATTAGTATGGCTCTCAAATAGTTAAAAAACACAAGGCGTCGGGTGATGACGGATTCACTACAGAACTTCTGAGAGCGGGCGGTGAGCCGTTACTAAAAGTCCTCCAGGGGCCTGTTTCATAAAAGTTACTAATATTATTAGCAAATTTTATAAGACTATTAAAATAATTTCATTAGTTATAATTTTTCTGTTTCATAAACTTTCGATGTCACTAATAAATAAATAAAAAAATAAAAATCATTTATTTTCAGACCAAGGAGTTCATAGGTAGGTACATTTTATAGCACACAACATATGATTATGATTACAAAAATTTATAAAATTATAATTACAATCAAAACTAAAATTAAAATTAAATTCGACATTTTAAGCATAGTAAGTTATAGATAAGTATTATAATTTAATTATTAAGTTATGTCATTATATTATTATTATTATAGGTAAGTATTATTAATTTTTTATAGTGTTGTGAACCTACTTAGTAGATTAATCAAAACACTGTTCATAGAACATGTAGCTTAATAAATCTACCAAGTAATGGGGAATCTAACCTATCGGCTATCATCCTCAGGATACTGTTCCGGCTTCCCCTCACCCTATACATAAGCGAAGTGGACTTTTTACGCATCATTGCATAGAAGTCATCCACTGCGGCATCTGCAAACATTCCAGATGCACTGCAGTATCGAGGAAGCCTGAACAATGCCCTGAGTGTATTATTGTATTGTACTCGCAGTGCATTATAAGCCCTCTGTGTAAAGCTGGTCCACAGACTGCTTGTGTAGAACGATTGGCAGAAGGCCTTAAACAATGTTAACTTTACTTCTGCAGAACTACAAGAAAATCTGTGCACCAGCATATTACCACGAACTGACAATGCCCTGCGTTCCCTATCAATATCAAGGTCATCCTTCAAACTATCCATTACAATATGACCAAGGTATTTAAATTCAAAAACACGATTTAAGGGCATTCCATTCAACGTGACAGGTGGCACATTCAAAGGCAGTTTATTTTCACTTTTGAAAATCATAAATTCGCTTTTCTTTTCATTATATTTCAGTCGGTGTGCTAATGCATAGCTTTCACACTTATTTAGCAAGGTTCTAAGACCTCCAATTGATGGGCTCAGCAGCACCATGTCATCAGCATAACTTATATTGTTTACACAGATGTCATCTATAAAGCAACCAACATGAGTACTACTGAGCTCATCAATTAATTGGTTAACATAAACATTAAATAACAAAGGAGATGTCAGGCCCCCTTGCCTCACACCACAATTCAACTTATATTCGTCTGAGTACTCATTTCCCCACCTTATTACATTAGTTTGATTTGCATACCAGAAAGACAATATATTTATTACATCACTAGGCACACCATTCTTTTTCAGCTTTGACCACAATAAGTCGTAAGACACCAGATCAAAAGCCCGGGACAGGTCAAGGAAGGCAGCATAGATTGGTGTTTTTCTTGTGACATAATAATTTACTGTATACTTCAATGTCAATATTGCAGTTTCAGTAGACAGTCCCTTGCGGAACCCAAATTGGGAATCATTTATTTTAACAAACATATTAAGTGAAGTATTCAACAGACTATCAAATACTTTTGCCACCACCGTGGCCAGTGAAATTGGTCTATAGTTATTCTTATCTGATAAGTCACCAGTTGGATTCTTGACAATCGGAGTAACAACAGTTTTCATAAGCTCCTGAGGTAAATAGGAGTGTCTAACACAGAAAGTAAATAACATAGACAGGAGCCTAGGTAGATGAACCCCAGCATGCACCAAGTGTTCAATACTCAGACTGTCATATCCTGGTGACTTGCCTCTTTTCATACCTCTGATCACATCAAGGACTTGTTTGCCAGTAAAGTGAATCAAATTAATAGGACAGTTCTTAGTATCGAAAACCTGCCGCGTACAGCCTAGAGGAGACTCAATCTTAAAATGCTCCTTAAAAAGATTTGCAATTTCTCCCGGTTCACTGACCTTATCAACACTTACAGGCAAGCTCGGTTTACTATTTAGTTTTTTTATATCTTTCCAAAATTTACTGAATTTTTTTGCAGAATGTTAATGTTAATTAATGTTAATAATACGGGTTCTTTGACGTTACTAATATTATTAGTCTTCCATAGACATTTATAATTTTAATAGGTGAAAATTCCAGATATAAATTAATAGTTATAAATTAATTCCAGATATAAAGTAATACGACATGTTTGGCGCAGGGGTACTAACCCCGCCTTCTGCGCCAGAGGTCCCGGGTTCGATCCCCGGACAAGACAAATATTTGTGTGCATGAACATGTCTATTTGTCTTGGTCTGGGTGTTTAATATGTATATTAAGTAAAAAAAAAAAAAAAAAGTATATAAGTTATGTTTATCCGTTATCTAGTATCCATAACACAAGTTCTTCATGAAACTTAACGTGGGACTAGATAATTGGTGTGATTGTATGCGAATATTTATTTATTATTATTTATTTATTATAGTATCAGTAGTCGAACATGGTTCAAGCATGGACATTTTTCCTTCAATATACCATGCTTCAATCTGTAGAAACGAATAGAACTCGGTGGCACAGTGACTCGCGCGCTCGGCCTGCAATTGTAGCAGCTAAGCAACTTTGGCACTGGTTTAGCACGGGATGGATGACCTAAATTTATTATTGCTGTATTTGCAGTCGTTACAACCTACGAATCCGCATTGGGAGCGTGTGGTGGGGCCCCTTTCTTATTACCCATCCATAAGGAAGGCCAGTTAGTAAAAGGCTGGTGGGGAACTGGGGACATTAAAATGCTGATGTTGCTAATCATGGTTTCGTATAATCGGTGGAAAATACACAATTTCAGTGGGTAAATAAATTCTTCTAACAAAACACATCGCCATCCGCCATCCATTCGAGTAAGTATAATAAGGACCTAATAGTTTTTTGAATTTGTATGTAAACTCCATGCCAGTATATAGTTCTCCTTCTAAATATCTTCGGGCATCTCATAATAACATTCTCTTCTTCATTTGACCCTGAATCACTGATTTAAAATTGTTTACGAAACACTAACTAATTAATTTATTAAACTAGATTGACTTATGAAAAGTTACTCTTATTATTAGCTGATAATATTAGTATAAATTGTTTATGAAACAGTTTACTATTAAAACAAAATAATATATTAGCGTTTACACTAATAACTAATTTTATTAGTTTGTACTTTTATAAAACAGACTCTAATAATTCCAACTAATAATATTAGCGTATGACTAATAATATTAGACTAATAATTTTTATGAAACAGGCCCCTGAACCTTTTCAATACCGTATGGAATAAGGTGATTCTGTTCTTCAAAAAGGGAGAGAAGACCCGTTTGAAGAACTTTATAATCATAACCATCATCGTCATCAGCCATTTTTAATGTCCCTACTGCTGGGGCACTGGCGTCCTTATGGATTGATAAGGAGAATGGGCCCTGACCCGCTGACTGCACATGCAGCCGGGACCAACGGCTTAACGTGTAAAGTACCTAAGTAGTTAAAGTTAATATAATAATTATATATATATATATATATATATATATATATATATTGATGTCGGTCACGGGATAGAGGACCAATCATTAACTATCTCTTCCGTGCCTCAGAAGGCACGTTAAAGGTCATAAGGAAGGTCAGCCAATATTTATGTACAGAAAGCCAAAACCATTTTGTTTTTTTTGCTGTACCTAAATTTGCCCAGGGTGTACATAGTTTTAGCCAAAGCGCCACCTTTGTATCATTTACCGTTTCGGCAGGCAGTTGACCATCTCCATAAATGGCCGGATGGATTTTCATCAAACGTGGCTAAGAACCATCTCGATTAATTTAGCTTTCAATTAAAAAAAAACCGCATTGTAATCGCTTGATTCGTTTAGGCTCTACGAATATACGTACAGACAGACAGACAGACATAGGCTTAAAACTTATAACAACCCTCTTTGCGCTACGTCGGGGGTAAAAATGGGACAAACTTGTGTAATAACGTTAGAACTAGTATTCCCAAAACCGCATCTAAAATGAACGACATAGTTAAAGGGCAATCTCAAGCACAAAGTATAAAGCCTGACCTGCTGTTGACTACATAAAAATACCACTTGTATTCGCGACACATTGATAAATTCTACCTTTTTTGAAGTCGCTTAAAATGTTATAAAAGAACTAAAACTTTTAGAAATAACTACAAAATATACATATAACGTCATCTTTCATGCACGCCATACCGCTAAAGTAATAAAAAGAAGCGAAAAGGATGTAGTTAGTTACGTCAAAATATATTTTTCAAGAATTAAAATCTGCAACCAAAACCTGAACGACGTCGAACGCGTAGACTCCAACTCTGCCTCTTGCATACGAGCGTCATAATATAAATTTCTCCGTCCGTCCTCTTTTAAAAATGTAATTACTTATAATAGAGTTGACCGATTTTGATGAAATAATGCCTATACGGTAAGTTGAGACACGGACTTAAAACATATAAACAATTCTGTGGACTTAGATCAGTGGTTTTTGTGTGATGCTTATTCAAACACACAGACATACAGACAGACATAAATTCAAAAAATTATAGAAATTGGTTCTGCTGCTTATTCTGAGCCCCCTATCTATTTTTTTTGCAAATTTAAGCAATGTACAGACACGGTGAACTTTGATTCTTATTATAAGTATAGATAACAATAATGATATTAAAATTAATTATATTTATAATTTTGAAATTACGAAAATAAAACATAGGCAACATAACTTCAGACCCATTTCACTTTTAAGCCATGTCTTTAAGTTGTTTTCGAGAGTCAATTCTCCGAAACTGTTCTCAGCTGCGCTGGTGGTCATCTTTAAGCTCTTTAAGTTTCCCTACGTGATCGAATCAGAAACGAGGAGATTTGTAGGAGATTTGTAGTAAAGTAACCGACATCGCTCAAAGGATTGCTCAGCTGAAGTGGCAGTGGGCAGGTCACATAGCAAGAAGAACCGACGGCTTTTGGGGCGGAAATGTACTGGAATGGCGATCGCGCACAGGACGACGCTCCGCGGGTAGGCCCTCGACAAGGTGGACCGACGATCTGGTGAAGGTCGCGGGAAGAGGCTGGATGTGGGCAGCGCAGGAACGATCGTCGTGGAGATCCTTGAGGCAGGCCTACACCCAGCAGTGGGCGTCATGTGGCTGAGACGACGACGACGATAAAATTTGTATAACAAAACTTATCCACCCTAGCTTTGCTAAGGTCTACTATTCTCACAGAACCACTAGTTATACAATGAATAACAATGTTAAATTCTCACCTAAAAATGAAACCTTTTTGACTGCTGCTGGTTTAGATAGTTTTAAACGTCAGTGGTTCCGGGTTTGAAGCTTCGTAGGAGCAAAATGATCAAATTCTAAATTATTAGTAGTACTAACCTAACATTTTAAGGGAAAAATTATATGCTTAATTTAAATACTTTTGATACAAAATTCTAGGAAGGTACTGTAAAAAAATGCTGAATCATACGTTTAAAAATCCTGAAAATATATTTTCTACTGCGTTTATTCAAAAATTCCTAGGAGTTTTTTACAGCACTGGCCAACTTGTTTAAGTAATTTTTCTAAACAAACAAGTTCGTGTTGAAAAAATACTATGATGCTTATTCACATTGCCTACACCGCACCGGTATGGTTGATATCACTAATTCAATCAAACATCTGGGTATAATTTCATTTTAAATGCCAACATTTTTGACACTCTAATGTTAAATGTTGTTTTTCTAGGAATTACTTTTATTCGATGTCCGTATCAAACTGATGTGGTATCATATTGGGATTAAATTAAGAGATGCAATATTATTTAGATTACTATCATGATGATGAACTATTTACTTATTCATCATCATGCAAAGCATCGGGATGGAAATATTAGGGTCTATAATAAACTTGCAACCCCAACAGCCTATGTTTTGATCCAGGCTATCGTCAGGAGAAGAAATTTGTGAATTGGTTATTCACAAATTTCTTAGGTAATAAATTAATAGGTAGTATTGACTTGTTTTTAGCACATTTCCTTTCTCATCTTCTGATCTTCGCTTTATTGAAATCTGGATCCTTAGATTCGTTTGGTATAAATAAACTTGTCTCATCTACAACTTACTGTATCACCTGCATAAATAAATTTTGCTAACCATAAGAAAAACATATTTGCTGTTAAACCACATCAGGCACTTATTTGATTAAAAATAAATTAATAACTTGAGTTCGCCTGTATGTACGATACTATATCTCAAAATAAAATAACGTTAATACGAGTACTCGTACGTACTACATTTGTCATAATCACTAACTTTACGCGATTATGCGGCACTTGTTGCCTTGTTTGAATCACTGGATTCTGTTTGAACCAGATATACGTATAGCATTTTTTTCAAACAGGTTAGAAACTTAACGGACATCAGAAATATAGATTTTCCTATTATATAGCATTTTTTTCAAACAGGTTAGAAACTTATCGGACATCAGAAATATAGATTTTCCTATTAATAGCTTATTTGTTCATAATAATTAATTATTTTGAATCTATCTATCTATCTATCTCTTGCGTGCGTCGGAAGGCAAATTCATGGCTATTTTCAGTCATCAGTTACCATTCCGCATTACGCCTGCGTGTAGACCATCCTCCATGTCAATTCATAAGGTAACCCTCTGCCCCAGTAGGTAACCACACCTTGTACATCATCTTCAGCCATTTTAATGTATGCACTGGCCTTTCCTATGGATGGTTAAGAAGAATGGGAAATGAAGAGACATAGAAAGAACCCACCATACGAACCCAATGACAATTCATGGGTTTTAACGACTGCAAATACAGCCAGCTTTTCGATGCACGGAGGAGCTCAAAATAATAATTTTCGGGTCACCCATCCCGTGACCGACTATTGCAAAAGTTGCCTAACTATTTATGAGGGCTACGATTGTATCTAAGAGTATTTAAATAAAATTTATATTAAAAATATTATCGTAATGAACAGGCAGTAAATACAAATACCCTTAATAAATTCTTCAAATATGTCTTTAGAAATTATCTTTAGTGATCCAATAATCTGATGATTTAGGATAAGGTCGCCCGAAGCAGTAAGCTTAGCCTTTATCATACCTGAGGGTAAGTATTGATAAGGATGAAGATGGAAGCGAACCTCTCCCGGAATCCTCAATCACTGAGGAACGGCTATCTTATCACTAACTGCCGGAACACAACACCTTATCCCAGAGTTCTACATTTATTTCGAACCACAATAATGTAATGCCACTAGCCTGTGCTGAGCGATATCCTATATCGCGTTCGCATACTTAATTATTACTAACCGTGCAACCTCCGTGAACTTATTATTTTGAATTTGTAATGCATTTTTTTATATTTTTAAAGTTCTGAGTCGCGTCTAAACAAATTGGAGACTAGCTATTTATTAAAAAAAAAAAGAATTTACGTGAACTACTATTTAAAAAGTCCTTCTAATCTAAGTGAGTTAATGTATGAATAATGTTATGACTTAATGAATTAACTTACACAACAGTGGTTTTCGTAAGTGATTTATTACGAAAGTAATTCAGACATTATTTGAATATGAGTATCAAATTTTTTAAATAATTTAAATGTGTTTTTATTTAAATAACAATATGTATGTACAAACGTTTCAGTCTATAATTTATAAACTTCATACTCTGCATCGGTAGGGACCGATTCTTCTGGGCTATCTTCGACGTGTATGATCTTTTCAACATTTTCATTAAATGTTACTACCGATTTTCTTCTGCCTTTCTTTCGTTCACCAAACTCGTCCTCATCGGAATCATCAATATCTTTGAGTTTATCCTGTATTATTATAGGAATGTTAGTATCGGCTATAGGAATGTTAATATCAGTTGCAGGTAAGATTGCCGAGTTATTAGCTGATGTGGTTGGTTCAACTATAACTTCTTTTATGGGAGCTTGGAGCATATCTTGTAGCCTTCTTTCACTTCTTTTCAGTTCTTCGATGTTTAATCTGGGCAAGGTGTTTCCACTATCTGGCTTCGGTTCGATAACAGGCGATTCTATTATGGACGCCATACTATTCGTATCGCTGAATTGCTCGTAGGTTAAACCTTTCCTTCTGTTATTTAAAAAAAGATTTAAAGAAATTGTAGACATTGAACAAACGCCAAGCAAATTTAAGATATGAGTAATAATAATACCTTATGTAAATGTACAGCCCCACTGCCGCGACAATTAACAAGAACAGTAGTACACTTAGAACTATTGTAGAAACTAACAAGCCAGTGTTTCCTCCAGAAATATTGCACATTCCTGCCAAGTGATCTTCTAATGTTGTAACACTTCTAATTGTATACGCTGCTAAGGCTGAATTTTCATTGATGTCACTGTAAAAAAAACAAGATTTATATAAATATGTAATAGGGGTCTGTTTCACAATCTAAAAGTTAGTTCTGGATAGCTTACTTGACACTTAATTTGAGATTAGATAAGTAAAATACTTAGTTGTTATATGAAAAATATGTCAATCATCGGTCAAGTAAGCTATTCAGAACTAACTTTTACATTGCGAAACAGGCCATTAATCTATGTTTTTTTTTTATAAATAATATCAAAAGTATGATAATTCTTACTTGTAAAGTCTTTCGACGGCAACTGGTTCACTTTCTATTAATCCATACACATGGATAGCTAACGATGCTCCCGTACTTGTGACTTCACGTTTTTTCCTATTTTTGGAATTTGTTAATTCCTGATTTGAGACAGAATCAGATAATATGTCAGATCTTAGTGATTTGACTTCATACCCAAGAGCATTACTTAAGTTGCTCAATATTAAACCTTCATCTTCCAAGAAGGTATTCCCGACTGTTAATACGGCTATATTATTAGTATTTAATAATTTTACCTGGAAATTAAAAATTTACACAATTTAATGATTTAATAAACATAAATTTTAACTTTATCTTATAAAACGTATTGTATTTTACCGTAAGTATTATAGTTCCGGTATGACCTTGCCCGTTGCGATCAGTTGCGCTGACGGATAACTTCATATCATCCGTCAATGCAGAGTCATCTCGTACATGAACGAAACCAGTTGATGATGACACTGCCAATTGTGGCTCAGAACTCCAATAAACTAATGCAGCATTTTCTCCGACATCTGCATCAGTAGCCTGGAAGTTAAGTTTTTCATGACGGATAAATAAAAGTATCAGAGTTAGGCTTAGTAATAATAATGTTCAATTACTTATTTATAATATATACTGCTGGACTTGTGTCAGGTGTATATTTACCATTATCAACACTTAGGGACGTATTCTAAAAGGAACGTGACTCAAAACATACTTAAATACAGTTAGAAAGGGACGCGTATATTCATCGCATGTAGCAAAATCCCTTTCTAACTGTACTCAACTGCATGAGTCACGTTCTGGAATACGGGCCTTACTCGCTTACTCAGAAACTACTGAAAAATACATTGAAGAACATGACAATATTTGTTATTGTTGTAATGAGTAAATGGGCAAATGAGTGAAACAAACATTAATATAAGTGTAATCTGTTAAAAAATTATTAAGCCTTACTTGCACTTGAATCAGAGCCCGTGGCGCAATTGTAGAAGCAAGATCAACAACAGGGTAACCCACAGTGAGTTCTTCTTGGTAGAATTTTGGAGGATTATCATTGATATCGTTAACGATTAAATTCACGATAGTTCGTCTAGGATTGTATTCGATACTATTGCCAAGAAGCCAAGTGTTAGAGCCGTAATCGTATGGACCAAGCCAATCGTGGCTTGACCTCGGTGATCTTTTGCTTCGGGTTCCAGTATTACAATGCAACGTTAATTCCACTTTTATTTGCGATAGTGCCATAAAAGCGATAGATGGGTCTTCTCTGTCGATAGCATGAGCATGCAAACCTGTATCGTCAACATAAAGCCAGTTGTGATCGGATGGCCACATATTTGTTAGACTATACTGACAACCTTGATGTTCTGAAGCATCAATTACCACAAGGTTGCGATGCGGTTCTTCTTCGTCTCTATTTATGACAATAAGAGGTGTCATTACTATATTATTTTCGACTGAGAAATTGATCTGCAATGTTTATCAAACAACCGATTTAATTCATGTTTTTCTCAAAACCTTGCTAATGATGCAGTAAAGAAACAATTACTTATAATTATTGTACAGTCAACAACACGTCATACTTTATAATTACATTTCGACGTTTTAAAGATCAAATTGTAAAGTCTGACCTGCTGCTGTCTATACAAGAAAAATGAAATAAATAAATCAAACACACGCTTATTATTAATTTACAAATCAATAGGTAATGGGAGCACATACAAGTTAAATAATTGCATAGCCAGCAGGTACCAGATAAATACCGATACAGAAAAAGGTAATTTATAAATTTCTATGAAAAAACAAAAAGTATCTTGTTAGGCAGGCCGCCAAAGGATCTTTAGTGAAAGTTCTAATAAAAGATACAAATCATTAAACGTACCGTAGCTGACGCAGTAGCTCCTGTGAATACGGTGGTTGCGATCACTTCGAAATCATATACGCCAATGTCCGCAGGCGCTGACAAACGTAGCTCGCCCTCTCTACTTATTGACAAACGACTCTGTAGATGTTCTAGTAAATTAAACAAATATTGGCTATAATTGTTACGCTGATCAAATAACTATTCTATTTGCTTTAAAATTAACTAAGGGACCTATCAGACAAAAAACGTCTTGCTCACGAGCCCCAATCCTTAGTTGACCTCTCAACCTCTCAGGTACAAATGCACGTATTCAGTATATAAACATTTACCCCTACCATGATTTGAACCAAGGACCTCAGAGTAGGCGACACCTTGAAACCGGTGGACGTACCATTATACCACGGAGGTCGTCCTACTTGAAATCGAATGCCTTTTGGTCTACTATCAAATGCTCGAAAGCCTTTCCTCGAAGAATAATAATTCGACAAATCATAAGCTCGACAATTCACTAGATCGATGAATCAAAATCTCGAATGACATAAGCTCGCCAAAACAATTGAGAGAAAACGATTCTTCGAGTAATACTTTCGAGCATTTGATACTCGTCTTGGTTAGATGTTTTTTTATTAAAATTACAAGAATGACGGCAGAATGCGAAGGCCAAACGTTCGATCGCGTGACCATTTTCTGTGTGATAGATCCCTCGATGCTTTCAATCAATACTTACCGTTGTTTAGGAGAAGTAAATAAGTGACCCCTTCGCCGTTATCCGCTGTGGCTTCAACTTGACCTACGGCTCCTGTCTGATCTATCTCGACTCGTACTTCGTACGAAGGAGAACTAAAGGTTACCGTTGGTATTACTGGAGGTTCTAGAGAAGATATTTAAGAAATAGTTTAATAAAGTGATATGATACAAGTACATTGCACATGTATAGGTGTTACAGATTCAGTCGAAGTGAAGTTCGCCCAGCTTTTTAGTCGCGAGAAAAAGCCTTCATTGCCATAAAGTTTTCTTAGCGGTGCCTGTATGAGGTATTTAGAAAAAATCACTTGTGTTTTAGTATTTTAGAGAAATTACAAGTTTTGCTCTATCAATATACCATCCTATTTTTTTTATATTGAGGGGACTTGCATTTATTCATATCCCGCCCACTTATAATGTACGGACGGTGGTTATGTGGGATTAGCCTAGGGTGCATTGTCCATCTTGTGGTTGATATCTTATCTCTATCGGACCGCTACCTGGTCCCCCATCCAACTAGAACAGCCCGACGGAGAACCAGGATGCGGGAATGTGTGTTTACTAAATGTACCTTGTGGTGTGATGCTGGTGACGTCCAAGACCACCAAGACACCCCCAGCTCGGGTATATTTAGGAGCACCATTTTAAAATAAAGCGCTACTAAATATACTCGATTTGGACACAATAACTGGCTTGGCTGAAACCGGAGGGCTGATAATCTAACCCAAAAGAATTTTAGCTTCCAGTAAATACTATAAGAATAGAGAAGTTTAAGAGTGTGTAAGTCCCTACGCCGGCGAATGGGGAGCCATTTGAGTTTGCTACGGAAGTGTAACACGTGGTCAAATTTACGAAGGTTGACGATGAATCTAATGGCAACGTTGTGCAAACGCTCTAACTTGTCAAGTAACTCCTCCGACAGGTCAGTATAACAGACATCAGCGTAGTCTAAAATAGACAGCAAAAGAGATTGAGACAATGTTATTTTGGAACTAGTCAGCAAAAAGTTACGCTGCAAAGATCTTTTTTCTAATTTCGGCAACATGAGGACGCCATGACAAATGGTGTTCAAAAATAATACCCGGATTCTTGACAGTATTTTTGGAAGGGGTGAAGCCGTCCAAAGAAACCACAGGAAGCCGGTCAAAGTCAATCCTCGCAATGAAGTGAGGACTGCCAATAATAATACACTGCAATTTAGTAGGGTTAACAGTCAAACCAAACGACTTGCTCCAAGAACTTATTTGTGCGAGATCTAAGTTGGTAGTTGTGATTGCATGTGCTACAAACATACTCATTTTACAGGCCCATTATTCAAAACGTATAAACAGTTATGTAAACATTTGTAAGTCGATGTATGTAAATTTACTCAATCCAGTTTCCTACAAATTTATATGAAATGATAATTAAACATTTGTTTTTCTTACTTTGCACAAAACTGGAAGTTGTCTTGAATTTTTGGGGCTTTTATTCGCAAGTCGAGTATTTTACTAATACGTCGACTTACAAATGTTTATATAACTATTTATACGTTTTAATAATGAGCCTGTAAAATGAGTGTTTGTATGAAAATGAAGCGCAATGGCTCGATAATATTAGCTGACAAGTGTATTTAACTGAATAACGATCACTCGTTGTATAACGGAAAAAAAGTAACTATTTTCCACAACACTCTATATTCACTCTTATGCCAACATCACAAAACATTATATAGTTTGGTTGGCAATGGTTACTCTACTTACGCAACGCAAGTATATTCGTTGCTGACTTTTAGCAAGAACGCTCTAAATTACCCGTCTTGAGGTGTGATACATTATTTAACCACCTCTGTGGTTTAGTGGTACAACCACCGGTATCAGACCCAGGGGTCCCGGGTTATATACACCGGGGTACATATTGTATTCGGTTTGGTTGGTGGTAGGACTTGTTCTAAGTTTGCCTAGCTAGCTACCACCATCTTATCTAAGCCTGACGCCATAACAACAATGTTTTCAGCATTGTTGTGGTCCGGCAGTTTGAGATAAGATAGCCAGTTCCTCAGTGACTGAGGATTCCTGGAGAGGCTCGCTTCCATCTTCAGCCTTATTAATACTTAACATCAGGTAGGATGAAAGTCTCACCGCCGTTCATAAAAAAAACGGGTTGCACTCCGGGAGTGTGAAAACCGCTTAAAATAATAACAAATAATAAAAACTTTGAAATTATTAATTTAATTACAAATACTAATAGTTATTTAAGAATAATGAATCTAAAATATAAACGCCATCTGGTACCGTAGTATGAAAGTCTCATTCTCACTCAAGGCACGTCATTGTCATCAAGTATCAAAAACTTAGTGGCAACTATATCTAGATGGCGTTGTAAAAAACATTTAATAAAAAAAATTCAAACCGACTTCAAAAAGTAAAAAATAAAACTTTTGGAGTCGGTGCCAGCCAGGGCATTCTACATTGCACTTCTATTAACTATATATTTTTTTGGCCTTAGCTAGCTAGCACCGACTCCAAAAGTTTTATTTTTTACTTTTTGAAGTCGGTTTGAATTTTTTTTGTAAAATGTTTTTATTTCAGATTTTTTAGTTACATCATGTGCAGTTACTTACATTAAAAATCAGCCCATACACAACAATGTCATCTAGGTAAACGACTACTTGCCAAAAGGTGATTGATATTTTTCAAGATTATGAAAAAACTACTAGCCAGATCTTCGTAAAAATTATATGGGACCACACAAAAACCATCTTCTTTCAGATAAAAAAAGAATTATAAAAATCTGTTAACAACTGGCGAAGTTATGGTGGAACATACATAAAAAAAAATAAAAAAAAAAAAACCGTCGAATTGATAACCTCCTCCTTTTTTGAAGTCGGTTAATAAAAGAAATGAATATTCCTCCCTTGAAATTAAAACTGACCTGGTATCAATATGAAAGTTGGCAGTAATGAGAGATCTTTATATAATGGTTGTTATTAACACGTAGATTTTTCAAGTGTGAGACTTTCTGGAATTTGAAATAGGTCAATGGTAAATGGTCTTACGAATTTTCGATCAGGGTCACGTTTCCGGCTTTAACATTTTGTAACCATCCCAAAAATTAAAAACTGATGTGCACAACGCCGCTAAAGAAGTTTTCACCACAAAAAAATCGGAATTCCTTCATAGTAGGTAGACCTTAGTACTTCTGGCATTGACACTTATTTTATTGAATAATATTTTGACATGCGTAATTTTGAAATTTTGTTTAACATTATTATTGTTAGTTATAACCTAATATCTGCATTTGTAAATCCTGTATTGATTCAATAATTTTCATGCTATACTCACATGACATATTCTAATCTTAGAAGTGTTTTGGACGAATGTCTGTTAGCTTTTAAGAAATGTATGAATAAATAAATAAATAAATAAATAAATAAATAGTATCAACATAATTAAAATATGTTCACACAATATACTATCGTCATTAAGTTGGTTATTTCAGTGAATTCTAGATACAGTTTGACGACAACTTTTTGAAAATAGATAGTTGTCAGAAATAGATAGTTATAAACAACGTTATTTACAAACAAATAACGATTTTGGTTCGTGATTACAAATAACGATAACGGCACATCGCTTACGACACTCAAAATCGAGTATATTTAGTAGTCAGTATTATTTTAAGCTTACTCCTAACTATACCCGATCAAAACCCTATGGGGTGTCTACACTATATAGTTAAGTCGCTGCCGGAATACCTAGGTCCTAAGCATCTCACTTAGCGCTCACAGGGACTTGGGAGTCTCCAGGGAACAATATAGCTACTACACGACCAAAACAATTAAAGTGCATGACAGAAATGCGGTATCGTATTTTCAAAGCGGGCACCACGCTTCTTTCATTGCATTTACTATTAAGGGTGCGCTCTAGGCCAAAAGCAAAAGTAATAACTGCAACGGCGAACTGCAAAGTAAATGCTGCCTTATTTCTATGAGAAACATAGTCACTAGTGTTAGTCCTGTAGTTTGCTGCATCTTAATTTGGAATTCAGTTTTTCATTAATATTGATATTACAGACGGTCATGTCAAGCAATCTGATTTTCGTTGTCCTATAGCGGGCCCTTAACTGATTGATTAGCAGTACTAGTGATTAACTGATAGATATCGCTTTTGAAGTTTTTTTTTCTTAAATGTCATGCGCCTAATTGTGTTGGACGTGTAGTACGTAGAGTTTCTCTTAAGATGTGGTTGGTACCAGTAAAGTAATATTGATATATATAGCAGGCAAAGTTTTAGGGCCACATAATAGGATATTCCATCTTAAATTACTGATTTCAAATATTGGGTTATAAAATTTATATGATAAATTGATTAGGTACAAGGCAGAAATACATCATAACACATTTATCTTTATGATTTTATTTTCAAGTAACCTACTTCAATAAGTATTTCAGTAAGTGACGTACTTGCATTACTAAATGCTATAAACCTACCTACAAGTATCGATAATTTTCCACTCGTTTTGTACACAAGACAGCAAGTCAGATTTTGTTGTTTGACGTCGAGAACGTATTTATGTATTACTTTTAATAAAAAAGCATGTATTTTTTATATTTGTGTTTTATTTATAATTTTATCGAAAAATATTAAAGACATAAAATAAATATGCCAGAAAAAATGATAAATACTTAATAGTTTTTAATGGCACCTACATTTGTATTTGTGTGGTCTTTTGTGTGACTAAAAGCTTTTCAATTTCTAATTATTACAGTATTTGACGACCTGTTCGACGACGACGACATCTTCTGCGCCAGAAGTCTCGGGTTCGATCCCCGGACAAGACAAATATTTGTGTGCATGTCAAAGTCAATATCATTTATTCAGTCTAGGCTGTTACAAGCACTTATGAACGTCAAAGAAGCTACGCCATCGGTTCACAAACCCTACGGCGGGAGACCTTGTAACGAGAAGAACCGGCAAGAAACCGTCAAGGGCTGTTTTTTTCTCCCTGTTTTATTTCATACAGAGTCGTCAAATTGAAAAGTGACCTTAACATATCAGTAAGGTAAATTTCCATGAACATGTTTATTTGTCTTGGTCTGGGTGTTTAATATGTATATTATGTATATATTTATAAAAAAGTATATAAGTAGGTTTATCCGTTATCTAGTATCCATAACATAAGTTCCTCATGAAAATTAACGTGAGATAGATGATTGGTGTGTTTGTATGCAATTATTTATTATTATTATTCTCCTAATTATAATGCCTCTTAAAATCAAGGGGCAGCTATATAAGACAGCTATGGCTCCGAATGCTGGGCTACTAACAAAAATCACCTAAATAAACTGCACGCATCAGAGATGCGTATGCTGCGCTGGTCAACGGGCGTCACACTATTAGACAAAATCCGAAATGAGTACATCAGAGGAAGTTTCAAAATCGCACCAATTGTAGAAAAGGTTAAAGAGAAACGCCTGCGGTGGTATGGGCACGTTCAAAGGCGCCAGACGGACCTCATGGTGAAGCTTGCCCTAGACATACCAACGACGAAACGTTCGCGTGGAAGACCATCCACCACATGGCTGACGACGATCGAAAAAGCACAGACAAAGACACAGCACAAAACCGATCTAAATGGAAATGGTAAATGTAACTTAACTTAATAGCAATATTTTTTTTAAATATTTTAATATGTAACATGTAATATTGTGACTGATAAGGAAATGTTAGTGATAAGAAACGTCGTATGTGCATAGATAAAATAAGATAAATAAAGTTGAAAACTAGTGAGCTTGCGCGCGGTTCTCTATATGGAATTGCCTTTAAGTGGCTTAGTGAGAGTCGGGTTTCTATGGCTACGGATCATCACTTGTCCCACTCTCGCCTCAAGACTCTGAAAGAGACAGCAAGCAAGCTCTCCTAGTTCCTGGTACAACAAGCTCTTCTGCGTTTTAGTTCGCAACCCAGCACCCAGTTTACGATACCGTACGTATCGCCCTCCGCAACGATACAGTACAGTCCACTGCCAAATCCGAGCGGGGCGTGCGGCACACTACTTATTTATCTAGATTATTACTAAGCCATTCAAAATAAACGGAATAATTATAGTGAAATAAGTGAATAACTCTTATCAATAAGTATCAAACTGTTATTCACGGAAATCATTTACTTAACTATTTTCATCGAATAAAATGTAAAACGTCTCGAATATTTTTTCTCGTGAATAGCAGAAAATGGTTCAGCCATATATGTATGTACCGTTACCATTGACAACACAGTGGTTTCTTTGCTTGATGGATAGGTAGGCGTTTGTACATAAAATAAGTAAGTAAATAATGTAATATAAGATTCAGAAAGAGCTTTAAAAAAGTTTTTTTTTGCTGTGTATTCTAAATAAAATAAATACTATAACTTTTTAATTTTGCATTTTACAATGCTATTTTTATGTGATAAATACTAAATAAGAAAATATACTATAAGAAATCAGCCAAGTGCGAGTCGAACTCGCACATGAAGGGTTCCGTCTCTCACCCAAGGTTGCCTGGAAGAGATTGCTATGCAGCAATAAGGCCGCCTATTATGTGTTCCTCTTTTTTGTCATTTTCTCTGTATTTGTTTGTTTTTGTAGCGTGTGCAATAAAGTTTCTATTATTATTATTATATTAAATGCACCTACCTAAAATGCCACTATAATTTTTCGTCTGCAAATATAACTTTGTTTTTCATAGTGTAAAGTAGGGATATATTGTTACTTTTAAATAACAATAAAAACGATTCCGTAAATGTTGACACTGACATGAGGTACAAGACAAAGACAATTTAAAAATATAGATTTATGTCACGTTCCGAATCCAATCATAGGTTGTGAAATCTCACAGCCTAATATATTTTTTTGTAACAAATAGTTTAATCTTATTGTTATTGTTTTTATGATTCAATGAACTAAAGTACTATAATAAAACGAAAACGGAGTATTATAATTAATTTAAAGCTATTTCAAATAAGAATAAAATGTAACAAAAAGTCAATAGTGCGATTCGGAACGCATTATGACATATTTTAAGGTATTAAATTAAAAAAGTACTTTGCCGCGCTAGGCCGCAAAAAGCGGACAAAACCTCCTTTTCAGAGCGTGTGAGGTGAAAAATAGATTTCGGTCAAACCAATTTTCGTTGAAAGTTTTTATAAAGGTCTACAGCATATTTTTTTTTGATTTTTCACTTTCTTATTGACGACGACATATTTTACCACTTTGAAAGTGTATATCATTCAAACGGTTGACTTTGAGAAAAAACTGTTTTAGGAAACTCAATGTAATTTTTAAAGACCGATCTATAATTACGCCACACTGAAAGGTGTGATGAAAAAAAATATTTACACTTTCAGTTCCATGTATGAGGAGCCCCCCCTTAATATATATATTTTTAATTTTTGATTTACAGAATACATCTACCTACCAAGTTTCAACTGTGTACTCCTCATAGTTTTGGAATAAAGTGGCTGTGACATACATCGGACATGACGAATATATAAGGGTTCCGTTTTTTGCCATTAGGCTACGGAACCCTAAAAAGCGTCGTCTTATATCGCTCTGACGGGATCCGAACCCGCATCCTTGGGAATCCGGCCTTCCCAAGGATGTGGGTACGAAACCCCTCAGAGCGACATGAGACAAGTTGCTTTTTTCTATTATATTTTCTTATTTAATATTTATCACATAAAATGAATATTATTATAGGTAGTACCTAGTTATTTTAAGTGTTTATTCGTTTCCGTTAAAGTGAACATTCGAGAATTGTTACGCCATGTTCAATATATTATTGATATGTTATATATGTATCTATTTCTAGATAAATCCGACTGTCACAATTTACACGGCTACCTTGCTGATAGAGAAACACACTTTTATACAAACTTAAACATTTACCTTAAAGTCATTAATTATAAATACGCCTTAGCAACCCTAATGCTTACCTATAACTCATTTATCTCAGAGATAAAAACTTCAAGTATGTTTGAACAGAGTACAAAACATAAAAGCTGATATTATCAGTTTCCTTTTTCTTTCCACGTATAAATTCAATATATTAGAAAAAGCATACCTGTACCAGTGATGTCTAAAACCAGTACTGACGCAGCATGGTCAGCTCGAAGCTCCAGAATCACATGGTGAATGTCATCAGCCAGTATAAGAGAATCGGTAGGTTCCACAACGACCAAGCCATTGGAAAGTCTTGCAGTGAAGAAAGAGCCATATGCTAAAATATTTAAAAATGTACATTAATACATATATTTCTAAGTAGAAAGTAATTATAATTGCAACATGTTGGTTATTATAGATGGTAAATACATAAAAATTACCCATAAACATGACACTGCAAGGGTATGGCAATTTAAATATTTTATAGGTATAAAATCTAAAAAAAACATCTTAAGTAAATTCTTTCATGGTACAACAACATTTTTGTATTAAATATTCCTTCAGTTTTGAGCAAAAGATTTTTCTGTTTGGATTTCCTGGAATTCTTTAGGTATTTTATTAAATATTAATTGACATACCTATGGTAAGTCCCTGAGCTCACCTTAAGTAGTTTTGTGAAGGGTAAAGACAGTCTATTTTGTTACCTTAAGTTACGTGGATGTTGGTTTTGCTTGTGAATACAATTGTACAATATACAATGAGACAAGTGTAAGTACTCAAAGTCTAACAAAATGAGGTCTATATGTTTTCATATTATCTATATTTGCGAGTAAGTATAAAATCGTTTTTGAAGAATAAAAAGCTGATTTATAATAATAATAAATAATAAATTTTCATTTATTTCTCCCAAACATACACTGTTGTAATGTACATCTAATGAGTTAAAACTAGTCACAATAAATTGTAAGGGAGACAGGAGACCAAATTAGGAAATTTTAAAAAATTTAAATTGGAAAGGGAGTTTACTTAAGTATACAATAAAACATTTACAAAATACAAACAAACAATATTGAGCAAATTTCGACAATATGAAAACAGTCCAGGGACAGTCTACAATATCATTCAAATATTTTAAATTTTATGTGTGCGCTATTACCCCAAAGAACGAATTTCTTAGCTCAGCCATGCATTAGCGTAAGTAAATAACCAGTAATAGCGGCACTTAAATTGGTACATATTTTTTAATTCATATAAAGCGTACCTATGTAAATTTCGAGAGCTTCGCGGCAATTTTTTCGACATGTGTTTTCCAATCAATATTCGTATCTTATCCTACTCCTAATTAGGTGCATAATTTTTATTAAGTGTGTACCTAATATGATTATTATTATGATATATAAGTATAAATTTTGTTTTTGATGTATAAATTTTCAAATTATGTACTTCTAACCATTTATTTATATGTTGTACTGTGTTATGGGACTGTATTTGCAGATATTGCTGGGCACAGGCATATAGGAATATAACTGAGATGCCATCTCTCATGCTATGCTCTCAACTATGCTCCAAATATATAATCAAAACAGAAGACATCCCAATATACTTCTCTGTAGGATGGAATGTTGAGTATCTAATTTGTCAGACCTAACATTAATAAAAGTATTCATTTCTTTTTATCGTCATAAAACTCTATTTGCACAATTTGCTGACGGTCGTTTAAATAAGATATAAGCCAATCAAATTCAATCAATGCAAATGTGACATGTTTTTTTTTTCGATTGTTAGACGTAAGTTGCGATTTGTATTCTGTTGCTGTACCATATAAATAAAATAAATAATCAACAAGATTTATTGAAAACTGGCGATAAACTTAGACAAAAATATAGCACCATAGCTCAAATATAGTGCCAATGAATTTTACAGTTTAATACGAAAGAATAAAAATGCTTACATCCAAAAACATCTACTTCATCCTTTTCATATCCAGTAAGGGTAATAGTCTCATGCTGCACTACACCGCCTTGTAACCTTCCTTTATAAAGAACACTGTCAAAAGCCACGGAAATCTGCAGACCATCTGAAATGTTAAAAACTTGATCAGAAAAAGGGCTAGTATTAAAATATCCCTAATAATAACGGAAACGACATCATGAAAAAAAAAACAAGGGAAATATAAGCGAAGATAAAATAAATATATCAAATAGTGAAAGAAAGAAAAGTTAAAAATTAAGTCAAACGCCCTTACAGGTCAGGACGTTGACTGTGTAAGATTGCAAAACAATCAATAAAGATATCTACTCAATTGACGTAGAAGTAATAAGTGCTTGATAAACAGGGAGGATAAAACAAGTCATCAGGCGTCGGCAGTGCAGATTTCCATTGTGACAGGTAAGTTTTTCTATATAAGGATCACAATTACCGTCAATTATCTGAATGACGATGGTGGCCCGTGCGGTTCTGCTTCCCGATCGTACGGCGCGGACTTCCATGATTAGTTGTTGGTTGTTTGCCAATACGGCCGGAGGGATCGGTTCCCGGAGCGCTAGATTCGCACCGTTTTCAACGCGGTCGAGACGGAACCACTGCGCGTTCTCTGTAAACAAGCCAAGTCTGAAAAAGCTCCCTTTTTTACCGCAAAGGCACTACGGAGGACTACTTGAATCGCAATGACTGCGCGTTACATACCTCCTTCGAGGTCGAATTCAACGCTTGCGTCATAGCCTTCGGCGAGTGAAATAAGGCCCACAGATGAAAGCCCATCCGCCGCCGTGTAGGTACCGATGTAGTATGTTTCAGCGAAAACTAGGTCAATCGTGGCGGGAGGGTCGACTTCGTCTCCGCGCGCTTCCAATATCAGCGTGGTAAATACTGGCAAGGCTTGCGGTGCCACCGCTTGAAGCTGTAATACTATGATCCGGTTGGATGGCAGTAGGTCTTCGGGTATGGTTTCTCTCAGAGTCAGCGTGATAGTGTTGAGGTTTTGTTGCGGTGTGAAGAAGGTTGCGAGATCTGCAATCGCAGCATTAATTGTAGACATAAGCGGCAATATCATTGCGCATAACTTTGTATCAGTCATGTAAGTTAGCCAAGTACGTACCACCGAGTAAGTTGAACTGAACGTCCGGTGAGAATCCTTCGATAAGCACTATCGTTGGCAGGTTCACTAAGTCGCCCTCGAGCGAGCCCACGTAGTTGATGCGCTCAAAGCCGAGAATTTGGCCTTCACTCACGTCTGCAATGACACATAGGATCACAATGTATGAATCGTGATGATGATGATTATGATGTGAGTAACTAATGACTGCATTAGTATGTCTTTTGTTTAGTTACTGATTCCCGTATATTTGACTTTACCGTCATTGAGCTGAATAACGATGGTGGCCCGTGCGGTTCTGCTTCCCGATCGTACGGCGCGGACTCCCATGATTAGTTGTTGGTTGTTTGCCAATACGGCCGGAGGGATCGGTTCCCGGAGCGCTAGATTCGCACCGTTTTCAACGCGGTCGAGACGGAACCACTGCGCGTTCCCTGTAAACAAGCCAAGTGTGAAAAAGCTCCCTTTTCACCGCAAAGGCACTACGGAGGACTACTTGAATCGCAATGACTGCGCGTAACTTACCTCCTTCGAGGTCGAATTCAACGCTTGCGTCATAGCCTTCGGCGAGTGAAATAAGGCCCACAGATGAAAGCCCATCCGCCGCCGTGTAGGTACCGATGTAGTATGTTTCAGCGAAAACTAGGTCAATCGTGGCGGGAGGGTCGACTTCGTCTCCGCGCGCTTCCAATATCAGCGTGGTAAATACTGGCAGGGCTTGCGGTGCCACCGCTTGAAGCTGTAATACTATGATCCGGTTGGATGGCAGTAGGTCTTCGGGTATGGTTTCTCTCAGAGTCAGCGTGATAGTGTTGAGGTTTTGTTGCGGTGTGAAGAAGGTTGCGAGATCTGCAATGGCAGCATTAATTGTAGACATAAGCGGCAATATCATTGCGCATAACTTTGTATCAGTCATGTAAGTTAGCCAAGTACGTACCACCGAGTAAGTTGAACTGAACGTCCGGTGAGAATCCTTCGATGAGCACTATCGTTGGCAGGTTCACTAAGTCGCCCTCGAGCGAGCCCACGTAGTTGATGCGCTCAAAGCCGAGAATTTGGCCTTCACTCACGTCTGCAATGACACATAGGATCACAATGTATGAATCGTGATGATGATGATTATGATGTGAGTAACTAATGACTGCATTAGTATGTCTTTTGTTTAGTTACTGATTCCCGTATAATTGACTTTACCGTCATTGAGCTGAATAACGATGGTCGCCCGTGCGGTTCTGCTTCCCGATCGTACGGCGCGGACTCCCATGATTAGTTGTTGGTTGTTTGCCAATACTGCCGGAGGGATCGGTTCCCGGAGCGCTAGATTCGCACCGTTTTCAACGCGGTCGAGACGGAACCACTGCGCGTTCTCTGTAAACAAGCCAAGTGTGAAAAAGCTCCCTTTTCACCGCAAAGGCACTACGGAGGACTACTTGAATCGCAATGACTGCGCGTAACTTACCTCCTTCGAGGTCGAATTCAACGCTTGCGTCATAGCCTTCGGCGAGTGAAATAAGGCCCACAGATGAAAGCCCATCCGCCGCCGTGTAGGTACCGATGTAGTATGTTTCAGCGAAAACTAGGTCAATCGTGGCGGGAGGGTCGACTTCGTCTCCGCGCGCTTCCAATATCAGCGTGGTAAATACTGGCAGGGCTTGCGGTGCCACCGCTTGAAGCTGTAAAACTATGATCCGGTTGGATGGCAGTAGGTCTTCGGGTATGGTTTCTCTCAGAGTCAGCGTGATAGTGTTGAGGTTTTGTTGCGGTGTGAAGAAGGTTGCGAGATCTGCAATGGCAGCATTAATTGTAGACATAAGCGGCAATATCATTGCGCATAACTTTGTATCAGTCATGTAAGTTAGCCAAGTACGTACCACCGAGTAAGTTGAACTGAACGTCCGGTGAGAATCCTTCGATGAGCACTATCGTTGGCAGGTTCACTAAGTCGCCCTCGAGCGAGCCCACGTAGTTGATGCGCTCAAAGCCGAGAATTTGGCCTTCACTCACGTCTGCAATGACACATAGGATCACAATGTATGAATCGTGATGATGATGATTATGATGTGAGTAACTAATGACTGCATTAGTATGTCTTTTGTTTAGTTACTGATTCCCGTATATTTGACTTTACCGTCATTGAGCTGAATAACGATGGTGGCCCGTGCGGTTCTGCTTCCCGATCGTACGGCGCGGACTCCCATGATTAGTTGTTGGTTGTTTGCCAATACTGCCGGAGGGATCGGTTCCCGGAGCGCTAGATTCGCACCGTTTTCAACGCGGTCGAGACGGAACCACTGCGCGTTCTCTGTAAACAAGCCAAGTGTAAAAAAGTTCCCTTTTCACCGCAAAGGCACTACGGAGGACTACTTGAATCGCAATGACTGCGCGTAACTTACCTCCTTCGAGGTCGAATTCAACGCTTGCGTCATAGCCTTCGGCGAGTGAAATAAGGCCCACAGATGAAAGCCCATCCGCCGCCGTGTAGGTACCGATGTAGTATGTTTCAGCGAAAACTAGGTCAATCGTGGCGGGAGGGTCGACTTCGTCTCCGCGCGCTTCCAATATCAGCGTGGTAAATACTGGCAGGGCTTGCGGTGCCACCGCTTGAAGCTGTAATACTATGATCCGGTTGGATGGCAGTAGGTCTTCGGGTATGGTTTCTCTCAGAGTCAGCGTGATAGTGTTGAGGTTTTGTTGCGGTGTGAAGAAGGTTGCAAGATCTGCAATGGCAGCATTAATTGTAGACATAAGCGGCAATATCATTGCGCATAACTTTGTATCAGTCATGTAAGTTAGCCAAGTACGTACCACCGAGTAAGTTGAACTGAACGTCCGGTGAGAATCCTTCGATGAGCACTATCGTTGGCAGGTTCACTAAGTCGCCCTCGAGCGAGCCCACGTAGTTGATGCGCTCAAAGCCGAGAATTTGGCCTTCACTCACGTCTGCAATGACACATAGGATCACAATGTATGAATCGTGATGATGATGATTGTGATGTGAGTAACTAATGACTGCATTAGTATGTCTGTTATTTAGTTACTGATTCCCATATATTTGACTTTACCGTCATTGAGCTGAATAACGATGGTGGCCCGTGCGGTTCTGCTTCCCGATCGTACGGCGCGGACTCCCATGATTAGTTGTTGGTTGTTTGCCAATACTGCCGGAGGGATCGGTTCCCGGAGCGCTAGATTCGCACCGTTTTCAACGCGGTCGAGACGGAACCACTGCGCGTTCTCTGTAAACAAGCCAAGTGTGAAAAAGCTCCCTTTTCACCGCAAAGGCACTACGGAGGACTACTTGAATCGCAATGACTGCGCGTAACTTACCTCCTTCGAGGTCGAATTCAACGCTTGCGTCATAGCCTTCGGCGAGTGAAATAAGGCCCACAGATGAAAGCCCATCCGCCGCCGTGTAGGTACCGATGTAGTATGTTTCAGCGAAAACTAGGTCAATCGTGGCGGGAGGGTCGACTTCGTCTCCGCGCGCTTCCAATATCAGCGTGGTAAATACTGGCAGGGCTTGCGGTGCCACCGCTTGAAGCTGTAATACTATGATCCGGTTGGATGGCAGTAGGTCTTCGGGTATGGTTTCTCTCAGAGTCAGCGTGATAGTGTTGAGGTTTTGTTGCGGTGTGAAGAAGGTTGCGAGATCTGCAATCGCAGCATTAATTGTAGACATAAGCGGCAATATCATTGCGCATAACTTTGTATCAGTCATGTAAGTTAGCCAAGTACGTACCACCGAGTAAGGTGAACTGAACGTCCGGTGAGAATCCTTCGATGAGCACTATCGTTGGCAGGTTCACTAAGTCGCCCTCGAGCGAGCCCACGTAGTTGATGCGCTCAAAGCCGAGAATTTGGCCTGCACTCACGTCTGCAATGACACATAGGATCACAATGTATGAATCGTGATGATGATGATTATGATGTGAGTAACTAATGACTGCATTAGTATGTCTTTTGTTTAGTTACTGATTCCCGTATATTTGACTTTACCGTCATTGAGCTGAATAACGATGGTGGCCCGTGCGGTTCTGCTTCCCGATCGTACGGCGCGGACTCCCATGATTAGTTGTTGGTTGTTTGCCAATACTGCCGGAGGGATCGGTTCCCGGAGCGCTAGATTCGCACCGTTTTCAACGCGGTCGAGACGGAACCACTGCGCGTTCTCTGTAAACAAGCCAAGTGTAAAAAAGCTCCCTTTTCACCGCAAAGGCACTACGGAGGACTACTTGAATCGCAATAACTGCGCGTAACTTACCTCCTTCGAGGTCGAATTCAACGCTTGCGTCATAGCCTTCGGCGAGTGAAATAAGGCCCACAGATGAAAGCCCATCCGCCGCCGTGTAGGTACCGATGTAGTATGTTTCAGCGAAAACTAGGTCAATCGTGGCGGGAGGGTCGACTTCGTCTCCGCGCGCTTCCAATATCAGCGTGGTAAATACTGGCAGGGCTTGCGGTGCCACCGCTTGAAGCTGTAATACTATGATCCGGTTGGATGGCAGTAGGTCTTCGGGTATGGTTTCTCTCAGAGTCAGCGTGATAGTGTTGAGGTTTTGTTGCGGTGTGAAGAAGGTTGCAAGATCTGCAATGGCAGCATTAATTGTAGACATAAGCGGCAATATCATTGCGCATAACTTTGTATCAGTCATGTAAGTTAGCCAAGTACGTACCACCGAGTAAGTCGAACTGAACGTCCGGTGAGAATCCTTCGATGAGCACTATCGTTGGCAGGTTCACTAAGTCGCCCTCGAGCGAGCCCACGTAGTTGATGCGCTCAAAGCCGAGAATTTGGCCTTCACTCACGTCTGCAATGACACATAGGATCACAATGTATGAATCGTGATGATGATGATTGTGATGTGAGTAACTAATGACTGCATTAGTATGTCTTTTGTTTAGTTACTGATTCCCGTATATTTGACTTTACCGTCATTGAGCTGAATAACGATGGTGGCCCGTGCGGTTCTGCTTCCCGATCGTACGGCGCGGACTCCCATGATTAGTTGTTGGTTGTTTGCCAATACTGCCGGAGGGATCGGTTCCCGGAGCGCTAGATTCGCACCGTTTTCAACGCGGTCGAGACGGAACCACTGCGCGTTCTCTGTAAACAAGCCAAGTGTGAATAAGCTCCCTTTTCACCGCAAAGACACTACGGAGGACTACTTGAATCGCAATGACTGCGCGTAACTTACCTCCTTCGAGGTCGAATTCAACGCCTGCGTCATAGCCTTCGGCGAGTGAAATAAGGCCCACAGATGAAAGCCCATCCGCCGCCGTGTAGGTACCGATGTAGTATGTTTCAGCGAAAACTAGGTCAATCGTGGCGGGAGGGTCGACTTCGTCTCCGCGCGCTTCCAATATCAGCGTGGTAAATACTGGCAGGGCTTGCGGTGCCACCGCTTGAAGCTGTAATACTATGATCCGGTTGGATGGCAGTAGGTCTTCGGGTATGGTTTCTCTCAGAGTCAGCGTGATAGTGTTGAGGTTTTGTTGCGGTGTGAAAAAGGTTGCGAGATCTGCAATCGCAGCATTATTTGTAGACATAAGCGGCAATATCATTGCGCATAACTTTGTATCAGTTATGTAAGTTAGCCAAGTACGTACCACCGAGTAAGTTGAACTGAACGTCCGGTGAGAATCCTTCGATGAGCACTATCGTTGGCAGGTTCACTAAGTCGCCCTCGAGCGAGCCCACGTAGTTGATGCGCTCAAAGCCGAGAATTTGGCTTTCACTCACGTCTGCAATGACACATAGGATCACAATGTATGAATCGTGATGATGATGATTGTGATGTGAGTAACTAATGACTGCATTAGTATGTCTTTTATTTAGTTACTGTCCCATATATTTGATTTACCGTCATTGAGCTGAATAACGATGGTGGCCCGTGCGGTTCTGCTTCCCGATCGTACGGCGCGGACTCCCATGATTAGTTGTTGGTTGTTTGCCAATACTGCCGGAGGGATCGGTTCCCGGAGCGCTAGATTCGCACCGTTTTCAACGCGGTCGAGACGGAACCACTGCGCGTTCTCTGTAAACAAGCCAAGTGTGAAAAAGCTCCCTTTTCACCGCAAAGGCACTACGGAGGACTACTTGAATCGCAATAACTGCGCGTAACTTACCTCCTTCGAGGTCGAATTCAACGCTTGCGTCATAGCCTTCGGCGAGTGAAATAAGGCCCACAGATGAAAGCCCATCCGCCGCCGTGTAGGTACCGATGTAGTATGTTTCAGCGAAAACTAGGTCAATCGTGGCGGGAGGGTCGACTTCGTCTCCGCGCGCTTCCAATATCAGCGTGGTAAATACTGGCAGGGCTTGCGGTGCCACCGCTTGAAGCTGTAATACTATGATCCGGTTGGATGGCAGTAGGTCTTCGGGTATGGTTTCTCTCAGAGTCAGCGTGATAGTGTTGAGGTTTTGTTGCGGTGTGAAGAAGGTTGCAAGATCTGCAATGGCAGCATTAATTGTAGACATAAGCGGCAATATCATTGCGCATAACTTTGTATCAGTCATGTAAGTTAGCCAAGTACGTACCACCGAGTAAGTCGAACTGAACGTCCGGTGAGAATCCTTCGATGAGCACTATCGTTGGCAGGTTCACTAAGTCGCCCTCGAGCGAGCCCACGTAGTTGATGCGCTCAAAGCCGAGAATTTGGCCTTCACTCACGTCTGCAATGACACATAGGATCACAATGTATGAATCGTGATGATGATGATTGTGATGTGAGTAACTAATGACTGCATTAGTATGTCTTTTGTTTAGTTACTGATTCCCGTATAATTGACTTTACCGTCATTGAGCTGAATAACGATGGTCGCCCGTGCGGTTCTGCTTCCCGATCGTACGGCGCGGACTCCCATGATTAGTTGTTGGTTGTTTGCCAATACTGCCGGAGGGATCGGTTCCCGGAGCGCTAGATTCGCACCGTTTTCAACGCGGTCGAGACGGAACCACTGCGCGTTCTCTGTAAACAAGCCAAGTGTGAAAAAGCTCCCTTTTCACCGCAAAGGCACTACGGAGGACTACTTGAATCGCAATGACTGCGCGTAACTTACCTCCTTCGAGGTCGAATTCAACGCTTGCGTCATAGCCTTCGGCGAGTGAAATAAGGCCCACAGATGAAAGCCCATCCGCCGCCGTGTAGGTACCGATGTAGAATGTTTCAGCGAAAACTAGGTCAATCGTGGCGGGAGGGTCGACTTCGTCTCCGCGCGCTTCCAATATCAGCGTGGTAAATACTGGCAGGGCTTGCGGTGCCACCGCTTGAAGCTGTAATACTATGATCCGGTTGGATGGCAGTAGGTCTTCGGGTATGGTTTCTCTCAGAGTCAGCGTGATAGTGTTGAGGTTTTGTTGCGGTGTGAAGAAGGTTGCGAGATCTGCAATCGCAGCATTATTTGTAGAGATAAGCGGCAATATCATTGCGCATAACTTTGTATCAGTCATGTAAGTTAGCCAAGTACGTACCACCGAGTAAGTTGAACTGAACGTCCGGTGAGAATCCTTCGATGAGCACTATCGTTGGCAGGTTCACTAAGTCGCCCTCGAGCGAGCCCACGTAGTTGATGCGCTCAAAGCCGAGAATTTGGCCTTCACTCACGTCTGCAATGACACATAGGATCACAATGTATGAATCGTGATGATGATGATTGTGATGTGAGTAACTAATGACTGCATTAGTATGTCTGTTATTTAGTTACTGATTCCCATATATTTGACTTTACCGTCATTGAGCTGAATAACGATGGTGGCCCGTGCGGTTCTGCTTCCCGATCGTACGGCGCGGACTCCCATGATTAGTTGTTGGTTGTTTGCCAATACTGCCGGAGGGATCGGTTCCCGGAGCGCTAGATTCGCACCGTTTTCAACGCGGTCGAGACGGAACCACTGCGCGTTCTCTGTAAACAAGCCAAGTGTGAAAAAGCTCCCTTTTCACCGCAAAGGCACTACGGAGGACTACTTGAATCGCAATGACTGCGCGTAACTTACCTCCTTCGAGGTCGAATTCAACGCTTGCGTCATAGCCTTCGGCGAGTGAAATAAGGCCCACAGATGAAAGCCCATCCGCCGCCGTGTAGGTACCGATGTAGTATGTTTCAGCGAAAACTAGGTCAATCGTGGCGGGAGGGTCGACTTCGTCTCCGCGCGCTTCCAATATCAGCGTGGTAAATACTGGCAGGGCTTGCGGTGCCACCGCTTGAAGCTGTAATACTATGATCCGGTTGGATGGCAGTAGGTCTTCGGGTATGGTTTCTCTCAGAGTCAGCGTGATAGTGTTGAGGTTTTGTTGCGGTGTGAAGAAGGTTGCGAGATCTGCAATCGCAGCATAAATTGTAGACATAAGCGGCAATATCATTGCGCATAACTTTGTATCAGTCATGTAAGTGAGTCAAGTACGTACCACCGAGTAAGTTGAACTGAACGTCCGGTGAGAATCCTTCGATGAGCACTATCGTTGGCAGGTTCACTAAGTCGCCCTCGAGCGAGCCCACGTAGTTGATGCGCTCAAAGCCGAGAATTTGGCCTTCATTCACGTCTGCAATGACACATAGGATCACAATGTATGAATCGTGATGATGATGATTATGATGTGAGTAACTAATGACTGCATAAGTATGTCTTTTGTTTAGTTACTGTTTTCCGTATATTTGACTTTACCGTCATTGAGCTGAATAACGATGGTGGCCCGTGCGGTTCTGCTTCCCGATCGTACGGCGCGGACTCCCATGATTAGTTGTTGGTTGTTTGCCAATACTGCCGGAGGGATCGGTTCCCGGAGCGCTAGATTCGCACCGTTTTCAACGCGGTCGAGACGGAACCACTGCGCGTTCTCTGTAAACAAGCCAAGTGTGAAAAAGCTCCCTTTTCACCGCAAAGGCACTACGGAGGACTACTTGAATCGCAATGACTGCGCGTAACTTACCTCCTTCGAGGTCGAATTCAACGCTTGCGTCATAGCCTTCGGCGAGTGAAATAAGGCCCACAGATGAAAGCCCATCCGCCGCCGTGTAGGTACCGATGTAGTATGTTTCAGCGAAAACTAGGTCAATCGTGGCGGGAGGGTCGACTTCGTCTCCGCGCGCTTCCAATATCAGCGTGGTAAATACTGGCAGGGCTTGCAGTGCCACCGCTTGAAGCTGTAATACTATGATCCGGTTGGATGGCAGTAGGTCTTCGGGTATGGTTTCTCTCAGAGTCAGCGTGATAGTGTTGAGGTTTTGTTGCGGTGTGAAGAAGGTTGCGAGATCTGCAATCGCAGCATTAATTGTAGACATAAGCGGCAATATCATTGCGCATAACTTTGTATCAGTCATGTAAGTTAGCCAAGTACGTACCACCGAGTAAGGTGAACTGAACGTCCGGTGAGAATCCTTCGATGAGCACTATCGTTGGCAGGTTCACTAAGTCGCCCTCGAGCGAGCCCACGTAGTTGATGCGCTCAAAGCCGAGAATTTGGCCTTCACTCACGTCTGCAATAACACATAAGATCACAATGTATGAATCGTGATGATGATGGTTATGATGTGAGTAACTAATGACTGCATAAGTATGTCTTTTGTTTAGTTACTGATTCCCGTATATTTGACTTGACGCTTGTTGTGCTTCCCGGTCGCTCGGCGCGGAGTCGAATTCATGGTTTTCGGGGGTGCTGATTACGAATATAACATCTATTTAAGAATCCAAGATGGCGGACTCGACATTTTTAATAAAGTCAATATGGTTGTCGAATTCATGGTTTTCGGGTGTGCTGATTACGAATATAACATCTATATAAGGATCCAATATGGTGGACTCGACATTTTAAATATAATTATATGGGTATCGAATTCATGAGTTTCGGGAGTGCTGATTACAAATATGGAGTAACTAGCCCACGACTTAGTCTGCGTAGACTTCAGGAATGTCATTTATAGGGTAGATTTAAAAGTTTCGAAAAATGTTTTGTGTCATTCCAGGGTATGTTCTATCTGTGTACCAAATTTCATTCAAATCTGTCCCGGTGCTTCAGCGTAATTGAGTAACAAACAAAGAAACATCTATAATTCCGCATGTTTGATATATTATGATAATATAATAAACTGTAAGACTTCCATTAGCCTCAAACACCATACCGTTGCTACAGTACTTTAGGAATATATTTACTTTATATTAATATATTTCAGATGCAAGATTTGGATTGAAGCATGTGGGAGATCCGACTTAATAGGAAAAATTTCTAGTAGCCTGAAGAACACACATATTTGTAGCTTACATTTTGAAGAACATGTATGGCAAGAAATCGCTGAAGAAATATGCGATTGGATTCCAAAACTACTTTTGCCTGTTAAGACTCACGTTCAATTCAGACACAAACTAATCCAAACATAAATATTTTGAGTAATGTAGTCCTAGATTTGACTAAAAAACCTCGTATATCAAAACGAAAATATCCTTTGAAATACCACACAGTCGGGCTTCCAGCAAAAATCAATGTAGATGAGAGTTCACAGACTAATGCTAAATTAACTGATCACTCTCCCCGAAAAAGAAGACTGAGGTCTGAAAAACATAATATACTTCCAAATACCCTATAATATAATAATTGTATTATTTTACCTGTAGGTAAATCAACAACAATTGTTGCACGACCAGTGATGGCGTCTGTCTTACGAGCGACGACAGCAAATACTAAATGCTGGTTTGTTTCCAAGATATCTTCCGGTATTCCGTTTGTTGTAATCACTACTATATCGTTGTTGTTAGTGACGTTAAACCATAAATTATAATCTAAAAAAAATTAAAAGAAATAATAAAAAGGCAATGTTCTTCTTACAGTATAATACAATTATAGTTTCTAATTGAATAGTATAATGATGATTTATAGTACAAATGAGCATAAAAGTCAATAATTTTACCTCCTTCCAATTCAAAAGATACAGTGTCATCGAATCCTTGAGACAAAAATATTTCCCGTTCAAATTGCAATTCACTGTCCTCAGTATAAACTGCTCTGTAAAATGCTTCCGAAAATACAGGCGGTATGGGTGCTTCAGGTTTTATAATATCAATTATGACAGTGGATGTAACAGGAACAGCTCTTTCTCTTCGAGCATTCAGCTCGAGTGCTATGAACTTTGAATTGATAATTTCTGGTGGTAGAGTATTAACCAGTGAAATAGTCACTGTGTTCAAGATGTTGTTGTCTACTTGAAAGTAATTTTGATATTCTACGAAAAAAAAAACAATTTTATTAAAAAAGTAGTAAAAAAAAATATTAATAAAAAACACAATGAAAAGATCATCACTTACCAGAGTTTAGTGAAAAAATTACATCAGTTGTGAAGCCAACATTAAGTTCAATGTTTTCTATTACTAGATCGTCAAGATTTTGCAACGAGCCGGTGTAAATATTTTTCGAAAAAGATAGTGCTGTTGGTTCAGTCAATTCTGAAAATAAGGTTAGTTTGTTTGTTCTAGTTCTTTGTAATAGAACACCGGATATTTGTAATCCCAGCAAATAAGGGGAATTGAGCGAAGTCAAACATTGCTATTTAGAACGAATAAATCGGTATAATAATAAAAAAAAAGATTATGCCAAGTGGGCTATGCCAAATAAGTTTTGGAGGATTAAGATTAGGCCAGTTGGATGGAAACCCTCACAAGAAATATAATTGGTTGTCTTATGGGTCCACAAGCCACTGAGTCTTTGGAAACACACCTCTTGCATTCAAAGATTATCCGTGCGTCTCTGAATACTAGATAGTAATCTAGCACTGTCATCTACCGACCTTATCTTACTAATAATAAGCTGTCGAATCGTCTCTTTCACCGCCTTAAATGCATTGCAAGATTAAAGTGAAAATTTTTGTGAATTAAACTTACCACTTGGAAAACTGACGGATATGGCTGCCCTTGCTCCGACGGTCAGAGGTTTATCAGCTATAATGTTAAATACTAATACTTTTTCATTGAAAATCAATTCTTCAGGTATCGCGCTTCGTATTGATAATTCAACACTGTGTCCAGAAGGGACAATAGCGAAATGTTCAGCATGTTCTGAAAATATTATTTTTTATAGTAAAATGATGTGTATTTTATTATCTAGACCAGATTTTTACTAAAGACTAGTACCAATTTTTACGAGGACGATACTCGGAGCAACAGTTTTATTAGGGTATTTTTTTTTAAGTTTACCTAAAATAATCTCAAATGTTCAACGTGGACGGAAACGAATACAATTAAACTTACCTCCAGCAATGCGAAAAGATACGGTGTCGTCGTAACCTTGAGTCAGGAATATACTGGGAACGTCAAAACTTGTTGGCGTAGAATAAGTGACGTCGTATATCTTTTCATTAAACACTGGTGTTGATATGTCTTCCTTTATTATTTCGAGCAATATTGTCGTTGTTGTACTTATTGCATGGGGTGCGGACGCCAAAAGAGTTAGAAGCAGATTTTTATTTTCCAAAATGACAGTCTCTGGTAATTGTTCCGACAGTTGTATATATACTGAATTCTGGTCTCTTGTAGGTTGGAAATACGATTCAAAATCTGCAAGTCATTCGTTTTTTAACACTTTTATAATAAATGATAGGTATATCTTTTTCGTTTGAGATACCTAATTAAATACTTACATTGATTTTTGGCTAAACTATATAGATAAGTTAAATACCCAATGACATACCTCCTGACAATGTAAGCTCTATGTCATCAGCATACCCAGCACTAATGGTAATTGGTCCAAGAATCAAATTATTGTCTTGAATAGTTCCTCTATACGTTTCTTGTAAGAATTTTATTTCTCTAGCTGTAAAAACAATAAATCATTTTTTAGTCAGTTCAAATTACGATCAAATTGATTTGTCAGTTTGACAAACACTAGTCAAATTTTTCGCAACAAAACAAAACATAGCAGACGGTCAAATAATTTTGATAAACACGAAAATTTGACAAATTTTTTTTAGAAAATTGTATCGTTATTTTATATTTAGGCAGTATTTTAAAGGTAAATGTTACCTCCTGGTAAACTGATAGAGACGGCAGCATTTGCACCAACGGTCCTTGGTTTGCTTGCTACTATTGTTAACAGTATAGGCCCAAGAGGGAAAAGTACTGCGGGTACACTTGATGCAGTTATTTGGATATTTGGTCCAGTCGGAATGAGTTGAAAATATTCATTGTGGTCTGAAATATAACATTTGAATAACTTTAATATTGAGTTAAAGTTACAATATAATAAAAAGAACTTTGATATAAAACCAACTTCAAAAACTTATGATAAATTTTAAATAGAAAAGTATTGGAAAAAATTAACTCGGCCACAAGTGAATTCTCAGATCACTTGTGGCCGAGTTAATTTTTTCCAATACTTTTCTATTTAAAATTTATCATAAGTATAAAAATAGCATTAAAAATACAAAAAATCAAAAATCATAAACAACTTCAAAAAGTTAAAAATATGTGATTTTTGAGTCAGTTCCAGCTAAGGCATCGACATTGCAGTTCTATACTTAAAAGGTTATTGCTATTGCTGGCACCGACTTCAAAGGAATTAAAAGATTTTAAGTTCCTTCACAATTTTATTTACTAGGTAGTTCTATTATCCTTGAAAAACCCTCTTTCAAACAAAAACATTTAATAATAAATTATCTATGACCATAATCTGCGATAATATATTGAGTAAATCATCCGCAAATATAATGGTCGATCATCCGTAAGTAAAATACTTGAATACTACGGAATCGATTTAAAAAATCACGCTATATAGCGAATACATTATATAATAAAATGAGATTTAATGACGTTTGCGTCATTTTATTTCTGGCGTCTGCGACTAATCATTATATATAATATTTAAAATTACATGCCGAATGGAGTTTTGTAGTATTAAGATGGTAAGAAAAATAAAATGTAATATTATATTGAAAATAACCTATTATATAACCGGGATCAGTCGAAGACAAAATATGTGAAACTTGTAATAACCTGTGCAATAAAGAAATGCCTTCTGGCTTGTTGCCAGCAAAAAGTTACGTGTTGAAATTGGTTAGTCTGCTTCAGGAATTATTAATATTCAGAATTTACACTCAAAATATAGACACATGATTTTAGTTGTTTCGTTGTTTGGTCCAGGTATTGTTTTATTAAACAAAACAAATTCTTATGTCAACTAGCTTACTGTAAACCTGCTTCCATTTTTTAAACCTGAATAACAAATTCGTCGTTCCTATGTTGGTCGAACTGACCAAAATATTACAAAATTGCAGTTGTTACAGTCATATGAGTACATTTGTCAACACGTTCAAGCCTGTTAGTTTTCACAGGTGTGCTAAATTTATAGCCTGCTGCGCTTTCAGTAATTTACAAAAGTTGACGGGAGGCAACATTTATTCGTTCTGTAAAAGCGACAATTTCCATTTTTTGTATTCACTCACTGTAACATCAACCACTATTTAGACGGGTCAGAACATGTACTTAAATACACTTTTTAATGTATTTACAAAATCAAGTCGAAACAATAACTTATGTAGATTAAAAAAATAACATACGATTATGTATGGTAAGATCGTGCGACTACAGTAAAAATTATCTCACCTCCTTCTAATGTAACATCAACTGTATTATCATATCCTTGCACTATTATGATTGTCTCTATGCTCAATCCGTTCACAGGATCATAAGAACCACTATACATAGCGCGTTCGAATGATGGTGTTGTGGTATCATTTCTAATAATGTCTAACGTAACTGTGGTTGATGCCGAACTGCGACTATTAGAAGCGACTACCAATAGATTTATAAACGAATTTTCTGCAATAATGTTTGCATCAAATGGTAACATTGATAGTGATATTCTATTCCCGTTGACTGTATAGTCGAAGTAGCTAGAGTGCTCTGAAAATAAAAAAATATAAATAAATAAGAGTTTCGGGTGTTTCGTTTTGGTCATTTACTAAATTGAAAGTTTAAATTACCATGTTGTATTTCAACAGTGATAACATCATTCTCGTAGCCTTGTCTTAAAATCAAGTCTTCAAGTAAGAGCACATTATCAGTGATATCTCCCTTATAATTGATTTGTTCAAATTCCAGCAGAGTTTCTGTAAAAGATAATAGACGTGGATTTTTGTATACCGCATTATTGTTAACTACCTATACTTACTTGAAAAATTAAAACATCATATTTTGTAACAGTATTTTTACCTGGAGGTAATGAAATGGATATAGCAGCAGTAGCTCCAACAGTTCTGGGTTTTGTTGCTTCGATGGTCAACAATATTTGCTGCTCTCTGAACAATTCGGACGGAAGCGTGGTAACAATTAAATTTGAATTTGGTCCATTTCTAACCAGTTGGAAGATTTCTCTGTGATCTGTATTGAAACAAAAATAAAACCTAGTAGGTAGCTTAAAATTTATTAACATGTTAGTTCAGTCAAAATTATAGCAAAAATCTTTGGAACATCAGAGTTTGCTCTAATAAACTAATGTTTTGTCAAATATTGAACTTTATCGTGAACAAACAATTCAAACTTGAAGTTCACTGACAGCAAATACTATGATAACGAAAACGAACTCTAGATATAACAAGCTACGAGTACAAGGGATCTAATTAATATAATATGAAAATAAAATATTGCTAGTGCCGCAGTAAGCATAACAATGTTACCTCCACTCAAAGATATTTCAACGGTGTCATCGTAGCCTTGTATTAATGTTATTTCTTCTAACGTTAATCCATCGTTAATATCGTATCTGCCGGTATACAACGATCGCTGAAACACTGGCGTCTGGCTGTCATCTTTTATGATTTCAAGGGTCACGACAGTGGATGCGGAGCTAACAGCAGTTGACGCTATAACTTTTAGGTTTAGGAATGTATTCTGCTGTATGATATTGATGTCTAGGGGTGTCATAGTAATGGTTATTCTGTTCACATCGATGGTATACCCGAAATTGGAGGCGTAATCTAAAAAAAATCATTGTTGTGTTAAAGTTTGTAAAGGACAACGAGCTATGAACATTTAACGTGTCAATGCCCCGAAAAACAACACTTGAGTTGCACATTATAGTGATTATATAATTAATTTCCTATAAACTCACCGCTTATTATTTCAACTGACACAGCTTGATTTTCATAACCTTGTGATAAAACCAGATTCGAAAGTTGCAATGCATTGTCTTCTATAATTCCTACATGTATAGGATTTTCAAATTGCAGCTTTATTTCTGTAAATAAAACATTAAATAATATTCTTTACAATTGTATTTTTTTATTAAAGAAGTTTGATGTTGATATCATAAAGTAGATTGTAGAGTCTTGGTAATAAAGATGAATAGGAAATAGAAAGGAGGTAGGTTTAAATAATTAATAAGGTTAAATTTAAAATTTATAATAATTAATATCAGACTAAAAAAAGGTTGTGCTAGCAAAGGCATAGATAGTAAATTCATTATACATTGCACTTCTATATTTTTAGATTTTATGCCTTGGCTGGTGCCAACATCTAAAAGTTTAGCAAAATAGTTCTTGCTATTTTTTTCTGACGATTTTTCATCGTGAAGTGATACAAACCTTCTGGTAATTGAAGAATAACAGTAGCACTTGTACCACTTGTATATTGTCTATCAGCTCTAACAACTAAGAAAATCTTTCTCAGCGACAGTACTTCAGGTGGTAAGGATTCTCTAACCGTTAGCGCCACACTATTGCCATTTGGTACGGTTTCAAAGTAGTTTGAATGTTCACCTAAAACGAAGAATATTAACATACAACAACAAGGTATGTCCTCGTATTTATTTATAATTATTATTTGATCATCACTATGGTAGGGGGTTTCTTTGCCGGTTTTCAAGGAGTCGTCTACTCAGAAGTCCTGGGTTCGATTCCCGGTAGAGGCAATTGTTGGATACGAGAATTCGAAACCGAGTCATGTTGGGTACCCCAAGTTTTTTATATACCACCTACCGATAATTATAATTTATTCTATCCCATTCATCCCATTGTTACTCTAATATCCCATAAATAATAATCGTAATAATCCCTCGGGATGAGAGGGGGTAGTGCTATTCTAAGCCGACACTACACAGCTAGCCGACACTACACAACATAATATCCCATAATGTCCAATAGTCAGTGCTACTTTGGTTTTAGGCCGTAAGAATCCCAAAACGGTAAGAAATATTTATATTTATTTATTTATAAAAATTGTTTATTTATTTATTTTAATTATATATTATCAGCAGTGGACGACGATGGGCTGATGATGTTGATGATTATAACGAAGACGAAACGGTGACTGGAACAATCGCGGTTTATTGTGATATTTATAAACAGACATTATAGATATCAATAAACGTCGCATCGAATAACTGAATATAAATTATCATATCATAAACTCGGGACAAGCTAATGTATACTGAATTGCCTCTTACCTGTGCCCAGTGAAAATTGCACTTCTTCGTGGTAGCCTTGCCGCAGTGAAATTGGTTCTTGTAGAATAATTCCACTGTTTTCTGTATTTAAATCAGCCATATAAAAAGTCTGTGTGAATACTAGCTCCTCTGGTAATTCGAAAGAGCCATCACTTACAACTCTTATTGTAGCTGTTCTTGAACGGCGTGGATCATTGGTTAGGTCTACGTCCTGAGAAAAATGTTCAAAGGATAGATCATTTCAAAGGCAACTTCATGTTATTAATGTTATTACATATTTTCTTACCGTCGCTCTTATTGTAAATTCGATGGGTTCCGGTATATTCCTAATGAATGTAGTTGTGGTTAAAGATGCCCTGAATTCTTTGGCCACTGTTGACGATGCTTCATCATAATCTATTTCAAAATACGTGCTGTCAAAAATTTCAAAATCAATTCTTTGCGTCGTGAGGTCAATATCTCGGACTGTTAGTGGAAGGAAGTTCGTGATATGGTAACCTGGTGGCAGGGGAGGCATTACTGTAAATTCGAATATGTCGTCTGGTCGAAATATTGGGTCATTATTGTTCGTGTCCTGCACCATGATGAAGAATACCTGGAAATAAGATTATTTGTGTTAACTAACTGAACTGAATCTGATATTAGTATAACAAACTGGTTTTCTATCCGCGACTTCGAACGCATGGAATTCGGTAAAATCGCGAACCCTAAGAGTGCGATAGTCATCCCAAGGATGACTTCAAATTTTCGCGTCAAAGGTGACCTCTGCCATTCTGGCAGTTCTAATTGATCACTGCCAAAATTCATCAGAATTGGTTTAAAGGTAACAGATGGACAGATAGACAGGCCTTTGCGATTATAATATACGATAAATAGTATGGAATGAGTTTGAACATGTATATATTTCTGCTAATATGTACAATCTGGTCGGTTTCAAGTTGAGATTGTGTCAAATTCAGTTAAATTCAAAGCAAAATATTCATACAAAATTTATATTAGTCAGGTGAGCTCGGCGGGGTATCGGGGGGAGGCGAGGGATAGTGTGCCGGACTCTTGAGTCCGGTATTCTAGGTGAGTCCAGCATAACCACTCGGTATGCGTAAATGCATTCACCTCACTCAAAAAAAAAAAAAAAAAAGGTGAGACGTTCTAACGTGACATTCTCAATGATTCAAAAACCGACCTTTAATCGAAGTTAATATGTTACCCATTTCTATTTCAAAGCTAACACTTATCCATTTTTAGGGTTCTGTAGCCTAATGGCAAAAAACGGACCCCTTAAAGATTCGTCATGTCTGTCTGTCTGTCCGTCCGTATGTCACACTTTATTCCAAAACTATGAGGATTACTCAGTTAAAACTTGGTAGGAAGATGTATTCTTTAAACCGCTTTACGGTTTTTACACAAAAAAGGGGGTTCCCATACATGGAACTAAACAATTTTTTTTTTTCAATTAACCTATACGTTTGGGGTATCTATATATAGGTCTTTAAAAATTACATTAAAGTTTCTTAAACGATTTTTTCTCAAAGTCAACCGTTTGAAAGATATACACTTCCAAAGTGGTAAAATCTGTGTCCCACCCCCTCTAACTTTTAAAATATGAACGTGAAAAATCTTTAAAACATATATATGCCGTAGATCTTTATAAAAACTTTCAACGAAAATTGGTTTAAACGAAATATATTTAGCAGTTTCAGAGCTATAGTACATTTTCCAAAATTCATACAAACACTATGAAAAACAAAGTTATTTTTGCAAACGAAAAATGTTGGGTAGGTGTAGGTAATCGGATAGTCAAGTGAATACCTAATTTAATATAATAATAATAATAATAATAATAATAATATAAACTTTACTGCACACGATACAAAACATACATATACAGAAAAATTACAAAAAAGAGAAACCCGCAATAGGCGGCCTTATTGCTACTTAGCAATCTCTTCCAGGCAACCTTGGGTGAGAGACGGATCCCTTCATGTGCGAGATTGACTAGCACTTGATGAAAATATTAACTTACGCCAGTATACCTACATAATGTTATTAAATATTCTGTGTTTTTGTAATCATTATAAATCTGCGTTTATTATTTACTATATCTCTATTTAGATAATATATCAAGATGTTATTAAATTTCTTTGGTTGTAATGTCTTCTAAATTTTAAAATTGATGATGCCTTTATAAATACTTACCAAACTAGGGGTACTTCCTGCACACTCAAATGTAACTGTAATTGTCATATTGAGTGCAGTTTCATATTCCTCGTAAAATCTGAAATTCTCGTTTGTCCTGATCTCGAAGGTGGAGTCTATCAAGACTGCATCCAAATAGGGTCCATTGTTTAACGTGGTCGATGAAGCGACATTTATTACCCCTGTAATTTTTTCAAACCAAATTAAATGCTTATGATAAAATTTAAATAGAAAAAAAATATTGGAAAAAAACAACTCGGCCAGAAGTGAATTCTCAGGTGGGGCTCGAACCCACGACCTTTGGAAATCCCGTCCAATGCTCTAGCGGTTGTCGGTTGTCCAAAACAAGTCTCGGTAGCTCAGTGGATCGCATTGGACCGCGTTTTTTTTATTTATGTTTAAAAGTTATCTGTCACTCTTCTTTTGATTGCAACAATTGACGGCTCGCCGACGGAAAGCTTTTCGTGCTATGATTTTCTAAGATTATAAACGAGGGTTAACTTTCAAGGAATCTCAAGAAAATTTGCAAGCTATTTTTGGGGAAGTTACTCCTGCGTTAGCAACAATTACTTATTGGATTCTTAAATTTAAACGTGTTCGAGAGAACTTAAACGATGACCCCAGACTCGGCCGACCACCAACTGCAGTAACTCATGAAAACGTCTCGTCAGGTTAGAGTGGCTATTGCGAGAGATATAATACATAATATAGAATAGACATAATACACATCGAGAGATACAGGCTGAACTAAACATTGGATCACAGGCAGTTTACATCATCCTGCATGAACACCTTAAAGTTAGGTAGCTTGCTTCGCGATGGATACCTCATTCTCTCACCGATGAGCAAAAATGCAGTCGTGTTGATTGGTGCAAATTTATGTTAGAAAAGTGCGAAGGAGGAACTTCGCAAAACGTATCCTACGTTCTTACAACTGACGAATCATTGATATATAGCTACGATAAAAAATGCTTCGTGGGCGAAAATTTTGCACTACAGACGAGGCCATCGAAGAAATTCGGCGGATATTTTTCGACCTCATGAGCAAGGCACGTTTTTTAAATGTTTTGAATGCTGGTTCATCCGAATGCATAAGTGCATTGTGATTGGAGATTTTGAAAAGTTGTAAATACTCTTTTTTTATATTCTAACTATTTTCACTTTACTATTTTTGGAACAGCCTACGTTTAACTAAATAATGTTATTGTTCTCTCATAGCTGTATATGTGGTTAGCTTCCGCCCGTGGTATCACCCGCGTGGTTACCGTTCCCGTGGGAATATTGGGATAAAAAGTAGCCTATGTTACTCTCCGCCTTTTCAACTACCTAACTCTGAGCCAAAAAGTCGATTGGTTGCTTAACTAAGCAACCAGTCGACTTATTGACGTTTTCGCATTTATAATATTATTATTTGACGTTGACGACCTCCGTGGTAGAGTGGTACGTACATCGGTTTCAAGGTATCGTCTACTCTGAGGTCCCTGGTTCAAATCCCTTTAGGGGCAAATGTTTGTATGATGAATACCGAGCATTTGTACCTGAGTCATGGACGTTTGTATTTCTACACATAAATACTTATATATGTAAAATATTTATTTAGTGTAAGAAATATTTATTTATTTCCTTGAGGATCCCATTCACCGAGTATCTTTTTTCGGAGGATCCCGATTTGTCTTCTTGAACTTAATCTATACTATGTTCGCATTCGGGACCCTCCGGGACAGGATCCTCGGGAATGGGATTTTCAGGGAATAACCCAACTTGGGGAACTTCCCTGTCGACCCGTGGAGTTTTTTTCGTAAAGTAATAATATTAAAGAAATAATTGTGATAAAATTGATTTCATAAACTATTAATGTTATACAATAATATGGGATACAAACCTAAAATATCTGTAGTGCTCCTTTGGAGGAATGCTCCTTCATGTGTGTCCAAGACTTCAGCTGTCTGGATCAGATTCCAATTATTCACAAGCTCCATTGAACAGCCTGTAATTTTTTTAAGTTTCAGTCATTAAGGTGTTGCAAATATTTTTTTATGAACAACGGGGAGATTCTTAGCCTTCGTCATACCGGATAATAAGTATTGATAATGCTGAAGATGGAAACGAGCATCTTCTACCGGAATCCTCAACCACTGAGGAACTATGGCTATCTTATCTTACTACCAGGACACAATAATGCTGAAAACATTGTTGTTATGGCGTCAGACTTAGATAAGAAGTTTGGAGCTAGCCAGATGGGCTTACAGCAAGTCCTACCACCAACCAAATCGAATACAATATATAACCCCAATGGGAATTGAACCCGGGGACCTCTGGGTCTGATATCGGTGGCTGTAACCACAATACTGCAGAGGCGGTTAAATATTACACCAGTAGTGAAATGCGTAGTTTAAAAATAATTCAAATGTAACTATTCTTATTATGTACTTATAATATCTATAAGCTGTTCTGTCAACATTTTTGCTATACCTAAACGGTCACTATCGAATTTTGCCATTGTACGCTTAGTTTGCAAAATAAACATTTGATTTGATTCGAAGATTAATAAAAGTTATAGAATTGAATTAGCACCTATTGGAATTCGGGCCCATGTAAAAGCGAATAAACATCAACTTTTCGTTTGTAATGTTTCAACCGCCTCTGTGGTCTAGTGGTACAACCACCGGTATCAGACCCAAGGGTCCCGGGTTCGATTCCCAGCGGGGGTACATATTGTATTCGGTTTGGTTGGTGGTAGGACTTGTTGTAAGCCCGCCTGGCTAGCTACCACCATCTTATCTAAGTCTGACGCCATAACAACAATGTTTTCAGCATTGTTGTGTTCCGGCAGTTCGAGATAAGATAGCCAGGTCCTCAGTGGTTGAGGATTCCGGGAGAGGCTCGCTTCCATCTTCAGCCTTATTAATACTTAACATCATGTATGATGAAGGCTAAGAGTCTTCCCGTCATTCATAAAAAATAAAAAATAAATGAAGGTCAATTACCTACCTACAAAGAGTAATATATAGTATTTTATTTAAATGATAAATTACTTCTATAATAATTTATAATTTAAATAAAATACTAATTAATGTTTTATTATCTGTGATATAAAAGGTGTATATCACAAATAATAGACCATCACCGTAAAAAAACTATATTGGTCAACCGGGAAGTTTCCCGATTGTATATAGTTTAAATTTTTTTGTACATCGGTGAACTTATTCATTTGTTATTTCAAGCTCACCTTATTATTTTCATATGTCAGAAGGGTCATAGAGAAGAAACTAAAACTCGTTCAATAGCAAAAGCGGATGTTTGATCGTTCTTCATGCATTGCATTTTCATTTCATTTCCTCTGCAGTATGGACGACGAAACGTAGTGAAATTAAGTTGATTGAGAGACAAAACCTAGTTATTATCTACACTCTTTTAGTAGAAGGTTCATGTTTATGAGCACATGTAGGTAATACTTAATACATAGGTATACAATTACACATAATTATTAAACGCGTAAATCCTATGTATAGGTTAAATTTAGGATACATTTATTCTGGGTTCTGATCCAGAGAATAGTTCTGAATGTCGATATTTTCGCAGCGAAGATTGTTTGCGCAATTTTCCTCAAAAAAAAATAATTACAAGATCTCTATCAGATATACATTGCATACCTACTTAACACTTAATATGATAAATACAACTTATTATATCTCTCTGAATTATGAGAAACTCTCTTTTGCTTATCATTTTTATCACAAGTAACGGAAATAATACGTAGGTATAATTAGTATTTTTGTTTTAATTATTGTTATGAGAACAATAATTAAAGCAAACATACTAATTAATGAAACGGTACCAACGGAAGACCAGCGCTGGCCAAAAGCCAAGCATTATGCTGAGTCGGGGCCGTTTTGGGACAAACCGTGTTTTGTGTTTCTTTTCTTGTGTTTGTCCTAAATTTTATTTTCTTTCTTCTTTCTACTTTCTTACTTAAGTAGTGCTATGTTATTTCATGTACTACTTACGTAGAGTTGTGTTACTATTAGATAAAATACTAATAAACAAATACACAAATGGGTATCATCTCAAATATGAATACATCAATTAGAATTTAAATTTAAGGTCCTTAAAACTACTTATTTATATATTAATTAATTTAATTGTGAATGCAATGTAAAAATTCAGCAAACAGTCGACTTTATGCCATTTGGCAGTCATTCGGTAAGAAGTGGGAGTTACTGTGTCGGCTATAACAGTAAAAATAACTATCTAAAATTGCACAACAAATATAAGTAACATTACCTTCTATATATTTTTAATAATAGTACGATATTTAATCTATTTTTCGTTGTTTAAAACAAAAATATTGGAGCATTTCATTCGGTTTAGTCTTGCACAAGCATTGAAATGAATATGAGTTTAAAAAAACGTAATAAATATGTACTTACCATAGCTGACTGCTATTAGAGCGCAAAAACTCAGCAAACCGAGAAATTTCTTAGTCCCCATGTTTTTTATTATTTTAGTTCAGTCCAATACTCACAAATAACAATCATACTTGTTTATCAACGGTTACTGACGATTTAGTACAAACTATCACAGTAGTTAGTGTTAAAACCTAAGTATTTGCAATTTCACTGAGGCCACCAATAGATAGAACAGTTTACTACAAAAAATATGCCACCAGGAAAGTAAGGTTGATGTAAATGACAAGACCGAACTGAGCAAGTATTATACTAAATAAGTAGATTACCATATCTATTGATAAGTACAAAGAGAAATACAATGATTAATGTGCTATTATCGAAATTATTACTATGATAAGCTTTACTTAACAATATAGAAAAAATGCGCAATGATAAGAAATAATAATAATTACTTTTACAGAAAAGTACTTAGCACGTCAAAACTGACGTATGTTTTAGACTTGTCTAATATACCAACAACTTGTTTGTATGTTGGTATAAGTAGTAGACAAGTCTAAAATATTGTTGGAGTTGGTTCAAAGGTTAACTAGACTTATAAACAAAGGATTTAAGATTCAATTGTTTGGGCTTAATAATGCGCCTAGTTGTAACGACAAATTCAGTAGGTACTTATCAAAGAGGAAATAAAGTAAGTTAGAAAGACAAAATTTATCTTTATCTATGTTCAAGATAAAGATAAATGTGACAAGTGTGACAAGATTAAATAAAATTATCGAAATGAAAATATAATGCAAATATTTTTTTAACAAAAACTAGAACTATGCTATTATGAAATATAATACTTTTTTAAAATAATAATATAAGACATACTTGTGAGAATAAAAACCAAACGTCTGTCTTTAATTTAATCAATTAATTAGTAAATTTTAAATAGAAAAATATTGGAAAAAAATAACTCGGCCACAAGTGAATTCTCAGACGGGAATTCACTTGTGGCCGAGTTATTTTTTCCAATATTTTTCTATTTAAAATTTACCATAAGTATAAAAATATCATTGAAAAATGCAAAAATTACAAAATCATAAATCAATTAATTAGTCTTAAATACGTCTACTTTTTTTTAAGAGCTAAGTCTTTTATTACACCATCAATGTCTATAGCATCACACACCTCTTGCTCTATAGACAAGATAAATAGCCTAACTAGTCTTAAAGTACTTATTGTTGATCATAAATAATGTTTAATCAACTTCAATTTGGAAAACTTCTCTCACAGCTGCTGGCATTGCTTATGGCAACTGTGAAAAATTCTCGTTGATTATTAGTCATAAACAATACAAACACAAAATAAAATACGAGGAATCCCCGCAAGTCAGTATAAACGGTGTTGCCACAGTCGCTTTATGATATCGTTCAAAGAAAGGGGATTCCCAATTCTTCATAGAATAAGTAATGAAAAATCCCCTGCTCTTTTCAATCGGTCCGAATTTGTAGTTGCGATAAAAGTAATGTGTTCAAAAATAAAAGTGAAATGGTTCAAATATTTTTATTATTTATTGTAAAATGTTGCCGTCTCCTAGAAAGTGGCGCACGGGGCGGGCTGCCCTGCCACAGATGTGAACTATTACAAAATCAGTACAAACAAACAAATTACAAAACCAGTACTTACCTCTAGCACGAAAAAACATCGAGGACGCATCGACAAAAAATGTAAGTATGACATATTGAGCAGCGTTTCTACCGGACGTAAACGGAACTTCATTTTCCTATACCTACATTTTTGACGGTACGTGCTCGATCGAAGTTCTTAGTGCTAGAGGTACAGTTCTGAATATCAGAGTAAAAACTTTTCCTAGATAAACTTTTTAGAATGATAGATGCTGTAACATTAATTTACCATTAGACTTTATGATTCGTGCCGTTAGCTGTTAGTTCAAACTTGGCGCAAACTCACTTCCTTAAAGGTCTTTTTACAAACGACGGACGGAACGGAACGGAGGCGGTATATGCGTTTGGGGTTAGAGGTTATTTGTTTGTATGTATGTCTGTTACCATTTTCCTAGGAAACGACCGGGCCGATTTCGATGCGGTTTTTTGCATTCAAAAGATTTCATTTCAGAGCAGGTTCTTAGACATGTTTTACGGAGGTAGACCACCAGGGGGCGCAGCAGCAACCAGATAAGTTGGCATTTTAAGAGTTCTCAAAAACTACTAAACCGATAACGTTGCCCTTTTATGCATTCAAACGGTTTAATTTCATTTCATCAGTGATGGGGTTTGGGTTTGATTGGTGCATGTACTTGGATAGACGTTACGGTGACAGCTCACCAGGGGGCGCTGTGGTAAACATTTATTGTTCAAACCAATGTTGCCATTTATCTCTAAAACGACTAGCCAGATTTTGATGCGGTTTTCAGTGATGGGTTTTGATGATTACAGGTAGCCTACGTCTTTCTGACAGCTCCAAACTTTTATTACATTAACTAATTTACCTAAATCGGTTCAGCAGTTTATGTGTGGAAAGATAGATAGACAGGCAAGAGCACAGAACTAAAGAAAGAAAAGTTTTTCTGTGTTCTGTGGGCAAGAGTATATGGCATGGATCAATCCTTATTTCTCCTTACAAATCCTAGAGAAGGCAGGTTTATTTCATTATGAACAAACAAGTCTGATCATAAATTTTATTTGAAATATGTGAATTACTTAATTTTATTGATATTTTCATGCAATCATCATAAGTTCGTCATGATTGAATTTACTGTCCGATTATTTAATTTTATCATTGATAAAACCATATTGGCTTTTTGATTATACGCCGCTTCGATAACGAGTTTATAAAGAGAAAAGGAAATGTTGTATGGCTACTTTCATTAAAATATTTTTTTTTTTCATTTGACATAATTTTTATTGTTATTTGCTAGCAAGACACTGGTGTCCAGAGAGCAAAGAAATATCTAATGTGTCTCATCACTCGGAGATGGATGGTAATGAACACTTAATGCCAAGTATCGACAGTGGTGACGTCATGATTTTGCTCCATACTGTCTTGAGGTTTTCTGTTGACCGATACATTGAGAGCTAGAAGCTGCTGGATTGGTAGCCTGGGGGAGAGGTTCACCATGCTGGCCCATTGACCAGCACACAGTTCTGGAAACTTGAGTTTTCTGAGAAAATGACCCTCGAGAAACCAAGGAGATGTGCAAGTCGGCGAATAGTCCCATATCTTCATCTCATTCAGGCGTACCCATCTAAAACAAATTTTGTATAAGAAACATAATTTGAGAAAAAATAGTAAAGAATCAGTACATATCTTCTTGAGGAAATTCAGTTCTTAATCTTTTGATCTATATAGTTATTATGTTAGTTATATTTTACAGTTTTTTTTTATATCAAAACACGCGGCTATTTCCCAAAAATATTGAATGATTCGATTATGAATTACTTTTTTTTTAAATTCGATGACATTAATACATTTTAAAACGCTACTTGTAAGCGCATGTTACAACATGAGTTTCAAGTAGCGACACTAAAAGAACACTTATAGAATGAAAAATGTTATCAGACGATAATTTAACACTTGTTGAATTAAACACTTGAGCAATTGCGCAAATTGTTTTTAGTTTTCTAATCAAAAATTTTTTTGCTGTCGGACTTAATTAAAATCCTGAGTTGCTAAAATACGTCAAAATGTTACCGATTTTCTATTAAGTTTCTGAAGGATTGTAATGATCACCAGAGCTTAACAATGATTGTAACATAAAAATTTATTGTTATGGGATTAGGTAAATGAATTATAGTCTGTTATAGTAAGTACACATTTTACTGGAGCATTAAATTTAATACAGTATAATGTTGATCAATAAAACCTTTCATTAAGGAGACCATAAAAAATATACTTGAAGGGCTTTAAATCTGTTCAATTTGTTCATTTTTGGCCAACCAGTGGGTTCAATTTGCGTGCAACTCAGGCAAATTATCAAACATCTAAAATTTATCTTTGTACAAATCACAATTTTACTATCTCGCCGATAATTTGTATATATCGTTAATCTTGATTTTGTTGATGGTAAAGATATGACTACGTTAATCTAGAAAAAAATATACGAAAAACAAAAATCAAACAGTGAAATGCACAGCTAGCTAGCCCGTACGGTGGCATTTCGAGGCAGTTTTCGTTTCCAAGCCACCAAGTGCTGGATTGACTTGCCACCGCCTATTCGGAACCTAACTTATAAATATACATTTAAACTTAAAACTAAAACTCACTTCACATTTGCTTACATTACAGAAGTTAGGTATCCCGACTGGGACGTAGTTTTGGATAGATCTGGTCCCGCGATTCAAATCCGTATACATATAAATTGAGTTACTTGTTGTTTGTTATTTCTATAATTACTCAATGCAATTCCTATAAATCTTACTAATGCGCTATTTTCTTATTATTATTTTTTAAATATTTATTGCCTTATCTATTTAATTACAATTTTAACCTATACAATACACAAACATCGATATTCACAGTTTGATGCTCATCCTAACCAATAACGCAGTTGCTGTGCTACCCGTGTTACATCTGAATAAGGCTGAAAATCGGTGTTTTGCCGACAGGTAAAATTTCACAAACCGAGTCCTGGCCCTTTTTGCTGCTGCACACACGTGGATTCTCTTATTTCTTCTTTCTTTGTCAAATTTTCATTCGTAATGTAAGAAATTTCTGTCATCCTAATTATTTGTTTGTCTGTTATTTTTTTTAATATGTAAAGTTATATGTATAGGTGTGTGTTGTTAGCTAATAAACTCTTTATCTATCTATCTAGCTTAGCCTTCTCAATGGAATCAGTGAACAGTATTTTATTGTGTTTTTACTATTATTTCGTCAATGCCAATATCCTTTTTTATTTCTTAGCTATAAGCACACTGAGATTTTGTTCAGATTAAGAATATGTCAATATCACTATAGAACTAATGCATTTGTTTTTCGCCATTATCACTGATAACATTTATACAATATCTTCTATATCTCGAATTCATTAGCTGTAATCGTCGCTTACAGATACCAGTTAATTACAATTATTTTTAGGATATGACATCATGACATTGATAAATGGCCATTGATATTTAGGAAGTGTAAGTATCAGTCAAATCCTTATCGTTGTTCGTTATTTTAAAAATATTTTAAATTAAACTCTATTAATAAAAATATTAAACGCTAAATTGACTTTATTTACCTAGTTAGAGTAAAAAAAAAACACTCCATGTCTGGATACTTTTCTCCATACTTTATGAATATATTCCAATATTCCTAAAGTAAATATTTTTGTCAATGCAAGCAAACTGCATCCATATTCGAGGTTAGTATGAATTAAAAGAAACTACACAGATCAAAAATGTCTAGGGATCAACTTAGTTTTAGAGTATCACCGCTATAGAGGCTTATTTGTTTTGGATCGTAGGTAATGATTCTTTTTTGTAAATTTCACTTCCTCAATAAGGCAAATTCGATAAATATTCATTGGATTTTTTTACCCGACTGCATATAACTCTAAGAGTTATGTTTTTCGCGCGTATCTTGTATGTATGTTTGTTTGTTTATTTATATGTAATATTCTTTATTGCCTCTTATCTCTAAAACGACTGAACGGATTTCGATAATTATAACTTTTTAATTTTGCATTTTATAATGCTATTTTTATGTGATAAATATTAAACAAGAAAATATACTAGAAAAAAGCAACTAGTCTCATGTCGCCCTGACGGGATTCGAACCCGCATCCTTGAGAATCCGGCCCAATGCACTAACCAATTATGCTACAGAGACCTATGAGGACACGTCGGATTTTTCTAGTATATTGACCGTTCTACGGTGTTGGCCACAGGGCGACATGAGACTAGTTGCTTTTTTCTAGTATATTTTCTTGTTTAATATTTATCACATAAAAATAGCATTGTGAAATGCAAAATTAAAAAGTTATAATAGATGGCTGTTTCATCTTAATCGATAGTCAAACATCTGTAAAGATGTTTCTTTCGAATGCGAGGATATTTTTCTCTCATTGATAAAACGACGGTGGCCAACACCGTAGAACGGTGAATATACTAGAATAATTCGACGTGTCCTCATAGGTCTCTGTAGCATAATTGGTTAGTGCATCGGGCCGGATTCTCAAGGATGCGGGTGCGAATCCCGTCAGGGCGACATGAGGCTAGTTGCTTTTTTCTAGTATATTTTCTTGTTTAATATTTATCGGATTTCGATAATATCTTAATTATCGAAAGTGTGTGTTCTGTAAGTGATGCTAAAAAATCACCAACATAGCGGCTGTGAAATGCTATTATTTGAAGTGAAAATCTAAAATTGGTTTTAGAATATTTCAATCATCCATCCATCATCAGCCTGTGCACGTCCACTGCTGGACATAAGCCTCTCCTAGCTCACGCCCATTGTGGCGTTCATAGGAGGCTATTAGCCTACTGCTACCACGCTGGCCAGACGGGTTGATAGAGGGTTTGTTTCAAGTTTTCCTTCTCTCGCACAGGTGTTCAATCCGTCAAGCCTCTTAGTCGACTCTTACGACATCCCAGGCATGTAAGGGAGTGGTGACACTTGTATTCTTAGGCCGTCACCACACGGCACAATCGAATATTTCAATATGGGTATCAAATTAAAGAGCTGATCTTAAGGATTTCAAAAAAGTATATCATGACCGATAAATAAATAAAAATATACAAATTAAAAAAAAAAAACCCGCCTCCATCAAAAGACAAGTCAACTAAAAAGAGGTCAATAAGATCAAATATAAAAATATTTTGTTCAACATAACACACAGTTCGATAAGTCGAATCATTCATACATATGTTTACGTACATCTTATGTTTTGGCGCGCACTGTTCATTGAAATAAAACAACTTTTACGGATATCAAACGCGCTATATTTCCACGAACTAAGTTGTAATTGTCCGTATTTTTAGGTTTTTTAGGGGTTTTTTGATTTTCCCGACGTTTCGGCACCTTTACAGCTGCCGTGGTCACGGGATGACTGGCTACTTATAAGTCTACCCTCGAAAAGTTAATTTATTTTCGTTCGGATACGGTTAGACATTTACTATGGCACAAATTATTATTGATTTGATATTTTGATTTAATTGTTATTTTAATTCTTTATTATTAAGAAAAGAGAAAACTAAAGACTCTACTGGCAGTTCACAAATTGGGAGGACCTTCGAAGAAAGAAAACTGCCAAGAAAACTTCGAAAGCGGGCCGACCTCCATCTTTATAAAAAAATATTAAAAAATTAGGATATGTTGTCTCCACCTTTAATTTTTTATATTTATTTATCTACAAAAAGAGCTAACCGTATCTTTGGGTCTTGCAGTGTGTGATTTGGGTTGAGACTTTAAATTATGGATAATAGGGTCCCAAGCTGGTGGAATCTTCCACCCATCATCTCTATTGAAGTTTGGGTATTTGGTAATTTCAATAGCCTCACGCAGCATTCTGGGGATAAATTTTTGTTCCCTGGCGAGGATCTGTGGCTTATCAAACCTGATGTAGTGGGTGGGTCCCTCAAAAGCATGTTCACACACTGCAGACTTGTTATCGCGCCTATTTTTCACGTCAGCTACATGTTCTCTAACGCGGGTCCCTATGCTTCTCTTTGTCTGCCCGATGTAGGAGAGCCCACAGTCACAATCCAGTTTGCACCTGCGACTTGAAAGGGTATGTTGCACTTGACTGGTGGTAGGAATTGGTTAATCTTCTTGGGCGGCTTGAAGTAAGTATTAATAGAAGCACGCTTTAGAATTCTCCCAATCTTGTCTGTGACACCTTTCACAAATGGTAAAATGGCAGGTTGACGTTCTACTGTCATAAAATCAAAAAACCCCTAAAAAACCTAAAAATACGGACAATTACAACTTAGTTCGTGGAAATATAGCGCGTTTGATATCCGTAAAAGTTGTTTTATTTCAATATGTTATTATGTTGAACAAAATATTTTTTTATTTGATCTTGTTTCCATCTTTTTAGTTGACTCGTCTTTTGATGCAGGCATTTTTTTGTAGTAAAAAGTACTTTATCCCTATTGATGTATTCTCCTTTGATTCGCATTTTCTTAATGTTTTCAATACTTTTGCTGTACATGAAACTTCAGATCCTTACGCAGATATGTATAGGGCGTGACAGTCACAGTGCCAAGGATTGCCAGATAGTTTGACAACCGCAAGTTTTGGCATATAATCCAATGTCCTCGATGGCAGCGAAGGAAATAAATTACCATCCATGTATCTGTAAGCATAAAAACAAAAGTTATTAAAAAATACTAGAAAATAAGCATCCAGTCTCCTAATCGTTTAGAACTGACGAAACAAGATCTAATATTCAAATAAACTAAAATTTCAGTAATTTTGAATCAAATTTTTCTACTTATTCCGGATAAAATGCTAATTTTGTTTTTTGTTCTTTAATCTACAAAGGTCTCTTATGTTTCCACGTTATGTGTAAAAACTGTAAAATAAAAACTCCTTTCGACAAAATTTAAAGAAACTAGAAACGGAAAAACTTATGAATAATTATACGTCCAACTCAATGTACACGTCGTTATTATATACAATTGTTAAATTTATTAATGTGAGGCAATGAATCCTGAATGATGTAAGTATTAAAGCTGCAGGTTTATGTTTAGTGTAAAAATATACTCACAGTGTAGTCAAATTTTTCAAAGTAGAAAATGTCTTGAAATGTACTTCATGTAATTTGTTGTCTGAAAGGAGGAGCGACGTAAGATTATCTAATCCGTGAAATGTTGTCACATTCAAGAACCGTAATTTGTTCTTGGACAAATCTAATTTCTCGAGGCTATAACACTTTGAGAATGTCAAGTCTGGTATTTCGACCAAAGAATTTTCTCTTAAATCCAAATTGTGCAACATGTTTAAATTTTCAAATTCAATTCCGGTTAGCTGAAAAAGTGATCGTTTTAGCTTCCTTTACAAGGTGTAACAAACTTTAAGAACAAAATTAAATGTGTTTTTTTACTTACACTCATTAAGTTATTGTTCGATAAATCTAAATAAGTCAAGCAACTCAAACTGTGGAACAAGCGGCCGGGAATATTTTCCAATTTATTTTTGTCGAGCAGTAAGGTTTCCAGTGAAATCAGACTCTCAAAAGCATTCGTAGTTATATTGCTTATGCGGTTATCAGATAACTTCAATATTTGCAGTGACTTTATCACAAAAGTTCCATTTTCGATCCTCTGTATCTTGTTTCTTGAGAGATCTAATATAGTTAGCGAGTCCAAACCCAAAAAACTGTCCGCCGGGACATACATTATTTGATTGTTTGATAAATCGATTGTTTCCAAAAGTGAATTATTGACGAATACCCTTTCCGGAAGTGTAAATAAGTAATTGTTAGAAAGGTCGACATGAAATAGTTTTTTTGTGGAACGGAATGCTTCGCTGTCAATTTCTTCTAAATAGTTTCTTTGTAGACGCCTGTGAAATTAAAATGTCTTTTTAAGGCCTGTTTTGTGGAAATCTTGGAAACGGATTGTAAGCAATTAAAATGTTGCTACGATAATTTGTTACTGTCCAGGTTGTCAAATTACAACAAGAAATATTCTGTTAAAACACTGCGATTAAATAGTGTCACAATGATTTATAGTATTATCTGTAGCCGAACTAGTTGAAACTGAGATCGAAATCGTTCATTGATATGTCTATAGATATTACTTAATGCTTAGCTTATTTTCAGCCAGCTCTATTAGAAGTCACATAATAGTGGCTTAAGAGTTTATCTCTTGTTTATCTTCAACTATCAGTATTCTGTATTTTTTCTTGCTACTTTAATTCGTCAATTGCTAGCAGGACAGCGGTGTTCAGAGAACCATAGAATATCAATAGTGTCTCATAACTCGGGGCCTGAGAGGTTAAATATAAAGAAGAGCCTTATAATGGTAAAATTATATAAAATATATTTTTTAACTGACAATATTCTCAGGTTGACCAAAGAATCAAATATTCCGGACGGTAAGTATTCCACGTGGTTATCGAACATGTCGAGTTCAGCCAGCGAGCGCATGCCTTTGAATGTCGTCTTGTGCAGCGTCCGCAATTTGTTGGAACCCAGGTCCCTGGAATATTGGAACATTGTTTCTAGAAAAGCCGTTTTATCAAACAAAGATTTTGTCAGCTACTGATAATAGACTTAAGACTTGATAAAGGATTCAGATTAGTTGCAATATGGATTTTTTGTATCCTTGAATTAAAATTAGAAACTAAAACGAATAACGATATGTATAAATCTGTGATTCGTAATTTTTGGCGTCAATAACTTATAAAAATTGACAATAAAATATATTAAATAAGTCCAAAAGTGAATGGCGTGTATAAAAATTACGTTTCTTGTCCAAGTAATCTGTATGCAACATAATCATTTAATGTGATGAAATATTTGCTGTTTTTAGGTACTTCCAATAATATGATGACGAACAACATTACACCTAAACGATACGATATTTGGTTACGAATCAGGGAAGTGCGAATATTGTGTGAGATATATGTGAACCATAGTCATGGCGTTTTTGTAAACTTAGGTATAAGAAAGATAGATGTCCTAATACGTTACATAAAACATCTAAACTTTATACAGGTTGGAAAAAAGACGATAGCTAGTGGGAAAATACCCTAAATATTAAATTGTACTCAAAGGAAACATTCCTTTATTTTCAAAAAAAAGTATAATTGCATTAATTTTTTTTTGATAAATCACTTACTTGTACCGGGAATCGAACCGGCTTAAATGAGAAAAATTATATCCTGTTTTTTTTAAGGTACTAATCGATAGCCTTAAGAACAAAGATTTATTTAGCTTAAGTAACTTAGTGTCTTAAATTAATGACAAAGCCAGGAAAGATAAAAGATTCATAGTTCAATACACTTTATTGTATTTACAGTAAGAAAAAACCATAAAAACTGTTCTTAACTTTTTGTTAATTATGTTGATTGAAATGAGAGCATCCATACACAGATTTAATTTTTAGGTAAGTAACTAACATTTTTGGACTAATATTCACCATTAACGACGACGAGAGGCGAGTTCAATTCAATGAATGAATAAGTATGGGCCAATAAAGTTTTTTGGGCAAGTTTTTCAGGATTTGACTTTAATTGTTTTGTAGGCTAAATTGATCTTTATACTTAAGACTATCGATTGGTACCATAAAAGTACAGGATATAATTTTTCGCTTTTAAGCCGGTTCGATTCCCGGATCAAAAATATATGAATGCAATTTAACTTATTTTTGCAAATAAAGGAAAGTTTGCTGTGAGTAAAATTTGCTTACATTAATATTAAGGGTACTTTCCCTCCAGCTAACGACTTTCTCTTTCCGTCCTGTAAAGTAATATCAAACCAAAGCATGAAAACATTATGTACGTTTACTGCTTAGTTAAAATGTTTGAAATTGCTCTTACATCATAAGAAGGTCAGCTGGGACGACCAAGTCCGACGTGAGGCTAGACAGACCCGATCTCCAGCAATTTAGGGAGCGTCGAGAGGCATCGCATTGGCAGACACTTTTAGAACATTGCCGCCATCTCGATTGGCCAAAACTAATTGTCCAAGCTGTGAAAGTAGACGCCCTAATTATCTTTATAGCTTTGAAAAATCTCATGTAATTAAGTTTGTCGAGATCTCTCGATTTGAGACCTTGTTTGATATTCCCAATACTGTGGTACACAAATAGCATAGAACTGAAGTTAAAAATTATACTCATTTCTACATTGTCACAAAGATTTGGTAACGAGTAATTTTGATAAAACTTTGATTTATTCATGTTCTGAAATTTTGTGAATGTGGCGTTTTCACTTAAATACTCATCAGTCACGTCAATATTTTGGCGGGATGGGGATCGAACCTACCAGCCTTTGGTTCATCAATACTTTGATGTAAACTCTATTTGAGGAGCTCGGTGGCGCAGTGGTTCACGCGCTTGGCCTGCGATTGTTGAGATTAAGCAATGAAGGCGGGTTAAGCCGTTGGTCCCGGCTGCATTTGCAGTTTTTTTATCCCACCAGTTAGCATTGGCCCCGCGTCGTGAGTCTTGGCCTATTCTCCTTATCCATCCATAGGGAGGCCAGTGCCCCAGCAGTGGGGACTTATTTGTTTAGAATATCTGCAAGTCTCTTTACCTTCATGTATTTCCTGCATTAATCATTCTCAAACACAAACACATTTTCAATTGCTACCTTCCATTTCTCAAGCTAAGACTTACTAGATTGTTCTATTGCCCGCAGCCGCCTGTCCAGTTGTCTCCAATGAATGTCAGCGCTGCATGAGCTGCGGTTCGGATGTTCTTCTTTCCTGTGACCTCCAGTAAGCATATCGAATACGTCACAGGCTGACAAGCTGCACTGTGTTGCAACTGTCAATGAAACTGGAAAAAGATAGCTAAATAACTATAGCAACAAAAACAAAAGATATCTGTGATTGTTCATACATGTAAATAGTCGAGTGGCTGTGCACTATAAATATTAAGATAAAAACGTAGCGCAAATTACCTACAGTACTTGGTACTGTTGATATTTTCTGACAAGACAAGGAGAAACGAAATTCCGTAATTTCGTCACTCACTGTGTAAAACTACCATGCACTCACCGTTTGACCAAGTGTTAGAGAAGAGGGCAAAAAGTCTCAGTTCCTAATAAGACTTCGTCATACTTATTTATTGACTAAATTGAAGAACTACGCCAAACGGTTTATTAATAAGTTTTTCATTACGCTATGGGCGATAAGACTATCTATGCTTTCAGAAGTCTATCGATATAATAAACATTCGTTCATTTGCGGTATTTTTCACGTCAAATAAGCCAATAATAAAACATGGCAAAGGGCGCCTCTTGGTAACAACTAAACTGCATCGTTATTTCAGATCGCAACTACAAATAAATATAATGTCATTTAGAATAAAGGTAGTTTAGACATTTCTTACATCATCATGCGGCTGAAAAGATTTGGAGGACATTTAGTTTGTAATAATATCCCGGGTCAAACATAGAATGACTTTTTATTTCGATATGCCCACTGGAACGGGAACCACGCGGGTGAAATCGCGGATGGCCACTATTAATAATAAATAAATGGCCGCGGAGTACCATAACCGCATGATTGTTGAATATTCCAATGATAATATTTGCGCCACACGTCGTTTCACATTCAACACGCAACCGCAGTTTACCGATGCGTTTGCGATCTATTAGGCATTAGCTAATGGGTTCGATGTTTATAGTGGACTTTGAAACAAGCTCCCTTCTAGCTTTATTGTAGTGCTGTAAATAGAAGTACCGTTTATTTTATGAAGGTAATATATTTAAACTAGTACTTTATTTGCGTTGTATCGTTCTCTGTAAGGAAAATAATAACTTTTTTTTATCATTTGTTTGTAAATTGATTTCTTGAACGATGGCTTAATTTGAGAAATTTATAGGTACGAGTGGAAAACTCTTATTCACTTTGTTTTATTAAACTTTTACTTAAATATATATATATATATATAATATATTTCAGACAAGTTCCATATCAGAATTTAAATAAAATATGACATAAAAAAAAAAATCATTATTAAAATTAACAATATAAAATAAAAATTAGAATAAGATTAAAAATCTAATAAAAATAAAATTTACAAAATGGCAAAATTAGGTACATAAAAAAATTAAGATTATCAAAAAGTCAAACATGCTAAACTACATATTAATCAATTTAAATACCTGTGCCCCAACGGAGCACTAGGCACATGCATGTGTACTCGCATCCAATGCCTCAGAATGGGGCAGTCGGGCTTGTCACTGATGCCCCCAGGATGATGTTGGCGCTGCCTGCGCATCAGCGAAGCGAGTCGCTTGCGCAACACAGTATGAAATCCGTCGGTATGCGCGTGCGCAAACATCGCCGATGCACTACAGTAGCGGGGCAACCCCATCAACACCCTGAATGCTTTATTGTACTGTACTCGAAGGGCATTGACGGCTCCCTGCGTATAGTTAACCCACAGATTACACGTGTATAACGTTTGGCAGATGGCCTTAAAAAGTGTGAGCTTCACATCCACACTACAGCGCCCAAATCTGCGGGCCAACATATTACAGGGGACCGCCATCGCCCTCCTTTACCTCCCAATATCACAATCATCTTTTAAATATTCAGTGACGACATGCCCAAGATATTTAAACTCTTTCACCCTACTAAGAGCTACGCCGTTAAGTAGTATAGGTGCCACACCTGTCAGCTGACGCCCCTACCTTGAAAGATCAGGAGTTCACTCTTCTGAACATTGTACAAAAGTCCGTGCAATTTCGCATACTCCTCACACAGAGCCAGTAACCTTCTGATCGCCGCTACCGATGCGCCGAGCAACACCATATCATCCGCCTAACTGATACTATTGATGCAGTGACCATCAATTGAGCATCCGACGTTAGTGTTGCTCAGCTCAACGATCAGTTGATTGACGTACAGGTTGAAGAGCACAGGCGACGTTAGCCCCCCCTGTCTCACTCCGCACTCCAACCCGTACTCATCAGACAGTTCACCACGCCATTTGACCTGGTTAGTTTGATCGCCGTACCAGTATCTGAGGATACTAATCAGCTCACCGGGCATGAGCACACACCTAGCCGATTCGAACCGAAAGTTTAAGGATTTTCCGAAATTTTTGTCAATTTGTGCTTGTGTATATTTAAATGATCGACAAGTAGAGACATCATTAACCAACCAGTCTACAACCAATCGAGTGCTGCCTAGCGTGCCTGATCGTGCTAGATAAAGGAGTTTTCATATGTTCCTCCGGTTGTTGTCGTACACATTCTACACAATCGGGTTCATTAAGTACTTGAGATAATGCTCTAACGCTAGTTTATCGCACGATGGCTTGACCACGAGGGGTTTAAGCGACATCGCGTTCTTGCACGTGAGCTTGCGGTTGCAGCCACGTCCCCAACCGCACCCGCAACCTGCAACCTAATCAGCAATATAAACCACAAGCGGCCACCCGCGGTTTCACCCGCGTGGTTCTCGCTCCCGTGGAAATATCGGGATAAAAAGTAACCTATGTTTTAATTCGGTGTTTTCAATTCTATTTGTGTGCCAAATTTCATCAATCAGTTCAAACTTCAAACGTGGCTCTAAAGCCGGGTATCCACTATGTTTCTGCACTAACTGTATTTCGCGCATCTGCAACTACTCTGATGGAAATGGTTCGTGCATCTCCACTAGAAGTACGGATGCTTCGTCCACGAGCTGAGATTTTGTGAAACGGTCACCGATTGGAGCGCGCACAGTTGCACGCTCCAGGAGCGAAAACTTATTTACTATGTGCAGCAGTTGCAAGAGTGCGGTGCACAAGGTTCGCGGACTTAAGTGTATACCCAACTTTATATTACAAGCCATATTTGCTGAGATCGCTCAGTCCACTTCACTTCTTACGTGCACTAAAGATAGGGTTTCCACAATACAAATGAATAACAATTAGAGCCTATTTTGTCTCGATTTCGCGCTTAATAGTAAACGACGGTCATGTTATTCGACGTTTCATATTTTCTCTGATTCTGATTAGCGCAAAATAAGTAAAAATCATGATCATGTTCAAAATTTTCAAAATGAGTGACAGCCCTCGTAGACCCAGATAATTTTGCAAGTAATATCCGATTCTACGTCACAAATAGTGAAACCGCGCGAATATCAAATTGTAGTCACGATTAGCGTTGATGAATGATACTTTTCGTTTGTTTCGAAACTTTGTATTTTTCTTGTATAATACATGTAATTTTCACATAAAACAAATATGATGTTCTTCTGAAAAATACAATCATACACGTATAATACATGTTTTATAATGTGTATTTTACATATTTAATAATCACAGGGAAAAATCTTGCTTATTTAATATAATATAAATCATTATAGATTATTTATTTACGCGGCTGTGCTTCCGCTTGTTTATTTTTATAAGATTAATATTTTGTATATGCTATTATATCATAATAAAATGCATACCAAAGGAGCCCGTGACGCAGTGGTTTACGTGCTCGGTCTGCGATTGTTGAAGTTAAGCAACTTCGCAATGGTCAGTCACGGGATGGGTGACCAAAAATTTACTATCTCAAGCTTCTCCGTGCTTCGGAAGGCTCGTTAGCCTTGACTTCAACAATCGCAGACCGAGCACGTAAACCACTGCGTGACGGGCTCCTTTGGTATGCATTTTATTATGATATAATAGCATAAACAAAATATTAATCTTATAAAAATAAACAAGCGGAAGCACAGCCGCGTAAATAAATAATCAATAATGATTTATATTATATTAAATAAGCAAGATTTTTCCCTGTGATTATTGCAAATGCAGAAGGGACCAACGGCCTGACGAGGCCGTTGGTCCCTTCTGCATTTGCAGTCTTTAAATCCACTAATCCGCATTGGGCCCGCGTGGTGGGTGATGGCTCATTCTCCTAATCCATCTATATGGAAGGCCAGTGCCCCAGCAGTGGGGACATTAAAAAATGCTGATTACGAAAATACATACCGTCCACTCCGAAACTCTTTGAAAATCTCTCCGAATATTTAATTTCACAATTAGAAGATATAATATCCAGCCAGCCCAGTACGTAACACGAACGATTAAATGATACAAGATTTAAGCACCATAGGTACTCAAAATCTATATAAATTTACCCTCAAAATTGCATTTTATTGTAACATTGTATGATTGCGAAAATTACACCGTAAAATACATGTGTAGAACAAAAACGTAAACTTGCGAAAGATTCAACCGAATATCCGCAAGGAAAGATTCTGTATTTAATTTAAAATACACGGGCGTTTCAAAGATACACGTATTTTTCATGTCATTTTCAACGTTAGTCATGATTAGATACTAATAAGGACGAATGATAGAGCTTCAAGTATGAGCACCGATTATACAATTCTTTAGGTACAGGTATTATTATATTAATCCTGCTAGCAGCCTGCTAGTAAATGACGAATTGAATGTCTCAATAAAACGTCAATGGAAATCGCTTTCAGTTTCAAATACAAGTAAAAGTATTGGCAGCACGAGATCGCCAAAAGTGGAAGAAGAGGAAAGAGGCCTTTATCCAACACTGGATATTGCCAAGGCCACTATCACAGTTTAAACATAAAATAGTCGTTGCAGTCGGCCGATATAACACGCTCACACACACACGCGCCGCTCGCAATCGCTACACCGCCGGCCCCTCGATCTCACTGGTTTTCACTGGTAAAACAGTAAGCGAGCGCGCGTGTAGCGACGCGTATCTGTGTGAGTACGGCATTTCGTCCGTTTGTAGGCAGTGCCAAGTTTAGTCTGTGCCACTATGATGATGAACATAAACGACTCAATTTAGCAATCAGGCGCCCAATTTCGTTAACATTTAGTCATAAAATTGAAACACAATTGTGATATGGCTGACTTAACTTTAGCAGCTGAGCACCAGTAACGCATGTATGTGCAGCATGCACAGATTGTCACATTTTTAAAGCGATCGTTATACTAGTTCACAGAAAAAGTCTCCAAAGCTGTTTTAAATATTTCACATCTTTAACAATTTATAATTCAACTAACTTTTGCCAGCGCCCAGCATGCTTCCCGTTCCCGTGGGAATATCAGGATAAAAAGTAGCCTAAGTTACTCTCTGGTCATTAGACCGACTCTATGTCAAAAATCAAGTCGATTGGTTGTTTTGGTTAGGGCTTCAAGGACATACAAACACACTTTCGAATTTATAATATTAGTTAGGATAGGATTGTTAATCTATGTCGATGAATGCCGAACACAATTATTCAACTCAGAAATTGTTATTTCTGATTTGAATGATCTACCTAATCATATCGTCAACTACTAGTTTATAATTTTGTTTGTTTTCAAACATTATTTGTGTCCTTGAATTTTTAATTCACCTACGATTGTTTAACTAACGAACTCGTTTGTTTCAGACAGTTTAGTAACTTTTAAAGTTCCCATGATTGTAGTATATAAGATCAAAAAAATAACAAAAAGATTATTTACCTTTACGATCTTATTGAAATGAAAACCATTGTCAAACTTTACGAATCTTCCTTCAAAACTTTTTATTAGTTTAAAAAAAAAAAGTATTTGAGATCATTTAATAAAGTCTTATTTAATGCTATTTTCATCCTTGCTATTTAATTAGCAAACTAAACTTTTAGCTAAAACTCTTGGGAAGTGAAACGATAAATCTCTTGAGTGTACCGGGGTTGAAACCACGTTTGCATTATACTAGATAACGAGGAATATAATTATCATGTGAATACATTTGACTACTAACAAGTTTTGCTATGTGGAGTAATTTTAACAAAGTGCAACCATGCAGTTTTAGAAAGTATTTAAAATTCATTGTGATTTGAAATTGAAAATCCCAAAAGAGGAGGAGAGGGTCTTTTGTTATTCATCCCTAATGCTCAACACATAATTATTTAAATAAAATGTAGTTAATAAAGTGCTTTTTTACTTGTATGTTTGAGAGCGCTGATCTCTAGAAGTACTGACTATAAGGGTTGAATTTCGGAATAGATGTAGATTGGACCACAGGTACCTAAGGCTTATGGCACCATGTGTTGCGAATATTATAAAGGAGGAAGGATGAAATGGAAGTTTGTAGATATGATAACTCTGGAAGCACTAAAACTGGAAACTGGAGGATGTCGGGATCAGTGGCTAGTAGGTACGTAGGATAGTTATAACTACTTCATGCAAAATAAGCAAATATTAGGTAGGTTTCTTAGGTAGATGTTATTTATATTCGTCGTCTCAGCCACATGACACCCACTGCTGGGTATAGGCCTCCCCCAAGGATCTCCTCGACGATCGGTCCTGTGCTGCCCGCATCCAGCGGCTTCCCGCGACCTTTACCAGACCGTCGGTCCACCTTGTGGGCCTACCCACGGAGCGTCGTCCGGTACGCGGTCGCCATTCCAGAACCTTTCCGCCCCAACGGCCATCGGTTCTTCTCGCTATGTGTCCCGCCCACTGCCACTTCAGCTGAGCAACCCTTCGAGCGATGTCAGTAACTTTAGTTCTCCTGCGGATCTCCTCATTTCTGATTCGATCAAGCAGGGAAACTCCGAGCATAGCTCTCTCCATTGCACGCTGAGTGACCTTGAGCCTCCTTATCAGACCCATAGTTAGCGACCACGTTTCACTGCCGTAAGTCATCACTGGCAACACACACTAGTCGTAGACTTTCGTCTTGAGACACTGAGGTAAGTTGGACGCGAAGATTTTACGGAGCTTCCCGAACGCTGCCCATCCGAGTTGGATTCGACGAGAGATCTCTTTCTCAAAGTTGGACTTACCTAACTGGATTGTCTGTCCAAGGTAAACGTAATGGTCAACAACTTCGAGTGTAGTGTTCCCAACGTGAACTGTAGTGGGTATGACATGTGAATTCGACATAATTTTCGTCTCATCCATGTTCATCCTAAGACCCACTTTTTGGGAAGCACTACGGAGATCTTCGAGCATTGTGTTCAGGCAGTTATTTATATTAAATAATATTAATAACATCTACCTATGAAATTGCCGATTTGTATGAAGAATTTTAAAGAAAGTTAATTTTGCATACTAACATTTGTCTTTTTTTTAATAATTACGTTACTATCGCAAATGCTAATGCCACATTTATAAATTGTGAGTACCTTATAAATTAAATTAAATAAAGTGATAATTTTTGCTTTAAAATAAGTGTAACTAATGTTTTCAGCATTATTGTGTTCCGGCAGTTTGAGATAAGATAGCCAGTACCTCAGTGACTGAGGATTCCGGGAGAGGCTCGCTTCCATCTTCAGCCTTATCAATACAACATCAGGTATGATGAAGGCTAAGAGTCTCACCGTCGTTCATAAAAAAAAAAAAAACTTTCGAGGTATTTTTTATCGTATGAGAAACGAAAATTTTAATATTATGATTACTGATTCTTGACCGTTATTATCTTAATATTTTATAAATTCAAGCAATTGATATAACTTTTAATCACAGAAGTAGTGAGGTTCTCTAGAAGTGTAAGAAAAATATCGGCAATTTCATAGGTATACCTATATTTACCTATTTTTAACAAGTTGCCCTAGGATTTGAATTGTGGGACCACAATAATGAAAATGTATGTAGCAAAATCGATATACTTACATACTCTTTTGCAATCGATCGTGGTGGTTCGTAGTATACTTTAATATTTTTTTAGTAGGCGTTACTAAAATTGTAAACGACAAAAGAATAAAGAAAGACAAACGAAACATTTTCTTTTTAATTTCGGCTTTAAAAAACGTTTGAGAAATCTTTTAAAACATCATACTTCGCTGAAATAAGACAAATTCATATTGATGTAACAAAGTCAAGTCGGTTGACAGCAAACTCATCAATTATTGTTAAACTAGACTTTCAGTCACACGACGTCGAACTTGTATGACGATACATCGAGTAAAATTAATGTCTGCCCGCCTCGTCAACATCCGCGAAGTTGCATGGTTTACTTTTTTTTTATGAACGACGGCGAGACTCTTAGCCTTCATCATACCTGACGTTAAGTATTGATAAGGCTGAAGATGGAAGCGACCCTCTCTCGGATCCTCAATCACTGAGGAACTGGCTATCTTATCTCTAACTACCGGAACACAACAATGCTGAAAACATTGTTATTATGGCGTCAGACTTAGACAAGATGGTGGTAGCTAGCCAGGCGGACTTACAACGAGTCCTTCCACCAACCAAACCGAATACAATATATACTCCTGCTGGGAATCGAACCCGGGACCCCTGGGTCTCATACCGGTGGTTGTACCACTAGACCACGGAGGCGGTTAACTCAAATGGTCGGAATTTGAGCTTTAGTTATGTACAGTACAATAGAGGTAGTTGCGAGTAGACCAGTGAAACATTATGAACGGAAAACGTGTTTTCGAAAAGTAATATAGGCAAAGTTCACGCCATTTCCGGCTTCCCTATTTTGAGCTCATGAGCTTCATGATGTGGTTCCTTACTCCTAGCCCTTTCCTACTCACACCATCGTGCGCAGAGTGAGAGAGCTAATCAAGCAAGTGCAGAGTGCATCGTGATTCGTCGCGTCAGTCTTTCCGTCTTCGACGACCGAGCCGCGCCGCCGCAATGTGCGTGCGGCTCCTGATATAATTTAGGATAAAATGCATTAACCGCAGCTTGAATTAACTATAAACTATGTAATAAGTGATTCAGTGTTCTAAAGTGTGTGGAACTTAGCCGACCGGCAGAGTGACCTAGGCATAGGGTTCCTGTCCATCCGGCATGTGTGAGAGAGACAGTGAGTGGCGTTTCCTGAAGGCAAGATACTCCAGAAGCTGAATCGAATCGCGCTCGGTGAGTACCCATCCCTCGTCATAATATAAGGTCCACATTATTTTTTCTGAACTACAAATCACAAAACCGCCCCGCTAGCCGCTATACAGTCCACTTATATTACCGCCATACCAGCAATACTTTACTATTGAAATGTAATACCTATTACTGCTCTAGTAAAATTGTGATATAAACTTTTTTTATAAATCTATTACTTTTGAAACAACACTCTGGTCTACTGAGAACTTTCTCATGAGTTCAGAAGAACAAGTTTTTTAATGTCATAATACTTGCAAAGACATGAGTCAAAATAAGAGCAACTTAGGCTGAGTTGCACCAGGGCCCACAGTCATCTTATAGAATACAATCATGACATAAGAACGTTCTGTTTGAGTTTTGTATTTAATACTCATCAAATTTGTACCATGACCCTCTAAAAATTTAAATTTTATTATTATGTCTATGGATATGAAATACCTAAAAAAACGTGCTTAGAGAAGCATACTTTTTGTAGGTATCATAGAATTTATCTTCACTCAATGATATTGTGTAATGGCAGCTACTGAACATTCGCAAGAAACATATCGATATCGAAATACTTATTGAGTAGGTGATATAAGTTTCTAAAGCCAACTATTTCAGTTCCTACTTCTATAAGCAATTGTTCCTGCCAACGAACAATGAGTTGGCAAATTTTGACTTGAAATAGCTACTCGGTTCATGCAGTGATAGGGTTAGATTCAGATTCAGATTCAGATTTATTTATTATTATATATTATATGATTATATTATATGATTATATTCAGATCCATATAATTTTGTAAAGGCATTAATATGAACTATTACCTATTGGAAATTGGAAAAAGTCTTGGGTCTGGCCGCTCACTTTTTTTTGTTCAGAGTTTTTAACTAAAATAGCTACCAGTTCATGCGGTTACAGGGTTAAGTCCATATATTTTTCTTTAAGTCTCAACAGAAACTACCTATTGGAAATAATATTAGGTCTGGCCGCTCACTTCTTTTTTGTCCAGACTTTTTAACTTGAAATAGCTATTCAGTTCATGCGGTGACAGGGATAAGTCAATATAATTTTCTTTAGACCTTAATATGAACTACCTATTGGAAAATAATCTTGGGTCAGATTTTTTAACCTGAAATAAGGGTTTATAATTTTTGGAAATAATTTGGGTCTGGCCGCTCACTTTTATTTTGGACCAGAATGCCTGATGTCTTATAATCTAACAAGTTTTCTAGTTTATTGTAAAGGATCACACAAGTAAATTGATTAGAAGCTTTAACTTTTCACTTGAGTATTTTAAGCACATTACTAAAGTTCTTAATTAATTCAAAATTAATGTCAACTTCAGGCTAGATATTGAACGCGTTCTGAAATAGTATTCACACAAGTTGTAGTAGTTTCGGCGAAGTTACATAGTGCGCACTCTTGTTTAACTTTGTTGAATGTCAGATAAATTATGGTTATCTCATTTACTGTCTCCTGATCTAATAATATCGCTTACTTGTTAGTAAATACTGACGCAATCCCAACAATCAAATTTACTGTAAACCGAATACAATTTTTGTTTAGAATTGTTTCTTATTTGATTAACTTTAGAAAGGTAAACACTGATTTTATCCTTATAATAGTTATAAATGCTAAAGTGTGTTTGTTTGTCCTTCCTTTACGCCCAATACTAAGCAACCAATCGACTAAATTTTTGCCAAAGACTAAGTTGAAAGGACGGAGAATATCATAGGCTACTTTTTATCCCGATATACCCACGGGAACGGGACGGATAAAATCGCGGGAGGCCACTATTAGTTTTCATATAAGTATAGAATTTTAAATTTCTTTAGTACCTTTCTTCCTCTGAATTAAATTAATAAAGGTAGGTATGGTGTGGATGAGTTTAAAAAAAAAAGTTTTGAAATAAAAAGAAAATTTGAAGGCGGAAATCGTGGCAGACCATTAAAAACAATATAACGTTATAAAATATTGTTTTAAGCTTTTCTGTTATATGCTATTTAAAATCAAACCCTTTCATTGAATAGGGTATAATAGAAATCAAAGTAATTTTTTTAACAAGACAGACACTTGACAAGAAATGTGTCATGTCAGTAAGCTGTAGGGTTAGCACGAAAAACTATTGAAAATGTATCGAAATCGTCACTTCAACAAATGTATGTGGTCGATCAGAGTAGTCATTGATGGCTGCTGCCGGAGTTCCTCAGGGGTCTGTTCTCTCTGCGACGCTGTTTCTGTTGAGCATCAATGACCTGTTGATACCAGGGATTGTTGGGTGTGCAGATGACAGTACTGTCGTGGAGAGATACCTATCTGATGCAAAAGCCAGCGGTGACGACGTGACATTGATGAAAGAGCCATGGTTGAGCGAAAGAACCTGATATTGAATCACGTTTCCCAGTGGGGTAACAGTAACCTCATCGATTTCAACGCCTCCAAAACGCAAGCGTGTCTGATTACCGCAAAAAAGAGTCCCTTTAACCTCCTACTTTCCGGGGTGCATCTGTACCTATTACCGACACAGTCTTGAGCTTCTCGGCATGGAGCTGTCTTCAAACCTCAACTGCGGCACCATCATCGAGTCCAAGGGTCAAACTGCAGCTATTAATCTGGGCGTCTTATATAAAGTCAAGCAATATTTCAGCTTTCAACTCTCTATAAAGCTCAAGTCCGATCGTGCATGGAATACTGCAGCCATCTCTGGGACGGCTCAGCGAAATACCAGCTTGCTGCACTGGATACGATCCAACGCAGAGCTGAGAGGCTAAACTTCACACTTTAGTTCACCGCCGCAAATTTGCCTGTCTGTCGGTCTTTTACAGACTATACTTTGGAGAATGTGCTCATGAGCTGCATGAGCTCATAACGTCATCCCCTTTCTACCATCGGACATCCAGACGCACTGCGGGCTACCACCCTTTCATGGTTGATATTCCTTAATGACGCACCAAGCGCTACTCAACAGCTTTTATATGACGCACAGCAAAGGAGTGGAACTCCATCCCTGCGTTTATATTTCCGCCTTAAAACCCGCCCGTTTTCAAAGCAAGGGTAAATAGGCACCTTCTGGGCTAGCTCATTCCATCGTAGATCCTGTCTTTAGTCTCCGGGCTAGACTAGGATCAAGAGCGAACCTATTCATAATAAAAAAAAGTTATTGAGTAGGTATTGTTTCTACCAGATGTAAACGCGCGGCACTTCTCTCTTTACATTTTTTGACGTCACGATTCGAATACTTTTTCGAAAGTTATTCGTGCTAGCCCCTCTTGTATTCACAGTCTGCTGGTATATGTTTACGTTCAATAAGAGTACATTACTGTAGCGGCCAGCAAAAGAGGCATTGATGGACGAACGTGCTAATGTGGGCCGAGGCGAAGTCGAGGTACACATACGTAAGTCCATCAATGCCTAGTTGCGGCGAAGAAGGCTCGTATACTACTTTTCTCAAATAATGCGCGGAAATTAAAACTAAATATACCTAGGCACAATTTAAAGTAGAAAATCGTTCTATTTTTAAATTACACGACAGATATGAGTATACTATGTAATTTATTTGGCGGCTAAACAACGACAGATATGGATTTTCATAAACTTTTGCCGGCCGCTGCTCGCATGTATTTGGTCAGGGGGCCAATTCTCATGACGTGCGACATAAATCTCGAATCGACATAATGTCGAATATTCAATGTCTTTCGAAAATGTCACTGAAATCTCTATTTTTCTTAAAAATGGTATTCTCGCATTCGGTAGAGATGACATGTCCAAAGATTTTGAAATGTCTATAATGACACGTTCCGTTTTTATCGATTATGTTAACTGTAATCGAGAAATGTATGTATTAACTAAAAGAAGGGCTTTTTACTTAATTTTCCATTTACATATATAATTTTATTATCAAATATGTTAAGTTATTGAGTTAAATAAAATAAAATTCTGTGACTTACACTGTGGTGTAAAAGTCAAAATGGTTATACACTATCGCAAACATTTTCCATCATTCTTTTTCTTAATGTCTATAACAACACGTTCCGTTTTTATCGATTATGTTAACTGTAATCGAGAAATGTATGTATTTACTAAAAGAAGGGCTTTTTACTTAATTTTCCATTTACACATATAATTTTATTATCAAATATGATAAAATAATGTTACTCACCGAAAATATTTTTAACAGATTTTTTTGTTACATCTTCTTAATAATTTTATCTTTAAACTGTGAATTTATGCTTGATACGAAACGTGGGTCCTTGTCATGTCAGCTGTCTTCACAGAAAGCAGGGGTACCAATCATGCAGCAAAGGAACTATTTTTTGGAACGCACTTTTATAACATATTCTATATGTCAGATCAGAAGATTTACATTTTAAGTTATTGAGTTAAATAAAATAAAATTCTATGACTTACACTGTGATGTAAAATTCAAAGGTTATACAGTATCGCAAACATTTTCCATTATAATAATTTTACAAATAGCGACAATAATTTGCTACTGTATGACGTATTATTTTTACGTATGAAATTATTTATTAGATACCAAATAAATTAATAATAAACATAATTATGCACATACTACACCTTATACTAACTATAACAAGAAAACGCCGTCCAACTCGCAGCCGCGTGGCATAGTACCGAGAACACTAACGCTGTTGCCCCGCTGAATACATAGACTCAGCCGCTGGGCAAGATAGGCACCAGCTCTCGGGTCTCCTGAGGCGTGGGGCAGTCTTGTGGAGATATCTTTCATAAACTTTTTTGAGTCCGACGACCAAGGGCCCATTGTCTCTACTGCAAGCGCCGCAAACTCGTGACTTACTGAGAGCGACGCATACTTGCTCCGCCTGCTCCGCCGTGGCTCTAGCTCTGGTGGACGTAACACGTATATGGGAAGGACCTAAGGTGTCTACACAGGTTGCATCCCATACCAAGGTACGCCTCAAGCACCAGGGCACTAACGTCGCACCATCGGGTCTTTTACCATCATCCCTGAATAAACCACAAGGTTCCAGAGATGATGGAATCGAAACAGTGCCAAGGGCACGCTTAACTATATCGTTCATCGCACCATGCCGATAGGCGCGACCTGCGCTCTTGACGCAAGTGAGCCCATGGCGTCCGAACTGGTCCACATCTTTGCCACACGGACAGTGATGAGGTTCGCACAGCTTAGCATCTAAGCGTAAACAAATGGAGATGCGAAGGGTAGCGGGATCGAGGATGGTACCTAGGTTGTGGGAGGGAAGAGCGTGGAGCCAATGTCCGGATTCTTTTTCCGAGACTGCTAGCAGTCGGACTCGGTCCGTGTCATCCGGACAAGCAGCCATTATAATTGATAATAAATATTTTAGCAATGTATCTTCATCTTGTTCCAAATAATCATTATTTATCAATATTCTGTTATTTATTATTCTTTCAATACAGTACGAAATTAAACTTGAATAGTACTTATAAGATTTAGCGAACAAAACATTTCTAACGGCAACATATCCGTAGCAGTTTTCGCCTATTTCACCATGTTTTCTATTAATAATTTTGAAAAGTTCATTTGCCGACATTTTCAATTAACTTCCATTAAATTATTCCTTTATAATAAATTTTAAACAAAAAAAAAATGACATGTCAACCGAACACTGTTCGACATTCGATCTCGAACGCTACCGACCATTCGAGACATGTCGAACGCTGGTAATAGATAACATCTCTACCGTGACATTGCGAGAATCCAAAAATCTGTTTACGGTCGACATCCGCCATGTTTTTTCGACAAATCTCTACTTCGACATGATCTCTATTGCGTGAGAATCGGCCCCCATTACAGCAATTTCGATTTACCTCGAAGAAGGTTGTCAAAATAATGCTCAAATTTCCAAGCATGTTTGAGAAAAAGGATTATTATAACGTAGACGGTTGACAGCCGAGGAGGCTGTATAAAAAGTGGGATGACCTCATCGACGACTCGACGACCTCAACGACGGTTCTTTCTTAATGCGAAGGATTATTTTACGTTAATCCTGTGTTCAAAAGAAAAAAGGACCTTAGATAGAAATGCTCAATATTTTTGTAATAATATTGCTGCGTAATCAGTAACATGAAAAATATTTTCATAATATGATAAGGAAATAGGGCAAAACCCACCCTGAAATGTCCTTATTTAGCCATCTCATAGCAATTAAAAAAAATATATATATCTATTTTTACTTCAATTGTCTCAAAAAGGATATTAGATATGGTATACGAAAATATGCGACGTTGGTTTAAGATATTACTTTAAAGATTTGGAGAAAAATAATCTTCCTTACCAGTAACATTGTAGAGTAGCACAACAAAAATCCTTCGTAAAAGCATTCCAAAGTAAAAGTAAAACCACAACTAGAAGGTGCAACGAAAGCCTAGGCTAAAGTCACTCGCACTGAATGTTCCAATATTGTTAATCTAATTCTATTGAACTGCACTATTCAGTACTGAAGCATTGCTTTATTTGTTAATTATTATTTACTAGCCTTCCGCCCGCAACTTCGTCCGCGTGGAATTAGTTTATCAGCGGACTTAAATTAACGCGTGAGAATCTATGAGAATCACTACACAATTTTAGAATTACGTCTACCACCCAATAGATGGCGTTAGTAGTATTTTAAGTATTTTCACCCGCGTGGTTCCTGTTCCCGTAGGAATATCGGAATCGAAAGTAGCGGTTACTCTGCGTCCTTTCAATTATCTCCATGCCAAAAATCAAGTCGATTTTTTGCTTAATTAGGGCGTGAAGAAAGGACAAACAATAGTTATTTGTTATGCAAGGCTGGAAAGTTGGTTATTTAGCGGCGAGTTACCTCTATTGAAATTTGAGCAAGTACAGGATCATAGGAATGAACCACGAGCGTAGCGAGTGGTTTAAAGATTGAATCCTGAGCGAAGCGAAGATTTCAAAGGTACAAGATGCTAAAAACTTTTCTGCCGAGCGCAACACACAATTTTTCACCTCACAACAGCGAGGAACATTTTATGATTGTTTCCGTGGTCAACTTCCGGTAAAAAAATCTTGAAACTTAAAGTTTAATCTAAATATACCATATTCTCGTTGTTTAAATGATATAAAAAAAACTAAAATAATAAAAAAGGGAGTATTATAGTTAATTCAAAGTTATTTAAAGTAGGAATATATTGATACTTATGAATAAAAACGATTCCGTAAATGTTGACACTGCCATGAGGTACAAGTCAAAGACAATTTAAAAATAAAGATTTATGTCACAGTCCGAAATCCAATTATAGGTTGCGAAATCTCACCCAGCCTAATATAAAATTCTTATAACAAATAGTTTAATCTTATTGTTATTGTTTTTATATTCAATGAACTAAAATAATATAATTAAACCAAAACGGAGTATTATCATTAATTTAAAGCTATTTAAAATAAGAATCAAATATAACAAAAAAGTCAATAAGCGATTCGGAACGCATTATGACATATTTTTAGGTATTAAATAAAAAAAAGTACTTTGCCGAGCTAGGCCGCAAAAAAATTTCTACGCCGAAACTGATTTACAAAACCTCCTTTTCAGAGCGTGTGAGGTGACCACACACTTTCTTGATCAAAGTATTTTGAGCAATCCGGATTCTGAGTCCGCACTATACGTGTGTATAGTGCGGACTGGTGGCATATTGTGGTTCAGTAAGAAAAAACAATTCAAGCTTCATGTAACACTATTTATTATTCTGTGGTAACGTAACCGATATCTTTAGCTGAACATTTTGTATTTGTGCTGTTTAAATGTTTTAATTCAACGAATATAATGAATGCGGATCGAACTTATGATTTCTATCATTTCGTATTATTTTTAAAGCCAAAAAAATCAGTTATTGATGTTACCAGAACACTATACTCGTCTTTTTGTTATATGCACATTAAAATTAATTTAAGACTATTAAAATTATGCATGAGCGCGATATATATTTTTTTATTCAGAATACCAACAGCTATAATATAAGTTTTGGAAACAACTATTAAACTACATAGCTAATAACAGGTATTCGCAAATATGAACGGAGATGTACATATACCAATTAAGCTAATTACAATATTAGAAAAAAATAAAAAAATATGAAGGTACAACTAAGTAACATGAGATCAACTCATGATGAAACCGAGGGATTTCGATGCTTTTTGACTACGTAATCGATGTGCTTAGTGACTTGTCATTAATAAGAGAGAGGGAGAGAGAGGAGAGACATTTTTGAAGTGAAAACTTCTTTAGCGGCGTTGAGCACTTTTTCTGTAATGGGTATAAAATCTTAAACTCGCGTCAGGACACGTGACCTGATCGAAAAAGCGTAGGACGGATGGAGAATGTTGAGGTGACAGGTTGACTATGGTCTCGGTTGCTTAGCGACAGACTGTTGATAATGTCTTTTACTTGTCTCTTGTTTTATTGTCAATATATATTTTTCGATTCTCTATAATAACTAATGTTTTCTTATATCTTATTACCTAACTTAACGTTCACTTTAATATGGTTTGTCATGTTTGTGTACGATAGCGCAATAAATGAATATTGTATTCTACCACATAAATGATAGTACTTTTATACTGATAAAGCAATTGGTGCAAAATTATTCCCTAACCATTCCAAAATATCAAACATGCTCAACGTTAATAATCAAGTTTTCACTTCTGCCGGCACTCCCGGAGTGCAACCCTTCTTTTTTTTTTATTTACACAAAGACCACACGATAATACAATATAACTGATAAGTACATTATGACAACATGACAGTAATTATAATTAGACGTACGTTAAAAACACACAAAAGAAAAAAAAAATGGCCTTTGGGTCCCTGCCACAGCATATGTTACCATAACACAAGATGTGTCACGGCAACACTGGTTGGCTCATTGGTGCGCTATACTAATACCTAGGTTGTTCCTAGGTATTAGTATAGCGCACCAATTTTATAGCGCAAAAATTTATAGCCACAGAATAAATACAACCTCTTTTTTCATGAATCTATTTTGAATTGACGGCTAATTTCAACACACACCTCTTTTGTGAAAATCACTGACCACTTGTATGTAGTTTTTTTATTATTTATGTTTAAAGATTATCTGTCGCTCTTCTTTTGTTTGCAACAATGGACGTCTCGCGGGATGCTTTTCGTGCTATAATTGTCTATGATTATAAACAATGGTTAACCTTCACGGAATCAAGGAAATTTAACAGCTGCTTTTAGGGAGTCTGCTCCTGCGGTAGCAACAATTACTTATTGGTTTCGTGAATTTAAACGTGGTCGTGGTTTAAACTTAAACGATGACCCCAGACCCGGCCGACCACCAACTGCAGTAACTCATGAAAACGTCATCAGGGTAGAGTGGCTATTGCGAGAGATTAGACATATTACACATCGAGAGATACAGGCTGAACTAAACACTGGATCACTGGCTTTATCCACCAACCTGCATGAACACCTTAAAGTTCCTTGCTTTGCGATGGATACTTCATTCTCTCACCGATGAGCATGAGCAAAAATGCCGTCGTGTTGATTGGTGCAAATTTATGTTAGTAAAGATCGAAGGAGGAACTTCGTAAAATGTATCCTACATTCTTACAACTGATGTATCATGGATATTTAGCTATGATTCTCTCACTGAGCAGCAATCCACGCAATGGGTGTTTGAAGAGGACGATTTGTCCACAAAAGTTGTTCGCGGTTGGAGCGTTAATAAAAAATGAAAGCTGTTTTTTTTCGACGCAGTGGACCAGTAGCAGTAATTCCGCTAGAAGACCGTAAACAGTTAATAGTAAATGGTATAGCGAAGTTTGTCTGCCTCAAGCTTTCGGGGAGTTGGATTGCGAGCGCCCAAGGAGCGGCGTCCGTGGCAATCTTTTTCACCAAGAATAAAACCATGGACTATTTCGCAACTTCGGGGGTACAATTGTTACCCCATCCTCGGTACAGCCTAGATTTAGCTCCATGTGATTTATTTATTTCCCACGATAAAAAAAATGCTTCTGGGCGAAAATTTTGCACTGGGGACGCAGCCGTCGAAGAATTTCGGCGTTTATTTTTCGACTTCCTGCAAGACACGTTTTTTAAATGTTTTGAAGGCTGGTTCACCCGAATGCATAAGTGCATTGAAATTGGAGGGGGATATTTTGAAAAGCTGTAAATAAACTTTTTTTGTATTCTAACTATTTTTCATTTCACTATTTTTGGAACAGCCCACGTATACAAAAAAAAATACAAAAGACGTCAATAACAACTAAACGAAACAAAATTATAGGTATATCACAAACAGGCAAATATAAAATTATAATAGAAAAAGCAAGAAAATAAAATAATTTGACAAAGCTGCATGGTGCACGACCTCAGCTTGAACGTTTCCAGAGAGAGAACGAGCGAAACAAAAAACAAAAAGTCAACTATGGATCTATTGGTGTTGTGTTGTTGTTTATTTATTTTTTGTGGTCTCGTTCTAAACCTTTTGGAGATATTAAACAAACGAAATAAAATCACAAGTCGAAAAGTTGTTTATAAAAAAGACATTAATAAGTAGGTTATTGAAGTGTACAATAATATTTGACATTCATTGAAATATGTGCTGTTATTGTATTAATATTATACTGATAATTTATATTCGGTTTACGAGAAAAGGTCATTAAATTGCATTTGGATACTTTCAGATCCAGCTTGTTTTCATAAAAATACTGAACGTAATTGTCCAGTTCGCATTGTATTACATTTGTATATTGCACACTATTAACGGACATGTTTTTTTTTGTGTCATCTGCATATAATAAGACTTTGACGTATTTAAAACAGGATGCAATATCATTAACAAACACAATAAACAGCAAAGGACCTAACAGAGATCCTTGAGGCACGCAAGAGGGTATTGGCTTCGCAGACGTAAACGTAGATTTATAGCGACAGCCTTTTTTTATACTAGTAGAAATGCTTTTACGCATCCCACGCCCCTGGGTGTAGGGGCGATTCGAAATGTTAGACTCACCTGGAGTACTACCAACTAAAACTCCAAGTACTTGCCCTCCAGGCCGCCATTGGTTACAGGGGATAGGGTTCACAACAGTCAAAGTCAAAGTCAATATCATTTATTCAGTCTAGGCTGTTACAAGCACTTATGAACGTCAAAGAAGCTATGCCATCGGTTCACAAACCCTACGGCGGGAGACCTTGTAACGAGAAGAACCGGCAAGAAACTCGTCAAGGGCTGTTTTTTTCTCCCTGTTTTATTTCATACAGAGTCGTCAAATTGAAATGTGACCTTAACATATCAGTAAGGTCAATTTCCATAAGACCAGGCGGCCGTGGCCCCATCGGGCCCCCTCGCGGAAAGGAGATGGCCGAGCATGTTTGACCATCCCCCCAACAGGTGGAACCGTGCAATGCAGACGATTGCATACCCGCCACCGCCCACTGGTCCCACCAAGTGGAGTGCGTTTGCACCCTCCTGTTCGCGAGATGCGCATCCCGGACCTCTATAATAATAAATAAAATACCTGTTTCAAATTAATTTAAATCTGTAGTACATTATTAAATATCGCAATGACAGTTATCTATTTACATTTTTATCCATCATGCATGACATAACAGGTCAACCAAAACCAAACATACTCTTTGCACCGATTTTTAGGTTATGATCTTTTTAAAAAGAAGATCATAGTGTAAAAAGAGTGTAAATTTGAAAGAATAATTTTGATTAGTAAAGTCAAAACATTGTCATGGGAATTTCTTAGGTTTCAGTTTAATTTAATTTTAATTTAATATTTGAATTGGATTTACTTACACAATTTGTAATGTGAAAATGGCTTTGAGTGCAAAATAAACATTTCAGAAAAAACAATACCTATGTGGACTCACGAAGTGCGATGGTAAGACAGCCGATAAATTGTCAAAAAGCCGTTCCGAGTAGCTCCGAAAGAGTTGAGCGGAACTGTTGTTTGCATTACATTGAATTTATATTATTAGAAAGTTAGAAAAAATCAAAAAGTTAAGATTTGATTTTAATTAGTTGGGACCATAATGATTCAATTACTAGTGACCTACAGAGCATCAGTTTTTAATATTATCCCCGGTTTAAGGCCCTACGTTGTATAAATAAGATAGTAAGAATTGAAGTTTTCGAGAAGATAATTTTTGACACTCTCTTTCCTGCAATAAGACCTTATTTGATAGCGCAACAGCACGGCTTTATTAACAAGCGCTCAACCGAGTCTAATCTTGATGAATTTTTAGATGAAGTCCTGGTTTCTATAGAGGAAGGATCTCAGGTGGATGCCGTGTATACTGATTATTCCAAGGCTTTTGATAAAATTTCACATATCTCATTATTGCACAGTTAACAATCTTCATTTAAATATAGATAAATATCATATAATTTCGTTCAGTAAAAAGAAAAAACCTTTGCATTTTGACTATTGTTTAAATAATAAAAATCTTCTTAAAGTGGGTGAGCTGAGAGACCTGGGAGTATTCTTGGACAGTGAACTATTATTTACCTCACACATTAATAAAATAATTTCTAAAGCTTTTAAAATGCTCGGTTTCATTTTTCGTCAAAGTGTTTACTTTAAAGATCCCAATACACTAATTTTACTTTATAACGCTTTTGTTAGATCTGTATTAGAATATGCTTCAACTGCTTGGAATCCTCAATATATTACTCATATTGAAGCTATTGAGAATATTCAAAATAAATTCATTAGACGCTTAAAGTATAGGTTTCCGAATTTTAACGCTGACAGTATCACATCCTTGAAGCTGCGAAGGGACCAACGTGACATTATTTTTCTTTATAAATTAATCAATGGCATAGTGGAATCACCCTACCTGATTAGCAAATTTTTTTATAAATGTAAAAGGATGAGTCTTAGATCTACTCAAACTTTTGCACCTCCCCTTTGTCGCACCAATTATGCCTCTAACCGCTTCATTATTAGATCATGTAGTAATTATGATAAGTCCTACCAACATCTTGACATATTTGGCCTTAACTTTAGAAAATTTAAGAAAACAGTTTATAATTAATTTATTAAATTTTGCCAAAATTATTATTATATTTTAACCCTCCTCATTAGTACTATATTATATATGCCTTTGTTATCGATTATTTTCATAGTTAAACATAGGAAAAAACAAAGTTTACTTTTAGTTTATTTTATGAATTTAAGTTTACTACAAAATAAACATAACTTTATATTGTGTTCACTCAATCGAACTGTTTTATTTTATTGTGGAAACTGTCTTTGGCTTCTGTATTACTTATTAAGTATAGCATTAAGGTAATATTGTAGGCTGTTTGTTTCCCAAAAAAAATAAAAAATAAGTAGAAGTAACTAAAATTGATAATAGTGTCTTAATGTATATTTTTGCATACTTCTGCATAAGCCCATCCACGTTTATCTATAAGCACGCAATTAGTTGGTTAGTTAAATTGATTACGTCCGTTGTCCAGGCAGAGAAGGGCCTTTTATTTATACTGTTCTATATTGAGCTGAATATTGAAACCACGTTAGTATTCATTTTAATAATTTGTTCAACTCAAAATTCAAAAAAAGTAGGTAAAACTTAGGTTCCAGTATTTACAAATATTTAATGATAAATAAGATAAAAAATTACGAAATGAAATATAACTGATAAATAAATAAATAATTGCAACAATCGCACAAATTAACGCCACGTTAAGTATCATGAAGAACTTGTGTTATGGATACTAGATAACGGATAAACATACTTAAATACTTTTTTTTGTAAATACATACATAATATACATATTAAAAACCCAGACCAAGATAAACAGACATGTTCATGCACACAAATATTTGTCTTGTCCCGGGATCGAACCCGGGATCTCTGGTGCAGAAGGCTGTTTTAGTACCCCTGCGCTAAATAGGTCGTCGAACTACCCGTATATGCAAAAAAGTTATAATTTTTTGAAGATTTGAAACATCTATAATGAGAGGTAACAAAGGAGTATAACTTGATAATATTATAAGAAGAAGTATTTGTTTCGCTTAGTCACTCGCGAACCCCGACTGAGTGTGTGTTCAAAAGCGCTGCTTCCAAAATATTGAAAAATGCCGTCTTGCGCTATTATTACTTGCAGAGCGAGAAGCCAAGTGTAATGAAGCCAATGGAGGGATTTCTTTTCATCGGTTATAGTAGAACTTCTCATAATATTGATATTTCATTTAAACTTCGTAAACCATGATCAAAATGATAAACAACATAACATTTTTATGAAAAATATACATTGCCGACCAAGCACACTCGCGATTTTTACTACAACGTTTGTACCGCCGCGTAATGTAGTACACTTCGAACGATACAGCGACGAAGCATATTCATGGTACATCTCCGAGCACTCATCGCATGACCCTAGTGCTGTGGTGTGCATTATTTTTATAGATAAAGGAGATTTTCATTTTTGTATGGAGAGAATGGTCAAGTGTTTATAGTCAAATTAGTACGTAAATTTTTATTGCTTAAAAATAATAATTTGTTTTCAAATGAATGAAAATCGTTTAATATTTATTACATACAATATTAATTTGCTTTCAATTAATTTTAGTTTTCCTAAAGTCCCGGATACTAAGAAAAAGTGGATCGATGCTACAGGAAGAGATGACTGGTTTCCCACTAAAAGTAGCACCACCTAATCCATATAAAGTGTGACAACAGTATTTTTTCTTCAGTTATGACATTATTGTTTTCAATTTGAAGACCTTGATGAGTACATTCCATTACTATATAATTTAAATATATAATAAAATAATTGTTTTACTTAATCTCTATCTCTCTCTCTCTCTTTCTTATCGTATGAGAATTAGTAACCTCTTCTGGAATAAGAGTTTATCAGGACGTCTGTTAGGCCTCTGACTTGGCTTAAGACTGTTATCAGATTACAAGAGCCGGGACTGACGGTTTAACGTACCCTATGAAGCACGGAAAGCTCGGTTATAATTTTACTTTACGGTCACCCGTCTGATACCTGACCGGGGTCCCACGTTGCTTCGGATATGAACAGTATGTAGCGTTTCAAATATTGTTAGCTAATAAGTAAATATCTATAGGTTTTATTTTATTAGGTTTATAAAATTATTATAAAATTTAAAATTTTCGCGTTCCATCATAAATTATAAATCAAGAGCAACGGGACTCAACGAAACGTCAAGCTGTTAGTACATGTACTATATAATATGTCGCATAGAGTCCCGTTGCTTTTGATTTATTACTGCAGCATTATATAATACTAGCATTTACTCGACTTCCTACAGAAAAGATATTTTGTATCGTTTAATGACATAATAACATAAAAGATATCACAATTTTGAAAAAAAAAACGAAAAAAAAATTGGCTCACCAACATTAGTAGGTACTTGTTTTTGTAGCAAGCCGGGCGGGGCGCAAGTTGACTCTGTAGTAGACATTCATAACTTTGCCATTTAAATTATTAGTATGTTATATACCGATTAAATTTGAAAGATACATGACAAAAAATCAATAACAAGTCAAGTACATATTTAATTTAATAAATAAACATGCACATTTTGAGTCAATATAATGCATTAAATAATTTTTCGTTTGTAAACTGTTGTCAATATCAATATTCAAAACATATCGATAACAATTATTAATCGAAACTTCAAGCCCTAAATGTAACTCAAATCTGTTTGTGCACAATACATGTATGCTAATGTACGGCGATAAACGGCGAGCATAGGAAAATATTCGTGACAGAACATCTGTCTCCTTCTATGAAGTTGTTACATGCCGAATGTCGAAGATTAGCAAAAAATTTGACTACAAGCATGTTTGGGTGAGGTATGGAAAAATCTTTGTAAGACGTGATGATTCCTCTAGCGCCATTTATATAAAAAATTCCGAGTCCCTTAAAAAAATTTGTCGCCACTAGCGTATATCTATCCGCTTTATTAAATTATAAGTAATCAACTGATTTGATATTTTCTATTGAAACGGACCTACATTTGAACATATCCGCAAATGAGATAGTAATCGGAGGAAAAGTCGTTAAGGTTACATTGCAAGATAAGCGGCTGTAAATCCATATGTTAAGTATTTGGGTCACGTACGTTTTATCAATCTTCCTTATGACAGTGAACTGAAAATGCGGGCTCAACAACCTTTTTTATATAAATTTGTCACAAGGTACCCTTGCCTCTACAGTGAATGTCTGAAAAATAAAAAAACGAGACAGGGATTGATATTCAAAACATCAGGGTTTATTCACCAGCTTTTACTAGAGGATATAAACTTATTAATTTTTATGATCGGAGAAATGTAAAATTCATTCAATTAATTTTCATTTTCTTTTCGTTTTCCCATAAGTTTTCGTCTTTGAACCAAGGTAAGGTTTTATTTATTATACTAAATAGCTTTGACCCGCGGTTTCGCCCGCGTGGATCGCGTTCCCGTGTAATATTGGGACAAAAATAGCCTATGTTACTCTCCGTCCTTTCAACTATCTCTATGCTAAAAATCAAGTCAATTGATTGCTTAGTTAGGGAGTGAAGAAAGGACAAACAAACGCAATTTTGCATTTGTAATATTGATGATGATGGTAATGTTGTCCAGGCCAGTTTTCAGCCACGGCGCACGACTGCATCAACTCCTTTAATGTTTTCGTGCGTATGCTCGGACGTGGCTTATGTAGCCAATCTTCTTTGCGAATATCCTCGCGCACTGCGGGCATACGAACTTATCACCGACATAATTGTAATTGATCGCCGCTGGTGTTCGGGCTTTCAATTCTTCTTCTTCTCAGTCGGGCACTCTTGACAGAGTGGTAGTGGCTGTCGATGGACAGGGTTGCGACTCGCCGTCGCCACTCGCTCCCAGGGTGGGCCGTACGACGCGCGATATCTCTCCAGTTTTGTCGATTTTCAGCATTGCAAAAACACTGTACTATGGTCGACTGCGTAGTTCTCTTTATGAGGTACTACGAGCCTCTCCAGCGATTCCTCGTTTCTGGAGATATGCGCAAAAAACTTTGCAACTTCACAATCAATGAATAAGTTGGTGCAGAACGCTGTCCAGGGTATATTTAGCAGACGTCTCCAACACCACATCTCCAGTGTATCGATTTTGCGACGGTCTTGGAGTCTTAGCGACCAGGTTTCGGCTACGTACAGAAAGATTGGCAAAACGACGCTCGTCATTAGACCGACCTCTGTGCTCTTGGTTAACCTCCTGCCTCTCCAAATCTTTCCTAATCGCTCCACTGCCGATCTGGTGATAGCGCAACGGTGCTTAATCTCGTTTTCGCATCCTCCAACGTTCGAGATAGTAAAACCGAGTTGGATGTAGCGTTGCACTACTTCGCAGTTGGCTATATTAGTATGCCCGCAGTGTTATGTTTAGCTTGATCTATTATCATGACTTTCGTCTTGTCTCTATTTAAAGCAAGACCGAATTGGAGACTAGTGGTTTCTAGAAGAGTCAGTAGCTCCTTCAAATCTTCTTTCGATCTAGCAAGAAGCGTAGTATCGTCAGCGTATCTTAAATTATTAACCCACTTGCTCCTACTGTGTCTTTAACGACACACCAACTTAAAAAAAATATTCTGTTGTACGAGGGTACTTTATTTTTTTATTTTATATTGCTACTTGCTGTTGATGCCTTAGTCAGTCATAGTAAAGTGGTAACCGTGATATGCAGTTTATTGTTTTGGTGCAAAATGAGGTTAAATTACGTGCTTATTAAAATGATAAATACAGGGTAATTTGAAATATTGTTTTATGCTGTTTTTAATTTATTTGTTATTTAATTATCAATAGTCGGTTCCTAATAATCTCGGAAATAAAAATATACGGTATATTTATAAGATATTCATCAAGTATTTTCGTTTTACTTTGTCTGTTCCGTAAAAGACACAGTAGGAGAATGTACTACTATCAGTAGTACTTATATTTGTTACAGGGCTTTACGACAACCTTTCACTCTGAACGAGATTACTGAGAAATAAGAGCAAAATGATGAAAAAATTGTTCCAGACTCTATAATTATCATCATCACATTTATATCAGCGGCATGATAACGACTGCTGGGTATGGGTAGCCATCAAACAATCGTTGTGAAGATCCTCTAGGGCCTAAGGATCTTCACGTTGATCGGTCGTTGGCGGGCTGCCCTCAACCAGGAGCTTTCCGCGATCTTCACCAGATCATTGGTCCACCTTGTTGGAGGCCTACTCACAGAGTCGCCATTCTAGAACCACCCCGCCCCATCTGCTAACGGTTCTTCTCGCTATGTGTCTCGCTTACTGCCACTTCACCTGAACAATTCTTCGAGGGATGAAGGTTTACTTTTGTTTTCCTGCGGAGCTCCTCATTTCTGATTCGATCAAGCAGGGAAACGGCAAGCATGTCTTTCTACATTGCCCGCTGGGTGACGTTACCTTACATCATAGTAACGGATGAAGACTCTGGAGACAACATTTTGTTTTTCTTCAAAATGTCCCTGGGCCTTTACTCGGTGCACTTCCTGAATTTGTAACATGAATGACTTCTTTGATGAATGTAAGTTGAGTCATTTTATTATTTCCCATGCTGGACTGAGCGTGAAAGAAAGTATAAAATGCGTCTAATGCGGGTACATTGACTAAAAGTCTTCCAACTGTCAGGGCTGATGAATGAAGGATATTCGAAAACTATTGTAAACGATGAGCTGGCAACCTGTTGCTATTGCCTAACGTCTAACCGCCTCCGTGATCTAGTGGTACAACCACCAGTATCAGACCCAGGGGTCCCGGGTTTGATTCCCAGCGGGAATACATATTGTATTCGGTTTGGTTGGTGGTAGGTCTTGTTCTAAGACCGTCTGGCTAGCTACCACCATCTTATCTAAGTCTGACGCCTTAACAACAATGTTTTCAGCAATGTTGTGTTCCGGTAGTTAGAGATAAGATAGTCGTTCCTCAGTGCTTGAGGATTCCGAGAGGGGCTCGCTTCCATCTTCAGCCTTATCACTACATAACATTAGGTATGATGAAGGCTAAGAGTCTTCCCGTCGTTCATAAAAAAAAACGCCTTAATACCTGCGACCCAACCAATGCCAAATATGGCGTCGTCGAGGTGTGGATATGAGAGTGATTCTTTGGGTGTTTTACTTTATTTCTCCTATGTATGTCGAACCCTACTGAAATCGACGTAGTGATAGATCATAGTAGTAGATTCTCCTACTGTGTCGTTTACGACACGGCATTTTCCAGCTTTTCCTTAACTGAAATATTTTTTTAATTATTTTTTATCAGTTTTATGTTTCCATTCTGTGAAGTATATGAAATTTCAAATCAATTGTGCAAAAAAAGTTAATTCAGGATCAAGTGGGTTAATTACGCGACCACCGATTGAAATACCCCGGCCCTGCATGCGCAATGTACCAAGACAATGCGCATAATATATTCGATGTACGTGTTAAAAAGTAGAGGCGGCAGAATACATCCCTGCCGAACACCGGACTCCGCCTTGAAAGTTTCCGAAAGAACGTCATCAACTCGCACTGCTGCTGTACCACTCTCATAGAGATTTTTCAGAAGGGAAATCAGGTGGTGTAGTACAATTGGTCGCGTTCAATTGGCTTTCAATTAGTCGCGTTTAACATCAAATGCCGCAGACCGTTGAGGTTCACCACTCACTACGCAAATACCACATTTAGGTGCACTAGATAATTCTTAAATAAACAACGATGCTTAAAGACCCAAATAAAAATAAGGATACCAAACAATCGAATGAATAAATCTTTCGCTGGCAATGAACGAGACACAATAGAATTTTTATTGTTATAACTTTTAATATGCCAGTGAATTTTCCAAATGTACGGCAACTTAATACTACTACTTTTTGTACCAAGCCAAAGAAAGTAATCAATGCCACTGAAAAAAGAAACGTTGGAAAGTAATTAAAAGATTGTGACTGGAAAAATATTCTGCCTTCAATATCTGGGCTGTTAGACTTGTTAGCCGGTTCTGTCTACGCTATCGGTTAGCATTCGAGATAACGGGCAGAAGAGGAATAAAATTCTGCTAAGGTGAGAGTGCATTTTCTGAGATGCTCTCTGCTAATAGTAATAGTTAGAAAAAGAACTCTATTGGAACAGAGAGCCTTTAAGTCGTTTAGTTACCTTCGGATCGTTCTTAAAGCGCTAGACGACTGAAGAGAGACCGATTTTGCAGTAGGCGAAAAGACCACGAAATCACTTCGTAGAAAAAAACTATAGCGATTAAAAGGAAAATAAACTACACGATGCCTATTATATATTCTATGACGATGCTAAATATTATTGGTGTCCACTAATTAAAACAATTTCCAATATAACTTTACGAATGTAGATAAAGGTATGAAGAAATATATATATCTTATTACCAGATTTGTAACATCTCTAACTGTTATATACTTTTATAACAAAAAGTACGTACTTTTTCCGAATAGCGTCTTAAGATTTTCTTATAATCATTAACTTATATAGATTCTTATGTCTGCCGTCGTGGTAGAGTGGTACGTACACCGGTTTCAAGGGCTTCGCCTACTCTGAGGTCCCGGATTCAAATCCCGGTAGGTGCAAATGCTTGTATGATGAATACGAGTATGTGTAACCGAGTCTTGGACCTTTATATTAATTTCTACACATAAATACTTATTATATATGTATAATTATCCGTTACCCTAGTATCCCTTAACAAAAGCCGTGCACAGTGCTTGTTTTGGAGGTAGGTTAATTGGTGGGAGTGTAAGAAATATTTATATTTTGTTTAAGTCGCATCTGCAACAATTACTTACACTGCTCCTGATGCGCAAGTAGAGTATTAGTTATCAATTTTAACAAAGTCTTAAGAACGATCAAGTATCCCGAAACTTCGCGAATCGCTTACAGAGTAGGCCCTCAGACACCCTTGACGGGATCGCGTTGAGATCGAGATTGAATGTCAATAATTATTTCTGATTTTCGACGTTCATTCGATTTTCAGTGGCGCTACAATCGATTTTAGACTACAAAATTACTTAAATTACTAATTTTAGGTAATAATTTTTAGTTAAATTACTTATTATAAGTCATAATGACTGACTTTTGACGTTAATTAGAGTCCACCGACTCTAATGCTAAATATTATTGTATGAGATGACAACGTCAAAACTTTTCACATGTAAAATACGTCACATCGCGTCTATATTAAATTTGTATAGAGAATTTGGAGTGCATTTTTAATAAAATTATATTAAATCTTTTAGACCTTAAATTGAAAATGAAAGACGCAAAACTTTTAGATTACTTACTGGACATAGTGAAAAATTAGTTTTTATATAATATTTCAAAGGAAAAATTTACGAAATCTTGTAAATGCCAACACACTTTTTTGAAGACTGTGCAACTTTAGATGAGTTCAATAAAAAACTGTGCCCTATTTAAAAATTTGGCCTCGCAAACAGTGTAGACACATTATCCATGGTAATAACTATGTAAACATTTACTATGTAAATAAACTATTTTTATTAATATCGTGTTAACCGTAACTATCCTTTTTCAGTAAAAAAGTCAGTACAGACTTTATACAATCTCAATCTTAATGCGATCGCGTCAAGAGGGTAGAAATAAAATAAACTTCATTCAACTATTAGCTTAAGTATTTTTGAAGCGATCGTTTTTCCTATCCCTCTTGTCACGTCTTTTGGCTGCCAAGAAGACAAGGGTAAGAAACTTATCAGCCGGAGTAAAAGCATCTTTAATTATTTATCTATTTACCCAACACAATTTATAAAACGTAAAGTAGCGAATGATACACAGAATGAATACATTTATTGAAAACTTAGTATCTCGATAAATCTTAGATAAAAATGCGTTTTATTTTCTTATGCATCATTCTATGAAAATGAATGAGCAATAGCTATTGAGCTAATTTTCTATATTAAAAGTATGTTTTCTTTTTTAATAAGGTAGTATTTATGTAGGCAGATAAATGTACCGATATTAAAACAATTAAATTCAGCTAAACTATTAAAAACTGAAATACGCTTGATATTCACTGCTCCGCCGCCGTACGTTACTAAGTTAATTTAATTCAATTAATTAAAGTTTGTAGATCTGGGATAAAATATTATGCAAATTAAATTTATAACAACGCAAAAGGTAATCAGAAAGTGAATAATAAAAACAAAACATGAAAACCGACTTCAAAAAACTGAAAAGCATAAAATAAGCCTTTTGGAGTCGGTGCCAGCAAAGGCATTCTACTTTGCGGTCCTACTCTTTTATTTTTCTTGTCTTGGCTGGCACCAACTCCAAACGGCTTATTTATTTATTTCTAAATCAATAAACAAGCCTTTTGCTTTTTAGTTTTTGACGTTTGTTTTAATTTTTTTTATAAAAAGATTTCACAATTTTTAAAGATGCATTCGCTAATAATCTTATGTCAGCTGATCATCACCTTTTACAAAATGCTGCTTTTCCCGGTGCAGGGACGTTACTTATTGAGGAGTTCTCCCGGTACTTCATCATCAGCTCCACTTTATCACTTGGATTTTAGTCGAGCATAAATTGAGTATGCAAATAACTTAAACCTTGGAGATGAACACTTGATTTTTATTCTGCTGATAAGTAACTTCGTAGATATTTTCATACACAACCAAAATCCTTTTGAGGAAAGGAGTTCAAAGAAACAACGTTTTTGAAACTGATCCTTATCAACATTATAATCAACATCCGACCGCGAACAACTTAATTAAAACTTTAAATGCAACAACTCCGCAGACTTGTAAATTAATCATCAGAATTCATACTATAATGAACTATCATGCACTAGTTAGCCAAGTATGAATATTTGAAGAAGAACAGTATTGTCAGAGAAAACATTTTCAGTAGTCGCAGTCAAGGGTGTTATGTAGACTTTGCACTCAGTACAGCGGTGCCATTCCGCTCGTGACGAGCGTGAAGACATAACGCTTCAGGCGTTCTCTCCCACGCTGAAACTTTCGGTTACTGAAACTCGTATTGAATAACCGCGGTCAAAAATATTCACATACAAAAAGAAGAGTAAATAACAAATTAGTAATATAATGAATAATTCGTACTTTAATTAGCGCTTAAAATAGTGTAATAAAGTTTAAAAGAACAGTCAAAATAACGCAAATAACAGATAATCGTTCAAATTGAGAATCTAAAAGTGTAATATTCAGTGTATTATATCGACAAACAAAGTTATTGTGTTATATTTGGCAATGGGTATATAAACACGTCCCATTATAGGAGTTTTCGTTCAAACGAAGTCGCTTTGTGTGAAGTGATACACGAAAATATTGGCTGAAGTTTACTAAAGTAATTTTCTTCGTGAAGGTTAAAAAATCTGTAAGTGCGCAATGTCAACTTTGGGAGCTGGGACAACGGTGCTAATCGCTTCGCAAACATGCTGTAAGGCTCGAGTCGGCGTCTGCCTGTGTGCCTTGGCTGTTAGCACAGTGAGCTAAGCAGCCCGCAGCTCAAGAACAAAAGAAACTATCTCAAGAAACCTTTGCCTTCAAAAGCACCGTAAAACACAATGGATACAAGGTAAGCTGAATTACCCTATCTAATCACCTCTCTCAAATTGCGGATCAAACTTCAATAAAATTCGGATTAATCCAACATTTCGTGTGTGCACGTTACAATCAAGTCATCCTAATCGACAATAACTGTTGGCATTATTGTAAAGATAATGGTTGTAAAAAAGTGATCGCTTTAAAAAACCTAGTCAACAGTTACTTAGTTACACATTTTATGAATAAAGTAAAATTTTGACAAAATGTCTTCAAAACATTAAACCCTTTCTTCGTTACTTCAAAGTTCGAGTTACTTTATAAATGATAGTAGTTAAGTTTACACTAAAAATATATTTTTACATTTCTTAATCTTATAAACTCTAAAGTTATAAAATTAAACGGTTGATTTACCTTTTTTTGAACTTTTACTTGTTACCGAAGTGGTTTAAGAGCAGTGTTCCACTGCTGTAATTTCTCTACGTCATCTACAGTCCATATTGTTAGACCTAACTTCACGGAGATATAAAACAATTTCTTAAGAAAAAATACTTTTGTAAAATATATAAGTTTATCATTACCTCCAGATCTAATAATAAAACAACCAGTTTAGCATTTTCTCAAAACTATCCCTCCATTAATCACTAACGATACGATCAAAGTTGGTCAAAAGTCAACAATAACCTAATGTTTGAGTCATAAAGACGAGATTCATAAAACACAAGCGAATGAAAGCGTTACTTTTAAATAATACAATTTATATTACAGAAAATACAACCTCTACCTATCTATACTAATATTATAAAGCTGAAGAGTTTGTTTGTTTGAATGCGCTAATCTGGACTACTATAGGAACTACTGGACCGATTTAGAAAATTCTTAGACCATTAGAAAGCTACATTTCTCCCGAGTGACATAGGCTACATATCATCCCGATATTCCCACGGGAACAAGCACCACGCGGGTAAAAGCGCGAGGATCCGCTAGTGTCCTATAAGTCCTGTCACATTAAAATTTATTCACACCAATTTTCGATCTTTCGGTCATTTTGACACACGGAAACGTAGAATGTTACAGTAACACTAACCATCAACAGCCATTTCAGTGACAATACTGCTTTGGCAAAGGCGTTCCTTTTGTATGGATAAGTATACGACCAATGACTGCAAATTCGATATAAATACAATGTCGTATCTACTTTACCAAATCCACTGTAAGGCTAAAAGAAGAAGAAATTTTTCCCTTTCTTCATCGCGAAGCACCATGATAAAAGATTATTTCGGTCGCTGTGACCACAGCAACTAGATATTTATCAATAGGTAGAATAACAATATAAAAAGCTGAACAGTTAGTTTATTTTACTGGTTGCGCAAACTTCTTAAATTTTGTCATAATCCGAAATACGAAAAAAGAATAAGAAACATTGAACCAAAACCAAATGAAGTGGGAAAAATATATCTTGAGAGTTAATTAGGAGATGAAAGTTTATTATGGTGTACTGAAAAATATCTTCAGACAGCTAAAGTCGCGGGCAAGACCTAGTGATGAATAATATTGGTTCTATTAGGTGTCATTCAATAGACAGTCAGCTTGATATTTACGTTGGCGGCGATCTAATGAATTATGTGGGTGAAATACAGTCCACTGGAGAACGAAAATACTATCACTCGGTGGTATTTAGTAAGACTATTTCAGTAGTCTGGATTGAGCAAACCAATATACATTGTTATTGTTTTATTATGGTGGTGAACTATTTGTACTAAATACGCTTGTGGCTCTTGCGATTTCGTTCTTTCTATAATAAACCAATTCATTCGTGTTTAATATTTAACCAACTTTTTTTTATAAACCAATTTTTTATACCAACCGAAACTATGCCTATAGTTCAATTTTACTTTCCACTGGAAAATATCCGGTTTCCACAAATGACACTGGCCGGCGACAATCCATTTATCATTTTATACCTTTCGAGACAAGAAACGTTGAACAAAATTCTTAATAAAAACTATTCTCAGCAATGGTCAAATGATTCACGTGATTTTGTGTTTACACTTTTGCCATTTTCGCTTTAAAATTCTAGTTCAGTTACAGAGTCTGTTGTTGAGAAAACTGAAAATACATAATTTAGTTTGAGTGTACCAAAACGCGCACATTCGACGACGAATACATTTCACATTTACCATTGAAAATTTGCCACCCATTGCAAAGGTACAGTAGAACAGCAACTATTCGGTATATTCAAAATGTCTAATTTCTTCCGACAATTCCGAACTCAACGGTTTACGCCATAATGATCGAAGTCGATTGGAGTTTGACAGTTTTGCTCAAAGCTTCTGATCGTATATGATTTATAAGGGATTCCTTATCACAACAGGAGATTTCTTGCAACTGTAATATCTTTATTATAAGTGCATTACCCAGCACTGGTATTAAATGGATGTAGTACTTATTTTATTATACTAATGTTAATATCGTTTGTTTAATTAATTGAAATATTTTTATATTTTAAAATTAATTTTTTATCTCACTTATATTACACTTTTTTATATTAAAGCATTTTTCTATATTTTTTATCAATATTATAAAAAAAGTTAATATTTGTTTTATACTAAGTACATTGAAATTCGTTTCGTTTGTAACCACAAATTATATTTATAATTTTTTGTTTGACAGTTTCGACTAACTTTCCTGACGGCAGTCTTTACAGCAATAGTTGCTACGCACGAAAACCTAAGAATCGATTAAAACAATTGTTTTACCTAAACACGGTACACGACTAAATTTTAGGAAACTTTTGCGTTGAAACAGGCAATAGTAAACAAAATGTGGATTTCAACGAAATAATTTTGACACAAATTTGACGATATTGTAAAGTCGAAACACATTAAGCATTAAATATTTTTAAAATGACATTCTTTTTCAGTCATTCGTTTGAAGTAAAAAGTGACAGAGCGATGTTTTAAATATGTTTAGCGCTTAACGTACTTAATTTCAGCTGGTGAAAGTCCGCCTGAGTATCGTTTCCATAATATAGACAGTTAAAGACCTCCATTGATTGATGTTGATTTGAATCAGACCTAGTACTAAAAAATTTTCCTATTTTGGAGAATAATTATGAAATAAATTCAATAATGCTATTTCTAACTGGCGTTTTGAATTTAAACTTACATAGTTAATTCTTATTTTAGTAGAAAATATTAATCTAAATTGAAGTATAAGTTATTATATGATTTTTTAGTTTTATTACAGTATTTCGCTAATATATTCAAAACAGTGCGTCGAAGAGATAAAATATCTTTCATGTAATGATAGCTCATAAAATTTTCTACAACTTTTCATTTTCAAACTACACATTAATTTTGTGAAAAAGTGTTAATTTTCGTAAAATCTACTTCTATCAAACATTAGCTTATGCCTGCTACTTCGTTCGCTTTATTTCGGGATGAAACTAATGTATATTGTTAGTCCAAGTCCTAATCTACCTACTTAACAAATTTTATCCAAATCCGTTCAGCCGTTGAGTTATCGAAACTTTTATCTATGTTTTATTGTATATGCAATTGACCCGCGTGAATCCCCATCATGTTATGATCATTAAAAGATCTTTCGAAAATACAAAAGAATGCCTTCATGCTACTGTCGATAGACAATGATCTATTACCTAAAAATATGCTAATATATCATCGCTGTCACATTTACGATTATTAAGGCCTTTAAAGTCATGAACAAACATTATTCTCGATAAAAAAAGTATAAACAAACAGACATCCTAGAAAGATAAGATTTCGTTTTCAAATATTATTTTGGACACTGTTTTGATCGAGTTCAAGGGGAAAAATTAAGAAGTTAAAATTGAGAGTATTTTAGTTAAAGAGATATTTAAGATTAATTCTAATACACCAGTATCACTCTAATAAAAAAAAACTTTTAGAGAAATGTAAATATTAATAGTTATAAATGTTATAATCCAAAACATGTGACAATCAAATTTTTTTCGAAATTTTATCGTCGCAATGTATCTACGGGTCAATTATTAGGCGTTGTATTTTTCATATATGTCAACTTAGGTATTTCTTCTCAGAATATAATACATAGTATTTGAATATAGCTCGTCATAAATGGACTTTCGAAAGTCTTGATGTCATTACCGAGTTCATAATGCACTTACTGGGAAATATATTTTACAGCATGGTCGTTTAAGTAACATATTACTTGATACTGTTCCTCGCTTTATGAGCGTTGTAAGGATTAATCACGTTTAAAAAGATTATCTTTGTTCTGCAAGGATATTCTCGCTGCCTTTAACGACGTTTAATTTTACTGTTGGTTTAGTTTCACAGTCTTTGTTTTAGATGCATGAGGAAAGATTTGTATTTTTGTATGTTTGTTACTAATAAACTCAAAATTTTGTCGCTCTGTATAAAATCTTATTTAATAAAAAAATTGGAATACTTTTTATCCTGATATACTTCCACGGGAACGGGAACCTTGCGGGTGAAACCGCGGGCAGCTGCTATAGTGGTTTTTATTTTAAATCTTCTTTTTAATGCGTGCTTCATTTTTATTTCGGCAATTAGATCCTCGTCTTTTAATCATACTAGACCGTGCCAATAAGACTATACTGTGTCACAATTTTTTATTTTAAATGGATATTGTAAATCTATATTTTATGTTCGAATTATAGACATACCAGAAATTTAGAATAAATTGTAGTTTTATTTTAATTACTTTCAATGGACCGGACGTTGAAGGGAGATGTGGTCGTGTTGCTTAGTTTACTTTATTGTGGTAACGAGCCAAGTTAAACTGTCGATCTCGTTAAAAATTAAATATTCCTTTGAGCTTTGATTTTAGTTACTATCAAACAATTCGTGGAATTCAAGAAGCGGAGAGAAAGAGAAATATGGTTATCATCGTACGGTTCGGACTTTAGCGGCGGTAAATGTAGTGAAGGTGCATATTCAATAAAATCCGGCCCCAAAATGAAAACTCTTGGCATTACGGACAGGACTTAACAGAACGAGCGGAGAAAGAGTGTTGAACGAAGATTATAGGCAATCATAGAAACAAAAACATCTTAATCCATGCCTGAAATCCGCCCGTTCTCGTGTTTTGTTAGAACGATAGGCAGGAAATAAGAAAGGTCCGATTTTGTCTGCCGATGCAACAATCGTAACAAATAAGTGTTATGGCCACAACAGTGAAGAAGCTAGCGAATGTGTTTATCGAGTCCAGCAAGGCCAATCACTCTTCGCCAGTGATAGCTTGGCTCGTAGTGTAATTTTTTTCCTAAGAGAGGTATGGAGGGTATGTAAAACAAGAGCAATGTACACCAAAATACAGTCCTGACAGACGTCGTAGACCACTTCATCGAACCACGTTAAAAATCAGCAATGGGACTTCACCAGGCTTCAGGGTCACATAGCCAAGAGGACGTCCATGAAAATCAACTTTATCCCGCACGAAAATTGGCCGTCCTCTAGCCCAGATTTCAATCCGCTCGATAATGAAATTAGGGCTTATTTAGAAGAGAGGACATGTGTTAAACCACACCCAAAATTGCATTCTTCATTACAACAGCCGCTAAAATCTACATGGACGCGGCACGTATTTCTATAGATGCGTGACCGCGAAGGTCAAGCATGGGCTTGCATCGAAAAATGTGCCTGCCATTTCGAATTATTTTTATCAATTAGTATTAACTATAGTATAAGCTTTCTTTTCCTTATTTTTTTTATTAGTGGAAATTAAATACAAGCAAACACATTTTCGAAATTTTTCAAAAATCCACCCCCAAGCGGTGACCCCCTTATCTATAATATGCAACAAGGTCAACGTGATCCTTCCAAGAGAGCTTAGCGTCAATGAATAAGCCCAAATCTTTGACCTGCTATGCAAATTCTATTACCTCACCATTATAGCACAGTGGAGTAATTTTATTAAGTTTTACGTTCAATAATTGACGAGAGCTACCGATAATAATTGCTTGGCATTTTTGTGCATTCACCGAGATGCCGTAGTTGTTGGACCATTCCAATATCCTCGCCAGATCACTGTTGAGAGAATCAATAGAATTGTTCAAATCCTCTGCTTTACTTTTGACGTAGAGTTGGAAATCGTCTGCATATAGATAGTAGGAAGACGAAAGGATAACAGTGAGGGAATTGATAAACAATGAGAAGAGAAGAGGAGAGAGAGAATACCGCCTTGCGGAACACCAGCTTCCAGGTCGCACCAATCGGACAATACCCGGTCGACGCGTGGGCCTGCTGGCGATCGTGAAGATAAGAGGAGATCCACAGTTGCGCTGTTGAAGAAAAACCTAAACAGGATGTCATGATCAACTGCATTGAAAGCGTTAGAAAAATCAATTAAGACTAACACAGTCGTGAATCCTCAAGTCCAACTCGGATATCTTCAGTTATTTTAATCAGCGCAGTGGTTGTACTGTGTCCGGATCTGAAACCGGACTAAAAAGAGCTTAGAAGATTGTTTGCGAGAACAAAGGATGATAACTGTTTGTGAACAGCAGCTTCTAGGATCTTAGAAGTAAAGGGAAAGATAGATATTGGTCTGAAATGATTGAGGGATTTAGGGTGAGTGATTTTAGATAAAGGAATAGCAAGTGCCTTGCGTCAAGCAGAAGGGAATGTACCGGAAGCGAGGGTTAAAAAAGGTTTTTAAAATATATTATGATAGTATCCATAACATATTGGAATAGAATAAAAAAAGTTAAAGTTTACGAAACAATAACTTTTTTTTATTAAAACAACTTACTAAATACTTTTTTTTACGGTTTGATAATGAATTACCCCCTATTGAACCTGCATTGACCCTTTAACACCCACAAATTGTAGCGCAATTGCCCAACCAGCGGCCCTTATAGGACACAAAATTGCAATTTGTAAAGTGTTAATAACGATTGAGTTTTTTTAAAGGTGGGACTTTTTGACGTTGATTATATTTATATATATTGGAACCTCTTTTTAAACCTTTGAAAGGATTGATTAATGTTCACTGCGTCGGATTTCATAACTTGAAGGCACTACCACGCGAGAACATAAGTCCTGGCGATAACCTCATTCCTCGCGGACGAAGTTGCGGGCGGAGAGTTAGTTCTTTTATAAGTAAACGAAATTATTTTCGAGAACAAAATATTTATAAGAAATTATATTATAATTATATTATAAGAAATCTCCGTATGATAATTTGACAGTCTTGATTTATTTTACCCTTTGACCTAAAATAGAACGGCAGAACTTCTGAAATTGGTTTTTATTTTCGAACCCGAAATTTAACTTCCACTAAATGCTACTTATTCAGGTTAACTGCAAATGGAAACTAGCACAGAATTTATGGAATCAAAAATAAAAATAAATAGATTTTAAATAAATTCAAGTTCTATGGATCCGGCTCTTTTTAAGATCACCCGCTATTATCAACTTCGTGTATGCACAGCCGAGGCTCTGGCCTTACTTTTGTATGGATAAATTGAATGGGCTGAATGCGGCTTGGTGCGTTTTAACGACTGTATTTGAGCCGAAACCAACGTGCCTTCCGAAGCACGGAAGAGCATTTTTGGTCACCCATCTCGTGACCGCCCATTATGGAGCTCCTCCGTGCTTCGGAAGGCACGTCAATCCGTTGGTCCCGGCTACATTTGCAGCCGTTAAAACTCACCAATCTGCAGTGGGGATATTAAATATGGCTGACGACGATGATAAGGAAACTTTTATGGCGGTTAGATGTCCCGAAAACTCACTAGACTATTGCAATACAGTATACAAAGAAATCCGGAAGAGACTCGAAGCGCTCGAAATCTGGTGCTCGTATGCCCCGCATCAGCTAGACTGACAGAGTCACAGAAATTAACTTACTTAAACAAATGGTAAAAAAGCTAGACCTAGTACCAACCATCAAGCAACCTAAAAATGTCTAAGTACTTTGTCATGTTTTGCATATTATGATTTAAGCTCACGCAATATACTTACGCAAATAAAAATAAAATTCTACATAGCCATAAGCCGGTTCACGTATTTACACATATAAAATAATATTGAAGGTTACGGCAAGTAAATTGTAACTTTAAAAAAGACAATGCAAATCACTGCCATTTACAGATTCTTAAGTTTTTCTATTAGGTTCTTACTTAAGCTAAATTTAAATCACATAAAACATTCCAACTACACGAACGTCTTGGCAAACTTATCTAACTACTCGTAGATAAGAGATGTCGTCTTTTGTTTTTGTGAAATGTTAATTCGTGTCTAAATTTAAAGTTTAGTTTTACCTTGTCACTTACGTATTACTAAGAATTTGCACCGTATAGTAGGTACCTACTGGATAAGGAAAAGTAACACTTAACAATTATTACACGACTGAGTTACAAAACAGATTATGTTACAATAAGGGCCTGTTTCACAATCTAAAAGTAAGTTCTGAGTAGCTTACTTGACACAGGATTTGACATATTTTTCATATCAAAACTGTCAAATCTTTTGGCAAGTAAGCTACTCAAATCTTCGTACTATACGTATCAAAGTATATAAATCGGGAGATCTTAACACGGCATTTAATAACTTTTATGAAGAATTTTGTCTTTTCTACAATTTATGTTTCCCGTTAATTAAATAGAGGTATTCATCGAAACCTAAAAGACCAAGTTATTTCACGATTGGTATAAAAAATGCTACTCTAAAAAAGCGTCATCTCAGATTCCGATATTACAAACACTGAGATACAGAAAACAAAACAAAGTACCAAAATTACAATCAATTGCTAAAGAGTTGCATATTTACAACTCAAAAAATTGCTAACGCTAAATACATAAGTAATGCAAAGAACTTATGCAGAGCTACATGGAATGTGATAAACAATAAGACATATGAAACAAAAAGGAAAAACGATGTAGTAGAAATAATACTACGAATAGTAGTAGGAATAATCAGGGAAAGAAAACAAACATCCAAATAACTTACCAAAATAAGACGATTAAAGAAACTAGTAACACTAAATTTTTAGGTATAACTCTTTACGAACACTTGACGTGGTATAAAAATGTAGATAATGTATGTAACAAAATCTATCCATTTTCTTATGCTATATGGAGATTGGCAAAAACTGCTGGAAATAGAGTAGCTCTTCAAGCATATCATGGTTATATAAGTTCAATCTTAAGATATGGTATTCTTTTGTGGGGAAACTCTCGCAATATAAACAAGGTACTCATTGCACAAAAATCTTGTATCAGAGCCATATGTGACGTAGACAACATGGTGTCATGCAGGCCATTATTTAAAAGCCTGAATCTACTAACTGTCCCTCGTTTATACATTCCAGAAATCTGTATTTTTGTAAAAAATCATCCTGACTTATTAAAAAAAAATTACGAATTTATCAAATAATTTCCTACAAGGTATCCAAATAAATCGAGATTACCAAAGATGAGAACGAAACTCAGGTCAAGGAGTTGTTATCCTATGGCTATTAAAATATTTAATTGTATTCCTAACGACATTAAAGATATGTCTCTCAATCAATTTAAAACCAAATTAAAGTCATGGCTAGTGAATAACTGAATTTTTTAATTTAAAATGTAATATAATTTAAATATTATCAATTTAATGTCAATATCAATTATATTAGATTCTGATATATTGTAATGATACCTATCTAATAATGTGGACATACTATATAATAATTATGTTCTCCTTAATGTTTTGCATGCCAGCTCCTGGTGAATGTGATGTGACTTCCATAATTTAAGATCTTTATGTACCGCATTCTAGCAAATAAATTCTTGATTCTTGATTCTACTTTTAGATTGTGAAATAGGCCCTTAGCGTCAAACCATGATTGTGTCGTTTACTTTCTTTGTAAAAACCTTTGTAAAAATATTTTTATTATAATAAAAACGTTATATTTAAATTGACATTCGTCTTTAAAGTTGAGCTTCAAATTAGAGTAAAATCATTAATAAAAATACTATTTCTGTATCCAACCAATTACAGTGTTATTCTAACGTTAGACTTTACTTAATATTTCAACCATTGCAGCGCTCACCCTTGTCTGATTCCAAAAGTTCCAGTTAAAATAGGTACGATTGTTTTAAGTGGGATAGTGGAATGGACTCACTAACATCATTAAATGTACATTAATGAGATTCTTTGCCACATTGCAAGGGTAACATTACGATCTAACTTAGGATATTAAACACACTAACTTACAGGATGTATGTATTCAGTTAGTAAGTCAGTGTTTGTTTACTGAAGTGGATCGATAAATACGGTACGATACTTTGTTCCTTGTCAGATTTTGTCGAAATTCTGTGCGTTTTTTAAATATGTCAGCCCTGTAATGCTGCAATACTTTTAATTATGATAAATATAAACTTTTATTAAATTAATGCAAGCTCTATTTGTGGTTACTTTTGAAGGTGTGTAATTTATACCTACATTATAGTCTAAGCGTCGTTATCAACTTTTTATCGCCTGGTTTATTAAACAACATAATTTAGGAATAAGGAGGCAAATCGTTACTCAATGTGACTTGTTTTATTATTTTCATATGCTCATTTGTAATAGAAAGTGATGGTACTATAGTTTTGTGTTGTGGTCATTTTCAATTTGAAGACACTAAAGTTAATAAAACAGGGAGAGAAAAACGGCAATTCATGAAGGTTCTTTTCGTTCTAAAGCGCCTTGTAAACGATCGATTTTTCTGTTCTATTTTTGTATTTGTCAAATTTATTTGACCGTCTGATATGTTTGGAGCGTTATATTTCCGGAAGTTTATTTGTCAAACGTCAAATAAATTTTATTGTTTACCGGGCTCATAAGGTCTCCCACCGCACATAAGGACAAAAACGTTAATTACGACGACAAAATTAAAAATATATTTTACATAATTGTTGACAAATAACGACTTAAACACACACTCTAATACCCTGTCTTTTCAATCCATTCATATTTTGTTTTGTGTCCACAACGCAAAAGATTGTGTGAGTGCTCGAAGTTGACGATTTTTAAAAGCGTCGCATAGCTGCTTAGTCGCTATTAATTCGTTAACGGAGTAACTGCGTTTGTCTGGTTTTCACAAGCTTCAGGTATCAAAGTTGTAACATGGATTCTGGAGCCTCGGTTATGTACCTACACTTGCAATAATTGGTAATTCAACAGTTGTAGTTTTTATGTTTAAATACCCATTTTAATCGACCCAGTTTTTTTGTAAAAGTAAAAGTAATATGCTGACTTAAACTAGAGTTTTAAAAAAAGTACCGACGAGTTACACAGCGCTTTTTGTTTTTTTTTAAAGAACCTCTTATTATGATTGTTAGCATGTAAACAGGACCTCCCCATATTCTCCCCTTTTTTAGAAAAATTGGTATCTTTTCAGGTAGTCGTTCTGCACCTATTACAATAGAAATGAAAATAAAAAGAAGAGAACAATTAAGATTAAATAATAAGAATAATAACTAACAAGAAATAAGATTAGCATTAACAATAGTAAATATCTAAAAAAATCTGTTTTGTGCAATTTATAGTAATATATAATTAATTGAAAACAATATTTACTTTTATTTAATTTCTAATTCTAATGTTTAAATCACAATTTGGAGGGAGCAGGAGCAACCGTGAAAAATAACATCAGCAAGGCAGCATCATCATTATAACTCATTTCGTAGCAATAAAATCAATAAAATAATAGTTTTCTAATTTTGTCGACGTAAATCACGTTTTTGTCCTTATGTGCGCCGTAGGATTGTTTGGACCGATGATGGCGTCAGCTTCTTTGACGTTTAGAAGTGCTTGTAACAATCTAAATTAAATTATCAATTTAATTTTCATATTTCTAACACACAGGTGTTTCAAAATACAATAAAATTTATACGTAATATGGATGGATATTTGGAAAAAAAATACAGTTGTTTTCATTGAAACTTTTATCGATATGTTATAAGTAAAACTGAAATGATTCTGTGTTCATAACGAAACTTTTAAAGACATAGTTTTGCTTTTAACGTTCAACATTAGCGCGGACGATCTCCCGCTGTTGTAGTGTGTTGGTATCACTATCACTAAAAACAAAGTAGTAAATATTTTATGTATTTGCTGATACCACAATAAAATCAAAATAGTGAGAGTATTTTATTACAGTTATGGTTCTATCTGTAAAGTATGTCGGTGGGAACACCTCTGGATTTCGCTCAAAAGGCCATACACTGAAAAAAAAATTAAGCATTCAAACTTCGCTGTTTGTGTGAAAGCTTTTTATGTATGTATAAACTAGGTATATAGGTATTTCACAATCGGATAAATAAAATAACTTTTTATATTTAATAAATAGCTTGGTAATATCAGATAAAATTGATTTTCAGTTTAGAGGTGTAAAAGTCCATTACTAGCAATGGTTCAGTGCAGTATCGAAATAAAAGCTATAAATACTGATCTTTTTCGAGATCAATGTATTACCTAATTTCTTACCTGATTACTCACGCCTATTCACAACTACTTCTACTATTACTGATATTTGTCATTAAATAGTCGCTATAATTGTAATGTGGTCTATTTAGACCATAAATGAGAGCAGATCTCAAAGATGTACTGAGAGTGTTTTCTGGTGTCTGAAAATATCTTGACACTTTTTATCTGTAGCACGAAAAACTTTTGATTAAGTATCGACAAAGTATCGTTAACAATTGTATTGAGCAGCGTTCCTACGACGGACCCCATTTTCACGTGATACATTTTTGACGTGATCATTTGAATACTTTCTCGATATCTATTAGGGAGGTTTTCGTGCTAAGCATTCTGTTGTGTGGTAATTTACTGTTTGATTTTAAAGAATTAACGTCATCAAGAATACATCTACTTAAATGTTAGTTACATAAATAAATTTTGGGATACGTGTACACTAGGTAGTATGTCAGGAACATTCGCACACGCTTATCACAGTGACGTATTTACTCGTATAATCTTATCTTCGGGTTAATGAAGATAGCTTAATGGTTTTCGCCACGCTAATGTAATCTTTATGGTACGATTCAACTCAACTGCTAAATACTTAGAGCTTTTTGTCAACATCACTTGAAAATCAGTCATTTTTCCATACTCAACTTCAAAATTCACATTTGTATTTACAACTTTTACACTTTGCATTTTATTTATTAATATTAGTCAGTTTTTTATGAATGAAGGGTAGACTCTTAGCCTTCATCATGCTTGATTTTAAGTATTGATAAAGCTGAAGATGGAAGCGAGCCTCTCCCGGAATCCTCAGCCACTGAGGAACTGGCTATCTTATCTCGAACTGCCGGAACACAACAATGCTGAAAACATTGTTGTTATGGCGTCAGGCTTAAATAAGATGGTGGTAGCTAGCCAGGCGGGCTTACAACAAGTCCTACCACCAACCAAACTGAATACAATATGTGTCCCCGCTGGGAACCGAACCTGGGACCCCTGGGTCTGATACCGGTGGTTGTATCACTAGACCACAGAGGCGGTTAAAACACACACCACAGTTAATTTGTACCTATAAGGTATGGGCTTAGAAATAAATTATGAAATATAAGGAATCTCAAATCTAATAATGAAGGGGATGAGTGAAACTTTAAATGAGGAAATTATTAATATTGAAGGGGTTGACTGGAACTTAAGTACACTCAACTCATGACGGCCTTACCTTTTCCGTAAAGACGATGATAAATATCATATTAATACAATCGTAAAAAATGTTTCACCTCCGAGACTAGTTCCATTTTCTCAACAGACATGGATGAAATTTTCTATTTATTCCGACACACATTACCTGTCTCACCAGCCTCTGTGCTCCCTCAAGCATCGTAATTGAAACTAACTGGTAAAGCCATTTCGTTTAGATAATGCTATTACCCTTCAGAGATTTTATTGACAAGAAATTCGAGCCGTTGATGCTCCACATTGCAAAGATATATATTTTTACACTTTTGTTAAAGCTTCTGAAATCTTTTAACAACAGGACATTAGCTAGATAGCTAGCTACTCTTTCCAGGCTTAATAACTTTAAATATTTTGCTATACATAAATACATAATTATTTAATTAAGCAACATTTCCGGATGTAATAGCGCTTTTTATTTAACACTTGATTTTGGATGTTATTTAATAATGATATCAAATTTCATGCAAATTCCCTTCAATCATCTTCTATTCTCTTTAGTTGTCTGGCTAGAAATGAAAAAGTATTATCTTCCTTAAAGAGATATATCCCTTAACATAAGAAGGGTTTCTCCATTTCCTGTACTACCTAGCAAATGTTCACTAGGACTAGTCGTCGTAGGTTTGGTCATCCGGCATCCTGCTTGCATGTTGATGCCATACGCAACCCTCGCACTAAACGCCAAGTTAATTGGGTACTAAATAATAATATCTACCAAATTCCATACAAATTCTCTTTAATCATCTGCTATTCTCTTTATTTTTTGCTATTACATAGAAATGACCCTTTAAGAAAAACATTAGAAGGGTTTCTCCATTTGTCTGTACTATACCTAGACAATGTTCAATACGACTAGTAGTCGTGCCGGGTCCGGACATCCGGCATCCTGCTTGCATGTTGATGCCTCACGCAACCCTCGAACTAAACGACAAGATAATTGGGTACTAAATCCCAACGCGTGACTAAATTAGAAAACTGTCCGTGACGGATTTATTTTTAGGTTTCCGTACCCGAGAGGTCTTAATGAGGCTATTAAATATAGCACATCCATTTGTCATGTCATGTTCATGTTTTGTTGAGTTATCATCTAACGGTCAGCTCTAAAAATACAAGAACATTTTCTTGTACGAGATAATTAAAGCTTTTTTGAAGATGTGGAATGACCCTTATTTCGTTTTGTTATGCGAAAGTGAAGGTGAGTAATCCTCACGTAATAGTTTTTGGCCGATTTTAATAACGTATAATGATTAGTAAGAGATCGGGCCAATTGAGATAATAATTCAGTTGCCCAGATATATTTTTTATTACCAAACTAACGACTTGTTTTAGGTAACGAAACTAAGACATCAAACTGGCAAACATATGCAAAATTAGCTAATTTGTCATCAGGTTAAAGTATGACACGGAAATTTTTCACTGAAAACTTGCCCTTTCATAATACTGTCGATGATTGATCACTTTGAAGAAACCGCAGTGAACTTTTCAATAGCGGTAAAATAAAAACATCGCTTTTCCCGATCGGTTTTGATTTAAATTGCATAAATAAAATGTAGAACAGACTACAGAAACTTCTTTGTTTTAATTTAAATTTAGATCAGCTGTGTTCTGTAATGGATCAGTTATTTATGCCAGAAGGCAGAAACCCAATATACGAATCTCATTAGAGACAGCAGCTTACAGTTGTTTCCCGTGTAGCAAAATTCTGTTCATCATATGGAAAAGTTAATTTGGCACAATTAAAAAAAAACAATTAAACAACTGAGGATAGGATAGGATTACTGTAACAATAAATTGATACGTTTTTAGTATTTATCATAAACACAATCTTGACTTAGTTAATTGTTTCCTAAAAACAGTCGGTATAAAAACGTATGCCTACCAAAGTAAAGTCGGTAACACGCTGTGCTTCACTCAGCTGTTGTTTTTGAGAGAGGCTCGAAATATTGTCTTGGCTATTATTTAATGGAAATAAGGTATAAAACCTACGAGTATGTATTTTTTGTTTTATATTCGATCAACATGTTTTCTATTCCGGGACTTCTACGCAGTTTTATTTGTTTCAAAAAAACACTGTGTAAATAGGTTTGATTTCAATGAAAATCATATACGAAGTCTAATATGCCTAACATAAGAAGCTATGTATGTACAGTCACGAGCAATGACATATATATACACTTTACAACCTTATCGCATTGACGCACACGGAAACAAAGCTCTCTCTATTCACTAATGTCATTCAATATTGTAATGTGACAAGCTGGCCTACCGCCATCTCTTAGCGCAATATTGTTTTCTGTCAAACATTATCGGTGCATTATTTTTATATGTCACTTCGTACCGCGAACCTCATAAAACAATATTATTTTTGACGGAGGTTTTGTGTGAAGTATGTTAAAATATGACAACTTCAATTCGTTCGTTGGCAGAAACAAGGAATAAAGATGTACATGTTTCTATATCATTGCACGTAACTGTACTAAAAAAGTTTATTTTATTAATAATTGTAAATTTTTAGTACTTATAATTATAATAAAGTAATAAATTCCGCCCTATTATATAAAATGGATGCCATTTTTGAAAAAAGTGGAACAAGATCTGCATATCAGTAGTTACGACGTGGCTGCAGAACTGGGAATTGACCTCAAAACAGTTTTGGCGCATTTGAAAAAAACTGGGTACACAAAAAAGTTCGATATTTGGGTACCTCACAAGCTCACTGGAAGAAGCCTAGTGAACCGCGTACTCATTTGTGATTCTTTATTACGACGTAATGAAACCGAATCATTTTTGAAGAAGCTTATACCTGGTGATAAAAAGTGGATCACGTACGACAATAACGTGCGAAAAGGTCGTGGTCAAAGGCCGGTCAGGCTTCACAGACTACTGTGGCGAAACCCAGGATAACTGGCAACAAGGTGATGCTGTGTGTGTGGTAGGATTGGAAGGACATTATTCATTATGAGATGTTACCACCAGGCAAGACCATCGATTCTGAACTCTACTGCGAACAACTAATGAGATTAAAGCAAGAAGTTGAGAGAAAGCGGTCGGAATTAATCAACAGAAGGGGTGTGGTTTTCCATCATGATAACCCTAGACCTCACACATCTTTAGCCAATCAGCAAAAATTAAGAGAATTTGGCTGGGGGGTGTTAATGCATCCGCCGTATAGTCCTGATCTTGCATCTTCAGATTTCCACCTGTTTCGGTCTCTTCAGAATTTTTTAGACAGTGTCAGGTTAACATCATGAGAGGACTGCCAAAACCGCTTGTCGCGGTATTTTGATCAGAAGCCCCAATATTTCTATAGCAATGGGATCTCGTCCCTACCTACAAGATGGCAAAAAGTTATCGAACAAAATGACACCTACATACTTTAGTTAAATGTAAATAAACAATTTTAAATAATGTTTTAAAAAAAATATAAAAGATTAAACTTATCAAATTCGGGCAGGGAATTTAGGTAATAGTACTTACAAAATTCTTTTTATCGACTCCCATGTCACAAACGTTGTTTCTTCTATAACATGAAACTATACCATACATAAAGAAGAATTATGTTGATCTTCTTCTTCTTATCGTATGAGGATTAGTGGCCACCTCTAGCGCCAGAGTTTATCAGACCGCTTATAAGATGACTGACGATACTCTGACTTGCCTTAACGACTGTTGTTATATGACAACAGCACGGAATGCCACTTTACGGTCACCCATCCGACACCTGACCAGGCCGAACGTTGCTTAACGAAGGTGATCGAATACGATCACTCTGTCAAGCGCGGCCATGAGCGCTACTTTCTTTGCATTGAGACGATTATGTTGATGAATTTGATTCATTATCGATCATCATACTGCATGATTTTTACCTGAAACTAAGTAACGAAAAGGCTAACGATGTAATTGCTATGAAATATATTGTGCAGTTAAGAAGTTACGGTGGTTTTCGTACCCGACTATTTATTTTTGCTCTCGAGTGTATAAATATAAATTACCCGGTAGCTCCAGGAGAATACAGATACGCTACCATGTTTTCACTTGTATTTGTGTTTCGTTATCAACTTATCTATTTTGCAACTTATCTCTTTCCCAACATATACATTGTCTGTACTGTTTATTTAGACATTGGTTATAGCTAGTTTTCTAATATGGAAATCACGTGCGTTGGTACAGTACGCCGAATGACAGCTAAACCTTATTTACGATTATCGTCTTTCAGTCTTTCAAAGACAGTAAAATGTCTCCGAACAAATGAAAGTTTTACGTCAAGAATTGTTTTAGTTGATATTCCCTTAGGGAGTCTATTTTGCCTTCGGTATTTGTTATGAAAACACTTGGCTCTTACCTAGTACCTACTCATGTTACAGTACGAAATTATTCGTTTAGTATTTTCTATTAAAAAAGGCAAAATATTTGCATCTGTTCCCAAAGAAAAACCTAAAAAAGCTAAGCAGCGCTTAACGAATATTAGCTAAGTACCTACTTTATTTACAAATAAAAGTATTTTTTTATAGAGTCAATAGTTGTAGTCGGGTTTACATTGTAAAACATAATTTTCCCCTCACACGCTCAGAAAATGAGGTTTTGTCATTCAACTTCTTGGAAAATCGCATTTTGCGGCCTAGCATCGAAAAGAATTTCTTTTATTTAGAAATAAAAATACATCATAATGCGTTTCGAATCGCACTATTGACTTTTATGTTCCATTTTATTCTTATTTTAAACTAGCTGTGCCCGCAACTTCGTTCGCGTGAGAACCGGAACATCGTTTGCAATCCTTTCCGACTACATTGTTGGTAAGGCGATTATTTTAACCAACTTCAAAATAGGAAGAGGCTATTGATTCGCCTATATTCTTTACTTTTTTAAGAGAATACTTAACACATGAAACCATTTAATTAAAATTTAAAAGACCCTGGATTATGAGATACAATAGATTTTCTATTGTTCTCTGGACACCGGTGTCCGGTTCAGGTTTAATGAATTAGATGATGAGATGATGAATAGAGAAACTTATCAATTCGTCAGTATCTACGTATTTACCTATATTTTATAATAGAACTAAAAGTACCTATTTAAATGCAATGTAGCATCTTTAAGAAGTCGTTCTTTTTTGTTGTGATGATAATAATTAGATAGCCGATGCCTATGATTTAGTTTCATCAGTCATGTTTCAATGTGGCTTTGTAACACGCCTTCGAAATTAACAGAGTAGCTCGAAATTGTTATTTTTGGTCACCCACCCCGCAAGCGACCTACGTAAGGGAAATTATGCGGATTACTGAACTACTATAAGTAATCCGCATAATTTCCTTTACGTAGGTTGTATACAGCTGGTAAAATAGTATACACGTATAATAAATAAATAAAATAATAAATATAAATATTTCCATACAATCACACCAATTATCTAGCCCACTTTAAGTATCATGAAGAACTTGTGTTATGGATACTAGATAACGGATAAACATACTTATATACTTATTTTTTGTAAATACATACATAATATACATATTAAACACCCAGAACAAGATAAATAGACATGTTCATGCACACAAATATTTGTCTTGTCCGGGGATCGAACCCGGGACCTCTGGCGCAGAAGGTGGGGTTAGTACCCCTGCGCCAAGTCAATAGTCGTCGTATAGAGAAATACGTAACACTCCATAAGAAAGTCTAAGTACTGGTCGACTGGGAAGTTAAGGAATAATAACTGCGCCTATCTTTACTGAAGAGCATATTTGAGTCATACCATTATAACAATCATGATTGGACAACATTAACTCATTCTTACCCCCTGTACCATTTGCTCTATCCACAGAACAAAACTTTACGGGCAGGTTTTACCACCTACTAATAAGTTCTAGATAGTTTAATTGACAGATCTTTTGACACAAAAAAAAATACAAATTATATGCCACATAAGCTATCCATAACTTATCAGTAGTTAGTGAAACTGACCCTTAATGTAATACTTGATTTAGTTTCGCAATGGTCGGTCACGGGATAGATGACCAGTAATCCTATCTCTTCCGTGCCCCGAAGGCACGTTAAACCGTTGGTCCCAGCTGGGCCCTCAATCCGCATTGGGGCCGCGTGGTGGATCATGTCATGGCCCATTCTCCTTATCTTATGATCCTTCCATAAGGAAGGTCAATGCCCCGGCAGGGGCGACATAAAAAATGGTTAATGACGACTGTTCAATCTGTTCATAGGTACTGAAACATAAAAAAATGGGACAAACTTGTGTAATAACGTTAGAACTTGTATAACGAAAACCGCATCTAAAATTACGGAAATGGTAAAGGGCAATCTCAAGCACAAAGTATAAAGCCTGACCTGCTGTTGACTACATAAGAATACCACTTATTCGCGACACATTGATGAACTCCTCCTTTTTTTTTTAAGTCGCTTAAAAATTTATAAAAGAACTTAAACTTTTCGAAATAACGTCAAAATATACATAAACGCCATTTTTACCGCTAAAGTAATAAAAAACAGCAAAAAAGATGTAATTAGTTACGTCAAAATATATTTTTCAAGAATTAAAATCAACAACTGTTGCTAAGCTACCAAAACCTGAACGACGCGTAAACTCCAACTTTGCCTTCTGCATAAGCGCGTTACTATAAAAAATTCTCCGTCCGTCCTCTCTTTAAAATATAATTACTATTGACAGAGTTGACCGATTTTGATTAGCCTATAAGGTAAGTTAAGATACGGACTGTAAGTTATATACAATTGTGTGGACTCAGATCAGTGGTTTTGGTGTGATGCTCATTCAAACACACAGACGTACGTCTGTGTGTTCTATCATTTTTAGAATTAATGTCTGTCCGTCTGTCTGTATAGACAGACGGACAGACATTAATTCTAAAAATTATAGAAATTTGTTCTGCTGCTTTTTCTGAGTCCCCCTATCTATTCTTTTTTGCAAATCCAAGCAATGTACAGACATGCTGAACTTTGATTCTTATTATAAGTATAGATAACTTTGAATTAATTATAATACCCCGTGTTGGTTTTCTTATATTATTGTAGTTCCTTGAATCATAAAAACAATAACTATAAGATTTAAAAGAATTATCAATTTACGGTGGCTGAGATTACACAACCTATGATTGCATTTTGGACCACAGAAAAAACCTTAAATTTGAATTTGTCTTGCACCTAAAAAAACCGAATTGTTTTGCTGGTTATTATAAGTAACAATTTAATACTTTTTTGTATAACTTAGAATTAACTATAATACTCCCTTTTTATTATTTTAGTTATTAAAATACAACAAGAATAAGGTATATTTAGATTAAACTATTTGTCAAAATATTTTTTTGCCGGAAATTGACCGCGGAAATAACCTAAAAAAAATATTAGCTGTTGTGAGGTGAAAAATTGTGTGCTTCGCTCGGCAGCAAAGTTTTTAGCGTCTCGTACCTTTGAAAACCTCGCTACGCTCAGGATTCAATCTTTGAATCACTCTCAGAATCTTTCGCTTGCTCAGTTTTCAATAGAGGTAACTCGCTGCAAAACACAACTTTCCAGCCTTGCATAACAAATAACTATTCCTGTAGTTCGCTACTTGCTCTCGAAGGAACCTCCGGTAATGCAATTTTAATTTTAACTTATAATACCTTGAAAATAGAAATAAAAACCGGCTACAAAAAGTAAAAGTTGCCAGCCAAGCCAGTTGCGTTCTTCAAATTCTTTTTTTTCAGCCTTTTTGAAATCAGATTATTACCCGTATTTACGTACAGTAATGTCGTCAATGTAACCGAAATAAAAATTTCAAAATTTCGAAGAATAGGGCCGGGCCAACTTTAAACGATTTCAGTGGTTCAGCCGTCTTCGAATAAATGTAGGTACATACGTAACGCATTGAACTCCTTTTTTTAAAGTCGGTTAAAAAGGGTGTGATATTTTTGACTGAAACAGTAATTATAAATCACTGAGAACAATATAGGGATCTTTCGCGACAACAGCACAACGACTAATAAATCAACGTTTTGTATGAAAATCTAATATAATAGTTTTTCACCTTACACACTCGGAAACGGAGGTTATATTAATCTGGGGGTACGGCAGTGCCCCCGCCAAGTCGAGCGCGAAGCAAACACTGCCGAACCATCTTTTACTGGAACCATTTCGCCGCATTTTCAGGCCCCTATTTGAGATCCTCTGGATAAGACCACAACGCAGAAATTTTCGTCATCGAGTAAGCTATAATCACATACTTAAAATCCAAAATTTTAAGTCTGTAGGTCATTTAGTTCCGAAGTTAAGCGAAAGCAAAGTTTCGCATTTATGACACTCACTCATGATCATCAGAATAGAACTAGTACTTTCCATAAACTCAGAGAGCTGAAATTTGGTACAGAGTTAGGGTTTAATGGCCACATAAAGGGAAAACTATAAAAACTAGTGACAACCCTGATTAGAAAACACAAGAGCCCAACCAAACTATTAGAGATCGACATACCGCCTTTACAAAAAATATTCAACTTGGTGGGCCGCTTCATTTGATGTCAAAAATCGAAGGTCTGAAGTATCTGATGAAGAACCCTCAGCTGGTCTCAGCTGTATTAGAGATATGGTAATGCCCCCTTCTACTATTGGTACATAAAAAAATCGACTGGCATTGCAAAAATCCAGCGTAGTGGGACACATCTTCTAATTTAATCTAGCCTATAGCGTCCCACTGCTGGGCGAATGCCTCCCCTTCTGCTTTTAATACGCATATAAATAAAATTAAAGGAAAACTCTGGATAAGACTATACTGGCATATAGACTTACACTTACAAGTTTACAAGAAGAAATAGTCGAACGATTAACTTTATTCTACTCGAACATTACAACATTACATTACTAAAATATTAATTTCGCTCAAAATTTGGTCAAAATATAACGCATTGGACTAAGAGTGGTGGTGATACCCACAAACGTAACTAGATGGCCCTGACTGTATTTTTAAACGCGCTTACGTTTGTTTTTCCGATAACCTTATATGGCTAAGTGGCAACCAGCCGCGTAACAGTCGATTATGACATTCTTCTACAGCGCTTGAAAACGTTTCTGTAAAAAACTAGCCAAGTCTCGATGGAGCTGCTTGTAAAGTAATGAAATCTAGACAAATCGTGCCAAGTGTTAAGGTTCCTTACTGCGATTTCTTTATTATTATAGTTAATGCTGTGTGACTTGGCCGTTGAACATTCTTTATACGTTGATTCAATAACAGTCAATTGTATGCTTGATAAAGCTGCGTATTTCAATAATACTTATGTATAGGCGAGCCTGAAACAAACAGTATAAAAAAGATATAACATTACGTGTAAACAAAATTGACTTGTACTTACTAACGTATAAAGAATGTTTAACGGCCAAGTCACACAACATTAACTATAATAATAAAGAAATCGCAGTAAGGAACCTTACACTTGGCACGATTTGTTTAGATTTCATTACTATTTAGACATAAACAAGCAGCTCCATCGAGACTTGGCTAGTTTTTTACAGAATGTTTTTGGTGGGATACAATTTACCGGCTAAGCGTGGTAAACTTTTTTTTTATTTAGAAAGAAAACGTCATAATGCGTTCCGAATCGCACTATTGACTTTTCATGTTATATTTTATTCTTATTTTAAATAACTTTAAATTAAATATAATACTCCGTTTTGGTTTTATTTTTATTATTATTTTAGTTTATTTAATCATAAAAACAATAACAATAAGTTTAAACTATTTGCTAGAAGAATTTTAAATAAATAATTTAAAGCTATTTAAAATAAGAATTAATTATAACAAAAAAGTCAATAGTCCGATTAGGAACGCATTATGACATATTTTTGTATTAAATTGAAAAAGTACTTTGCCGCGCTAGGCCGCAAAAAACGATTTTGTACGCCTAAACTGATTGACAAAACCTCCTTTTCAGAGCGTGTGAGGTGAAAATAAATAAAATAGTTTGATACTGGTTTCAAGCATTTTAAGGGTAAAATCTAAGTAAAGTTTATTAGTCTTAAATTTAATTCCTTGTCATGTTAATAACAATTAATATACCTAAACTACGTGCCGCTTTTTTAATGATTACTGCAAACTAGAAAAAATACTCTACGTTTTAACCTGCCGCTGCGACTGTAGAATTGATTACAAGTAGCTTATATAGTAGTCAACCCACACTCTTCTGCTCTGTGGCTTTATCGAAATAAAACTATGCCAATCGAGCAGGAAAATATGTTGTAATAAAAACTTATGACATTTTCATCATTAAGAGCCCTATTACAAATCTGCACTCTGCGTATTGAGTACTGAGTACTGAGTTCAGACGGCCGCGGCCGGTGCGTCGCCTTTTGTAGTAATTTTGCAGTTATATTTATCGTTTCATTAAAATAGAATAATAAATTCATGCTTAAAAAATGTTAAATCTATATTCCTCATAATATTATCGTAATATTATCTCATAATATTATCTTATCATAATATTATCGTAGACAGGAGAAATTCACAGTTAACTTAAAGCGATTTTCGAAGTTTTTTGGTTTAGAATTTTTTTTATATTAAATCAATGATATTTCAAAATTCTGAGGCCGCTACGTATTTCATTTGTTCAGAACAGTAGTTCAATACAGGTGCTTAAAAAAGTGCCTACGCGCATTTTATGAAAATTTGGAGTTTAATTAAAAAGTTAATCAAAATTTAAAAAGCGAGGCCGCTACCAACTATGCCAATAGCTATTCTATTCAATAAGTCAAAATTGTTAATGTATTTTTGTTTCTGACACCAAGAACGCCAAAATTTGCCATTTTAAGCGAAAATCGCAGCGAGATGAAATTATAGTTCTTAAGGTATTGGCGCTTTACGCAACGCCGGCTTCATTCGAACTCAACGGCCAAAGAATATAGCTATGGCCAAAGAATACTAACTATGGCATTAAAATGTGAGCTTTGTTGCGTTACTTAGAGTGGATATTTCCTGTAACTGTCACAGGTGAGCAACGCCTGGAGCTGGAGTCACGCGTCGTAGGTACACTTATTTCAAATTTTTTTTTATAGATTGTTGAGATGTCCACTATTAGTACCACGATACAAAGCTCACATTTCAAACTGATACTGAGAGTTGAGTTGGAAAGGAGTCAAAGTTGAGTCAGTGTTATGTGCGAATATCTTTAACCAGCTTGTTTGTCTTGTTACGTTACCCACGCGTCACATTCCCACTCTGTAATTCATTAGTTTTACGGACGTACAAATATATACTTTTTTCTGGACATAAATAAAATTTCTTAGAAACGAGGCAGGCTTGGTTGTTCTTAATATTCGAAAATATGATCACGTTTCTGAATACTACGTAATTGGCGTAATTATTATTATTTTATCGCAGCGACATTTCTGTAATAAACATGTAGACGAAACGCTTTAATTTTCTGACTTTTTGAGACAACAATTTTATAATTTATAATGTAGACATTGCATCTAAGACTTTCCGAGTTGTAATCATTTTAAACTAGCTTCCGCCCTCGGTTTCACCCACGTGGTCCCGTTCCCGTGGGAATATCGGGAAATCAAAAAATCAAGTCGATTGGTTATTTAGTTAGGGCATCAAGAAAGGACAAACAAACACACTTTCGCATTTATAATATTACTAGCGGACCTGGTGAACTTCGTACCGCCTCAGAATTAATAAATGTAGTATATCTGTATGTATGTCTTAGAAGGGCTGCTAGTATGTACAGCTTATGTACCAGATCTTTAATTATTGTTATCATCATCATATCAGCCGCACGACGCCTTCTGCCTGTCTGATTTTCTGTACTAATTTTTATACGTCAATTGAAAATACTTATCACGCTAAACAACTTATCCCAAGGTGCTATATTCGTATTTTTTATAGTTTAGCTTGGCTGCTAGGGTTGCACTTGAGGTACCAGACCTTCGATATTTGTACATCAATAGAAAATGCTCATTACGCTATACAACTTTTCCTAAGCTGCTATTTTCATATCTCTCATAGTTTGGCTGGACTGCTTTGGTTCCACATCAGGTATTTCGATCTTAATTTTTTTCTTTCGTAAAATCTTCTCTTGACTATAATAAACACAACAATAAAGAATTAGCGAAATTGTTCCATCCGTTCACGCGTGATGCGATGACCAAGTGGTTCATTTTATATGTAAACTGTATAATGATTGGCACTTTAAGAAAAACCTGACTCTCATTTGTTAATTATTATTTCTGTAACATATTTAGACAAAATTTACGTTTTTAATATAATTCTTTGATGTATATTTCTTAAATTGACAAAAAATTTAGTACGTAAAATTCTCATTTTTATAATAATAAAAGAGAAAATGACTTAAAACATCCAAAAGTACAGTCATTGGCACTCTTAGTACAATCATTGGCACTTCATTTTACTATCTAAGAAAAGCATTTTTTTTGTTTTCTTTGAAAACAAACTGATAAAAACACAATTTAGTAATTACAGTAGGCCTTAAGGAATACGATTTTTACTATGTTTGTATTAACGTTTTCATGTCCCCGATATATCGACGCAGTTTATAAAAAAAGCCTAATAAAAATTAAGTGACATTTACTATGAAAATAAAGAACTTTTCTTACCCAAATTCATCCTCCTTTGCACACCTTTGGGGGTGGAATGTTCAAAAACGCCGACACAGGTAAATGTTTATTTTCAATCGTCATATTGATACAAAATTTGAAGACCCTTACTTCAAAACTGATGGACTTTCATACAAACTTTCATCCCCTATTTCACCCACGTTGTGCTTGAACTTTGATAAATCCTTTCTAAGTGCACCCCTTGACCTTTGAAGGAATCTATGTGCAGAATTTGGTGTTTCTAGACCCATCGGTTTGGGCTTTGCGTTGATTTATCAGTCAGTCATTAAGTCACTTTGAATTTTATATGTAGATGTGCCTATTTTCTACGAAAACTTGTTAATGTACAATTAACATTTAACTGGAAAGATTAACCTTATAAAACAGTTAAAGGAGACTAAGTATCGATCTAGCATATAAATAAGATCCGACCCCCATCATTAAACTGAGAGTTGAGTAATCTTACTAAGTGTTTAGCGAGAGTTTTATGTACTTAGCTTGGAGAATAAACTTTTCAGGGAAGGGTAACAAATGAAGAACATTCGTCAGCCTCGATAGGATTTCCCTAAATCCAGACGATTAAAAACGTAAATGTATCGCTATAAATAAAAGCAGACTTCAAAAACTAAAAATTTAAAACGGGGCACGAAGGGCAGGTACCTTAATCGTTGTAGCTGCATGAAAACGTTATTAGGAAACCATCATTAATTTTTTTGAAAAATTTTGGACTACATTCACCGATTTTGAAAAAAAAAATTGATGAGCAGAAAACTGATAAGTTTTGGAAAAAAATTATATCGATCGATCCTGTTTCTCATGAGGATCAAAACACTCTATGACATCAACTGCGGTATGAGCACTAGGAAAGTCAGAAATCGCGAAAAACGATTTCCATACATTCGCTAACAAAGATAGGTAGATGATGATGCGGCTGCGTGTGGCGCGAGCGCGGGGTGGGACGCGTGCCGTGTGCTACCAGAAAACACGGAATGATACTTTCAGGCATATGCTAACAAATGCTTGGGAACATTTTTTTCGTTTGAAAAGAGCCTAAAGTCGGTTGAGAATTGATACAAAGATATTAAAATTATCCACTCGCATCTAAACAACCTTCTAATTGGTTGGTAACCAGCGCGTTGCGCTCCGCCCACCTGCCGGCGGCGTGCCGCTGTGCCCTTAGTCTTTCTTTTTGTACAAGTACAGTATAACTATGTATGAAATAGTTTTTCGCGCTTTCTGACGTTCGTAGTGCTTATACCTCAGTTGATGTCTAAGAGTGTTTTGTTCCTCATTAGAAACAGGTTCAAACGCCATAAATTTATTTTTTTGAAACTCATAATTTTCGTGCTCACTTTAATTTTTTTTTCAAAATCAGTGAATGCAGTTCAAAATTCCTCAAAAAGTTAGGGATGGTTTCTTGAGTACGTTTTTATGTAGCTACATCGGTTGAGGTACATGCCCTTCGTGTCCCGTTTTAAATTTCTATCCTGTATAAGCCTAAGCACCAGGGTGGAATAGCGGGCAGCCGCTAGTAATGATATAAATTCGCTTACCACTTTTTTGCCGTATTCTTGAGGCTGTTAATAATGTTATGTGAACATGCTTCCTAGGTATAAATGGATAATTTTCATAGGCACCTGGCGGTCGAACGAATTTTTCACCACCACAGATATCTCAAAAATGTATGGATAATAAACATGACTCTTAAAAAGTCATTTAAACAATGTCATTTGAGCGATAGCTGTAGTGGCTTGGCCCGTTGTTAATTTTGTTTTATGTCACTTCACTCACATCACTCACGAATACCAGGTTTAATATACGAGCAAAATAACAACTGTTCGAAAGGTTACGTACGTAATTTCTGTAAACAAATCCAATCCTCAGCACAATCGGCACTCTAATTTTTAAATTAAATTTAATTGCATAATACTTATTTTATACACAAACACACACACTAACTCCTTTTTTCATAGCACTAATACTAAACACGAAAGGAAATTAACAAAACAAGTAAATATTAATGTAATTATCGAATTAACTCATGCGGGCGTAATGTCAACAAACACACTAAAAACAAAAACATGGCCGGCACGGCAGCACTCTTGTTGCAAAACTTTTCTATCTCGTATTAAAAAGTGTGGTTGAATTGAAAATGTCAACAAACACTCTTATGGCAGCGCAATAATGTTGAAACTCGTTCAACTAAACTTGCAGAGCGAGCTATGGGAGCCAGCACGGAGTGAGTGAGAGATATGGGGTCGGGGGTCGTCGGTTTATCTCGCGACAGTTCATTCGGCCGAGTAAGCGTGCTTACCTAACCCATTTCAATGAGAACGTCATGTCTTAGGACAACGACGACGTTCACATTTTCGGTAACATTATACGCGGTCGTATTACCTTGACCTTGACTTTTTAAATTTATGTTGTATGAAACGCTCTTGCTTCGAATAGGCAATCCGGAGCCTGCCTACTGTAAGTATTTAGCGTTAGGAAAAATTACGACGTTGAGCAAGCTATTCGTTAGATGGCGCTGTTTTACATATTGGGTGAGGTGTTGATTAGACATTTTGTTATAGAATATCTGAACCATATTGAACTAAATTAACTTTATATTATTAAATTAGTGGCATGTTATTTAGGTTTTTAATGAGGTAGGCACTGCCTAATTGCCTATATGATACGCACGCCCCTGCTAAGCACATCTTAAGTTTCTTCGCGCGAAATAAATAGTTATTTGTTATGCAAGGCTGGAAAGTTGGTTATTTAACGGCGAGTTACCTCTATTGAAAGCTGAGCAAGTGAAGGATTCTAGGATTGAACCACGAGCGTAGCGAGTGGTTAAAAGATTGAATCCTGAGCGAAGCGAGGATTTCAAAGGTACAAGACGCTAAAAACTTTTCTGCCGAGCGCAACACACAATTTTTCACCTCACAACAGCGAAGAATTTTATGAACATTTTATGGTTATTTCCGCGGTCAACTTCCGGTAAAAAATTCTTTAAACATAAAGTTTAATCTAAATATACCTTATTCTCGTTGATTTAATGATATAAAAAACTAAAATAATAAAAAAGGGAGTATTATAGTTAATTCAAAGTTATTTAAAGTAGGAATATATTTTTAGTTAATAATAAGAATAATTTAGTTATTGAATTAGGGTCTTTTAACGTAGTTTTGTTATTTATTTACTTTTTAGTGTTTGTTATAAGTTGTTTTGTAGTTTGTACAGTAGGATCTTTCTACGAGTATATTAAATTAGGTTTCATGTACAGACACGAGCAATGACATATAAACACTTTACAACCTTATGCACACGGAAACAAAGCTTTCTCTGTTCACAAATGACATTTAATATTGTAATGTGACAAGGTTGCTTACCGCGGTTTCCTATAATTTACTAACGGATTGTCTTAGCCAAGAACAATTTACTACATTTTGACGTTTTTCATTAAAAAAAAATTATGTCAAAATTTAACTATCCGTAGCCGAAACAATCCGTTTAACTGCCCTAAATATCCCACCTCCTTTAATGATATCCTCCCTAAATGTATCCCCAAGCCTACAAATGTAAAAGCTGTCCTCAGTCATGTTAAATCCCCATGTATTTAAATCCTTTGTGATTTTATATCCACTAATAATATAAGATTATAATTTAGCTTATTTATATATTCTGTACACGTTACTTACTCACACCTGTCTTAAGTTTATTGTGTTGTCCCCTTTCTAGAATTATCAACAGCTGGATCTACAGCCTCTAAATTTAAAATTTGGCCACCTCTATATTTCTTCATGAAATTCTCACGAGTCTGTAGAAAAAAAATTATTACTCAGCCGAAAAACTGGATACTGGCAAAATCCAAAAGGGCACCGCCATTATATAAAAAGAAGAAGAAGAAACAATCCGTTCGTAAGTTATAGAAATCAGGGGTTAGAGTTTCAATGTCATTGTACGTGACTGTACAAGATACAAATTTATCACGAAAATTATATCGTACAAGTTAACAAAAATGCTCATAAAATAAAAACTTCTAAACCAAACAACCAAATTTATATGGGACCAAATGGCAACTATTTTGCATCGAACAAAAAACAATCACGTAAATCGAACTAGAAATCTCGGCGAAATCGGTTTACATACATAAAAAATACCAACCGAATTGAGAACCTCCTCCTTTTTGGAAGTCGGCTAAGTATATTTCTAAAATCAAATTACTTTAAACCCAACTCAAATGTTATATTTATAATCATTTTGCAGTTTTGTGAAGGAACCAACGTTTTTATTAGTAGTTGAAACAAATTCCTAAATAACAACTTCGTCAGAATCATCACTTTATTTGTGTTTTTGATTCAAATAAAATATCATATCCAAGCATATCTGCTCAAAACATGAAAACAGGGAATCAATATTTTTGTTGTTTCAACCGTCCATGTTATTACAATTAGAGTAACACGAAAACATTTTATTGCGGTTTTTACGACTTCTCGAATAAAACTCGAAATAGTATTCATGCGGTCATTAACGTTTCAATGTAACTTTACTCTGTATCGCTCAGTAAACTCAAGAGTGAATTGTGGATCTTATAAATTCTTGTGTGTTATCTTATCAGTTGTAACTGTAATTACTAATTATAGTATCTTATATCCACAAAAATGCATAAAAAGTGTTCTTATTCATATTGTGCAGTATTGTTTGCAGTATCGTTATAAAATAACACCAAATTACTCTAAATTTACATAACTTTCTAACAATATAACATTTGAATAACATTTCTGTTGCTTTTAATTTGTTCTTATTGTGAAATAAAATCTGAAAAAATGTTTTTAACATTCGCACTACAAACTTTTTGGTGAATAGCAGTTTTGATTAACTGTCAATCAACCTTTTTCAATTTTTATTCCGTTTGTTTTTTTTTTTGTTTGCTTTATAAAATCTGCTAAAACTTCTCTTTTATACCACCATATACTGATATTTCACGGTCTGCTGTAGCGGGGCGTGGTTTTATAGCCTATTTTATAACCATTATCGACGTTAAAGACGTACTTACTTACCTACCTTACCTTTTATATACTTACCATTAATCAAACTGATACAGCTGTATGGCAACTCTATAGGTCGTGGTCAAACAAAAGCATTTATATTTTTATATTCAATTATTTATATTTTAAGCATTTCCTTTATTCTAATAGGATAAAGGAAATGCTTAAAATATAAATAATAATTGGTCTTGTAAGCCAGTAGAATTTGTTAAAGGTCTGCCTCTCAAGGCGGGTCTCGCAATTCAAAATGCTTTGTTTTGCGATGCGAACTCTATGTTACGCTGGACGGCATTAATAGCCTTAAATTCATAGTGCCACCCACAAATAGAATTCGTGCTACATTACATTACACGTTACACACGTCTGAATTGGACTCGCATTCATAGAGTAAATCAAATTAGTAGTTTGTATAATAGTTAATATCATCTCTGTGTACTAATACAGTTATTATTCTGGGACTAACGCACATAAATTTAACCTATTCTCTATGAAAAAATCCAGTGTGATGTTAGATGACGAGCTCATTGGGAAGACGCATGTCTGTCATATCAATGGCGACGACAACGTTTGGCAGAATAAAGCAGAACTGTCAAACTGCTAACTAAGGAAAGGTACTGTCGGACTACTCCAAATTAATTTTATGCCATTCACGACCGATTCCAATTATCAAGTTAAACGCTGTCCATAACAATTTGGATTGTCAAGGCAGGATGCCAATTGATGTATGACAAACGACTTTAGGGCTATCGACATTATGCGAACAGTTCCGCCCCCAATAAAATCATGATCGGTCGGTAACAAATTTTATTTTTATGATCATTCAACCATCTTTTACTTTTTAATTGACTTATTAAAATATCGTTATCTTAATTCACAACGAGATAATCATTTAATTTATAACGTTGAGAAGCAATACTGGAAAAACCTATCATAATCACACAGACATTTCCATATTGCATCATCATAGGTGTTTCGGTGGAAAGGAAATGAGTTTTCCTATGAAGGATATAGTTCAAGGTGACTTCAAAGGATCTCATCATATACATAATCAATCTATTTTATCAATCTCTTTGAGTCGACTAAAAGGGTGTGTGGCTGGGTCAATCTAGATCTTTCAGTTGTTCAGGGCTAGACGAGATAAGCTTAATCTTCTGACAAGTAATTGGACCTTACATTTTCCAATGAAAAGGACGAGGGAGATCATAATTGAGGTACTTCGTAGTTGATAGAAGTTTTAATATTTTATATTGTTTTGATCACCGTCCTGACATTTTCGATCAAGATACAGACAGCTTAATCATGATACCAGAAATTTTAATTAGGCTGTTGTTGTGAAATTACATCCGTTTTACTAGCTACCATAGCATAAAGAAAGTATTACAATACAATACAGTATTACATACAATATTTTGTCTTAGACTCTTTCTTAACGAAAGTTTATTATTATTGTAATTGTGTACCACACCCTTACTGCGTACAAAACTTTCACAACGTGCGTTCGTCACCGCGACGCATTGATACTTAGACGCTTGCCGAGCTCTCACCAAGACGAGGTGCATCGAGTATTAGGAACGGACCTTTTGTAGGAGTATAAAATACTGTATATATCTTTATACTGTGTAGCTACTGTGATCGCGTGCGTCAATAGCATTATTGTGCAGCCTGAAATGTTTCTCATTGCGTAGAATAAAAAGCTAAGGCGTTGCGTGTCCTTTTTAGGTGAAATTTATATTGAACATTATGTTGACGCTATCAAAATTAAACTTTCGACAAACTTGGTTAAATATACGGTGTAATAGAGAATATTTTTCTTCTATTTTGATTCAAACCAATATTGAGTTACACTAAGTTAATAATCTATTCTTAAACAGCCCAAGGCAGCAGTTTTGATGGGTTTCTAACAATACTTCAGAACAATTTAGTAAAAATTAATCAAATTAGTAATTTATTTGTTGGTAGGTATACAAAAGCAAACCTACGTAATTAAGCAAATGGTGTTATTTTATTTGTTGTCTATTAGAATATAAACAAATTATTACTGCAATCAAATGTTACGTATGTACCTACTTCGACAAATATATTTCACGATTAAAATTACAAGTTTTGATACAATTACAAGTTGTAATCCTAATTGCAATTTTTTGCACTGCTGAACCGATTGAAATGATCTAAGGTTCTATTCAAAATGATCAGATTATTTCCCAAGTTGGTCCCATTTCTTGAAATTGGTTCAGTAGTTTTCAGGATATCTTGAAAATAATTTCGTAATGGTTGCACAGACGACTTTGTTGTTACTGGACCTATTTTTAGTATAAGTTTAAAAATTACTCCAGCAGTGGGATCATTAAGATGGTTGATGACGATAAAATCTCCTACTAGGTTCATCTATAAAAATAATAAAATCTTCTCCGATTTTGGTGATGTGAATTTAGTAAAATATTTTCAATATATGAATAGCACTCAGCAGTAGGAAGCTCTTGATAATAATATTTTCTTTCTCCTAGCCTAGAGCTAAGGTGAAATTTCATATTGGAACTTTTTCCCTGCACAAAAGCCGAGTATAAAAGGTTGATGACATAAGCAGTTTAGCAGTGAAGCTCATTGTTAGAGTTTTATTAGAACGTGGAATTGTTAACATTATTATAAAAATGCAATATTAAATAGCAACAGCTAATATTAACTTAAATTAGTTCTTATAATGTCCTTTTGCAATTTTATTCAGACAATTATATTGTTGGAATATTTAACAGTTTAAAATGCTACAAGTATAAACTTTTGGACTTCTTGTTGACTTAGTGCTTACGCGATAGCTAATAAGTATGTAGGTACCACGATCTTCTTATTAGCTTAGCTCAGGTATCTATTGCAGATACCTATTTCAGGCACCAGTTCCTCACAAATATAGGAGCTGTCCTTTACATCAAGCACTTGTTTATGAAATGGTATTTGTGATGGAAGAATAAATCTATTATGGAGATTGCCAAATGAAAATAACGATACTTATAGTGAATCATCAATTTTAAACTACTTCGTGATACCTTACCACCTTGGACGAATTCGTCCAAGCTTACCACCTACCGATCAAAGGTATTTAATACTATTATTAAAAACATATTAAGCAGTAAGTTAGAATTTTATCGTTAAAAATGGTACCTATTTAGTAAATAAAAAAAACGGTTTCGTTTAAAAGGTCATCGCACATCCATCATACTTTTAACCTATTTGAAAAAGAAGGATTTTATCAGCATTATGTAGACCGGTGACGTTAAACAGGTTTATTTTGTCTTTGACCTTTTTATCATGCTAATTTGCCGTTATTGATCAATGCGGGCGGAAAATTGGGTCAAATTATATTCACATTTAGTTTGTCAGTACCACTGATGCTAATCACCACGATTACAGAGACTAATTTAAACAAATAAGAATGGCCTCAATTTTCTGGATACTAAATCATATTTTACAGTGCTTTCAGCAATCTTCGCATTTCGGCTGTCATCATCTTTCTTATTCAGTTGCCTTTGTAAATCTTCTCCGAATAATATTGTGATTAATTAGAGTTATATTTAAATATAAATTAACCTACTTTAGAACAAACTATATGTTGAGTTAAGATAATTCCCGGTCAACTTAGATTGATATTAGACGAAAACCATATAGTGTACATTGAGAGTAGGTTCAGAATAATGTGTGTTAAGTCTACCACCCCACAAATAATAATAGGTCTACCATTAGAAAACTATCACCAACGAGGTGACGGTAGTGTCAATACGCAGGCGGATGGGTAGGAGGCGGCAGTTTGCCCACCTCATTTCACCCTAGTAATTCCAGTGGGTGGCAGTAAGTACACCAAGGCCCGCATTGCACGGTTCACAACGTTTGGAGAGATGTCCACACTTGCTTGGCATCTCTCAGCCGCGATGGGGCCCGGGAAACGGGCCGGCCGCCGCCGCGCCGCCAGGTCGAATGGGCGATTGACACCACGGCGGTAACGGCTCCCACACAAGACTGCGATCGGATTGCAAAAATATGCGAGCTTTTCAGCCGTATGACAAAAGCTTCCCATATGATAGCAGCAATTCGCATCGCATGCGGCGTCGCATTGCATCGCAGTTTTATGTGGGAGCCCTAAGAGCAAGTGAGGGGTTTCCCGGTTCCCAATTGAGCCTTTTAAGGATGGGGAGCCGAGAGGCGTAGGTGAGCCCAGCATGACCGTTTGGTAAGCATAAATCTTGGGCATAAATGCATTCCCCTCACGCAGAAACAAACTTGGTAGTGTCAATAAAGTATTGTTCAGAAAACGCCAGCGTTTTAGTCAAGTAGCAAGTATATTGCTACATTTGTCTGACAATTTCAAAAACCTTGACTATAGTAAGCAAGCACCAAATAAGGGATTTTTTTGCAACAAGGCGTACGGATACCCGTGACAGCCTACGTTTAGTAGACGGACAGTTACTTAAATCTTACTGTCCGAAACGATTAAGTGATCTTGCCATCTCGACAGTTTTTTGTCGTCCTGCCACCCCATTATAATCAGTTTAGGTATTTTTGTCAGACTGTCAATAAGTCTATAAATGGAAAAGGAAACAGGCTATTTGCAAGGCAGATAGATGGGCCCATAATTTTTCGCCCCAAATCGAATCACGCGGCAGTTAACGACTACCATCTTCCTAAGACAGTTGGGATTAACGGCTCGACGTGCTAAATTTAAAGGAACTTGAAATGAATATTGCTTACCGGTCATTCCAAAAGCAGATTAGATTTCATTATTATTAAACGTGACTACTGGTATTTTATTGTGCATTGTAAAGCGATGAGTGTTAAAACAGTATCTCGGGACAGAACTTTAGATACTATATCGGCTATCGAAGTCTCTCTTGCGTATCTATAATTGCGCAAATTGTTTCACCAACAATAGCAATTTATTTAACGACAACTTTGGGCCATGTTCTTTTTAATTTCCGTTCGTTGTAGACTAGGCAGTCGTTAATAATACCAAAATATAAATTCATACTTTAAATTTTTTTCATTGTCATAAATATAAATTTTTTTTGCTTTTTTTGCATTTTTTGCTTTTTAGTTTTTTGAAGTCGGTTTTAATTTTTTTATAAAAAGTTTATAATAATGAAATTACTTAATCATCATTATAAGAATTTACGTTAGGAGCATTACAATTTTTCGTATTCTGTTATGCAGAATAATATTAAGCGATTTAAAAATTATGAACGTTTTTCAAATTTGAATTAGAGGGTCTATATTAATTCGCATAAAGTACGTACTTTATGCGAATTAATATAGACCCGTCGGTATTTATCACAATCTGCCAATACGGAATTCATAAAATCAAAAAATTCGCAATAAATACTGACAGCTGTTGTCAATACACTAGACAACACGATCAGTATATATCACAAAATAAAATAAATGATGATGATGATGCTCTAGACCGATTTCGGCCACGGCGACTGCATCATTCATTGCATAGGACTTCGATGAACTGCCCTATCGTGCGCTCTCATATGGCTGCAGTAGCCAATTTTATTGCGGAAAACACGCGCACATATACTGCAAGTTAGGACTCCGTTAATACTGTTGTACGAGATGGCTGTTGGTGGTCTAGCCTTCAATTTGTCCCGCTTAGCATCGAGGTCTGCTTTTCTTTCTTCCTCGAAGTCTTGCACCTTCGAATGCACTAAGCGTCTCCATTCTGGGCGATTCTGAGCGCATGCTTCCCAGTTAGAATGCCCAATTTGGCAACACTTCATATGACGTTTTAATACGTCCTTATATCTGAGGAACTGGCCACCTTGCTTGCGTTTGCCTTTTTGTAGCTCTGAATAAAATATTTGTTGAGCCACTCTTTCCTCTGTCATTCTGGAAACGTGCCCACACCACCGCAATTGACGCCTCATAAGGTAGGTCTCTATCCCGCTGACATTAGCCCGTCGTAGAACTTCCGTGTTCCTGACACGGTCTGACCATTTGATGTTCATTATGTCTCGCAAGCACTTATGATGAAACCTATCCAGAGTTCGAACATGCCTGCGGTAGAGTGTCCACGTTTCTGCCGAGTACAGGAGGTTTGGTAGTACAATTGCCATGTACACAGCTATTTTGGTTGGTAGCTTGATGTCGTGTGAGCAGAATATCTTGGCTCTTAACTTTCCAAAAGCTGCACAGACAGCGCCAAGTCGGTGGTTTATTTCGAAATCAAGATCGTACTTCGCTGATACAGTACTTCCCAGATATTTGAACTTGTCCACCTGTTTCAAAATGCCTTCACCAAGACGCAATTGGAATGGTTGATTTTCTTCTGATAGCTCCATTGCCATTACTTCGGTCTTGCTCACGCTTATTTTGAGACCGAATTTCCCGCAGGAGTCAGCAAAAGTGTTCATGAGGTGTTGGAGTTCATTAGGGGATTCTGCTACGAAACATAAGTCGTCGGCATACATGATCTCTGTGATCAGGGCGCTCGATACTTTGGAAGTTGCTCTTAGTCTTGCCAAGTTAAATACGCCGCCACTCGTGCGGAAACGGATCCGGATGCCAGCAGAAGCTCGTTCCAATGTGTCTTTAACTGCTACTGCAAAATATAAGGCAAACAGAGTAGGTGCGAGAACACATCCCTGCTTTACGCCGCAGGTGACTGGAAAGTAATCGGAGTCTTTACCGTTGCTTGTCGCGCAGCATTTCATATGTCGTGCAGGAGTCTAATCATGCGAACAAACTTTTCAGAGCATCCTAATTTCATTAGCACGAGCCAGAGAGCTTCACGGGGAATGCTGTCAAAAGCCTTTTCCAAATCTACAAAACATAAGTACAGAGGCTGACCTTGCTCTCGACTCTTCTCTTGTTGTTGACGAATGGCAAAGATGGCTTCACAAGTTCCTCTGTCTGGCCGAAACCCGAACTGTGTCTCCGGTAAAACACTTTCAGACAGCACTATAAGACGGTTTAACAAAACTCTGGCTAACACCTTTCCTAGTACAGAGAGCAGAGATATACCCCGATAAGAGTTGCAGTCGGAACGATCGCCTTTACTCTTGTATAAAGCACATATACTTGAAATCGCGAAAGAAGAGGGAACTCGTTCTTCTTCCCACATCTGTACAAGAAGCTGCCATATGGTCGTAAGAAGCTGTTCTCCACCATATTTCACTAACTCTCCAGCAATGCCGTCCACCCCAACCGCTCTATTATTTTGCTGCTGATTTAAAGCACTGATCACTTCGCATATCGTAAGCGGTTTGTCCAGCTCTGTTTTTTCCGGAAGACTGGGCAAGGAAACAATGTATTCTAGATCTGCAGTACGATCTTCACTAAGCAGATTATGAAAGTGATCTTTCCACCGTTTCATTACCTCTTCTTTAGACTTTATAAATTGTCGTCAATAAAGAGACTTCAGAGGTACCGCCGGAAATTTATGTGACCCAATTAATTTCCTCAATTCTCCGTAAAATGCTCCCAGTTGGTTGGTTTCCGCCAGATTCTGCATATATTGTGCCTTATGCGACCACCATCTGTCCTTCATTTCTCTCGTAATTCTTCTCAGCTCAACCTCACTTTTCTTTAGGTCTTCGGAGATGTCTGGTAGATCTAGACTTTTCCTTAGGAGATGACGATGTTTCTCAAGAGCGGCTATTAAAACTGCGTCGTTTTCATCAAACCAGTCTTCATTAAATCGTTTCTTCAGACCCAGTGTGTTTGTGGCACTTTCTTTAATGGTTGAGATCAAAGTTTGCCAGTCTTCAGGAATGTCTCCACACATCTCATTACTGCTCAGTTGCGCATTTAACGACTGTACGTATTGTTCCCGTATAGCTTGGTCCTCGAGTCTTTCTAAGCATACACCTTTGGGTTTTGCTCTGCAAGATCTTTTAGGAGTCCGAAGGTGAAGTCGAAGCTTTGTGATGACCAAGCGGTGGTCTGTCCAGCAGTTTGCGCCACGCATGACCCGGGTTACTGTAACTTGAGAGACGTCTCTTTGTCGGACTATTGCGAAGTCGATCGCAATAGTAGTTAGAAGATCGAAGATGCCAGTGCTTCGATCGGGGATGCATCCATGTGGTTTTGTACTTTGTTGGCAGCCTGAGCATAGTGTTAGTTATGGCGAGTCCAAATTCTGCGCACAGGCTTAATAACAATTGGCCATTACTATTCATGTTGCCCACACCATGCCGACCCAGAACCCTTGGCCATGATTCCATGTCACGTCCGACTCGGGCATTAAAATCGCCCAGAAGTAGTATCTGCTCCTTAGAGGGAATTTTGGTAAGGCATTGACTAAGTTCCCCATAGAATTTGTCTTTGACACTGTCGTCATTATCCATCGTAGGCGCATAAATGCTTATAACATTTAGATAGTTTTCATTGTCTAGGTGTAGGCGCAATGAAATGAGACGCTCCGATATATAAACTGGGAATTCTTCCAGTCTCTTTGCAATGCTGTTCTTGACCGCAAAGCCTACACCCGCACGTCGTGGTTCGGAAGAAAGACACCCTTTCCAGTAAAAAGTATAACCGCCACCATGTTCAATAAGCTCGCCTTCATCAGCCAGACGTGTTTCACTGAGTGCAGCTATATCAACCCCGTAGCGACAAAGCTCTCGTGCTACAACCAACCTGTGCCCTGAAAGGAAAACCTTTCAGGGCACAGGTTGGTTTCGCGACCAAGTAAAGTGCGCACATTCCACGCTCCAAATGTCATTTTATTTATTTTCTTTATACTGTGACGTCGACCGCGCAAACTTGGGATGCTAGGCAGCCGCGGTTACTACCTCCCACTTTTGATGAGGGGCAAGCATTTGTTTGAGGCACCTTTTCTAGCCCCCTCCCCGGCTGAGCGGGGGAAGAGTACCTCCCTAAATAGGGCTGCTTCGTCACTGGCGGTGCTGCCGAACTTGCGCTGTCACCCCAATGCAACGCAAAAGCGACCACTCTCCACTAGCCGCCCACGTGCAGACTTCAGACAAAGCCGGATTGCATCACGACCCGACCTCTCTACCTCCATCCATCGCCGCGGGTCTTCTTACTCGGAGTCCTTGATCTGGAGCATTCATCTACGCAGGATATATTTAAGTGCATGAGTAGGCGCGCAGATACAAATGCACTCTCTCGTCCACTACCTCTCTTGATCCAATGGAGCGGGGGCCGTTACAATTGGAGAGAGGTTGGATGCAGTCTCTAACCGACAGTCTCTTTCGACCTCTACTGCCGCTCTAAGCCTTCGACATTGCCTCGCTAACATGCCATATCCGCCGATATCTTTCGTTTATCAACTATGATTCGCCTTCTACACCAAGCTAGTCTTCATGCACTAAGCGGGAGGTGACCGCTATTAGTCCGTCCGCCAAGGCGTGCAGACTCCCCTCGACCAGGTTTAGCCCACGAGCCGACGTAGTTTCCCGGGGTGTGGCCGCTGCGTGCACAACAGCTTCTTGGAGCCACTGGTGAGAGTTTGCAGAGTGCCTGTGGACCAGTGTGATGCACCGCCCTCAGATCGAGGGCCGGCTGGTGACACCTGAAAGGTACTACCACTAGACACCCTACGACACCCCAAAAAAAAAAAAAATGATGGATCGAACTATTTACTGAACGTCTAAGGGGCGCCTTAGGGACAACTGTTCACGCGGACGAAGTTGCGGGTGGAAGCTTGTAAAATATATTGCTGATACATAATTTTATTAAATATTTGTTTGTTGTTTGTTACAGCACAACGAATACCAGTCAAGATGATGACGCAGACTGGTCAAGGAATAGATCTGGTTTGGACTATTTAGCACAAAACAGTAGCACGGAGAGCTTTGGTAAGTTATTTGCATATAGTTACTTAATTTACCTTTTCGCGGACACTCAACTGCTATAGCAGTCATAACAATAAACATATTGTATCTCGTTCAGTGTCCACGAATGTGTTAACTGAAGGATTTGTTGGATTAGGATTCAAATTTGGATGTTGGCAGTACTGGGCTAAGACCTACGTGAGTAGAATACAGAAAAATTGGATATGCTTGAAGAACACTTCCTATTTTGAATTCTTAGAAATTTTATATCCCATTGATGTTACTTAGAGGTCTATTATTCCTAAACATACACTCAATATTTGAATTCTCATATAAAAAAAAACTGCAACATTAATATAAAATCTAGTAAAAAACAGGCAAAAAGAATAGAACCAAACGCATAAATATTAATATGTTGTGTTTACGCCATTTCCGGCTTCCCTATTTTAAATTCGCGCGCTTCATGATGTGGTTCCTTACTTCCTATCCCTTTCCTACTCACACCATCGTGCGCAGAGTGAGAGAACTAATCAAGCAAGTGCAGTGCATCGTGATTCGTCGCGTGACCCTTCCGCTTCGACAACCGAACCGCGTCGCCACCATTTGCGTGCGACTCCGCATATAATTTAAAAATAAAAATACTTTAACCGCAATTTGAAGTTCATAAACTGTGTAATAAGTGATCCAGTGTTTTAAAGTGTGTGGAACTTAGTGGCATTTCCGGAAGTGGAACTGAAGACAAGATACTCCAGAAGCTGAATTGTACTGCGCTTGGTGAGTCCCCTTCCCTCTCCATATACCTAAGGTCCACATCATTTTTTTTCTGAACCACAAAATCGCAAACCGACCCGCTATCCGCTATACAGTCCACTTAAATTCCCGCCATCCCATGTTGCGTTGATGCTTGTATCTGGGAATATCCAGAAGATAAATTTTAACCGCGTATGGCTAGTAGCCAGAAGCACCTACAACTTAAACAGACATAAAATATGTTTAGTATTCTCTCAAAGATTTTAATAAGTTGGCATTGTATATATCAAACATAAAAACGTTGATGAGACATACTCACGTTACATTTTCATTCGTTTTCGGAATGCTGCTGACAATTGCTGACATTCATCGGATTAGTTCACATGTAATTGATTATTCCCTTTTACAGTCATTACATTACATAGCTTTTAATTAAAGGCAGACTGCAAACCATATAACAGTGAAGATATTGGTTAAAGTAATTTGAGCTCAATCTTATTGATTAATTATAAATCTAAAAAGGTAGGTTCTAGAAACAAAATCTGTGTTGATTCATGACCTTTGTCTAAATCAAAGGAAGGTAAACTTTAGTAAAGTCTGTTTTTAAATAACTTGAGTTATTTGTGCTAGTTGCCCCAAAGCCAAGTAATAGACAAATTTAAAAAGTACTTATAAACTAAAATCTGCTAGGTGTCACTTTAACTAACCGTTACTATTATGTATGATATGTACCTATCGTAGACATAATTCGATTAAGTTGTTTAATAATTTGTCTTCCGCTCCATTGCACGAGGATCTGTAAAAGGGGCTGTTTGAAAGATGCGGTCTCTTCTCATACTGATTCAGTGATATGTTGTATTTTTTTGCTTTTTTTTTGTTGTATCTGTCTGTTAAAGTATCTCAATTACACGTGTACAGTCACGTGCAATGATATGAATACACGGACAGATATGCTAATATACGTACCCATTTGATATTTCAAAAATAAGTAACTCGTGTATTCTTCAAACTGCATCAAAATTAAGTAACTCGTGTATTCTTCAAACTGCATCAAAATTAAGCATACGTTTTTTTATCAAAGTAAAGTATTCAGGATAATATCAATGTATATGTGACAATTTCATAACAATAAATCCACATTTTTTATCATAAATATGTATACAGTTACAAATCTGCAGCAGTTTAGACTATTCGGACAAAATGTGTATCAATTTTGAAGTTTGTCATTTTAATGTAAATATCCCGTTGTAAATAACGAAAAAGCAAACCAATGTCAAAAACAAACTAATGCCAAAAAAACTAACAAATATGGAAAAAACAAACTAATGACAAAACAAATTAATGCTGTCAAAACAAGCTAATGTAAAAAAAAATAACTGATGACGAAAAGACAAACGAATGTCAAAAGAACAAACTAATATCGAAAAACAAACTAATACCAAAAATAATAACTAATGCCAAAACAAACTAACGTGGAAAAACAAAGAAATATGGAAAAAACAGACTAACGCCAAAAAAATCTAATGCCGAAAGACAAACGAATGCTGTAAAAACAATCACGTCACAAAATGTGGCACGAACAGACTAATGTCGGAAAAACAAACTAATGTCTAAAGAACAAATTAAATTCGAAAACAAACTAATGAAAAAAACGTACTAATGCCGAAAAACAAAATAATATCGAAAAAAACAAAGTAACGCCGAAAAAACAAACTAACACCATAAAACCAACTATGCCTGATATTTACTCCGCCAGTTACAAGTTTTCACGAATAGTTTGTGTCTATAATGACATCTCATTAAATGAGACGGCTAAATATGACATTCAGCCAAGTCGTTAAACGTTTCATTCAACGAGTTGGCTAGCTGACCCTTAGCCATTTCATTGAATGCCGGCGTTTAATTAACGGGCTAGCCCTCCAATTGAACGGCTGATTTAACCAGTTGACTGCGACATATACATATCATTGCACGTGATTGCACATTGGTAAATCAAATTGATTTAAAATAAACTTTCCTGATCCAATACTGTGTAAATCTACGGGCGTTTGGAACGCCACGCCGTCATTGTCCTCGACATATAAGGTGTCATGAATGATAAGTGCGAAAATAATAAAGGTTATGCTGCTAAATGCTACTCGTTTGGGACCTATATTCGTAACTGCACACGAGGACAGAATTTTATTACTCTAAAAATATGAAAATATGTTGAGGTCAATGAGGGCGTTCAAAACACCCGCAGATTCACCTACTACGACACTTGCATTGGATTATCAGTGGCACTATGCAGATCGTCAAGCGTGCAGGATGAGTGGAAAGCAAGGCAAGATTATAGGTCGGATTTAACCACACCGGTAAAGGTTATCTTTGCTTCAGTCCACCTGAATCTTAGGTATGTTCTAGTTGGCAAGAGTTGACGAGTTTTTCGTGAGAAGCATCACCAGCAAATGTCGAAGACACTTACTAACCAATTCATGTTTGTGAATTGGCTTCCTCACGTAGTTGTGCATTTGCTTCAAGTCAACTGATCTCACCACTTTGTCTTTGGATATCTGGGGATATACTACGTCGTTAATTTCACCCTTTACACCTTTGATGCTCTGCCAACCCCGCGAGTGATTTATTGCATGAGGCTTTATGTATGTTTATACATACATATATATAAAAAAGCTCCAGTGCCTGCTGACGGTACCGTGATCCGTCGTAATCCTAATGCCTCATTTAACGCGAGCAATTGGTCATTTTGCTACTCTCGTAGATTTAGAGATGAACTGTAAATAACTTTGCAGTATTTCACGAAAGTCGGGTTTGTTTGAATTACGTGTAATAGGTATTAACTGTAGACTTGCAAGATGCATCGCAACTACGCAAATCTTGAGTACATTGTCGGCAATGTTGGCAATGTAAAGGGTTAAAAATCAAAACATGAAAAAGTTTTCAAGGTGTTTTAAGTCCATATGTAATAAGAGATAAAAATCAAAGCACTCCATAGTATTGTTCATGAATAAATTGAGGAAATAAACGTGTCCATCACACTTAATTGGATTTGTCCCGTCTTATATGGATTTCGAATTTCATTGGACCCTTATAATCCGTCTATATGATACCTCTGTCTAGCTAGTAGGATCATCCAGTCTCGTTATTTGATAAATGGTTGTGAAATTTCAAGGACCGGTAAACTGATAATGAAATGTTTTTTAGAACTTCTAGAAAAAGGTCCCTGTAGCCAAATGATCTAAAGCAAGTTTGGTCAACGATCGTGGTAGAAAAAACTTTTGTCAAATTAGCATTTCTGTGAGAAGTAGACTTTTAATAAATAATTTAAGTAGTTACCTACTAATATATGTCTCTTTGCGCAATTTTATATGGAGAAACGTATAAGCTTATACGTTCCTTCGTATAAAATTGCTGTCTAGATTGCTATTGTCTAGAATAAAGGAAGGGTTTCAGCCAAATGGGATCGTACAACGACGTTTCAAAGGCTGAATCCTTAGTATGAATTTGCATTGTACTCAATCTAATTAAATTTTAATTTAGTTTAAGGCAAGCTTAGCAATCGCAAGTACTTTTACTGTTTTCTATTAACAGCTGTTTATTCGTATTTATTTAGCGAGTAAACAATACTCAATTCTTTGATTATTTCTTTAAATAAAATACAACTTAATGGTTCGCTTGTCGTCATTGTTGATAATGTCATTAGTGAAACTACAAAAAAACAAGTTAGATTTGCAAGATTATAATATACGGCGAAATTATAAAATCACTAGTGAAATTATGATATCAGGACTTTGACAATTATCACTGCGACACATATACAGATTATGTAAGCAGCAATTAAAAATAGGTTCTTCAAAATAGGCTTTTTCTTAAAAATGCAGGTGTGGACTATCGAAATCTGTTACTAAATAGTTTACGATAAAACGGAGAATGAACTATTTATATCGTTATCAGTTCCTGTTTAGATCAAAGCCTTTTTATATTATTTTTTATGAAAATCAAAAACGGATTCCAAATGTGAAACCGGACACTCATTATTTTTTATTTATGCCTATCAATAGCATGATTTCAAAACACCTGCCGTGCTCGAAGATAACTGATAGAAGTATATAATTTACTGTTACGACTTCAAAGACGTGAGCATCTGTTGTCAGAAGCTATTCGGCTAACTACTGAAAGCTTAAATAAAGTTATTTTTGATAATCTCTCTAGTTTTGTTCACTAAGAATTACAGGTACCTAGTTACACAAGAAAGAGAAATTATAATTTTAGAAATATGTAGCTCGGGTAATTGCTAAGAATAACCTCGGGCAAAACGTCAATAAAAAATTAAAGTTTCACCATTTGCCAACTAGCAGTTTCAAAAATATTTCAAGTCTAAAAATTATTGTTGATATAATCATCGCAGGTATGGAGTGAAACTTACCATGCTTTTTAAGCCTGGGGTAGTGGGTTTTGTGGTACTCAAGTCAAAAAATCCTACTATTAACATTGATCGAGGGAAATATTGGAAAAAATTAACTAGGCCACAAGTGAATTCTCAGACGGGAATCGAACCCGCGACCTTTGGAAATCCGGTCCAATGCTCTCTTTTGAAACCGGATTTCCAAAGGTCGCGGGTTCGATTCCCGTCTGAGAAATCACTTGTGGCCGAGTTAATTTTTTCCAATATCTTTCTATTTAAAATTTACCATATGTATAAAAATAGCATTGAAAAATGCAAAACTTACAAAATCATAAAAAATAAAATTATCGAGGGGTTATCTGACTATCTTTTTTTTGTATGAACGACGGTGGACTCTTAGCCTTCACCATACCTGATGTTAAGTATTGATAAGGCTGAAGATGGAAGCGAGCCTCTCCCGGAATCCTCAATCACTGAGGAACTGACTATCTTATCTCTAACTGCCGTAACACAACAATACAGAAACTTTGTTGTTATGGCGTCAGACTTAGATAATATGGTGGTAGCTAGCCAGGCGGACCTACAACGAGTCCTACCACCAACTAAACCGAATACAATATATACCCCCGCTGGGAATCGAACCCGGGACCCCTGGGTCAGATACCGGTGGTTGTACCACTAGACCACAGAGGCGGTTAAAAACTTTATTTTTAAGACCTTCGTTGGATCTGATATACAAAATAAAAGTTTCTTATGTACTAATTTAGGATCTAATAATCAGATCATCTAGTTATAGATTTATGTAATACATTTATTGATTTACTCGTACAGTCATGACCATCTAACTATAACGATAACTATAACTTTAATGGTGGAAAAATGTATAGGATTTGACAGCTTTGACAACCATATCTGTTAAAGTTAACTGACTGACTGAAGTTGACTTAGCAACATTGTCACATTAAATATTAAATGACATTTGTGGACAGAGAGAGCTTTGTTTACGTGTGCATCGATGCGATAAGCTGGCGATAAGTTTGTAAAATGACATGTCATTGCTCGTGACTGTACATATTTCTGATGTTTTTCTTTGTTTCAGATACATTGTACGATGTACCGACGAGTATGATAGTACTGCTATCGTTTCTATACGGCTCTATATCAGTATTGGCTGTCGTCGGGAACTTTCTAGTGATGTGGATAGTGGCGACATCAAGAAGAATGCAGAGCGTCACTAACTGCTACATAGCTAACTTAGCGTTAGCTGACATAGTTATAGGATTATTTGCTGTACCATTCCAGGTAATTTTATTTAAATACTACTAGTATGAGTAGTTAATGCGAAAGTAAATCTGTGTCCCTTACCTTTTCACGCCCAAACCACTGAAACAAAGTTTTTTTACATTATTATGTAGGATGAATTTTGTTGCTGTAACAAAAGAGTCTTGTTGTAATATTTTTTAAAAAGTAAAACTATTCTTAAAAACAAAAAATAAATACCAAAAGCAATACGATACATTTCACTACAGTATCATTGCACGTTTGTTCACTGAAGCTTATTTAACAAGTAAGACACACACATTTCACACGTCAACCAGCAAGCGTAATGTATAAAGCCTGTTCAGTTAAATAAGTAAACAACATTTTAGATTCAACATTAAAGGTTAAATCTGAAATTCAAGTCTGTAGTGCCTAATTACTGTCGTTGCTCGGCCGCGGCACGTGGAGTCATAAGCAGTGGTCGGATAATATAATCGCATGCATATTTATCTAAAGTTGAAGTGTTGTCTGTTATGGAATGCACTTTTAAATCAAAAAAAGTCCTGGATTTTGATCGGTTTTGTATGGGCCAGCGACTTAGCCGAATTTGCGAGCGAAATTACTATTTAAACGCGTCTTGGATTTTTTTTTTGCTCTTTTTATTATGTCATTTGATTCTGAGAGGGGGGAGTTTATGGGTATCGTAAAGATAAGTGTAATGTAAATATCTTGTTTTTGTGCTACGATGCACCGTTTCCGAGATATATCGAAAGTTTCTGGAATCCCGGGATTTATATTAAAAAACTTCCATAATTTCCTAGCCAAAAACTAAGTTTAGGTAAATATGCATCCGATTATCCGCTCTCTGGTCAAGTCAAGGCGACAGAACACAATAGGGCGAAATAAGTGTCGCCTCGTGAAGAAATTCAGAAATCTCGCACTAGTTGAATTTTTCTAGTAGAAATTGTTCTTATAAAAGAGCACTTTGAATGCAACATATTAAATTTATTATTAACATTTTTGATACAAACTGATACGGACTATCTTTTGTGATTTGCCTTAAAGTGTGGCTAAGCGTGATTACCAACTTACTACATCCATTGTGGTTCATAATCAGGACAAGCCACTGAATACAAGATCCTATCCTGTCCTTGCCTTGACCCCAGTGACTGACGTCAGTGATAAGTTTTATGACTCCGCGTGCCCCATTCGAACACTGTAGTATAGCGGAAAGATTACGGTCCACTGGGGTTGCATGCTTTTCGAGATACCCTGCTGACATAACTTGCATAGCGAATATAGCGGTATATGCTTAGCATAACGCTGTAAGCAGTTGATGGCTTTTTAAGGAGACGGTAATACCTAAATTAGCATGCAACCAAAACGAAACTTAGTCGTGCGTATCGTGATCGCGCACCGCAGTGGAACAGTGCGTTTACTCATACGTAGGATTTGAGTACACAATTTTTATGAGAAATTAGTTTACGTATACTCTGAAATGTTTGTAAACTCTATAAACGCTACAAAGATATAAAACAGTATCTATCTATAAGCATCTGGTATTTCTTTAAAATCATGCATGGATTATAAAAAAAATATGCATAGATATTTTAATTCAGACCTACTCAATAGAGACCTATTCGAAAACTACTATCTATATTTTTTTATTAACTTTTAATAATGGTAACTTAGCGAATAAAAAAAACCGAAATTCTCTTCATAATCTGTCAGTATGCAATTTCAGCTTCAAACTGTTTAAATAGTTTCCGGCACGATCTATAGAAATTTTCAGTTTCTAAAAGCTGAATTCCTTGCTAATGTCACTTTCACAATTTTTTTTAAGACGTTGTAGAATCCTAAGAGAATTAAAGAATTTATTTTAAGCATTTAATACTGTGTTTGCACACTAAAAGCCTACTTTAATATGCCAGTTTTGAATGATATATTTCTTGAATATTACCCCCAAGGGTTTTGATTATTCTATTATGATTTGAATGTACTTTTAAGAGTACTTACTATTAGAAACTTTGATATTACGCCAAGAAAAACCGCTACCGGAGTACAGCCACAATAACTTGAAAAAAGATGTATTAATTTCGTTAGTTTATATATTTAATTAACAAGGTCCAACATTGCGGACAATAGTAATCGTATTTGTAGCGCAAAACATAAAATAAAAAAACAATAAACAAAAAAAAAATCGTTAATTTGTTAATTTTTGAGGATAGGATAAGGCAATATCAGATACTACGAGAGTCCATTACGGTTCAATTTTGACTAAATTACGATTAGGCTTACGTAAACATTTAACAGAATACCGACAGACTTGGCCCCTCTGCTAATTATAATAACATTGATATTCAACTGAAACTAGATTACGACTCCATTACGACTGAGACAAATTGGGTATTCTGTTAAATGTTCATGTAAGCCCAATGAAGTCGTAATTGAATAGTAATGCAAACGTAATGGGCTCTCGTAGTATGATGTTAATTTAATGTTGCCTTCTCAAATCCTCAAAAAATTATGAATTAACAGATATTTTCTTTGTATTAAATTTTTTCTTTTATGTTTTGTGCCACAAATATAAACTAACGAATTTAAAACTATCATATATTGTGGGTAGCAGTTTTTTTTGCGTAAAATCAAAATTTCAAATACTCTTCTTACTTCAAGTACTTTTAAAATTTCCATTTTAGCATCATGTTAATCCTGAACTGCGACACACGTCTTTTGCGACATGACGCAACTGCGTACCACTTTAATTCGAAACGACTCCACTGCGACACTACGCTACTACGACATAACTTCACTGCGACATTAATGACGCACTAACGTGTTGTCGCAGTAAAGTCGTGTTGCAGTGGCGTAGTATCGCATTTATTTGTTGTTGCAGCGAAGTAGTGTCGCAGTGTAGTCGTGTCGTAGTGAAATCTTTCACAGTGAAGTTGTGTCGCAGTAAAGTCATGTCACAGTAGCCTAGTGTCGCAACGAAGTCGTGTCGCATTGAAGTCGTGTCGCAGTAAAATCGTGTCGCAGTGAAGTCGTGTCGCAGTGAAATCGTGTTGCAGTGAAGTCGTATCACGGTGAAGTCGTGTCGCAGTAAAGTTTCGTCGCAGTGGAGTCGTGTCGCACTAACGTTTTGTCGCAGTAACATCGCGTCGCATTGAAGTCGTATCGCAGTGAAGTCGTGTCGCAGTGAAGTCGTATCGCAGTAAAGTTTTGTCTTAGTGGAGTCGTGTCGCAGTAAAGTTTTGTCTTAGTGGAGTCGTGTCGCACTAACGTTTTGTCGTAAGAACGTCGTGTCGCAGTGAAATCGTGTTCCAGTAACGTGTTGTTACAGTGGAATCGTGACGCACTAACGTATTGTCGCATTGAAGTCGTATCGGGGTGAAGTCGTGTCGCAGTAGCGTACCGTGTCGCAGTGAAGTCGTGTCGCAGTAGTGTACCTAGTGTTGCAGTGGAGTCGTGTCGCAGTTCAATTTACTGCTACTAAGGGTCGCATCATACAGAATTTATTTGAAAATAACTCGTAAAACCGTGTTAAAACGTATTGTTGCTCAGTCATAAATTCAAAAGCAAAATTGACACTATACAATCAAAAGCAAAATTGACAGCGCGGGGCCTAGAATTTTTGATTTTACGCTAAGAAAAACCGCTACCGATGTACAGCCACAATTTCGAAAAAGGATGTTTTAATTTCGTTTGCTTTTATTTAATCAACAAGAGCCTTCATTGCGGACAACGAACAATAAAAATCGTATTGGTAGCACAAAACAAAAGACAAACAATAAAACAAAACATATGATCGTTAATTCATTAATTTTTGAGGATTGGAAATGGCAACATCAGATACTACTAGATTAGGCTTACATAAACATTTAACAGAATACCCAATTTGTCTTAGTCGTAATGGAGTCTCAGTTGAATATCAATGTTAATAAAATTAGCAGCCTTGGCCGGCTGGTTGATTATATAACTCTGTTGCTAACAGATTTTGATTGAAATTGATTGAACGTGCAGTTACATTGCTGCTTCTGTAAGATAGTTTGTCACATAGATTTTTACTAAAGCAGCAATATGATTGCACTTCCAATCAAACGTTGATAGAAACAAGTTACATAATCAGGGGGCCGGGCCCCTGAATACTCTATTCACATAGTTTTTTTTTTCTCTTTAGTTGTTCCTCGCAAACAAAAGCTTACGTTCTATTCATACTTTTTAGTTAGAAAATACGATATTAAAAAGCTTACAATATTGTTCGACTTGTTGGTATAAAATTGGAGACTTGTAAGCTGCTTACGTTTGTTTGGGTGTTCGAAAATATGCTTCAAAAAGATGATGAATAAAAATCACGATAAAATCACTATCTATGCAGGTAGGCTCTCTATTCGCCTGTATACTTTTAACCGCGTGATGATATTTATTTGTAATATTTGTTTCTTTTTGCTTGAAGGAAACTTGTTCCGCAACACTATAGATTGATAATTGAATTTCTATTTTTACCTCGAATGCCACGTGCTGAGAGGTAAAACATGTAAGCGTCTGCGTTGTGCTAAAAATATTAGGTCTTTAGAAATGAAATTGTCGATTTTAATGATAGTATGCCTTTAATTTACTAATAAAATAAAACGTACATTAAATATAAACTAATGTCATATTTTTTATAAACAAGACAGGTATTACAATTTTATTGCAAAAAGGTACTTATACTGTTGTTCAATTGTTTAAAACACAACCGATCGCTTATTGGATTAGCTCAGTGGCTAGAGCAGTGGACCGGATTTCCAAAGGTCGTGGGTTCGAGTCCCATCTGAGAATTCCCTTGTGGCCGGGTTATTATTCACATATATATTTTCTATTTAATTTTTTTTTTTTCATATTTATGATATCGTGTGAGGTGTGTGGCCTCATTCGAAGAAGCAATTTATCAAATATTTGGCAATAAACTTAACTTTTATCATACTATTTAGTATTCTGTGCTCTTACTGACATAACCATAGATTTAGAATGAAAAAAATCTAATTCTTCTGATTCTGGACATAACAATAAAAAGAAAAAAAAGCTCAGAGAAAATTAAAGCAATATGCCATTATGCACGCTTAACCGGTAGTTACTGAAAACGGTAGGCCTAGCACGAACAACTTTCGAGTAACTAAGTATCGAGGAAGTAAAAAAAATTAAGAGATATTGAGCAGCGCTCCTACTGGACGTTAACGGATCTACATTTTCCTATACATTTTTTGCCATTATGTGCTCAATACTATTTCGATAGATTTTCGTGCTACTAACCTTACAGTTTAAAAGTATAATACGATTGTGCAGGATATTAAATCAGTCTCAAAAGTATGTAGGTACGTACATTCAACAGCAGCTCTAGTTTTACACTTCAAAAAATACCGACAGTGTATATAGTGATCTAAGGGCGGTCTCAAGGTGAACATGCAAAGTATGCTATGCTGATGTTTTTCTTACCAACAACAGAATAATTAAAAAAAAACTGATCTTCAGGCTATTCAACGCCCTTTTACCATAAAGTGTCTATAGTTTTAAGACTGTTCTCAACTGGCAGGCTGCTAGCAATAAAAAAAGACTAAAATAGTTTCTCACTGAGTTGCGAAATCGTATTGTGTTTTACTTATATTTCAAAGTTCCTATGATAAAGTTTAACTTCCAAGTTTTCTTTACAAGAAAGTTGACAAGTTATTGTTCGGGGAAATACAGTTTGAAATATTGTAGAAATACTAAATAAAATCGAATTTTCCCGTTGAATTTGTACCATAGGTAACAAATATATTTGTTGTTTGGGCGAGTGGAACATGACATAATATTTGGAATGACTTTTCACGCTTGATACCGCTGGCTGTGTTGTGCCTGTGGCAGTTTTCACGATTTAAAAAAAAAATTACAGTCAGAATGAAAATGGGCAGTTATCAAAAAAAATTTTTTTTCATGACACTCGATCCTGTTAGAATTAAAACACTCTAAGACACCAACGGAGGTTTGATTGAGTGCTATTAGAAACGTCAGAAATGGAGAAAATCACGCGCCCCGCACTCATGCTATACGCAGTCGTATCCGCTTCACCTACGAGTGCCTTTGTTGAATGAACTTATTTTCTTAGCGAATAAGTGGAAATAGTTTTTCGCGATTTCTAACTTTTCTAGTGCTCATACCGCAGTAGGTATCTTAAAGTGTTTTGATCCTTATAAGAAACACGATCGATTGGCATCTATTTTTTTTTTGAAAACTGAAAATTATTCTGCTGATGTTTATTAAATATTTACAAATTAGTAGAAACACTCTCAGAGTTGGTGCCTATCTTGCCTAGCGGCTGAGTCTTTGCATTCAGCGGGGCAACAGCGTCAGTAATCTCGGTACTATGCCACGCTGCTGTGAGTTGGACGGCGTATTTTTGTTTTAGTATAAGATTTTATATTTAACGGTTTCTGCAGATTGTTTTTCAAAATCGGTGATGCATTCACAAACAAAATTTCTCAGAAAATTAAGGATTGTTATAAAAAGGACTGTTAGTCTCAATATGTCATACATTTTTGACTATACCTTCTCGATACTTACTCGAAAGTTCTCGTGCTAGGCCTACCGTTGTTCTTTCTTTAGCTGCGCATTGTCGACATTTCGATGGAGCGTGTCTTCTATTTTGGAAGTGACGTTTCAAAACGCTCACATTGTCTATGGTTAACGACATCCATATTAAATCCAGACGTCGGTCGCCTCATTCTAAGTATAATAAACAATTAAAATAGAGAGACTTACGATAGAAAACTGACCCTGAATGTCTAAAAAGAGCGCTGAAGCAATATTTCTAAGTGAATTCCCTGACAATTTATTTATTTGTTTATTTCCTATGGATTCAGCTTTTATCAAGTTTTCTAGCCTTCAAAAAATTAAAAGTAAATTCTGCTTCACTGACACTGACACAATTATAAACTCCATAGAAAATGAACAATCAAATGAAATGCTAGGGAATTCAACTAGCAATAATACTTTAGCGCCCTTATAAGTTTTGTGGCTATAAAAGAGTTTCAATTAGGACTCAGTGATAGGGAATAACTTTCTCTTTTGTTCCTGAGATCTTTAACAAAGACGCAAAAGCTTTCAAAAGTACAAACAAAGAATGATAGGTATCGTAATGAAACTGTAGTCAAAGGAAGAAAACTTTACCACGTCTACTTGAAGTCCCTAACAAAAGCGTGTTTATTGTATTGAAAGTTTGTTTATTGTCCAAACGTGAGAAGTTCTTATCAGTTTATTTATAGTTTACAGTATTTAATCTTTTCAACTCGAAGGGCTTGAAAACATTTATTCAAAATTAAAGTCTATTGTTTTCTTAAATAAAAAACTTGGACCCAAATGTGGCTTCGTTGAGATGTGGCTCTGAGAGTGTTTATACACTTCTCAAACTGCACCTTTGATACTCTGCCAACCTTGCAGGGTTTTTAGGGTTCCCTACTTGTCTGCGAAATTTGATGATTCGATTTTCATTATATCGAACACGGTGTGACGATAATTCAGTTGTGCGATGTTTCATTGTATCAATGCCTTATTGGTGCGCTGTAATCTTATTTTGCATTTTGGACGTTATGGAAAATACATTATTGTTAGTTCAACAAAAAACTACTTTATCTAATGCTACCTATTGTAAATTTATACAAAAAAAAACATACAACTTTAAACTTTAAAATACCTTTAAATTGGTTTATAACGCTTATGAAATTATTTTAACAATAAAAGGTATTCTATCTGTATTTATACGAAAATCATCACCATTGGTTTAGTAGTGGAGAAAAGGGGACAAACAGATACTTGCACTTTTAATAAAAAAAAATTAAGCAGGAAACGTTGTGACAAACAATATGAAATGGTTTTATACACTACACTGTGAGATATAATGGTTAAAGGTACAGGTATAAATCAAGATGAAAGATCTGCGTTCGTTCACGGATGTCGCAAGCATGCAAAGTATTGTTAGATTTCTGGAATGTTTTTGAAATTACTCAGGATACCTGGATACAGCACAGTATAATCGATAGATTTATACTATTATTATAGACAACCACAACATGTTACTTAACTTTACTTACAAGATACTTACGCCGTAGGGCTTTGTAAACCCATGGTGTAGCTTCTTTGACATCCACAAGTGCTTTTAACAGCCTAGAGTGAAAACCCACGATCATTATTATATCCGTCGGGGGCTGCCGTTAAATAGTACTAGTTTTGCAATTTTATAATAACGTGAATAATTGGCGATATTTTATTGCTATTATATTTATGTTGAAGTTTAAAGTACTGATGGCAGCCCCCGACGGATAATGAATTCGGGGGTTTTTAAATTGTTTGATCCTTTTCAATTACGTTTTAACCGTCGTGGGTTTTTTTGATTTGTTGATATTTATTTTAAACTTTTTAGAGAGCATGGGTGTTATACGTACATTGAAATATACATAAAACCCATTACTGAAATCCGCATCTAAATCGGACTAGTAGTTTTAGTTTTTCTCAAACAAATGTTTACTGCATATACCGTCGCGGGTAAAAAAAAAAGGATTTTTTAATTGATTCCATTGGCTATCAGTGAAATAATATCATATACCTAGGTATAAATAATAAAAATGACATAATACAGACCAACACCGCTATATCACGCAATATGTATAATTATAACGACTGATGCTGTCTTGCCTAACCCGCTAACATGTTAGCGGCACGCTCTCGAGCTACGAGTGTTGATAAAAGCCGCTCATGCTAGGGTGGCTTTCCCCCAATAATATACAGGGTGGAAAAAATCTATGGGCACTGGAGGGGAACTACCTTAAATCCACATAGCTCATTTTCCTAAAGGGAAATATTCCTTTATTTTTAAAAGAAACACAACTGCATTGATACATTTTGAAAATACGCTTCTCACACCCAGGAATCGAACCAGCTAAAATCTGTAAAAAATAACATTCTGTACATTTATACCATCAATTGATAGGATCAATCAAAAGGATCAACTCTCTCTATCAAAATTAAATTAAAGGAAACACAGGAAAACTCAACTTATAAACTCAATGGGGCGGATAAAGCACTTTAGTCAAGGCTCTCTTTTGAAAAAATTACAAAAATCTTTGAATGCAGTTTTGTTTCTTTAAAAAAATAAAAGAATGTTTCCTTTCAGTAAAATGGGCTAACTAAAGGATTTAAGGTAGTTCCCCTCCAGGGCCCATAGATTTTTTCCACCCTGTATTAGTCATTGCTTAACCTACTAAGATGTGAGCGAGGCAGGGATACGTTACACACTGACACTTTTTTTGACAGTTTCAAGCAGCGCTGCTCCAACGGTGGCTCCTGCCGCACTTCATGTGCCCGTTCTGCCCGTTCGTGCAGGCTCTGAGCGTGAACGTTAGCGTATTCACGCTCACTGCGATAGCCGTCGACAGGCACCGAGCTATTATCACTCCTCTAAGGTAAGAGCAATTGCCAATACTGGAACAAGCTACTTTTATTTCGTATTTTATTGTAAATGGTTTCTTTGTTTTTCTTTCTTCTTTTTTTTTTGATGCGAGGGGGAAATGGTCCCTAAGCACAGATACCATAGAGTTATTTGGGTCTCATCTCACTCCGTTACAGGCATAGCAACTAACTATTATTATTATAGTATACTATTATATTAGCAGCTATTATGGTTCAATGAATATTGAAATAGGAAGAAGGTTTAGACAAGAGCGCCATAATTTAAAACGCAGATAAAAAATGATTATGGAAATGGAATCGCAATGGCATGCGAGCTTTCAAATACTCGTATATCTCTGGACATGACTTGACATCCGAAATAGCCGTACCTTCCCAAAACCATCCAATCATGTGCCAAATCGACCCATTATGGTTATATGTATATAATATTTTGTAGAAAATCGGCCAATGCGAGTTGGACTCGCGCACGAATTATTCCGTACCATTATTATTAATATCGAGCAAAAAACGGCAAAAAAAACACGTTTGTTGATTGGGAGATGGGAGCCGCACTTAAATTTACATTTTTGGGAGTGCCTCCGCTCTGGCGCCGCCGCCCGGGTCCCAAAAACGCTCCGCTCCGCTGGCTCGGCTCGCCCGTTTTTGGACACTGTTATAACCTGACCTACCCTAGAGATTCCGTTCGTACTTTTTTCGTAGCGTGGGGCTTCGTCCTATGAGCCCCCCTGCTGCTGAAAGCAGAGTCTTTCGTAATTTTTACTCGCGACGGGAAGTACATGGTATATGCGTTTGGGGCGAGAGAATGATTGTTTGTGCAAACCAATGTTGCCATTTATCTCCAAAACTACTACTCAGATTTTGATGTGGTTTTCAGACATGGGTTCGGATCTGATTAGTGCATGTTTTTAGATAGGTGTTATGGTGACAACTCACTAGGGGGCGCTGCAGTAAACAAGTGTTTGTGGAAAACCAAAACTACTAGTCCGATACACGTTACTACACGTTACTACTATAAAACTGCAAAACTATGGCAGCTCCGGGCGGATCAAGTCGGGGTTTTTTTTATCTTATTCAATTAGGTTTTTGTGGAAAAAAGTAAGTGTGATTATTGCTCGAAATTTTTTCCAAGTCCTGAAGTCCCTTTGCTATATCCGCTTGCGCCGGCTTCCAAATCAGCACTCCCTTTATTTTAATCTGTTTTTAGTATTTGTTGTTAAAGCGGCTACAGAAATACATCATCTGTGAAAATTTCAACTATATAGCTATCACGGTTCATGAGATACAGCCTGGTGACAGACAGACGGTCAGTCATCACACACAGAATCTTATTAATGAAGTCCCGTTTTTACCCTTTGGTATATATATGGAACCCTAAAAAAACATTATAATTGAAGAGAAGCTTTTAAAACGTGTTAAATTTTTAAAGCTTCTCTTCAAATATCATAATGATGTTTCTTTACACAAGCTTTTGTAAGAAGTAAAAAAGGAGGTCGTTAGTTATCTGCTTAACCTAGAAAACTTGCTTGCTAAAGCAGACCTATAATAAAAGCTTTTTCGCATTGAATAATGACTACGTGTGTGTACATACTTTGACGATATTTATAGCACTTGAAACCTGATCTACACGGGGGCGGTTGCCCTCATTTCTCTTTATCTAGGAAGCTCTTATAATGCTACTCTTACAAATTGGACGCCGAAACATTTGACACCATGTTAATTAACAAATAAATACGTACTACACACAAACTTTGGAAGAAGGGTTACAACACTTACTTATGCAGTGCTTTAAATGTACTATTACGTTACGACCTTACGGCCCTACTTAATCCTTTCTCAGGGACAAGTACCCGACCTAAGAATATTAAAATGAAGGCTGTCCATTCTAAATAAACTGCTTTTCAACGTCAATAAAGTGGAATTATGGAATTAAGAACTCCTAATTAACTTTTAAATCATGCCTTAGATCTATTTCTTAAAACATATGAATATACTCTACAATTACGCATTGCTAGTGTATTGAAGAATAGACATATCCCGCAAAAATCTTGAATTCTAAAGAAAAGAGTTTCTAGAATAAAACGAGATTTTTTTATTTTGTTTCTATCATACCGTTATCCATTACAATATCGCCGATTAAAACCATCCCAACAAGTAATAATAATCATAAATTAAGAATAACTCGAATGAAATTTATTGTTATGGCTGTTTTGAACATTAAGCGCTCAAGAAACTTAATTTTATTTAATTTTCATGGCAAACGGATGAACAATGCCTTGATGGCAAATAAATTTGACCGAGAGAACCCCTTCCCGACTAAGCTATTAAGGCGATACTCGAAAAAAACATGCTGAAGCGAGATAGCAACGAGAAAACGACGCGCACGGGAGCGAGACCGATTTTGCATATTAGGCAAAAAAACACAAAATCGCTTCGTATTGAAAAACTACAGCGATTTAAAAAAATGATTCTATACGATCCTAAATATTATTGGTGTCCACGTATTAAACCAATTTCCAATAGTGTAAGTAATCTCATTTAAGAATAATCTTGAATTTTCGTATTTTTAGAGGTCTTTTCGAAAAGAAAAAGTGTCGAGGCAAAATCATAAAATCCTGTTTTTGAAACTATACGAATCTTGATAAAGGTATGAAGAAATATATATGTTATTACCAGATTTGTAACAACTGTAACCGTGCTATAGTTTTATATCAAAAAGTCCATACTTTTTCCGAGTAGCATTACTTATTAAATTTTGTGTTTAATGAAAAGGATTCCCAAAAGTATACTTTTATTTTGTATCGTATTTACAAAATTATACTTTTTTCACAGGGCTATAATACTCGAAAGTATATTATAAAACGTGCCGTTATTAAATAAGTGAATCTGAATGGGTAAATGTTTTGTTCGGAGAAAGTTTCAGTAATTGGAATTTTATCATTCTCATTTCAAATGCCTTCCTTCCTTTATAGCGTTTAATTAAAATTGTTAACGACTGAGTTATTAAATTATTCTGCGTAACTATATGTTTAACCAAAACAGTGTAACTTTAATTTGGGTATCCAATGACCCATCACACACAATGTCTAAATAACGTAACATACAAATAAAAGAGTCAAATTATTTAGATCTACATACATTGCCGTACCTACCCGTCTTTAATGACACAATACTAGACTGAGTTGCACCAGTTCTTCTTCTTCGTTCTTAATTAATGGCTTACTCGCGATAAGATTCGCGAATTTTGTCACAGTAAATTATTTTGTAGTATTTACAGAAATTGTACGGTAGATTGGGTTAAAAATGGAACCTCACAACACGTGTTATTACGAAAAGAACTCGGGTGAAAATCCGTTGCCCCAGTTAACTTTAACCGATTTTTGGTTGCCAAAGCTGTCAAATCCTATACATTTTTCTTCTGTTACAGTTTAAGTTATCGTTAAGTTGGATGGTGCAATCCACCCTAAATGTTAATGCAGCATAAGAAAAAAGAATTAAGTATGGAGTCTTCTTCGTGTGTGAACTTTAAGCTAGCAAAGGGGTTTGAACATTTTTGTATGGAACCTGGCATACACAGCCATTCCGCCATTTTGAAAAAACGCGTTTCGGCGGCCAGCGATGAAATGCATGTCAATCGATAGAGTAAGTGATAACAAACAAAAAGTTTTCAGTGATCAAATAATATTTATAGTGATCAATTAATATTTAATGTTTTATTTAAATAATAATATTTAGTTACGGATTCTGAGATTTTTGAGTCCAAAGACAGAAAATAAAGCAAAGAATATATATTTTTTAGTGAATTGCATGTAAAGTTCGAGTATGCAGCACATAACTCAGAAACATGTTTTTTTTTACATATATTTTGGTTTTTTAACTAAAAAAATTCAAAAATCGTATTATACTATATTACCATATTACACTTAGAGATTTAATATCTAAAAACTTTTTGATTGTAATTGACATGCGTTTTATCACTAGCCGTTTTTTTTTTAAATGGCGGGGTAGCCAATTGACAAACTTTTAAATAAGTCTATGCTAGTATAATTTCCTAACAGTTATAACAGTTTCCCGGCTATTTTGCGCAAAAAAGCGGGATCCCTGTTGCGTCGAATCCGTGGCAGCCCGAACAGTATTTTAAGAAGCTTTGCCGATTATGGGGACTGTCCATTGATCGCGCACATGTGCTGTATAACTCGCTCCGTTCTAGTTATTAAGTACTAACATAGAAATTAAGCTTTCGTTTTGTATCACCTACTAACCAATTATGGATCTTTGTTGTCCGAGTAATATTTTTTTTTTTTTTTTTTATAATAACTCTATAATAAAGACCATTGAACCTCGTATTCATACATAGATTACTATTAAGTTATCTATGTCAGTACTGACATTACTTGATATGAAAATTTCGGCTGCTGACTATTAGCGAAGTAGATATATTTTGAAGCGTTGTTTACACATGCAGGTACTGTTTGGCCGTTACAACTTTCGCGCTATTTTAGTATTTTTATGTGCATGTTGAGTGACTAAGACCACACATACATTTTACGAGAATGAACTAAGCGCGGGTTTAGTTGTGAGTTTAAACGTTATAGTTTATTTACATAATAATAATGGGCATTGACTGAAACAAAAAGTAATCGTATTTTATATGTTATTTGTAGTAATTGTTCTGATAAGTACCTATTTAACACTTCGCTCATAAATTATGTCAAAATCATAATGTGTGTTTGAAATGTAAGTACCTTCTATGGTTTTAAGTATTTTCTTCTATAAAGTTTTTCTTATAAATTACACTTTGACGTGACTCCATTGATAACGTGCTGCTATTACATAATGTTCTTATCAAACTGATTAATTGTTTTATCGTGACTTCATTATAACGCTACAATGTTAGCGATATTTTAGACTGACTTTTCGTGAAAATTCTGAAACCTGGGGCTAATTACGTAAACCAATATCATCATTATCGTCAGATCAGCCGCATGACGCCTACTAGGAACATGCCACGAACATCTATCGTTAACGCTGTCAACTTGTGTATTGTATTGTGTACATCGCTGGCTTAATAAAGACGGGCAATCAGTGATTTGTGTTGCTTTAGAAACCGATCTCAAGAGTATAACGAACTGATGGTATGGAGGTAGGTTCTTTTTATAAGTAATATCCATAGCACGAGCTTAACAAGCCCTCATGAAGTATTTGTAAGAAAATTCATTAAGTATCTCTCGAACTTTTCCCCTCAATTTTCATGAGTATGAAAGGACATTATTCTACTATCTGGTGAGTACTTATGAATTATATTAGCAATTATTGATACTGTAGGTTATTCAACGATCCTCAGTGGTTGAGGATTCCGGGAGAAATGCGATTCCAACTTCAGCCTTATCATTACTTAACATCGGTTATGTTAAGCGTTTCCCCGTCGTATATAAAAAAAAAATGCAATATTAAATTGATAAGGTAACGACTCTTAATTACAATATTCAATATGCCTGTCACACCTCCAACAAACAGTGGTAATGAAATGAACTAACTTGAGTGACATTTTGACGGGTATTCGGACAAAATGGCGCGTATTCGGTAAATTAATACCCCACCAACACGATTTCGACGTAGCTGAAAATACACTCTCAAGCACATTTAACTGCCCACCCCGTTATTTTTCACACAAATATGCCCAGTCGAATAGACCCATGGACAGTCGATTTTTCTTCGTCGAAGTCTTTACCTAAATATATAGGATACAGCAGGCCTACCGCCATCTCTTAAAAACCGTCATGTCGTAAGAACGTTTTGTTTTCCTTTTGTTTTTATTGAAGTTTTCACATTTTAACACACTTCACACTTTGGGAGGCGATGATTGAGCGAAGACGGCACAAAACTTCCGTCAAAAAACAAGCTTACTTTAAGAGATTCGTAGAATGAAATATCATGGTAAGATTGAAACAATACTGCGTTAAGAGATGGCGGTAGGCCCCCAGATCTTTGCAGAATTATATTGAAATTTTTATGTATAAAGTCTCAAAATGAGCACGTTTGTATGAAAATAAGGAGGAGGCGGTTAGATGTACCGGTGAGTGTATATTTATCGAGGCAGAAACGTCAGTAGCTTAAGGATTTTAAAAATAAATTAGGTTTATTTTGATAAATGAAATAAATTCGACCCTTTTAATGAAGCATATTTCTCTGTGTAAGATTTTAAACTTTCGCGTTCCATTATACTAATAGTTTAGAGCAACGGGACTCAAACGCGACATTTATTATGAAGTACATACGTACTTAAAGCTTGACTTACACTTGTTAATCACTGAATTCCAAGCTGATGACAATTTAAACCCGTCCTCCTGATTGAAATTTTTATACTTCTTGATTTCAATCACTTCTCGTACCATCCTAGTATGATAATGACGATCGGTGGAGAGGATTTTAGGATCATGTAACTCCATCCAATAATTAACTCAAGCTTCAAGAAAATGTTCAGCCACTGCGGATTTACTCGTCCGTCGATTTTTAACAGCTGCTATGTGTTCTTTGACCCGTTCTGCGATTATTCGCTTTGTTTGTCCAATGTACGAACTACCACAGTTACAATCGATTTCACAGACACCCGGATCCTGAAAAGGTATAACGTCCTTTGGCAATCGAAGTTGCTTAGATATTTGGTGTGACGGAGTAAATACAGTATTAATGGAATATTTTCTAAGCACTGTTCCAGTTTTATCCGTTACGCCTTTGATATAAGGCAAACATGCTGCCTGAAGACAAACTCCGGTTATATTTCCTTTTTCTTTTGCCGTTTGCATCGCTGCAACACCTTAACCGTTTCGTTTTAGTACCTCCTGAACATGAGCAAGCTCCGACTGAAGATGTTCAGAGCCAGACAAGTTATGAGCTCTGTTGGTCAACGACGTCATCACGGATTGAAGCTGCCGAGGATGACCTTTCTGTGTGTGTGGGTTTTCGGTAAATAGGGCGAGATAAAGTACCGTCGTCTCTTACCCTGATCAAAGGATTATTAAAGTTCATCAAGAAGATAAAGTAATCATAACGAGGGAAAAGCAATAAAAATTAAAGTAATATCTGGAATAATAGTTTAAATTAATGCACGTCAAGGAAAGCCAAGGCTCTATTATTTTCCATCTCATACGTGAACTTTACTTAAGGGTGGATAGAATTTAAATGTGTTATATATTGTTCGACTTCCTGTTGACCTCCATGGATAACACAGAAAATATCATCCACGTACCTGTTCCAAAGTTTCACATTTTGGGGTCCAGTAGATAATACTTGCAAACAAAGTCTTATAGAAAAAGAACATATTTCAAAATGTAGAGATGTAGAGTATGGCGTTCCTCAAGGAACAATATTAGGATCCCTTTTATTTTTAATATATATTAGTGACATGCCAACATCTATTGAACATCCTATGACATTATTTGCTGATGATAGTACAATATTAATAAAATGTAAAAATAATTTGACATATGAAGATGAAATAACAATGACTTTATCACATATAATTAAATGGCTTGACATGAACAATTTAAATTTAAACATTGAGAAAACAAAAATAATGCATTTTAGGCAATACACTCAGGCACCCAAAGTGACAATACACCATGGTGATACTACTATTGAACCTGTCGCCGAAACAAAGTTCCTAGATTTAAATATAGACTACCAAATAAATTGGCTCAATCATACTAATGGTTTATGCACACGCATTAGTAAATTTGTTTATGCATTAAGAACATTATCTAGGGTAGCTAATATAGAGACAGTTTTAACAGCCTATAATGGATATGTCGCTTCAATCTTGAGGTACGGTATTATATTTTGAGGGAATTGCTCCAACAAGGAAATCATATTTAAAACTCAAAAAAGATGTATCAGGGCTATCAAATCTTTAAAACGAAGAGATAGTTGCAAACAACATTTTATAGATCTCAAAATTCTTACAGTGCCATCCCTTTACATATACGAAACTGCAATGTTTGTCAGGGGAAATCCGCATCTTTTTCCTACAATATCCACTGGCCAATTAAAAGTAAGCAGACGTCATGGAAATAGATTACGAGCACCGCATAGAAAAACTGCATTGAAAGGAAATAGCTTTTTCTGTATGGCACCAAAAATTTATAATAAATTACCGAATGGGCTGAAAGAAGCTAACTTAACTACCTTTCGTAGGGAACTGTTGTCGTTATTATTAAGAAAAGCCTATTATACATTGACAGAATTCTTGATTGACAAATTTTGATTATGTGCTTTTTTGTTAACATCATTAATTTATTGACATAAATCTTCTATATTTGTAATTTTAAAATTGTGCTTGTTTAATAGTGTTGATATTTCTAACTTATTTACTGACATCTGTTCTGTTTTAATATATAAATTTAGTTTTTCATTTTCAAATACTTACAATTATACATTTTCATATAGCATTAAAATAAAACGGAAATTTGTACGCCCATCGATGGCGGAACATAGTGATACATGATTATCTATTTTCACACCAGCTGTATTTCTCATACCTATGTTTACAAATAAATGATTTTTATTTGTATTTGTATTTGAATACTCTGTCTTCAAAATGCTCCATCCAGATATTTGCAATCGCCGGTGCGAGAGGGCTACCCATTGCACCTCCGTTGATCTGCAGGTAGAACTCGTCTCTGAATAGTAGGTAATTTCCTCTAAGCTATTTTCAATCAGAACAATATATTCTTCCGGTAGCTCATTATTGAAAAGTTTATTCTTAATAACCTGGAGGCAATCATTAAGCGGGACATTTGACTCCACGTCGAAACTCACCATAATATCTCCGGGTTAAAACTTAATGCTGAGGAGCAGCACTAAGATTTTCCTTACGCTAAATAATGAATACCTAACGGTAGGCAGTCTCCAAATTGCCTACTCGAAACAAGCAGCGTTTCATACAAGAATACAACTTATTCAGAAAAATCGGCCAAGTGCAAGTCGAACTCGCACATGAAGGGTTTCGTCTCTCACCCAAGGTTGCCTGGAAGAGATTGCTACGTAGAAAATAAGGCCGCCTATTGTGTGTTCCTCTTTTTTGTCATTTTCTCTGTATGCGTTTGTTTTTGTATCGTGTGCAATAAAGTTTCTATTATTACTATTGCCAAAATGCAACTATAATTTTTGTCTGCAAAAATAACTTTGTTTTTCATAGTGTTTGTATGAATGACAAAGGTTTATTTGCGGTTTTGGAAAATGTGGTATAGCTGTGAAACTACTAAATATATTTCGGTCAAACCAATTTTCGTTGAAAGTTTTTATAAAGATCTACATCATATTTTATTTTTTATTTTTAACTTTCTTATTATAAAAGTAAAGGGGGGGGGGGGGGAAGGGGATTACACATTTTCCCACTTTGGAAGTGTATAACTTTCAAACGGTTGACTTTGAGAAAAAACTGTTTTAGAAGCCTCAATATAATTTTTAAACACACGTATAGGTTTGATGAAAAAAAAAATTCAGTAACATGTATAGGGATTCCCTTAATTTATATATTTTTTTTATTTTTGTGTAAAAACCGTAAAGCGGTTTACAGAATACATCTACCCACTAAGTTTCAACTGCGTAATCCTCATAGTTTTGGAATAAAGTGGCTGTGACATACATCGAATTGGCCGAATCTATAAGGGTTTCGTTTTTTGCCTTTAGGCTACGAAACCCTAAAAAGTATAGCTCAAGTATAAACCACCAACGGCAAGAAAGGCGCTATTTGTACGTGTAACGTTCTAGCTTAAATGTCCGGAATATATCAGTATAAAGAAAGCAGGCCTACCTGACGAATGAATTTGGTCGCGAATTATTTAGTTGAGGAGTTATTTTAAAACTATTATATTTCCTAAGGTACTCATTAAATTATGTAAAGGACAATTTTGTTCAAAATTAAATCGATGTGATGATTAACGTATTTATTTAGATTAGGATAAATATCATGTTTATGAATACAGCTTCTCAAATAATACATTAGTTTAGAACAAATTTTATTTGGACTATCCAGCACAAAAATATTTTTTCAATTCTAACTACTATCAGGATACAGGCGGTATCAGTTGCATCAACTGCTTGCCTGTTAAATAATAATAATAATAATAATAATAATAATAATAACTAGAAGTTCCGGAGATTAGCGTACTCAAACAATCCAACTCTTCAGCATTTTAATATTCCTACTAAATATTACGAATCATTTATGACTAGCGGCCGCTCTCGGCTTCGTGTTTCGGGTTTCGCCGCGTGGTTGCCGTTACCGTGGGAATATCAGGGTAATTTGCAGCCTATGTGGTTTTCTGATGTATAAGCTACATTGCTCTAAAGTTTCATCTTAATCAGTTCAGTTGTTTTTGCGTGAAAGAGTAACAGAGATTCATCCATCCAAATATCCTCACAAACTTTCAAAATTATAATATTCGGTAGCAGGATAGGATAAGTGCAAAGTTACTAGTTAGATCTACAGTCAAGTGCCTACCATGCTGGAAAACCAATGCACGCCCCTGATCGGCGGCGGGTGGAACTTTATTGCGGATAATCGCCTGCCACTGCCAAAGCAACACACTACGTTTTCAAACGGAATACGTTGTGGTACTTGAGGTGTCAACGCAAATTTCATAGCCTTTGCCAATACACTCTTTGGAGGTAAGTCCAATACTTCATCAGATAAGTTGATCACCGTATGTACGATATCCGCGATCGAGTGTGTCACATCACTAGTGGCTATAGGCGGCTCCTGCTCGCGACGTTGACGACTATATAAACCATTAAATTGCGTTCATGTTTCGCTAGACACAGCTCGCACGTTCGAGAAGCTTGTAAATACGTTAATCGATCACACTTATCAAAATCTTCACAAGACAAAACCTTACTTCAGTCTTGATGTATTGTATGTACACAAAATAAAAAACTTTTTATAAAAAAATTAAAACCGACTTCAAAAAACTAAAAAGCAAAAAATAAACCTTTTGGAGTCGGTGCCAGCCAAGGCATTCTACTTTGCGGTCCAACTATTTTATTTTTCTTGCCTTGTCTGGCACCGACTCCAAAAGGTTTATTTTTTGCTTTTTAGTTTTTTGAAGTCGGTTTTAATTTTTTTATAAAAAGTTTTTTATTTCACAATTTTTAAAGTAGAACAGGTCTCGTACCTACGCTAATAACCTTATGTCAACTCCTCATTACCTTTTACAAAGCTGCTTTTCCCGGTGCAGGGACGTTACTTATTGAGGGTTTATAGCCTATAGGTTTGTTGGCGAGGACCAATAGCTATTTAACAAAAAAGTTTCATCAAAATCCGCTCAGTAGTTATTGCGTGAAACTTCAGCTCGAACAAGAATCTAACAATTACCTGGATGATATAATTGTTTCATGACTTCCATGACATTAGGCCCCATAATATCTCCGAAGATTATCATCGGATCTCAATGAGACTTATATGGGACCAAATTGACAGTGTACCCGATCGAACAAAAAAAACAACAATTAAAATCGGATCACCAACACCGGAGTAATAATAAAAAATAATAACATCGGACAAAAAAAAATACGGGTTGAATTAAGTACCTCCCTCCTTTTTTGTTGAAGTCGGTAAAAAAATCACCCCTCACAGCGAGGTTTTTTTTAGATATTTTAATCTCTAAACTTATTCTTGTTGTTTTTATGATTTAAATAACTAAAATAATAATAAAGAGTATTATAGTTAATTAAAAGTTATTTAAAATAGGAATAAAATTTTACATAAAATAACAATAAAAACAATTCCGAAAATGTTTAGGTGCAATACAGTTAAAAAATAATAAGTTTTTGTCACGTTCCGAAATCCAATCATAGGTTGTGAAATCTCACCCTTCACGGTAAATAGAAAATTCAAAAATCGAAAACTGAAAACTGAAAATGCTAAGATAATATAATAAAACCTAAACGGAGTATTATAATTAATTCAAAGTTATTTAGAATAAGAATAAAATGTAGCATAAAAACTCAGTAGTCCGATTCGGAACGCATTATGACGTATTTTATTTCACCTCACACGCTCTGAAAAGGGGGTTTTGTCAATCAGTTTAGGCGTAGAAAATCGCTTTTTGCGGCCTAGCGCGGCAAAGAACTTTTTTAATTTAATAGGTACCTAAAAATATGTCATAATGCGTTCCGAATCGCACTATTGACTTTTTGTTACATTTTATTCTTATTTTAAATAGCTATAAATTAATTATAATACTCCGTTTTGGTTTTATTAAATTATTTTAGTTCACTGAATCATAAAAACAATAAAAATAAGTTTAAACTATTTGTTATAAAAAAAAAATATTAGGCTGAGCGAGATTTCACAACCTATGATTGGATTTCGGAACGTGACATAAATCTTTATTTTTAAAATGTCTTTGTCTTGTAGGTACCTCATGTCAGTGTCAACATTTACGGAACCGTTTTTATTGTTATTTATAAGTAACAATATATTCCTACTTTAAATAACTTTGAAGTAACTATAATACTCTCTTTTTTATTATTTTAGTTTTTAGGTATATTTAGATTAAACTTATGTTTAAAGAATTTTTTACCGGAAGTTGAAGTTGGAATACAGATTTGCCTTCGTTACCATTTCATTTTAAAATGGATGCTCAGCATATTATCTCGAAAATTACCTGTTCATATGATTGTCGATAATTACATAACGCAAGCCTAATAAGAGTATCGGAATTCACGGATATTTGCTTTGCTTCCGGCACACCCAGTTATAAACCACCATTGCAGTGCCCCAGTGGTCACGTTACGTAAACTAGTGTAAGCCTCTAAATCGAATGAGTAAACAACGGTGAAGGCAGCATTTTGCGATAAGTCGCCAGGAGCAAAGCTATGACGAGCTCAGTCACTTTTTAGCGAGATTAAGAATCAACTAATGATCTGCAGAGCCTTGGCGATTGTTTCGGGATTAGCCTTGTAAAAAATGCAATCTTTGTTGGGTAATTCATTGTTAATATTAATATTAGGTTACGCTTTGATAGGATATGCATACGATGTTAGGCAGTAAACTGCTTAAGAGTCCTTCTAAATCGAACGAGCAATCAACGGTAAAGGCAGTATATTGCGATAAGTCGCCAGGAGTAAAGCGCTGTCGAGCTCGGTCACTTTTCTTTTAGAAGCTGACGAGATTAAGAATCAGCTAATGATCTTTGGGGCTTTGGAGATTGTTTCAGGATTATCATTGTAGAAAAATGCAATCCTTGTTGGATAATTCATTGTTAATATGGATATTATTCCAAAGTCAAGGCAACCAAGAGGCCACGCGTTGACAGGAGCAATACGCAGTAAAATTGCTTAGGACTCCTCATTTAATATCTTTTATTTGTAGTCAATTTTGGCACGTTAAAATCTGCTTATAAACCGGCCAATGAAAACAAGCCAACATCTCCCCTTACCCCACCTACTTTGAGCAATTTTATTTTCGTTAGTTTTGAAGCGTGGTTCATTTAGTTGTATTGTTTGTGTTTAAAATTCAGAAGCAGCTTAGTGACGATAATAAAAATCATTATTTTGTAGCTCTATTTTTAAATGAACGGTGTTCAATTAAAACTATCTTGTGTATGCCCCAAAGAGACATAAAGAGTATGACATTTGATTATTATCCCAATGACGAACCTTCATGTTTCTGGATTTCGTCTTACGATTCAACAATAAAATCAATTGAATAGTTGAAAATCTTTTATAATCACATTTATGTAGATGATTCAACAAAATTTGCAAATCGACGACACTCGCCTGCAATTTACGGGGAATTCGAAGTGAAATCTTTTCTACAAAGTATGCCGTCAAAAATGGTGCTGGCAGAATGTATAAAATCTGAGTAACAGGAGAGAGTTATGCTGGTAGGGGAGGATAAGGGAATTGCGGACGCTTAAGGGAAATAATGTACAAAATCAATACCATTAAAAATAATCAGTCTGACTTTATTAATGATGAAACTCTAGTTATACATCTACAAAATCGACATTAATTATTTTACGAGATCAATCAACAATTATATATTTTTAATTACCCGTAGCTCTTGGGGTACAACGGGTGATGGGTTAATTGTGGACACCATGGTTATTTGTGTGGGTGGGTGCTTGTTCTTTTTTTCTGATATATTTTCTAGGTATCTGAAAATAACCAGTGATTGTTTAGCGTTATCACAGTGAACAGTATAGTAATCAAACTAGGGGTAATTGCGGACGTCCGTTAATACGCCGAGCGGGTCTGTCTGCAATTACCACAAACGGTTTTTAAAAATTTAACGACGTAATTTTTAGGTTATTAAAACGCACATCTTATGTTTTGGCGCGCACTGTTCGTGGTCACGGGTCACACCCGTCACACCCGTGGTCACGGGATGACGGCAGCTGTAAAGGTGCCCTAACGTCGGGAAAATCAAAAAACCCCTAAAAAACCTAAAAATACGGACAATTACAACTTAGTTCGTGGAAATATAGCGCGTTTGATATCCGTAAAAGTTGTTTTATTTCAATTTATTAAAACGCTTCATCAAAACTATTATTTGAAATTCATACCCCATTAGCGTAGAAATCTTTAGAAAAAAAATCCCTTTTTACTATCGCTTACTTTATAGATTTGTTACTCAAATTAGTAGTCACTCAAAATTAGATTTTGATTTTACTCACCTTTAAAATCGTGCGCAGACGTCCGTCGTGAATGTTTGACTAACGATGGCGAAATGTATCACGTGATTGCACCAGCAGGGCACGGGAGGAATGGGATGTGTAGTTTTTTTTAAGTCCGTATTTACCCCGCGTCCGCAATTTCCCCATCGTCCCATATTTGTATATATTTTCAGAGAACCCCGCATATATTTTGAACCCAAGAGTCTTCTGAGGTCTGCGGTTTTTTTTTGCTTTCCCATACTTTTTATATCATGTCAAACCAGAAAGACATTTTTATACATGTGAATAAATTCTTAAATATTATAGTAGGCCTATATCAATAGTTATAGTATCCATTAATAATTACGTGAGGCGTTTAGGGGGGGGAAGTCAAGCCAAAACTCACGTGGGGGAAAGGGGGGTCCTAGCAAGTATCAAGTTATGTTTTTTTTGCAAGAAACGGTGTAATAATATGACTGAATTTTACACAATAAAACTTATTGCTGTTATGCAAACACCACAAAAGTAGCACAGTTTAAAAAAATTTTTTTTTTTCATAAATTCAACGCATAATAATATCTCACTAAGGAGGGGGGGGGGGGGGGGGGGGGCGATGTCCAAAATTCGCCTCACGTAAATGATGGACCCCTAATGAAATTCAATATCTCTTTTTTCATATTCTCAACTGCTGTTACATACATTTTGTAACCAAAAGCATGGCCTCCACATTGGGCCACATTTATAGAACGAATTAATAATGAAATTTGCCGTTTAGCAGATACATTTAGCAGAGTTCAGATAAAATGTTGTATGAAATAGCTGTTTCTTTGTTTCACGATTTCAGGTTTGCTCCCATATAAAAAGTTATTCGTAATAATGAGTTCTACAAATTGTTTTAAGGTTTTGCGCAATTTCATTGACGCGTTGTTATTTTTCGGTGTTGAAGTGCAAGTGTACCTGAATGCATTTGGCTATAATATATGTCCAGCGCATATAAAGATAAAAAATACTCTTTTATTACCAACGATGGTACGGAGACAGTTATGCGTTTGGGGTGAGAGCTTGTTTGTTTGTTTCTTTGTTTGTGCAAACCAATGTTACCATTTATCTCCGAAACTACTAGTCCGATTTTGAGGTGGTTTTCAGTGATGGGTTCGGGTTTAATTGGAGCATGTTCTTAGATAGGTGTTACGGTGACAACTCACCAGGTAGCGCTGCAGTAAATATTTTTTTTTGCAAACCAATGTTACCATTTATCTCCAAAACTACTAGTCTGATTTTGATGCGGTTTTTACCCGCGACGGTACGGAGACGGGGTGAGAGGTTGTTTGTTTGTTTGTTTGTGCAAACCAATGTTACCATTTATCTTCAAAACTACTAGTCCGATTTTGATGCGGTTTTCAGTTATGGGTTCGAGTTTGATCGGTGCATGTTCTAAGATAGGTTTTACCGGGACAATTCACTAGGAGGAGCTGCAGTAAACATTTGTTTGAGCAAAACCAAAACTACTAGTTCGATTTTGATGCGGTTTTTGGTAATGGGTTTTATGTCGTACAATGTACATAATATCTATGCTCTCTAAAAAGTTAAAAACAAAAGCAAAATAAAAAAAATATATAAAAAGCCACGACGGTTAAAAAACGTAAAAAAATTAAAAACCCCCGACTTAATTATCCGTCGGGGGCTGCCTTTAAATGAACATAGTTATGCAGTTTTACAGTAACGTTTTTTTTAAATTATTTTATCCTTTTTTTCGTTTTAATCGTCGTGGTTTTTTTTATATTTTGCCGTTTTAAATACGGACCGGGCATTATTAGTTTAATAATAATGTCTGTTTAAGGTTTATAATTATTTCTGTTTAAGGCGCTATACGGAAATAGTCCGTATTTTTTGTTATAAAATTATGGGACGGTTAGAGATGCTACAAATCTGGCAATAAGATATATATTTCTTCATACCTTTCTAACACGTTTTTATGATTTGCCTCGACACTTTTTCCTTTTGAAAAGAGATTCTAAAAAATAAGAATATTTTATATTATTCTTAAATGGAGATACATATTATTGGAAATTGGTTTCATCAATGGATACCAATAATATTTAGGATCGTGTAGTTTTATTTCTCTTTATTCGCTATAGTTATTTACTACGAAGCGGTCTCGCTCCCACGCGCGTTTTCTCATTGCTATCTCGGTTCAGTCATATAGCGCCTTAATTACTCTACTTTCTATATTTAGACAAATGTTTATAGAGCGTACATTACCGGCGCGTTGCGTTTCACCTTAAAATTCGAAATACGCATTTTCAACTGCCTGTATGTTGGAACTGAAAACCATTTTGTGAGTAACGTTTCGCAACTCGGTGCATAAAATAAAACTTTAGCTTTTTTTCAAACTACGGGAAATCCTGTTAGTTTCAGAACACATTTTGAAGGCTATATGAATTACTAAACTTGTTTTAATGAAACATATCGTTTTAACTCGTAATTTTACTCCTCCACATTTTTATCACATAAAGACTTGAAGCTAAAAAATAGTTAGCTATAAAAACACTGGCTACTTACTTCGGAGCTTTTAATCCTTTATTAAGATTTGAAATCTCATTTAATTATTCGTACCTATTCTATTTCGTATATGTTTGTACTCTTTAGATGGTAAACGAGAACTAACATTACCTATAATTAGCAACTAAAACAGATTTGAATAAGTGTAACTTATTTAATAGTTAGTAGCCGATACTCAATGCCACATCTAGTAGCGTAGACTAGTTTTGACACAACTTACATCTGTGTTCCGTCCGTCTGAAGTTACTAGTTGAATATTTTTGTAATCGGTGGTAGTCGCAACCATATTAAATGCAACTACCTACGATATGGTGACTTTTTGTTATATTTGTTTAAGTACGCTCATTGACAATGCTAAATTTTGAATTTTGTTTATATAAGTTTCTCAGTAAGTGAATTATATGTAATTCTTATGAGAAATAAAGTTCTTTAACTATAATAGTAAAAACTTTACAATAGAAAAATATTGGAAAAAATCAACTCGGCCACAAGTGAATTTTTAGATGGGACCCGAACCAACAACTATGGCTCTACCGAGACTTGCGGACCACCATCGAAATTGTCCAAGACTTTTATATATTTTTAATACGCTGTAGGCCAGCGATCACTTCACTTCTAGCTGAGCAAATTTTTTCCAATATTTTTCTATTAAAAAATTACCATAAGTATTAAAATTGCATTGAAAAATGCAAAAATTAAAAAATCATAAAAAAAATATTGTTATTTTACAAACTTTTATTTTCTTTGAGGCGTCAGTTTTAATTGGTTAATTTAAATGTCTTACGGGAGCCAAACAAAACTAGCCCAACTTTCCTATTTAACTTTCAGCGATCTTGTTTTTGTTTGGATTTTGTATTGGAGTTACTGAAACGTGATCTTGGTTGCATTGTCTGCGTGACGTGAATAGCGAAAGTCATCCTATATTTATCTTTCTCAGTTTTCGACTATGCCTATTGGCATACTCGTATATCCATTTTGTCGACTGAAGGTTTCTTGTATAAAGTTGGAATATTTTGTTTCTACTACAGACTCAGCACAGCAGACAAATCAAGTGCAATCACGATTCGACCAATTTTTTTTTTGAAGTGAAAACTTCTTTAGCGGCGTTGAGCACTTTTTCTGTAATGGGTATAAAATCTTAAACTCGCGTCAGGACACGTGACCTGATCGAAAAAGCGTAGGACGGATGAAGTTTTCACTTCTGCCGGCACTCCCGGAGTGCAACCCGTCTTTTTTTTTTTATGAATGACGGTGTGACTCTTAGCCTTCATCATACATGATGTTAAGTATTGATAAGGCTATACTATCTATCTTATCTATCTTCGGTCTTATCTCGAACTGCCGGAACACAACAATGCTGAAAACATTGTTGTTATGGCTTCAGGCTTAGATAAGATGGTGGTAGCTAGCCAGGAGGGCTTACAACAAGTCCTACCACCAACCAAAATCAATTCTTTTCCTTTCTTGAATAAGAATACTAATTACGATGGAAGAAAGCTCGCATCATAAATGCGGATGTCATGAGCAGCTCTAGACAAAGACTTATCTGTATAGATGGGTCAACAAGTATAACTCAAGAATTGCCAGCACAGACCGTGCACCTGATTGAATGGCGCCTTTTCTAGTGATTCGGTTGAACAAAATATATTTCTGTTTGACCGACTTCAAAAAAAGAAGGAGGATATTGAGGATATTGTTGATGCTAACGTACCTACGCAGATTAATTCCGCGTACTTGAACAAATCTATTTGTCACTAATAATATCCTTAATGCCTCATCAGACAAGCCTGATTGACGCCCTGATGACAAGAATATCACAACAAAATCTGAAAATTAAGGGAAGGTTAGAATTACTATCTGACAGTGTATAGTAATGAGCCAATGTTGATTACTTCACTATTTCACTACTTTTACGCCCTCTATGCACAGGAAAAGTATACTATCCTAGCTACACGCTGAACCAAGCTGTGACGTCTCTGTGCGCACGGCATCGATTTTGTTTAAGAGTTTCATCCGAGTTCTTTTCGCAATAACACGTGTTGTGAGACTCCATATTAACTCAATCTACTGTTAATTTTCTAGAATAATTACCTTTTTAATAAAAACTGGATACTGGCGAAATTCAAAAGAGAACCGCCATTCAATGTAAGAAGAAGAAGAAGATTTCGTTTAGTATCGGACAATTGAGACATATTATTATTATTTTTTTAAATTGTTTTTTATTTGATCAATTTAGTTGTTTTCAACGACACGCGTTATGATATATCATACGGTTATTAAATAATGATATTAAAACAAATAAAAATTGGCACGTTCTTATTTAATGTTTTTTTTTATAATGTCTGTCAAGTCGTATAGTAATGGACATCGAGTTTCGTTTAGTATGGTACATGTAGACACGTCGCGTACTTCACAAAATAAAAATAGAAATTATAGAAAAATAGTATTAAGTTCCATTATTATTATTTAATTTAATTTAACTTACAGTGTATATTTATGGCCGGTTAAGGACTTTATGTATATTTCAATGAAAGTTTGGCTTAATTATTTTTTCTAAAATAATTTTACTCATAGTCATATTATCCTTTTATTAATATGGTACCTATCTATATACAGTTTATTTTGTATGTTGAGTAATCACATGGCCACATGCACTAGGTACTAAAGTATATAAAATACAAGGTGCCTATACCTAAGCTATGGCCTTATGGCCTTAGTCACGACAATAAAATTTTATTTGCCTTTTTACCAAAATACCTAGTAAACTAACCTAAATTATATTAGTTTGTGTTTTACTTAGCAATTACAAATAATAAAAAAAAACGTGACAAATTGACAACTTCCTTCTTTTTTTAAGTCGGTTAATTAAATTAATAATGTGTCCAATACTAAACGAAACTGTCCGATACTTAACGAAACCGGCACTGTGTTATATGTATTACGCTCTTTTAAATATGAATTAGTTTATCTAATTTTCACGTTTGCAAGGTACTCAGTGCGGGTAATGAATTATTATTAATCTTATTAATTCATTTTTTCATAAAAGCATTTCAAGTATGCTGTCACATACTACCTTAAAGTGTCCGATATTATACGAACTTTTCAAAAAATAATTATTGATGTAATTAAGTAATTGATAAAGTTATTTAACTTTTAACCTTAAGGATATAACAAATGAAGTTAAAACTTCATAATTATGAAATTAAATGATATTCATGATTTCAAATTAGATACTTATTTGATAAAAATGAAATGTGTCCGATACCTGTACTACCTTCCCCTAGTTATTTGCGGATATTTTTACTTATTTTTCCGTATTTTCCGGTTTCATCGCTCAGTCGTGTGAAAATGGTCAGCTGGATTGTGTTTCCTTGACCTAAAATCTTTTTCCATTAAAAAAATATAACAGACATACTTTCAGAAATTTAAAGATCGAGTGCCCCAATGCCCCAGTGCCAAAAGGCTGCCTGTATTCAAACGAAACACGAACTTGTCGCGGAGAAAAATATGCTTTTGTCGCCAGTTATGCGTTTGATTGTTTATTCAGTTGTACCGTACGATGTTTAGCCACCACATTTTTCCTGTATGATCTATAAATAATAATTTAGCTAATTTGTAATGCTACGAAAACAATCCTACTAATATTATAAATGCGAACGTATGTTTGTATGTTCCCCTTTCACGCAATAACGTATTCGTAACGAATGAATCAATTATGAACAGAGCTGATACAATTTTGTTGGAACGAGCCCTGTTAATTATCACGAACTAGTGGGGAAATTCTATATTATCAAATTTGTTACAGTGCCCACACGTCGAAGCGCATTGCCAAAGTGATCATAGTGCTAATATGGTTTCTAGCGCTTTCGCTAGCGGCTCCAATGGCAATGTCCTGGGAAGTTATTATGGAGGACGAAATAGATTCAGGTAAGCCCAATAAAATATGTTCCATCGTATGCAAAACGATGTTTCTTGTTTGACATATACTGTGTACCTACTTTATTGTGATTAACTTTAGTTGACATTTATCGCGTAATTTAAGATTTTTTTTGCGATTTCTCAATTTTTTTTAATTTGACCTAATTTTGCGATTTGACATAAGTTTTTGTTTTGACATAATTTTGTAATTTGACATAAATAATCTTGGATTCGGACATACATATTTGACATTTTGTTATAATATTACAAACTTTTTTATTTGTGTAGGTAATAATAGAAATAACACATATTTTATAGATTTGTCATTGTACTTCAATTACTGTTTTTATGTTTTCTGCTTAAACCAATGTTGTATGCCAATAAGACAGAATATGGCTTAACTTCCGAACGGCTGGACTAACTTGTTACCTCTGAATTTCACCACCTCTACTTCTCAATAAATAAACTTCTGATTCTGATTCTGAAATGTGAAAACTATTACGCTGATCCGATTTCTTAATTACCTACATAGTGTACGTGACAAGTAATAGCTAATCTAGATAGAATGGAATATACTTCTATTCAGAATCCTCCCACATATTTAGCGTGTGAGTGACAATCAAGTTCCATTGTGTTTTCATGACATACGGGAAGGTAATCACGTGGATAATAATTAGCCAAATAATAAATAAACTGATTCACCTTTATACAAAGTAACTCTTTTCCAGAAAGGCCCTTTATACATAGTTTTAGAGGGTAAATAAATAAATATAAAACTAATGATTAAGTTTTTTTTTTCTTTATTGTGTAAGAAAAATTGTTTTTAATAGAAAAACTTAAAAAAACTTCATTTAATTACTTGACTTGAATACATTAAAGATTACTCAAATAAAATGGGAAAATGAATTATCAATTGGTGTAATAACCTTATAATTACTTACTATGCTCATCATATCTCTATGTGCTATAAACTATATAGATATCATAAGCTCTTTGAAACTTTCCATAATTTATTCAAAGCGTTTGAGAGCTCTGCTATCAGCAATCCTCTCAATACGTACTACAGGCGGGCGTTGGACAACAGCCAGTCGTATTTAGGCAACTCTGTATTTACGCTTTAGTGGCGCGGACCTTTTTCTTGGGCATGCCGACCCATTTTCCCCTATGTGACGTAACGGAGACAATAACACATACAGTTTATTGTTCAGTGAGGAGGAATATGCTCTGCACTCATTATGATTGCCGTCTTAGCCATGTTGATTTAATTAGTGTTGTTGTTAGTTATTGTTTAACTTCTTTCTCCTTATCCGCCTATAAGGAAGCGAGTGCACAAGCAGTAGGAACATTAAAATGGCTGATGATGACGTTGATGATGATTGTTAACTTTGTCTGCCAAAAGGGTTTCGTGCTGTTATATTTTTAGCTTACTGATCATTGTTGGCTTTCTTTCTTTAAATTCAAATACCATTAAGTATGGTTAAAGTTCTTGAACTTTCATAAACTTAATACTAAACAACTTTAAAAAAAATGGAATAAATTTTTTATTTTATTCCATTTTTTTTAAAGACGCATCATATTTGAGAATCAGCAAGTAACTAGGAGTGCCCTAACGGTTTCAAATTCTGACGTTGTTTCATGCTTTTCGTAGTAATACAACAGTATTGAAGTACCCACTTAAGAGAGCTTTGGAAACGGCAAAGCTCCTCAATATCAAAAGCCTTGTATCTGACGCAATAATATGGTCAAAGCCAAAGTGAATTACAATTTCACTATTGATTTTATAAGTACGGCATATTGTCAATCGAACAAGGAAGAAAAAAGCGAGTTAGTCTTATATCTTTGGTTAGGGTGATAGGTTAGAAATTCGTGGTTAGAAAAAAAATCGTGGTTATTTTTTTCAGACAACAGAAGTACTTGTTATCAATAAAAAAAAAAGACGGGTTGCACTCCGGGAGTGCCGGCAGAAGTGAAAACTTCATCCGTCCTACGCTTTTTCGATCAGGTCACGTGTCCTGACGCGAGTTTAAGATTTTATACCCATTACAGAAAAAGTGCTCAACGCCGCTAAAGAAGTTTTCACTTCAAAAAACTGCAAAAACACTAGTTGGATAACAGTAAATTTAGCGTGAAATTATATAATCACTAATGACTAAAATAATATCACGTTCACGACTTTGACAAATGCCACTGCGATATATCTAGGTAACCAAAAATATAGATTTGACTGTTAGATTTTAGATAAAATGCATAATGTTATAATTTCTAGTTCATTATAAAAATGCGTGATTTAGCGCAACATTTTAGTTCCGTCAATTTGTTAACCTACTTCAGTAGCACTCTCCATTCGTCACATATGAGTACCGGGGAAAGTGAGTGCCTCCATCACAATGATGGAAACCGGAAGCCCATAACGTGTTCTAAAGAGGAACTTTACTAACCACACTGCAAATTGAATACTGTCGCGTTATATTATCCCTTTTAAAAATAACAATTACCTACAATAATTGAACTTATAAATGGTACTTAATTAAAACATGAGTAATTTTTCGCAAAATTTGTTCATGATAAATTTTAACTAGAAAAATATTGAAAAATGTCATCTCGGCCAAAAGTGAATCCTCAGATGGGACTCGAACCCACGGCCTTTGGGAATCCGGCTGACTGCTCTAACCACTGAGCTACCGAGACTTCTATTAGCACTTCAGTGGTTAGGTTAGGATTCGCAAAGGTCGTGGGTTCGAGTCTCATGTGAGAAAATTACTTGGGGCCGAGTTGACATTTTCCAATATTTTTCTATTAAAAATTTATCATAAGTATAAAAATAGCATCGAAAAATGAAAGAAACATTTAAGTTCACTCGATTTATTAACTTAATTCAGCACAATTTCAATTGGTCACATATGAGTACCGGGGAAATGATGGAAACCGGAAGCGAATAACGTGTTCTAGGGAGGAACTTTACTAACCACACTGCAAATTAAATACTGTCGCGGTTGGAATGGCGCCAGAAATCTTTAATCTCCACCACTCATAACTTAGATGAAGTGCACGCTAGCAACATATTCATTCATATCTGATTATGCGACGAATAAAGCACGCTGATAGGGATGTCACTTCCAAGTTCTTTGTAAAACTCGTTTGACGTAATCTTAACCTTAACGCGGATGACTAATGCCAGCTAAATATCCAAGTAAATTCTTAAATAAATTATTTCCTAAAAAGATAACATTATACCTAGTAGAGTAGTAGATAGGTATTTTTAGAGACAAGTCGTCGCTTAGGTTGTTTTTATTTTAACTTGAACAAGCATAAAAATATTTTCTAATATTGGAGTCTAATATTGTTGTGCAGTGCATAAATCACATATTTTATTATTGTATAATAACGAGCAACTGCCTACACATCAAAAAGTATGAGTAACGACTATATGAACCGAAGGCTAATTAGCTTTGACAACAAACATAAATACATCTTTTATTTACAAGTCAGTGAACAAGGGTTCTCAATTTAGTTAATTGGATCTACTCGCTGATGTTAAAGAGTCTAGTCTTAAAATGTATTAATTATCCAATAAGCACTAAGTTAATATCGTTTGATTAATAGTTTACATGTTTTTGTAATAAAGACATTTTGAACGGCGACATTATTATTAATTTTATACTTATTTCTTGATAAAAGTAAATATTCTGGCAACCCTCAAAATATTATAATCTTATGAATAATGTGTAAGGCCAATCTCCAAAAGCGCTTTACGAGCTTATTAAAAAATACTCAACTTCAGCTGAAAAGTTTTTTTTTTCAATATTGATGACTACAGCCAGCAGTCTGTCAAAACCAACACCTCTAAAAAGCAATAAATTATACTGAGTGGGAAATGCAATACCGACAAAAATTAAAATTAACAACTTACCTAATCCGCCTCCTATTTTTCCACCCTTTCAAACAGTGAATATACTGCCATAGTTTATCCTTATTATTTATGTTAACCCAAGTGGTCTCGTAATTTTCCTCTCACGTACGATCGTGAAGGAGCTATTTCTTGATAGTATAGTAGTAGTAGTAGGATTGTTTTCAATACGGTTTTTCATTATCGAACTAGCGTTATTTCAAGTTCTTCTTCACTTCATTATAAGAATCTATTAAGATCGCAGGCTTGAACATTTGAAAACTAACTGCTTCCGAGTAGTTTAAGTAGCAGTGATAAATACCTTTAGATGTGGGTGTTAAGTACAAGATACTTCAGCAAACCTTGTATGGGGGTGGTAAACGAGATATTAATACTGATAAATACTGAGAGAATTTTGTTATCGTGGTTTCTCCCTTTCTTGCTTAATAAAATCAAACAGTTTCCATTTATCAGACATGTTGAAGTCAGCCTTGAATATTTACGCTCTCTCTCTCCCAGTGGTCGTATAAAGTTGTAGCCGTCTTGTGGCTAAAATTTAACGAATAATAAGTCACAATATTAATGACTAGCCCATGTTGCAAAATACATACACTTAAAAAATACATCTAAGCTTAGACAATTCTATTCTGTTAAAGTAATTAGAAGAATTTCAGTTTTTATTTTCAAAATAATTCCATGGTTTACAAAATTAAGTGACAAATTCAGAATAATTAATTTTACTTGACTTTATATAGGTTAATTGCGCTAAGTAACGAAATGATAATTTGCTCATTATTTTGTTGATGAAATAGTTTGCGGGATAACTTACAAATGTCTTTTCTCTGAAATCTCACAAAGCATTTCTTTTACAGTAACGAAATTATTCTACAAGAAGCCTTTTTGTGCTCCCAGCGAGTTCGGTTCGCATTCACTGGCCATCTACAGACTGATATTGTATATATTTCAGGTAAACTTTCAAATCTCATACTACAAAACTTTTTTTCAGAGGGCTGTTTTTCATAAAATGCTTTGTTTTCAATGCAGTTTTCAAAAGCAGCTGAGTACTAAGACGGGGGGTAGTTGAAATAGGAATAAAGAAAAGAGTTAAAAGAAGAGAGAAGAAAATACTACTTCGTCTAAACTGTGAAAGTGTTACACTTTCACAGTTTAGACGAAGTAGTATTTCTGAGTGCCTTTCATACTTAACTTAAACTTTTAATCGCTTTGCGGTACCTAAGAATGAAGGGGATTCGTGAACGTGATTTTTTTATCCACTAGTTATTATTTAAGGTATTAATTAATACTCGTATCTCTTACAAGAAATAATATAAAAACTAGAAATTTTTATAAATATTTTAATACTCACTGAATTTCTTAAGTCTCAATGATATTAAAAATAAATATTAAATATGGTCTTTCCAGTTGAATAAATTAAAGCATTTCGTAAATTGATGTTCTTTAATTATTAAGTCTGTAAAAAAATTTCAGTATTTAAAATATATCACGACAATAACATAAATATAAAGTAACATTTCTTCGCCTTATTTTTTTTAAATAACTATATTGATCTTTGTTTTAGTATGTGATACCCCTGTTCGTAATTACATTTGCGTACGCGCACATGGCGATGAAACTATGGGGAGCTCGTGCTCCTGGCAACGCTCTGGAAACGAGAGATGCCAACCATATGAAGAATAAAAAGAAGGTAAGTAGCTTTAGGGTCGGCAGCTTTCACCACCGATGCGACGAATAAGTTCTGGATAGTTTGTTGTGCAAATAGTTTTTATCGGCCAGATAAGCTATTTAGAACTTATTTGTCGGTGGTAGACCGCTTAATCTTTTGAACGATTATTCACGTTAGTTTCGAGCAAGCTATAATAATATAGTGTTACCGCCACGGGACTTGATCATTACAAACAGTATTCATTTAAGGTATCAAAACGAACGAATATTTGATATTTAATTGGTAGTCAGCGTTATTAGAGAAATATCCACGACAGGTGAGATGGCTGGACAAAATGTGCTACGCGACAATGTTTATTTTATTATCGAATGATAAACATTTTTGTAGGTAGTAAATTCGTTCGACAGGCTATTAAGGTGAATATCCTATTCTTACCAATGATAAAATGGTAGTAAAAAGATCACTAACTGCACAGATGGGACAGTGACACTACCTGCCTGATGTCGCTAGCGGCTGCTAGTGTAAAACAAATAAAAAAAAAGACTTTTCTTATTAACCGACTTAAAAAACTGAAAAATAAATCTTTTTGAGTCGGTGCCAGCCAAGGCATTCTACATTGCTTTTTTTCTGCCTTGGCTGGCACCGACTTATATATTCCTAGGTTAATAACTCGTCGCGTAGGAATCCTACTAATCTTATATATAAAATTCTCGTGTCACAGTTTTCGTTCCCATACTCCTCCGAAACGGCTTGACCGATTCTCATGAAATTTTGTGAGCGTATTGAGTAGGTCTGAGAATCGGCTACTATCTATTTTTTATCCCGAAATTCCACTGGAGCGAAGCCCCGGGGCACAGCTAGTCTAATACATAAAATTCTCGTGTCACAGTTTTCGTTCCCATACTCCTCCGAAACGGCTTGACCGATTCTCGTGAAATTTTGTGAGCGTATTGAGTAGGTCTGATAATCAGCTACTATCTATTTTTTATCCCGAAATTCCACGGGAGCGAAGCCCCGGGGCACAGCTAGTAATATTATAAATGTGAAAGTTTGGATGTTTGTCACTCGGTCACGCAAAAACGGCTGAATGGATTTTGATGAAATTTGAGATACAGATACTTGAAACTCTGGAGAGGAACATAGGATACTTTTTATCCCAATATTACCGCAGGAACAGGAACCACGCGGGTGAAGCCGCGGGCGGCAGCTAGTATATATATTATATTCCTACGCGACGAATTAATAACCTCCTTCTTTTTTTAAGGCGATTAAAAAGCGCACCTATCAGAAAAGAAAACAAATTTTGGGACCTGTGAAAATTTTTGTAGCCATAAACGTACCATTGTAGGTGTATATACAGTACCTTCTACTTAAATGTTTCTCTACATTTTGCACAGTTCATTGAATCTGTGTCAGTAAAATATTTCGGTAATGGAACGTGATGGCAACTGAAATTCGTGATAATTCCGAAGATGACATAGTACCTTATAAAAATTACTCGTAAAAAATATTGCTCTGTTTAATAGGGTAGAAAATATTTATACGCCTTTCTTTCGTGTTATCGTTGGAAACAGAGTTTCCGCCACACAAAATTAAATAAATTGAGTATTTTAACGCAGTTTGTCTTCAATTTTTTATATTTCTGAGTTAAATAATTGCAGATAAGTTAGTATTTTTATTATATTAGTATTTGATGTAAGTCCCTGAGGTACATATAAGATTCGCTATCATACTCTAAAAAACATACCAACCGAATTTAGAACCTCCTCCTTTTTGAAGTCTATTAATAATTGATAAATGGGTAATTTTTATTCTTACATTAAAAAAACGTTGATGCAGATAAAACACCTGATTTATAATTAAAACTGTTATTTTGATTACGGTGGTTGACTTGATGAAACTTGTATGATTTTTATAAAAGATGCAAGCTAAGCTTTGACGTTCGTACATAATCTAGAAGTAAAAAGTTAAACTAAAATTAATCATAAAGAAATAGTATTCCAAAACACTATATCCATGCCACGTTTGAAATAGTGATTCTACTCGTTAAATCCAAAATATAAAATATGGACAAGAGAGAGATGTTCTTGAAAAAATATGGTTATTGTTTTTCTACCAACCAACATATAGGTTACTATAATAAACCAGAACTCAACACATAGCCGATATATAAATAAATATGAATCGCTGAAATGTATGTGAGCGCATAACTTCAGAACGACTGCACTAAATTGGAAAATTCGTTTTTTGTTGTGTTCGTTATTTCTAGGACAAGGTTTGCATAAAAGAAAATAGTTAATAAAACCTTATGGAAAAGTTTTAAAATTTTCACGGGGACGAAGTTAGTATAATATATAGCGTATCTGTATCTGTATCTTAAGCACATCTTAAGTTTCTTCGCGCACTCATAATTGAAATAATATTACCACTATATTTACCTGAGACATATATTTGGTACTACATTTTAGGTTTTTTGGTTTCTCGACCAATTTGGTAACACAGCAACTGAAAACGAAACGGCAAGAAAACTGTATCTTGTTTTTAGGTATCTTTTAGGTTTCCGTACCTCAAAAGGATAAAACGGAACCCTTATAGGATCACTTCGTTGTCCGTCCGTCCGTCCGTCTATCAAGACCGTTTTTCTCAGAAAACTGAAATTTATGTCTAATACTCAGGTCTACTGTCCCTTGGAGCTGTGAAAAAATCAAACTTCTAAACCAAAACAATCAAAACATACAGGCGTTTATGCCGCAAATTTCCGCAAATTTTAGAAACTCGCACGGGAATCAAAACCTACAGGGTACTTCCCGAGAACTTAGAATCTTGAAATTTGGTACGAAGTAACGTCTTATAGTACAGATAAAGGAAAAATTGCAAAAACCGTAAATTTTTTGTTACATCATGTAATGAAAAAATATTTTTGAAAATTTTCAACGGAACGGAACTCTCTTTTTTTAAAAAAGGCCTCGCGTCTTTTTAAACAATTTCTAGGTTACCGTTTTCGATCCGATGCCTGTTGTGAATAAAATATCTATTATGTCTCGTTTTCAGATGAAAAAGAGACACAACAGATATTTTACTGTTGAGCGACCGCCCCGGCGCGGTCTCTTTTTCAATTAGAAAACAAAACACCCAGTTTATCCACTAAACTATTCCACTATTCCACTCCATCCAGATTGCGTAACGCATTTTATTAAATAGTTTTGCTTATTTGATGAACAAAACAAATTCCTATTAATGTAGCGAATCTGGAATCGTCAAAGACGCCTAGAATTTTCTGAAATATGAGTGAAATACGTATTTGCACGCAATTTCAGTAACTGCAAGAAAGGTTTATGTATTATATTTAACAGTATAGTCTAATTCGAAGCTTTTTGTATGCAGTGACCTGAAATGGTGGCATTTCTTAAGGAAAAACCCTTCTTACAATTTAAAGAGTGAAGAAAAAGTTTATCTGCATTCGTTTTAGCTTTGGAATAAAACAATAAAGGTCCAAAAGAAGAATAATATCGATCCTTATAAATGCTTATTGACACCAAAAGATTCAAAAATATACAGGTTCCTCATTGAACATGTACATGCATTAATTACGGGGTTAACTAATTTACATTTTTTCCGGAATTGGAATTTTAATAAAAGAAACGCTTTAATCAGACGAAATCACGACCAAGTTGCCAAAATGAAAACAACTACTTATGATGAATTTTGAATAGAAAAAACTTAGAAAAAATTGATCTTTTCCAATAGTGTTCTATTTAAAATTCACTATAAGTATAAAAATAGCGTTGAAAAATGCAAAAAAAATAAAAAAAAACATAAAAGAGAAACTACGTTATGTAACGTGTTTTAACACCAGTGTTAAACTTATATATTATTTCGCACGTATATTTTCAATTAAAATATTTTTTTTATGGATTAAAACACGTTTTTTTTTATATAAGATTAAGATTTTGTGTTTTATAGTTTCGGTATGGATTTTTCGATGTAAACAGTGGGTGTTTCGAGACATCTTTTTATATCAATGAGTATATCAAATGAGTTCATCAGAGTGCCTTTACGAAATCCATAATTTTATTAATTTCGGGCAGTTTGTTATCAAATAGAACTATACAAATATTCACCTACAAAACACCTATTGATATTTATTTTTGGTGATTACACCAATACAAAATGAAGGCTGAATTAGGTACAATAAAATGTAAGTAAAGCAAATTAAAACTTTTATGTAAGTCAAAAGACCAAAAATGTATGTTGTACCGAGTGTAAAAAAAAAAGGTTTCAGTATTTTTGTATTATATATTAGAACACCATAGTTTTGTTAAACACAAATGTTTCAGAAGCTTTTACGATCCCATTATCTCAAGCATTATTTGGGCTTTCAGCTTTTATTCAAATCAACGTGTTTTTAGGGGAAACGAAGAAAAGACCTTTGACCTTCCAACAATTTATTTAATTAGTTGGGTTTTCGCTTACAATCATTTATCTACAGCGATAAGAAATTCTATTAAAACTTTGTAAATAGAAATAACAAACTAATGGTTTTGAATAAAGACTCGATTTCAATAGAACTGTTCCATTGAATCCGACAAGCTGGATACATTGTAATAATATTTCATTATTAACATATGAATGACTAACAAACTCAGATTAATTTGCTGCTCGCAATGTAATTTAAAACTATCAATATAAAATTAATAATATTTTAATATTTATTTAGTGAAGAATTGCAAAATTTTAATGGCAATTACTTAAATAAAACAACTTTTACGGACTTTCACCGTTAGCACATTATTTTTGGATTCGGTGTTTTTAGGGGTTTTTGGTTTCCCGACGTATCGGCCTTTTCAGCTGCCGTGGTCACGTGATACTAATAAGTCTACCGTCCTAGTCTACCTGAAATAATATAAATTGCAATTAAATCCGCAAAAGTTGTTATATTTTAATGATGAGTGCGCCAAGCACAGAACACAGAAAGTCTGTGGCACAAAGAAACATAAGATGTGGTTAGCAATTGCAGCTCAGATTCTATGTTTTCGCAGCAAGAAAGATATAATTATGATGTTACTTATTTTTAAGAATGTTTTTAAGGACATTAAATGCCCCGTTATCAAAACTTCACTAAACCTGTCACAGGAAGTTGAAGCACGAAATATCATGGTAATGTTAACGGAAAATTATGATAATTTATTTTAATTTGGGGAGTAGGTTAGGAAAGAGAATGAAAAGGATTTATAAATGTCAAGTACATTTTTATACTGTTTTAACCGCAAAAAATAAAATGAGATTCTACGTAATTTGATTAGTTAATAGGTAAATCTAGTGCCTGGGTTAACGTCTAGGAATTGGGAAATGAACTGCGGCAAGATATTAGGGAAAACGGGCATAACCACTTCGAAGCTCGAACGATCGCCTATTTCTAAAGCAAGTGTCTAGATAGATAGTCTAGAGTTTGAAATGGGTACGATGATATTTCAATTTAATATAGTTGGCCACTTGATTTAAAAATATAAATAACCCACTTCAAGTTTCAACTACGTGTAGCCGTTGACGTAAGATATTGCTACATAGAAATAAACACGATTCAACGCGATTTTTAATAAATAACACTTTTGTTTTTTGTATTTTTTATTAATTCCCGACGTTTAAGCTCTTGGAAAAACAATTATATTGCTACATTATAGAGTTTTCCACAAGTGTATGTATGTAAGTATAATCAAATTACATTTTTGATAGTTTTCAAACTGAACTAAACTAATTCCATTTTTACAGGTGATCAAAATGCTGGTTCTTGTAGTGGCTTTGTTCGCTCTATGCTGGCTTCCGCTACAAAGTTATATGCTGCTACAGTCCTTCTTTCCATCCATCAATGAGTAAGTATAAACAAAGTTACCAATCGCTTCCCAAAGGCATTAAGTACAGTCAACACCACGTACGGCTTAACAATTGGACTACGAAAACCGCCTGTATTACAAGCGACGTAAGGGCGCTCTCAAGGTCAAAGTGTAAAGCGGCGCGTGCTGCTGACTGTAAAACATTTTATAAATAGGTGGCTTATATTGTCACGGAACAGAAAGTTTGGATGTATTTTAATTGCCTATTTGTGTTCAATAATAAATTATTTGGAGTTACGGTTCCAAATTATAATATAAATTTGGATAACGTTAATTGAGATATTCCTAATAGCCGGGTGGTCTATAAGGAAGAGACAAAGTAATTGTAGAGTTCGTGAGCTGGAACCTAAGCGATTTTTTCAGAAAGTTGTTTTCGGGTGCTCAGGAAGTACCTACCTAAACATACTAAAAGTCTCCGCTTCTAGGAGGTGCGCCGGAGTGGGGGGAGGGGGGAAAGGTCCCACTTTTCAGTTTTCGCTAATAATTCAAAACGGTGCGTCTAAGAGCAAACTCATCTTCCATGTCATCAAAGCTCATAAAACTTTCTACAACTTATATTCTATACACTTTTTTCGAATTTCTACCGTGTAAAGTAAAGTGGGACCTTTCCCCCCTTCCCGCCTCCCGCAACTCCGGCGCACCTCCTAGAAGCGGGGTTTTTTAGTATGTTTACTCCCTAAGCACCCAGAACAACTTTCTGAAGAAATCGCTTAGGTTTCAATTAACACACTCTACACCCCATTTTGGGCTAAACGTTGAGTGGACTATTACAATTTCTACGCTAATGAAAATTTAATTTAAGGTAATATTATTTTACTCAACATCAGTATGTTTTCAGGTACAAATACATAAATGTGATATTCTTCTGCTTCGATTGGCTTGCAATGAGTAATTCTTGCTATAATCCGTTCATATACGCCATTTACAATGTAAGTGTTTTTTTTTTGTTTTATAAATTGGGTAAGGATTTAGTTGTTGTTATTTCGGTTAGGATTTAGTTGATTAGCCGATCGTCCGACATTGTTTTTTAACTTACTTTTATCTTATTACCGAAACTTTCCTCCACCCAACTTTGATAAAATCCGTTCAGGACTTTTGAGTGAGAAACGAAAGCAGGTAGGTAATAATTTTAAGAGCTACCTACCTATTGAATAACTACAGTTCACGTTAGGAACACTACACTCGAAGTTGTTGAGCACTACGTTTACCTTGGACAGACAATCCAGTTCAGTAAGTCCAACTTCGAGAAAGAGATCTCTCGTCGAATCCAACTCGGATGTGCAGCATTCGGGAAGCTCCGTCAAATCTTCGCGTCCAATTTACCTCAGCATCTCAAGAAGAAAGTCTTCGACCCGTGTGTGTTACCAGTATTGACTTACGGCAGTAAAACGTGGTCGCTAACTATGGGTCTGATAAGGAGGCTCAAGGTAACTCAGCGTGCAATGGAGATAGCTATGCTCGGCGTTTATTTGCGTGATTAGAAATGAGTAGATCCGCAGGAGAACTAAAGCTACTGACATCCTTCGAAGAATTGCTCAGCTGAAGTGGCAGTAGCCGGGACACATAGCGAGAAGAACCAATGGCCGTTGGGGCGGAAACGTTCTGAAATGGCGACCGCGTACTGGACGACGCTCCGTAGGTAGGCCCCCCACAAGGTGGACCGACGATGTGGTGAAGGTCGCGGGAAGCCGCTGGATGCGGGCAACGCAAGACCGATCGTCGTGGAGATCCTTGGGGAAGGCGTATACCCAGCAGTGGGTATCATGTGGCTGAGACGACGACGACGACAACGACCTATTGAATCAGGTTTGTATTTGATCGTCAATACAAAAAAACACCTAATGTTTTATGAGTATTTTCTCATAATACTATACTCAATGATATTTTGTACATAGATATATATATATATATATATATATATATATATATATATATATATATATATATATATATATACACTCATTTGCAAAAAAAAACAGGCACCTAAGCAATGAACCATTTCAAATGTTAATATTGCTTTGTTTGATAATTATAGGTAGTTTTATCCTCACAATTTGGTAAATTAATAAGAAAATAATCGTTTTCATCAGTATTTCATAAAATTTAGATACAATTTATGGGAAATAATGCTAAACCTCGCTAGTAGTGCATATACTCATGAAGTAAACATAAAAAAGTTTTTTTGTTTGTTTTTCTTTAATAAAGTAAAAGCAGATAAATGTTTAGTATCGAATGTGACCCCCTCTAGCTAAAATCACAGCTTGAATTCGTCTGGGCATGCTAGCGAGTATATCCCGGATACTTGCTTGCGGAATACGTTCCCACTCCGCAGTAATCACATTCTTCAGCTCTCTGATGGTCTGCGGAGCCGGGTGTACTGATCTCACACGCCGTTTCAGAACGTCCCAGACATGCTCTATGGGATTGAGGTCGGGACTTCGAGCTGTCCAAACGACGAAAGCCGACCTCTTGCACATACGCATTAACATCGCTGGATCGGTGGGAGCGAGCATTGTCGTCCATAAAAATCGAGTCTTCACCTAGAGCGGCCAATGCGGGTTGTGCATGAGGAATTAGAACTTCCGTTATGTATCGATGCCCAGTCAGTGAGCCGTTTTCAATGAAGACTAACTCTGTACGATCCATTGAATTTATTCCTGCCCAAAACACGACAGAGCCCCCACCATAAGGTGTGATTTCTTCGAAACATGCCTCTGCAAAGCGTTCTCCTTGTCTTCTTAGCACTCGCCGACGTCGATCTTCACCGAACAGAGATATCCTGGCTTCATCAGAGAACAAACCCTATTCCAATCTTCTTGAGTCCATGATTCACAATTTCTAGCGAACCTCACGGAGTAATTTGGAGCCGCGGGCCGGGCGGTGATTGCGTATATTGGCAGCGAGAAGCCTCCTCCTGACCGTCCATAGACTAATATGCACATTTTTTACTTCTTGGACGTTGTTCTTAAGATCCACATACGAGGTATTGCGATTTCTCAATGCGCGACTCACAAGAAAACGATCATCCCGTGGTTGGGTACATGGTTTTCTTCCAGAACCAGGCCTTCTCTCGACGGAACCAGTCTCCTGATATCGCTGCCAGGTCCTTTGGACTGTCGAGCGACTAACATTTAGCCTCCTAGCCACGAAACATTGGCTGCAACCCTCTTCAAGCAGCGCGATAATTTTGGTAGCTTTTACCACTTTATCTACCATTTTTGATACAGCCAAACAGCAATAAATAAAGCTTTGACAGTCAAGGATATGAAATTAATCGATAAAAATTGAATAAAAGTTATGAAAGTCGATGTTAACTTCTGGAACTACGCGCCAAAAATGTAGGATAAAAAGGGGTTTTCTGTAAAAATGAGCATCAAATGAAAATTTGAATTTAGAACGTACTTTTTTAAATACCACAGCATTTTTAAAACCGGCCAGTAACGTGTACAAACGATTGAAACCTTTTTGGTATTGTATCTTTTTAAAGATGAATGAAAATCAAAACCGCCCGTTTTTTTTGCAAATGAGTGTATATATATATGTCACGTACATAGTAATTTGCGTTGAAATCTGTGACAAGATTGTAACATACACAATTTGACAAGTAGGACACAAAAAAGCACGGAAATGAAAGACAGCCAATTTGAATCGGACCTCATATATGGTCTTTTCAATTTTCACAATGAGAGCTCGTATGACATATTATTATCTGCTTCAAGTACACACATACTTATAATATCATTGACTATACTCAAACAATATCTACGTGTTCTTTTTTTGTTTCGAATTTAATTGAAGAATGTGCGTGTTGTATGTCCATGCGTTACATATTAATTCTTATATTATTTTAATGGATCTGATAAATGTTACATTCTGGTGAAGGAAATGGCTCAGAACTACTAGAGAGATTTATTAGTTATTACACTAATATAATGTCTATAAAAATTATCTAGCTGCTTATAGCTATTAAGAGTACTAAAACAGATAGATTCTCTCATAATGACCTAATTAAGATAAGTCCATTCAGTAAATCCATCCATTAAATTATATCTCCACTGTGCACCATAAAATTGTTCTGATCCTATAATAATTACCAACTTCACGCTTAGATATTCCTTTTGTTAAAAAAAGCCTCGACGACACAGTTCATTTTTCTCCTTGGGGAACGAGGAAAAACACCCAATAGAATTCTATTACGCGATCGGTAAAAAAAATGGGTTTTTATTTCTGCCAGTTATTTTCATGGCAGGCACATTATGATAAGCTTGACGTTGAAATTACCGATTCGACAAAAGTCTCTTCAAAGCTGTCACAATAAAACTGCCACTGATCTTTACAACACTTCAAATTGTGGAATTTGCACCATTTTATGAATAACAGGGAAACGCTTGTAAGTGAAACGAGTTGTGGAATAGAAATAATAAAATTTTGATTTTTAACAACTTGAATAGAATTCGCATCTAGATGTCGGTAGCAAAGTTGCACCTAGAATACCTCGTGCTGACTCCTCTATGGAAGTCTTTCAGATACGCAACAAAGAGGTTCTTAAAGCTCTCCGTACTCTAGACGTGAATAAAGCTAGTGGTCCCGACGGAATCCCGGCAATTGTTCTGCGCAACTATGCACCTGAATTGTCTCCGGTGTTAACTCGCCTGTACCGCCTCTCAATTGAGATCAAGTATCTCAATCGTGGAAGCTTGCAAATGTGCAGCCTGTGCCCAAAAAAGGTAGTCGTGCCGACCCATCCAACTATAGGCCGATTTCAGTCATTTCCATACTCTGTAAGACTATGGAACATGTAGTCAACATCCGACTAATGGCATACCTCGAAGATAACGACCTCCTCAGTGATTGCCAGTTTGGTTTCCGCCGTGGCATGTCGACTGGCGGTCTTTTTGTGTATGCCACCCATCTTTGGAGTCAAGCTATCGAGAAACACGACGAAGCCTTTGCCGTATCGCTCGACATCTCCAAAGCCTTTGAAAGGGTCTGGCATGACAGCCTAATTGTTAAGCTTCCTTCATACGGTATCTCTGGTAGCCTTTGCACTTGGATTGCTGACTTCCTCTGGAATTTCCTTATCCGAGTTGTGGTAGACGGTCAATCATCCAACCTAAAAGAAATCGATACACGTGTCCCCCAAGCACCTGTGTTGTCTGCGACATTGTTTCTTCTACATATCAACGACCTGCTGGTGTACCAAGATACCATTGGGTATGCAGATGACACCACTATCACTAGCAGGTATCTATCAACTGCAAGACTACCAGTGATGAAATTCAGTCTTGTCGAGAGTCCATTGTTGAGCGTATGAATCTGGCACTTCAGACCGTCTCCGACTGGGGCAACGCCAACCTTGTCAGCTTCAATGCCATTAAAAACAGGCTTGTTTATTTACCGCTAAATGGAGTTCCTTTCGACTGACTGACTTTCCAGGGTGTATCCTTACCGATAACCAAAAATCTGCAACTTCTCGGCCCGAACTTGTCTTCCAACTTGAACTTTGGCAAGTACATCGATTCCATTGCGAAGTGAGCTACAAAGAAACTGGGCGTCCTCTCCAAAGCTAGACAGTACTTCTCTCCGAATCAGCTGCTCGGATCCTTTTATACCAAGCGCAGATTCGGCTGTGCATGGAGTACTGCGTGTCACCTGTGGGATGGTTCTGCTAAGTATCAGCTAGAGCTTCTGGAACCCGTTGAAAACCGTGCCAGGAAACTCATTGGAAACTCATGCTCTGAAGTTCCGCCACGGAGCGCCGTGGCCGAACTTCAGAGCCTTAGTCTCCGTCGCAAAGTTGCATGTCTATCGGTCTTTTATAGGACACACTTTGGAGAGTGTGCGAGAGAATTGCACGATCTTGATCCTCCAGCCCCTTTCCACCATCGGGGTACCAGACGCAGGTTAGCTTATCACCCGTGCGTCGTTGACATTCCAACGGTCCGTACCAAGCGCTTTGCTGATACATTTTTTAGGCGAACCGCTAAGGAATTGAATGCGCTGCCTGCTCATGTGTTCCCGATTCTTACAACCCTGGCCTCTTCAAGGAGACAGTGAATAGACAGTTCCTGGGTAAGTAGGTATGTAACATCCTAGGCCACATCCTGTTTTCAAACAAATGGTGGTCAAATAGTCTTGAATAAAAAAGGCTCATGGGACGAGTTGTGGAATAACGCTCTTCATCATATCTGATGTTACGTAATGATAAGCGCGTTTCTCCCGGAATCCTCAACTACTGAAGACCAACCTTTTAGCTGCATATTCCTTAGAATTGCTTTAAACTTAAAAAAGCTGTAGTTAGTTGTATTGGAGTGTTCGTCCAAAATTGTATTGTTTTAAACCGTCAACTACGAAAGACCTTTGTAATTTTGTAATTTACGTACCTAGTGATTATTGTAGTAAAAACAAAACACTGTAGCTCAACATTATTATATAATATATATTTAAATTCTTTTTCTTAACTTCATTTTACTAATTATTTTTACGCTACCTATCTCGCCTGATGGTAAGCGAAGATGTGATCTACAATTCTATGGATTTTCCAAGGGAAGCCTGTTAGTCAAAATGTGTGTGATATTTCCCAAACGTGTCCTTTATCTTCTTCTAACAGTCAACCTTCCTAAATGTGAAATGGTGCGTAATATTTTTTTAAAACTATCATTACGAGCTCTTGTATGTCTGTAAGGGTAGGTAGTGGACTTATACTTTATTGTTAGTAGGTATCGAATATTGATGATTTTTTACTACCTATATAATGTTTAAATTTAAATGAATATATAAAATAAATCGGTAAAAAGTAGTATCTCCATATTTTTCCTTCTACGGTGACTCTTCAGCGTTTTTGTGTAATAAAAATAATTATACTAAAATATATATAAATATTTTAAGACTATCCATTATACTACATTTAAATAATAATTATTTTTCTTAACTGTTTTTTCGAGAGTTCCATGCTCTGTTTGATGTTTACGTCCCGTTTTCTTCGATTAGTTGTTGACAAAATAAATATTTATAGGTATTATTTAAAAAGTAATATTTATATAAACGAATAAACTTGTTAGACGCCTCTAGTCTAATTTAAGTATAATCATATGTATAAAACAAAGTCGTGTAAGTTACACCATTTACAACTCAAAAACGGCTGGACAGATTTGGGTGAAACTTATAACACAGATAGTATACAGCCTGGATTTAAACAAAGGATACAATTTCTCCCGATATTCACACGGCTACCACGCGGCTGAAACCGCGGGCGGGCCACAAGTTAATCATAAAACTATTAAGTTTAAAAATGTATAATACTTTCACTGGTAGTAACTGAACAGCACTTAAATGTGGCTTACATATGAGTACACAAATGAGCGTTCCGCTTGGCCGAGCAAACGCATGGGCGTGTAAACCGAGCTTTGTAATAATTTATGAGTCTTCCATGACGTAGACTTTAATAGGAATAGTATCACTATTGCAGCCAACTAACCAACTAGCGAGGGATCTTAATAAGCATATGAAATATTTTACCTTTGTACACTAGTGGGTTCGCTTATAACATAAAACTGTAGAAATCCATCCCGCCAGACCTTATCCAGACCCTTTCGTGGTTGCAATTCCTAACTATTACACCAAGCGCTACTCAGCATCTATTTTAATGTTCACAGCAAAGGAGTGATACTCCTTTCTTGTGACTGTATTTCTGAGTACTTTTTTAACCCATTAGTCTTTAAAACCAGGTTGAATAGGCACCTTCTGATCAACAAGCAAATTATCGCAGTAACATTATGGCAGTTTCTAAGGTTCATTTTAAGTAAATTTCCTCTAACGCCCAAAATTAATAACCTATCCTCAGGATAGGCCTATCTGCGATTAGTTGCGGTATTTTTCTTAGAACGGCAAAAATTATTGTGAAACACTAACTAAAATAGTGCCCTATTTTTTGTGAGTATAAAGACAAAGTATAAGTACTCATTAGATTAAATAAGAAAGAACCAAGTTACTGAAAGTTGCTAGAACATAAAAAGGGCCCGATTGCCAATTTACTCGTATTACAGTAACATTTGACGAATGACTTCGGTTTTATATAGAGTTAAGAAAAAATTGCCAATTAAGAACGATCACAGAGTGAATTTATTTATACGTTTGTTTTCTGTTATAATGAGACAACTAAACAAATATTGGGATATTTGTTCAAGAAAATGTTAATTAGGATCTACAACTGAGCAATCGGATGGAGTGATGTCGGAGCGCGCCCACATTAGTTTTTTTATGAATGACGGGGAGACTTAGCCTTCATCATACATGATGTTAAGTATTGATAAGGCTGAAGATGGAAGCGAGCCTCTCCCGGAATCCTCAACCACTGAGGAACTGGCTATCTTATCTCGAACTGCCGGAACACAACAATGCTGAAAACATTGTTGTTATGGCGTCAGGCTTAGATAAGATGGTGGTAGCTAGCCAGGCGGGCTTACAAAAAGTACTACCACCAACCAAACCGAATACAATATGTACCCCCGATGGGAATCGAACCCGAGACCCCTGGGTCTGATACCGGTGGTTGTACCACTAGACCACAGAGGCGGTTTAAGTATAGTAGTATTGGATTTGTTTAATCAACGTGTCTTGAGGAGCCCGTGGCGCAGTGATTCGCGCGCGCTAGGCCTGCAATTGCTGAGGTTAAGCAACTTTCGCAATGCTCGGTCACGGGATGGGTGACCAAAAATTTACTCGAGCTACTCCGTGCTTCGGAAGGCACGTTAAGCCGTTGGTCCTGGCTGCGTTTGCAGTCGTTAAAACCCACCAATCCGCATTGGGCCCGCTCGTGGGTCATGGCCCATTCTCCTTATCCATCCATAAGGAAGGCCAGTGCCCCAGCAGTGGTGACATTAAAAATGGCTGATGACGACAAATCAACCTGTTTATTTTATTTTTTTCACTGCTACGGATAGCGGCCGCCTCCCGCCACACTCATCAAAATGAATGAAAAGCGTCTAAACTGCTTGTCGCTGGCCTTAACTCTCTGCTACAACTGCAGCTTGCAACTATGTCAATAACAGTAGGGTTTCATTTTCATAATAAGTATTCACAACCAATGCTGTAAGGCACCTAACAAATGACACTGTAAAGCCAAAGCTCATACAGATTATCCCTGTGGTTTGTAGACTCCGGTTTTAGCATGGATACGCATACTAATCCAACATTCCGATGTCACTGTTATTGAATACTCTCAATCCAATACTGTTCGGGTGTAAATAGCCACATTTTGTAAGCGAATAACGTCTCCCATCAATCCTTGGTGCCAGTATGTAATAGGCTTTTGATACCAAAAATAGCGTTCTTCGACTTTTTTTGATAGCAGTATTTGCCTTGTTTGAGATAATTCACGAATATGTATAGTCTGATTTTTAATTCGACAGAAATCTGACAATTCTGAAATATGGCTATTAAAAAAACGGTCCCGTCAAAAGCGGAATTCATTTGAATAGTGAAATAAAAAACTTTGTTGAATTTAAGGTTCAATAAAAATAATTAGAACTTAACAATTGGCTTATGATTTTAAAATACTTAGTCAGTTTAATCAGTTTTTTTATATAAAATTATTGAATTACATCAATCAACACGGAATAGTTATTTGTTATGCAAGGCTGGAAAGGTGGTTATTTAGCGGCGAGTTACCTCTATTGAAATCTGAGCAAGCGAAGGATTCTAGGATTGAATCCTGAGCGAAGCGCGGATTTCAAAGGTACAAGACGCTAAAAACTTTTCTGCCGAGCGCAACACACAATTTTTCACCTCACAACAGCGAGGAACATTTTATGGTTGTTTCCGCGGTCAACTTTCGGTAAAAAGTTCTTTAAACATAAAGTTTAATCTAAATATACCTTATTCTCGTTATTTTAATGATATAAAATACTAAATTAATAAAGGAAGTATTATAGTTAATTCAAAGTTATTTAAAGTAGGAATATATAGTTAAAAAATAAAAACGATTAAGTAAATGTTGACACTGACATAACATAAGGTACAACACAAAGACAATTTAAAAATAAAGATTTATGTCACGTTCCGAAATCCAATCATAGGTTGTGAAATCTCACCCAGCCTAATATATATTTTTTATAACAAATAGTTTAATCTTATTGTTATTGTTTTTATGACTCAATGAACTAAAATAATATCATAAAACTAAAACTGAGTAATATAATTAATTTAAAGCTATTTAAAATGAGAATGAAATGTAACAAAAGTCAATAGTGCGATTCGGAACGCATTATGACATATTTTTTTAAGTATTAAATTAAAAAAGTACTTTGCCGCGCTAGGCCGCAAAAAGCGATTGTCTACGCTTAAACTGATTGACAAAACCTCCTTTTCAGAGCGTGTGAGGTGAAAAATATTTTCCTTTCACTGGAATCCCTGATCACAAGACTACCCCGATGCATAAGTTACAATTCTTTGGTACGAAATTCATAAATCAATATTTTTTTGTTGTTTGTAATAAATTAACTGTAAAATATTATTGGTTTTTCGTAGGTATTACTCACATCATTCAAAAATATATATTATATAAAATCGTGTGCACTTTGTGTCACTGCTAAAATGGTAAAAAGCCAAACTTAAAACAAAAATATATATAAATATTTGATATGAAAATTATGTTTTTTTACGCTGTTTCTCTATTTAGCTTTTAAATTTTATTATAAATCGTCATATTTACATATTCATTATCTATTGTTATCCTAATAATACATATAAAACGTACATGACGGAAAAGGTTTGTGTTAAGTAAAAGGACAAAAAACGGTCGCTGTCAGAATTCCGTCGAATAAAAAATCAGACTATAGGTAAGGCCACAGGTTTGGTTACCTCGTCGCGCTTGATTTAGGAGAACATGTGCACAAGTACACAACACAAAATGACGGGTATTAATGATTTGTTACATTTATATTGATTTGTGTATTTTGTCTTTATTTATTTGCCAATGTGAGCGTCGGTAAATGAGTCCCAGTGTGCGGACAAACCAATACTGGTTTTTGTCACACTGCTGTAAACGAATCATAAATGCTATGTTTCTTTGTAATTTATCAATAAAAAAATACATGCTAGGACCATAAATAAGCCTTGCGGTAAATTCCTTACATCCATCGATGATTGACGAAAGGTTAAAAGTTCCGTCGAACAACAAGAGCAAAACCATAAATATACACATCTAAAGTGTCTAGGGATCAAGTACTTTTTTAACGATAAGCAACTATCCAATTAGAATTTACCAAATGTAGTCTTTCCGACTGGCTTTAAACTTTAATTATTTCTTTATCCATCCAAAAAAGTTAAAATAATAATCGTTTATAGCGGCGATACTCTAAATCGTATTTAAATTGTAAAACATAATAATTATCAGCAATAGTTTTACATTTGATTTCCTACGCAGCCGAATTGTGATATTTTTTGTATCATCAGTGTTGGTTGGAATCTTGCGAATGACTACATCTAATTATAAAAGCTAGACATCTATCTTTGTTTTTTATTTATGCAGAAGAAGGCAAATTTTGGTTCTGTACTCATTTTGCAATATTGAGCTTTTTAACAACTTACAACAAATAACTTATTTTACTTTAATGTTTCTCCATAAGTTAGCGGATCTTTATTTTGTACCTATTAACTATAAATTACCTTCATATTTATTTGTTCATTATCAAATATTACATAGGTACCATATTTTTTGGTTGCAGGAAAAATTCAAAAAGGAATTCAAGCAGCGGTTCACATTCGGACAGAAGCAAAACAGATTTGCGAACGACAGTTACGAAGTAAGTTTGAACCAAACATTTTACCCTAATTAGCTTTTAGGTTTTACCCTGAAAATATTATTTTACCCCTTTTGAATTTAGACCAAAGAGCACTACTTTAATAAATTGTAATTTTCAAATGGTCCATATGGTGCTCCTAAATAGGCCATATTTGCTCAAATGTGACCTGCAGGTATATGCACTAGCTAGCGTATAAAGTCAGCGTGAGACAGCAATAGTTGCCGGGCAGAAATTGCATGAAAATATGACCCGTCTGAGAAGCCTCTCATAAAAGGATGGCGGTTATTATCGGCGGAACGGGGCGGGTCGCATCGGAACGGGCCTGTCATTCTCTCCACAAATGCGCTGCGGTCCGCCCCGCTCCGATTCGTCGCTAGTGGACGATATTTCATACAAAACATAGGCAGGCGTATATTTGCATTGCGTTACGGCCCGAGCCGGCCCGTTTGGTAGACGCAGTCCTTTAAGAAACATAATACACACAGTTCAACTAGTACGTATGTACAATTAGGTACCGAACTAACATTTCTAACTTTTTGTTTAAGGATGGGCAATCATATAGAACGAGGATACTTTCATTTCGTTCAACAAACGAAAGGAGCATGTACTCAGCTAGAAAATCAATTAACCTTACACAAATGGACAACCTTAAGAGCTCCACGAGGGATTCGTGTCATTGTTTAAGGAACCAACCCAATTATAAAGAAAATGGTTTTCAATATCTGAAACCGGGCGAATATAATGATAGTAAGAGATACTTCAGTAACGAAGGAACTAGTAGAAGAAAGTCAAGTAACAGACTATCTAACGAGATGCCGATTGGTGATGAACGAGTTGGTGAGTTGTATATATTTCCGAATAGCAACATCGTTGAATTTACCGACATAGCGTATGAAGACAAAGTGTGAACACGAACATTACCATTTCATTGTGATAGGCTTAGATAATAACGCCTATTTTAAGATATAGTATAATTAAATTAATGTAAGACTAAGACAAATAAAAATGTAAATACTTAATCATTTCTTATTATTGTACACTTATTTTTTTTAATTGAATTAACTAAGAATTGGTAGAAATACCGACGTATCTAGACCATCATTCAAAAAATAGAAAGAAATAAAACCACTCCTAAAACTAAAAGTAATAAAACTAAAGGTAGACAAATATTAGGCTAGTAAAAAACTACCTGAAAATGTCATCCTAGGCGATTGAAAGACAGATGCCAATGAAGGGAAAAAGCCATCCTACCAATATTATAAATGTGAAAGTATGTCAGTTTGTTTGTTTGTTTGTTACTCTTTCACGCAAAAAGTACTGAACGGATTTGGTTTGGACTTCAATTAACACATAGGCTACTTTTTATCCCGATATTCCCACGGGAACGAGAACCACGCGGGTTAAACCGCGGGCGGCTGCTAGTTTTATTTATAAAGGGAAAAATCTAGAGTGCTATTTTCCTCTATCGAATTCAAATATATTGTTCAAATATACTGCTAATATGCTCTTGTCGCCTTTGCATTCGTCAAAAACACTTGACAGTTTAATTACTCTTCAGGAACCTGCGACAGGAACTCAGTAAATTGGGACCACAAAAGCTTTTCTCTTCAAAAGGATATGCTTACTAGGTTGTTACATAAAATTCGTCTATATTTGTATTTGAAATACATTAATTACTTTTGGAGTTGAAGCTACGCAAGTAGATGCTGTTAATGTGGATTATAAAAAGTTTCTGATCTTAAAATAGATTTTATCACAAAACACAAGGACAATTTCAAAGTACCTTGTTGCTCATTCAGGGCAGAGAATCCTTATCCTAACTATTAATTTTATTTATTAATATTATAAATGCGAACGTGCGTTTGTTTATCCTTTCTTGACGCCCTAACTAAGCAATCAATCGACTTGATTTTTGGCATAGACTTAGTTAAAAGGACGGAGAGTAACATAGGATAGTTTTTAATCCCGATAATCCCACGGGAACGGGAACCACGTGCGGGTGAAACCGCGGGCGAAGGTAGTTTTTAATAACCGGATTAAGTTATCAGTCAGTTTCATTTTAACCAACTAAAAGAAATGATAATCATAAACTAAAACTGAAAATTAATTTTCAAGAAAGAAGTGTGAAACAAGAAAGTGCCATGACAAAGTAAAGGAAAAAAATCGTACAAAAGAAAGAAGAGAAGTGTATGGACTGCTCTTGTTTTTTTTTTTGTTTTTCGGTGGCGAAGCTCGCTCAGCTATAACATTTTTTGAGTTCTGTGGATTTTATACTCATAGTAAAATCCCGGGGATTTAATGAAGCAGATCAGATTAATATATGGAAGGATACCTTACACCCTTTAAAGTATCTCCACCGTAAATGAACTTTATGTAAATGACCAACAGCCTACAGCAGTCGATCAGATTAGTAAAAAAGTCGATCGTCAGAAATAATCGAGCACATCAAATAAAGGTAAGATGAGTTAATTACATGCTTAAAAGTGTACATTACAATATTCTGACGATTTTCTCTTTTCGTAAAGGCGTGAGAGCATTACAAACTTGCAAAAAAAAGGTTATCTCGTAATTTTCGAGAGTCGTTAGATTTGTTTTTTCATCGGAAATAATTAATGGATAATGGAAAAAATATAATCTGACGATTTCCATAAGCCGAAGTATCGATAATAATCTTTAAAGTTTAGTTAGTGCAGCTTAAATTTTTCGATATGATTTTTATTTGAAAAGAACTTGTTTTTTATCCGCGCTATTTTACATGTATTTCATAAAAAATAACAGTACAAAAAAGTTGATCTTTTTTTTTACAATTTGTCAGATTAACTAAATTGTTCTATCTCAAGCAACAGCACGTCTCGAGCATGCATGAGAATCCTCAGTTTGCGCTCAGCGCTCGAATATTGCGAACTAATATTTCGATTTTTTTCCCCCTCCCATAAGGCTACCCTCACCATGTAAACCAGCAGATTAACTTAAATTATAAAGTATGTACGATGAGTGATATCAATAGCTGATGTGCTCGAGTCTCTATTTCTATGTATTTGTAGACACTCCCCCCTCCCCCCATCAAAAGGGTATATCATCATCTTATCTTCACATTTCATAAGTCTCGAAACTGCCCAATATTAGCCTATAGACCTCCCCTGCGTTAACGTAAACATAGGAAAACTACAGAAAGCGTGGGCAAAAGTTTGCTAAATTCGAATCAAATATCTTAAAAGGCGTCCTACGGAAACGAGCCAGGAACCGAGATTAAAATTATCTAACCGCTCTTTGATCCTAGGGAAATATCAATCTTGTTTTACTACTTCAGATCAAAACCTTGTTGAGAACAAAGAGAAAATAATCGATACAGTTTACCCAATAATGTAGTTCAGTTTATTGCATCAAAAGAACATCTGTTTCATGTCAATGTTATCTCTGCCCAGTCTGCGTAATGTGATTGTTGGTTTTGGTGTACATCGGCGATATCCGATAATGTACTCGTAATATCAATGGTTATTTAATGGTTTACTGCTCTATCGCACTTTTGAACCAGTGCGATACTTTTGTCGCCTATCGAAACTATTTCAAAACACCTACAGTGTATCAAATGCTAAAAAAATACAACTTAATAATAATATAAAGTTATCAAAATAATATGCGCGCATTGGAATAAAAGTAATTAAGAGGTTTGTGTATGTCTTGTGTGCAATGTACTAGTATTTTCTTTACACTTTTAACAATATAAATATTTGAACTTTAGCAAATATTAAATATCCTCACCCATTAAAGTAATAATATCCTCGTTTAAATTTCAAGTAGCGCAAACAAAACCAATCATTGATTAAGATATATTTATTGAACATATGCCAAAAGCGAAAGTATACAAAAACAGAACCACACATTCTGATACTTATAATGATTCCAACATTTGTTCGATGAACACGATCCCGATACAAAATGATGCTTCACTTCCATGATTCCACCACACACAATTGGAGCTTATAAGTATTTCAATTGACACATATGAAAGCAAAAGCGATCGATGTTTTTGTGAGGAAAGAAATAAATTCATAATGCAGCAAAGCTGCCTACTCGTCGAATATGCACGTTCGAAGCATAATAGTTATCACACGATATGGGTCTGCGTTGGCAGCGGGCCTGCGGTCCTCAAGATAGCCCCTCTTATCTTCAGATACTTGCCGAGGAATTCTGACACTGCAACTTCGGTTGGCCACTCCTGAAACAAGAATATGTAAGTTGAATATTCAGTCGTAATTTATCTAATGATACAATTATAAAATTCGTTCAATGTTATTTAGGCAAATAATAAATCTCAGTACAGGTACTCAGCTACAAGCTCTATCTCTCCAACATACAACCGGGCTTACCAAAAGTCATCGAGTTAAATGAATTTTGGTGCCAACGGCCGAGTGTTTTAAAATTATGACAGACTAGCGGCCGGTCGCGGTTTCACCCGCGTGGTTCCCGTTTCGTGGTAATATCGGGATAAAAAGTATCCTATGTTCATAACCAGGCTATCTACTATCTGTGTACCAAATTTCATTCAAATCCATTCAGTAGTTTCGGAGCCTATTCAATGCAAACAAACAAACAATCAAATATTTGCTCTTTATAATATTCGTATAGATTGGATCGCATAAAACAATTTTAGATTTTTTACATAAGTTACCATTTATTATTTTTTAATTTTGTATAAGCGATATGTTGTTAATAGAAACATTATTTCATTATTATACATGAAGAACTAATTATAATAATTCATTATTGAAGCTTTGGTGTTTGGAAGACAGTGGCGATTCAATTTGACAGTGGATCCATATAAAATCGGGCGCTGTCATTTGTTTCACTATCCAGGCGTCTGGAATCTGAATTACGTCAAACATCTCTAGCAATTTATCGTCAAGAGTCTTGATAATCCCACAGTTTTTTTGTTACTTCTTTGATTTTACTATATGTGTTTTTAATCGTTGACCAAAAATTTATGATATATAAATCCATTTGACATTTTCACCCTTCCTATTTTCAGCACATAAAATTTCACTTATCATATGGGTTGGTTTTAATGGAGGGGAATATATCAACATTTAATGGACTATAAATAATAAAAATAAAAATAGCTCATTTTCATACATTGGTACCTATGCACAAGCCACAATACTGAATTAGGGTTAGATTCATTGTAGCCTAGTCCCAAAGTAAGCAATGTGTTTCGGGATACTAGGATAACTGAAAGAAATAATGATACATATATCTATACTCCAGCCATTTTACGGAAATAATGTTTGTAAACAAACCGCCCATACTTAACCTCAAAAGTGCATTTTATTATACATTTTAGAAATTTATGCACTTCATAAATAGCTTTCGATTATTGTCCATGTTTGATTTATGGCATTAGTCAACTGAAATGTAGCGTATTTGTGAAATAATTACAAAATATGCTCGAACGAAACATACATTCTTTCCGTAAGATGGCTGGAGTATGCGTATGTTTTTGTATAAGTCGAAATATTATACGGCTATGACTTGGGTACAAATGCTTTTATTCATACAATGCTACTACTGGGATTCGAACCCAGGATCTCAGAGTAGGCGACACCTTGAAAACCGGTGTACAGTGAAGTGCAATAATATAAAAACACTAAGCAAACTTGTCACATTACAAAATTTAATGGCATTTGTGGACAGAGATTGCTTTGTTTCCGTGTGTGATAATGCAATAAGGTTTTAATAGTGTATACTTATCATTGCTCGTGACTGTACTAACACTCCACTCAGCCATGGAGGTCGTCAAAATCATACCACGAATCTATTGACATATCAAATTCCAACTTATTTTTGAAATCAAATTATCAAATTCCAACTTACTTTTGAAGTACAATCAGCGAAATCTTGCTTCCTACCCTTAGGGCCAAGCCACATCTGACCCAAATTACGACGCCGATCTTCGGATCTATAACCCGGTGCACATATTTAATAAATAACTATGTACATTTTACATCTAACACATTTAACGGAAGCTACAGAAAAGTCGAATAGAGATAGAGCCAAGTAAATTTAGTCAACGGAAGATCAGCGACCCATATTCTTGGTCCGAAAGGCTTGTTGTTTCGAGTACGTAAGGCCAGACGAACGTAATTTTGTGAGTTGTGAGTCGCATATTTTTGGGCGCGTAATTTCTGCTGTATTCGGTTGCAGACGAAAGAGTTGAACGACGTCGTAATACGAGTTGGAATAAAGATTTCGCGAATCACAACTAAGAGATACGCTCGTTTGCAGCTTTATTATTTTGCAGTTTTAACGAACCTGCAGTAAAATCCCGAATGTGCGGCATATTTTGTTTGCCGGTGAGACGGCGCGCGTTGTCGGCGCCATTGTTCGCGTCGTATTCGTTGATATGTGCTCCATGACGCCGAGCTAGTTTATCGATTGCTCGCTCTATCACCCTGAAATTATGATACACCAATACGGCCACTTAGATCATGCAAACGAATAAATTGTCAAACCTTATGACCCTGTTTCACCATCGAAAAAAGTCCTGGCAGATGATTTGACATATTTTTCTTATTACAGCTGACAAATTATATTATATTACCACATACCTAAGCTATTCAGAAATTGTGTATTGATCGTGAAACAGGCCTTTTAAAGTGCTTGTGAGTTATATACGCTGAAAACGCCTGCTATCAACTAAGCAAAATTAAAGTATCATTTTGCTATTGCAATAACAACTGATAGATACGGACAGGTGACTCACAGAATGCCATCCTCGATTCTCATATCTTTGGTAGAGAAGTATGTAAACGTTCCATTGCCAGGCCAGTCGGGTACAGGCTGCGGTTCGAAGCTCGCGACGGTGCCGTACTCTTCTGCGAGACGAGCCAAGATGTATCGTGCCATCCAAAGGTCATCAGCAGATCTCATCCCTGGACTTGGACCTACCTTCAATAAGAAAACAACAAGAGATGTAAAACTCGAAACTATAGAGAGTTTACAAAATTCTAAATTTTACCTATGTCTTCTTATTCTGTACGTTTGGTGGTACAGTATATAAAGGCCGCAAGAAACAAACAAAAAATAAGCTATAAAAAAATTATATTCAATATTCTGGGTAAGGCTCTTATCTTATACCTAAAATGGAATAGGTGCCACATTTGCTTTTAAGTAGCCTACTTCCAACTAGAATGTGCCCTTGAAACGCGTAAGTACTAAAAAGAAATTGTACCTAATAATATTCTTCATCACCCAGACGCGGCCATTTTACAGCCGAAATTTTCAGGAGAAATAAAATACACTCTGTGCACGCACACCTGTCGTAAGCGATTGTAATTTATAGTAATATTTCCAACATGGATATAGTGTCGCACTCTTCGCTTTATTTTTCGCTAGATAAACGCAAGCAAAGTAAGTACCTACATAATACAAAAATCTCTTTAAGGATTAATTAGCGAAATTTCTATTAAGATTTTGTTTTATATAGTGCTGGTTTCACCACCGACAGATAAGTTCTGGATAGATTATCTGGCTCATAATTTGATATTCTGCCAGATATAAAGATATATATATATATTCGATATAATGTGTTACAACATTAGTAAGGCGGTAAGGCGTTATAATGCAAAAGAGAGCCATTAGAACCATGATGCGCATTAAGCAGCAGGATTCTTGTCATGGCATTTTAAGACACTAGAAACTCTGCCCTACCATCCTTGTACGTATTGGTCCTTCTGTGCTTTTTTGCCAAAAATCTACAACTCTATGAGACGGACGACGAAAGATGCAAAAGGGAAACACCTAGAAGGAAGGCCTTTATAGCAAAAATATCACCTAAACTCAACTTGGCCCAACATTGCTCAAATTTTCAGAACACAAGTTGTTTAAAAGACTTCCTCTGGAGTTGAAGGGTCTGATTTATAGCTCATCATTTAAAGTCAAACCTAAGTCCTTTTTATTTATTAGATGCTTGTACTCAATCGTAGAGCTGTAATCTGTTAACATTAGGAGTACCTACCTACTTAGTTTTACGCATGGATTGTCTTAATTTTGTGATTTGTTTGTGTGGATATTTTATAATAATGAATATTGTTTTTGACATTTACTTCATTTTTTGCGATTATTGCTTAATTTTATTTGGTTATGTGTATATTCGACTCAATTATGTTTCTATTATTTTAATTTAATGCTAATTAAATATTTATAATGTTGATGCTTGTTAAACAATAATTAATTTTATGTACTTACCTATAATTTCAAACACAATATATATTGAATCACTAGTAATAAAGAAATAATCTAATCTAATCTAAAGATAAGCTATTCGGAACTTTGCTGTCGGTGGTGAAAGCGGTCCTTAATATGGTTATAACCGACTTATCGTTACCTTAGCTGGGGCTAGTTTGAGTTCGAAACCTAATTATTAAAAATTAAATTTGATATTACATAGTCTTTAATAGGTATGTACAGTCATGTGCAATGACATAGAAACACTAAGCAACCTTGTCACACTACATTATTGAATGACATCTGTGGACAGAGAGAGCTTTGTTTCCATGTGCGTCATAGCGATAAGGTTGTAAAGTGTATATTGTCATTGCTCGTGACTGTACTTTTAAAGTTATCGGATATTACAATAATGTCACTAACAGACGTTAACCGTTACTAAAGTACTAACTTGATAGACTGAATTTCTCTCAGCGCTCTGGAAAGTTTCCTAACAACTCATAATTTATAACACCTCCCATCGATTCTTAAGTTTTTAATTTAATTAATCTTAGTTAGGAAATTAACTTATCGACTTGGGAAATTGTGATCTATATAAAGTTAAAGCAATTTTTTGCTCCTTTATCAGATTGTCATTAAATAAAAATAAATGCGAAGAATTTTAACTCGCTAATCACGAACTTTAGGATACGGCCGATATAAAAATAAATATTTAAATATTATACCTACAATCACAAATTTAACCAAACAACACTACCCTACCGCTACTCAGGTCTAGAATAATTAGGTCACAGAACAAGGAATAAGGTAGTGAGCTAGAATGCATAAAGGTTTAATAATAAACAATTAACTATAAAATTATAATTAGTGCGTATGTGTGTGATTTAGGTACAAAGGTAAGCTTGTTAATATTGATTTAATCATTAATTGCTAATTGTGAAACAGTAAAGTTTGCGTTAGTTAACGTTCAAACGAATAGAGAAATCATTATTGGCGATATAATGTTTTTTTTAATGTACTTATTACTTTTTCCGCATACCAGTATGAACATAGGCATTTTAAAACGATTCTAAAGCGAAAACCCACTGCAGAAGAACGTTTACTAAAGCTGATTTGGACGATACCAAACTATGCGCCTGTCTCGCGCTCACTCGACCCAAACTTGCTTATGTTGGTTGACGTCTATACCTATGCGTATAAGCTCTATAGACCTGCCCCACTGCCGACCCGATCCGCGCCCTGTGTTTTAGGGTTTAGTCCACACTGACCGATTTCAATAAGTAAACCCTATAGGTACTCCATTTTTTTTGTAACTGAAGAAGAAGAGAACGTAAAACAAGTTGTACAATTATAATTAATAATTTTCGGAATTGTGCAATTACCGCCGAGGCCACTGTTCTCAAAACCGTTAATTGTCTTTTACTTAGAGTTATTGCTGGAAATCTTTTACTAATATAGGGATAGGATATTGAAACTTGCGCAAGTTGGGTTGAGGTAGACTGCTATAACGGTACAAAATTATTTGTTTGTAATAATTGTATGATGTCATTGTACTATTATTTTACGTTATTATAAAAAAGTAGTAAAATCTAAAACAATGCGTAAACAAAGATAAATAGTTGCATTAACTAACTAAACAAACTCTGAAATTGAGTGTTTCGGCCCGCTTACACAGAGCTTTTTAAAGCGAATCGACCAATAAAATTATTATTGCTATTCATTAACATTAATTAATATCCCGATGTTTTTAACGATTGCGTAATGATTAAAAAGGCTAAAGCGAGTTTCATTATAAAAATCTCCTTGGTAGAGTCCTTATAGCAGAGTGTAATATCAGTTCTGTGTAAATTATTATTGTAGTCTTTGTCCAACAGGGGGCACACGGCTACGTACATAACTATACCGTACAATAATATTAATCATAAAAAATATCCTTATTATGCGTAGGTACTGTTAGAAATGTCGTATCTACCTTCCTACAATGGCATGTATTATCAATCATAGCACAGTGTTAAGGATTTGACAGTGTCATTGTTTGTAAACAAGGAAACAGCCCCTCCTTCCTTTTAACCGATTCTACCACACCCTGAATGAGCGATGTATTTGCAAGGCCCTGTCTTCGATTTCTGCACATAAATGGAGTACTTTTATCTGAACTACGGAGCTGATATTAATGCACTCTAGACATTGAAGACCCTAGAAAGATTGGGATGGATACAGCTCTTTCAATGATGAAAGTAGGTAACTTTTAGGCACTCTTGCACCAATCTAGGTTAAAACATTTAACCCAGAGTTAGTGCTACTTTTGTATGTTAAAGTGCCTATAGGTATGATGGCTGATTCAGCCAGCCCACAGATACACCTTTTTTAAATTTACTACATTGGCTGATTTAAGCAATCTCACAGATGGGAGGACAACCTTGCTTGCCGCAAGTGGGCCGTACTATTGTCAATTTTAAACTGTACCGTGATACTCTTGGAATGATAAAATTCTTGATAATAATTACTTCCAGCATGACCACAAACATTAAAGCGCCAATAATGAGGGAGGCGAGACTTTCGGTAACTTAGGGTGTCCCCTATGTCCCGGGACACCCTTTGGGTCGGGTTGTTAGGATTATTCCCACATACCTATTTTACTAAGGTCAAAAAAAGGAAGAGACGAGACGAAATTCTTGCAATAACGCGCAGTTATCGCAGAATGATGTTCATTAAAAGACAATTTGAACTCAAATTACTAGACCACTAAACACTATAAAATCTTTAGGGGGCCAAAACAATCATCCCTATACAAATACAAAGAAATATTCAAATAGATATTCAAGTACACATCAAACCTGAAAGTTCCACTGGGAAGGTGTTGTTCCAGGGTTTATCCCATTCAACTGTATACCTGCGTAAAGACAGCATCTGCAACAAGTAGTATGCGTAATTTATTTTCTCCATAAAAGGTAACATCATAAAATCTAAGTATGGCAATTACAGCAATGTAGTTCATTCAATATCCAACACTATTACAACGGAACGTAGGGGTCAACAGTACCATAGACGATGTCGTGAGTTCTGGCCATTCCATAGCCGTGTCTATACATTCACCATGATTTCCTGAGTGCCGACTATCCTCGCGTTGAGATATATCGAATTCGAAATTTTTCAATCCATTGATCAATTTTAAAAAATGTAAGTGAAATCTCTTCTATTGTCAAAGTCTTTTAGTTTTAACGATCTTTGACAATCCGATAATGTCTATGATTGTTTTTCAGTAATACAAATTTGTGACTTCAAAAATGTCCAATTAGACATATCTCAGCGCGAGAATAGGCCCCCTTAAGGTGGTACGACTTCTATACAAACAAACACAATTATTGGTTCATCATACCTTAATAATTCACAAATAAATAACTGAAACGAGTTAGTTGCACATGTATTTATGAATTATTAATGTATGATGAACCAATTAATGTGCAATCTTTGATTGTATGGAAGTCGTACCACCTTAAGCGATAGCTTTATAATATTAAATTAATCATTAATCATTTTGTATACCTATTCCCCACAGCCCAGTCCTGCAAACACGTTTATCTGTCTACTGCGTGCGCGGATGTTTTTGACTATAAAAATGTCAGTTACCTATTCTGGCTGGATTGCAGACGAGCACGGAGACGTCATTGCTAATTTTTATTGAGGTACAAAGTCTTCCGTTGATAAATCAATAATAAACATCGAGAAAAGCAGTAGGTGACCTGTGTGTTATTTATAAACATCCTATTGTAAGAATTTTCCAGATAATTTTATCTTTCCTGTTTGTCTTTTATAAACATCCTGCTGGGCAAGGCGCCGCTAACGCGTGCACTGACTACCCTAAACAAAATTTCAAACGAAATTGACTTGTTCTACTGTTCTCTGAATGAATTCACAAAGACAGCTTTGTTTGTAATATGTTATCGTTGTGGTGTATAATGTCATTAATTAATTTATATTATAATTTATATAGCTTAATCTATTGCATTAGGTTTCTACCTGTAAAAATAGATTTAAGTGTATGGAAATAAATAAATAAATAAATAAATAAAATCCTATTAGAAGAATTTTCCAGATAATTTGATCTTTCCTGTTTATGCCATAAATAATTTATTATGCCAGAAAAGAAAGCCTGTATATCTATCGATAATATCACAGTGACAACAGTAAAATTGATTAAGTGATGGTGGAAACCTAATAGATATCGAAGAAATCACATAAATTCTTAGTGGATACGAGTATAAATGTTGGTGACATATTTCATCAAAGAAATTTTTTAAACAATCTTCCAGTTTCGCAGTGGTAAGTGTATTCATACTACGCTCGTAGCGGTTATAAACAACAAACAAACGAAACAAACTTTCGCTGTGGTCGGTCACGGGTTGAGTGACATTTTTTTTCTTGAGCTTTTCTGAAAGTTCTAAAGCCGTATTCTCAGCTTAATTTTCAGTCGCAAACATCCACGAATCCCCACTGCGACCGCGAAGTGGCTCACGATCACCACCTATCATACTCAACCATTCGTAAGAAAGATGTGCTCAATTAGTTGGGACCTTTCAAACTCTATTGATGATGATGATGATGATGATAATAAAAAGATCGATTTTGTTGCATGATATTTTTCACTTGTTGTTTACTAATGTGAGTTTGTTGATTTCAAATCTACCCTCAGATTTTTTCTAGCAGCTCTTGTTAGGAGATACCTCAAAGTTTACTTTCTAGTCGACTGCTGATATCGTTATCGTAAACATCTTACTAGTTTCTTAAAGTATGACAATCGCCGAAAAGAATGCCTGAAATGAGTTTGTTTGGCTCGTGAAAAACTTTTTGGGAAACAAGAAGTACCTCGACTTTCCTGACCATGTCAAGCAGTTACTATTATACTTTCAGCAACTTGGATGCAACATGAGCATTAAGATGCATTTCCTTTATAGCCACCTTGATCGATTTCCCGAAAATCTTGGAGATTTATGACGGCTGACTACTGTTGGATTATATTAATACTTCAAATCATTCTAGGAAATCACATAAAAGAAAGTTTTGTTCTAATTAGATAGTTTAAAAAAATGTTATATGGCGGAAAACCGTGTTTTTTTTTTATAAAAAAATGATATGATGAATGATGCTACCCTTCTTTTCTCAAAAACAAGAGCTGCTAGGAAAAATCTAAGTACAGATTTGAAATAAAGGTGGAAAATGCAGCTAGATCCATAAAAAACATCTCATGTCGCCCTGACGGGATGCTTTGACATGAGACTAGTTGCTTTTTTCTGGTATATTTTCTTGTTTAAAATTTATCACATAAAAATAGCATTGTAAAATGCAAAAATTAAAAAGTTATAAACATCCCATGCTACAAAAATGCTGTTGTGCAGCGTAATGATCCGAGCTCACCTATAAAACGCTTCCATCAAATCCCTAGCAACTATCTTGTTGGCTCCAGTAGCACAGTAGTAAGGCCCAGGGGGGGCCGGAAACCCTCCCGCTGGCCACCCCAGTGGACGGCCATCAGTGGTGGTGAGGAAAAACTCCTGGTTGAAACCGAACCACGGCTCTTCCACTTCAGCCTTCTCGCATACTATCACGCAGCCCTTGCGGTAGTTGGAAGCTGTAAATTACGTTTCAACACAAGATATTTTCTATACTAATATTAAAAAAGGAAAATTTTGTACATTTGAATGTAACGAACAAACTTAAAAACTTCGGAACGGACTTGAATGAAATTTGGCATACAAATACTTATAGTAGATAACCTAGATTTCAATATAGGACACTTTTTATCCAATATTCACACAGGACCGAGAACCACGCGAGAGAAACTGCTATTTATGTAAGTATAATTTATGTTGTAAGTGTTACGTTGTATTATTGTAGTAGGTATTTTCTTGAAAAACCTGAAAGTACTGGTATGGCCAACCGTTATTTTCATACAAACATGCTCACTTTGCGATTATACATAAAAATGGCAATGTTTTTCTGCAAAGAGATGTATGCTAATGTTTAGATAAGCGTTTGACTGTCCAATTAGCAAATTTAATGAGTACCGAAACCACTGGAGAGAGAGGAATTTGTCCGTAGAGGCGGAACAATGAATGCTTCATAATCACATTTTAGGTATTTTCGCGCACTCATCATTGAAATAAAATTGTTTTGCGGATTTAAGTGCACTGCCTCATCAGCCTGTGGACGTCCACTGCTGGACATAAGTCTCTCCTAGCTCACGCCTATTGTGGCGTTCATAGGAGGCTATTAGCCTACTGCTACCACGCTGGCCAGACGGGTTGGTAGAGGGTTTGTTGAAACAAACCCTCTACCAACCCGTTTTCTTTCTCTCGCACAGGTGTTCAATGCGTCAAGCCTCTTAGTCGACTCTTACGACATCCCAGGCATGTAAGGGAGTGGTGACATGTGTATTCTTAGCCCGTCACCACACGGCTATATATAGTGCACCTAAATCCGTAAAACATTTTTATTTCAATCAATGCTTCAGCAGATTCCATACAATGTGATATGGTCATAAAGTAAAGATTTGCATAAACGAAGGTTTGGGAACGGGAAGATATTTTACTCTTTAAAGTGCTCATTGGACAGTCGAACGCTTAACCTAAACATCAGCATACAGATCTTTGAAGAAATATGTTGACAACTTTATGTATAGAGTCGCAAAGTGAGCATGTTTGTATGAAAATAACGGTGTGGGCCATTAGATATGCCTGTGAGTGTATAATGTAATGAAAATACAGCACGTCGAAATTTTTAAAAGAACGCTTCCGAAGCATTAGCACTGGTGTTACAATAATATAGTTATTAGGATTCTGTTGATTTTTGTATACAAATCGGTCGTTTTAAGTACTCGGTATAATACGCTTTATATTGCGTAAAGCTTATAATACCGTTGTCACGTGGACATGACATCTCAATTAACCAGCCGTCTCGACCCATCAGTTGATTTATTTTTTCAATACATTGCTTATTCTTTGTAATATAAAAAGTAATTATTAAAAAAAAAGTCTTTAAATTTAATGATTTTATACTTTTGCGATAGCAAAAAACAGCATTTGTTTATGTAAGAATATAAAACAGAACAAAAAGATTCTTTACTGATGTTGTAACTTCAACATCGGTCTTTGTATTTGAAAGCGTTTTCTTATGACCCTGTATGTTAAATCACAACACGTTCAGGGACTCTACTGTATCCACATTTGTTACGAATGGACGGTTAATAATAACTTACGTTTTATAAATAGTTCCGTATAAAAAAAACATTTTTTAATGAAAGGGGCGGAAACGAAATTTATATTTTTTTTAAATTGTTAAGTAATGCAAAGTAATGAAGTCGTATCTACTATTAATTACCCGACTGCTTATGGAAGGGTTACCTATGTTTTTTAAGACTTTGTTAGTCTGCTACAGCCTAAACGGCTTAAAGGAGTTTTACCTACGAGATATCGTAGTATTTGTCTTGATAGCGCGAATGTCACTGGATACATTAAAAAAATAAAAAAGCAAAATAGCGGATTTTATATGCCATATTGTAAGGTTCAAAGAGTTTTAACAAATATACCATACAAAACATATATGTAAACACTGTAAAAATCAAGGGATTAGTGAGCAATCGGAAATTAAAGAAAATAATAAGTATAAGAAATTTTTATAAAAAGTTTAATTATTTTTTATTTAACATTTCATTACAAAATCTGAGTTCGGCCCTGGATGACCGAAAAAACTCTCCGATCTCTGATGATTATGTCATCTAGGTTTCAAAAGAACCGATTTCAAAATTTCAAAAAATGGGACCTACTTGGGGACATACCTGGTGTAAAAGCGTTTGAATCATTCCAATCGGTCCAGCCATTTTCGAATAATAAGTGAACATACATAAAAAAAATATAGGTATACGCGGCGAATTGATAACCTCCTTCTTTATTTGAAATCGGTTAAAAATAGCTAGCTATCAAAAATGTTTCGCCATATATAACAAACACTGCAAATAACCTAATCAACGTCGGAAACTTAGCATCTGCTGCCATTTCCAAAGTTCGAAAAACCACAAAAACTAATTTGAAATTTTCGTGGAAACGAGTCGCGTTTTAATTACTTACTTAGGTACTTACTTTTACACCAGCTATTCCGAGTAACATAAGCTACAGGGATTTAAACTTTAGAATTTAACTTACATGTTGGTTGGTAGTTGTACTGGTATGTATCACCTAGCACTAGTATGTTATTTCCACGGCGAAATGGGTCATGATATATTAATTCAGGAAAAATAAATGTATCAGAATTGTCAGCAGTAGCTTGTCCTGTGTTGCTACCGTCAAAGTACCATACAGGCAAATCTAAAACAAAACCATAAAAAGCGTAGTTAACTGCCGATAAAATTAAAGGCAAAAGTATTTGATGCGTGCATCATTCCGGTCTTCACATACGGCTCAGAAATCATGTCTCTCACTGTACGATCAGCCGATAAGTTTAGAGTCGCACAAAGGGCGTTGGAAAGATCTATGACCGGAATAACATTGCGCGACAGGAAAAGGAACGAATGGATCCGGCAAAAAAAGGGGGTGAGAGATGTGGTGCAAGTAATTTCGGAGCGTAAGTGGAGTTGGACGGGTCATGTACCCCGCTTGGAGAAAGGGCGATGGGCGAGAAGAATCCTCGAATGGAGAGCTGACAAAAAAACCACCAAGCCGCCCTCCTAAACGATGGGCCGACGACATTAGATGACATGCGGGATGTAACAGGATGACGAAGGCACAGGACCGGACTTAGTAGAAGAATTTGGGAGAGGCCTATGATCAGCAATGGGCTCAAAGAGGCTCGTAATGATGATGATGACTATTTTATATATGCTCATGAATCAGAATCAATGTAATTATTACCATCACAGTATCTTACACCAAGGTACGAACCGAAAATATGTTTCGTATAACCTCATGTTTTTGTATTACTATTTAATAATACACGAAATTTATTACAGTGTTTATGACTCCGCGTGGTATTTGGTATATATTACTGAGCACTTGATACCAGTAACAAAGTAAGCGATAAAATAATTTACTACCAAACGTGTTTGTTTGAAAAATGAATAAAATTTTCAACCATATCGTTCTAGCACATTTTTCTGTGAAACGAATATAGATTTGGTGCTCAGGGGTTATTGAAAACTCGCTTTTTTATTTCTTTATATTCGCATGCAGTAGTCGTGTAAAAATGAATCTTTATATAGGAAAAAAACCGTACAATCATTTAGCGTATGATATGCGCAGTTGATTAATCTTTAGAAACTAAATTTCTTTTGAAATTTCAAGACGGCTGAATATCGTCGATTATTACATCAAATAAAAGCTGAAACTTAAAAAGCACCTAAAAAAAAGTTTTCAAAACTTCACTAATTTAGTAACCGATTTTAATAACGAAATTTTTCTAATTCGACAAAGAGTTTAAGGCTAGCAATTTAGCCTTTAGCTATCAAAGTAATCAAAAGGAACTCAATTAAAACTGTACCTTTGTGAGTTTTCGGTATAAAATCGAACGTTCTGTCCTTCGATCTGACATTTATTCCGCTGCCATCTACCCAGACGTAGCTCGCGAGAATTGCGTCACACGGAACCTCCAGATCTTCATATTTGCGCATAGCAGCCTTATTCAAAGGCGTCGGTGTCGAATTCATTGTGATTCCTGTGAACATCCAACTATTCGTGACTTTGAATCATGTTACCACTATCATTTTACTAAATACTAGAAATAATACGACAAGTACATTTACCTATTTAGTTATTTCCATGATGTAGTCAAACATAAAAATACCTAAAAATATTATTTATACAATTACTAACACGACCTGTAACGTAATAGGTATAGTCGAAGGTTCCTATAGGATATAGACTGACTGATTTCATGGCTTCATCATATATTTTTTCGAAAAGTATCAATAGGAACTACGAGTAATATTACAAGAAGTTGACAAGCATCAAAAGTGCAAAATGAGAGTGAAAGTATACAATACAGCAGTGGCGAGGGGTTCAAATATGGCGAAGGTGAGCCGGGCCAAGAAAATTCTACAAATCCGACATTAACCCGACGTCGTCCACGTGGAAAAGAGACGTTGGGTCAAGGTGACCCGGATTTAATTATAGCTTAATGATTGAATTATCTAAAAATATTATAAAATATCATAGTTTTTAGAAATATATTATCCAGTTAAATGATGTGTGAAGTAATGTTATTTTTCTCAAACATGCTTGGAAATATGAGCATTATTTTGACAACCTTCTTCGAGATAAATCGATATTGCTGTACTGGCCACATACATGCGAGCAGCGACCGGCAAAAGTTGTATGAAAATCCATATCTGTCGTGTTTAGCAGCCAAATAAATTACATAGTAAACTCATATCTGTCGTGTAATTTAAAAATGGAACGAGCTTTTACTCCGAAATATGGCAACCAAAGAGCTAACTTATCAAAGGTTTTATTTAAATTTCGAACTGGCTTGCAAATAAAAAGCTGTTTGAGAAAAAAAGCAACAAATGAACACTTTAACGCGGGAAAAAATATTGTTGTTCCTTGTATGTACGTCTGATTTCAAAAAGTAGTTTTAATTTCCGCGCATTATTTGAGACAAGTACTATACAAGCCTTAACCACAACTAGACATTGATTGACGTATGTGTGCCTAGGCATCTTCGCCTCGGCCCACATCTACACGTTCGTCCATCAATGCCTCTTTTGCTGGCCGCTGCGGTAATGTAAGTACTAAAAATTAAGGATAAAAGACTTATTTTTTTTTTTGCCAAAATACTTCGAAAATGCAACAAAAATAAGAGCGTGGCACACTTTCGCCCTATAAACTTAAAATTATTTCAGTTTTTACTAAGAATATTGTTAAGTATACAGAATAAACCATATATATCTGTGATAATAAAACAAAAACTAACATTTATGACGTCGGTATACACCGCAAAACTAGTTATCAGTTGATATCAAATTTGCAGATTTTGAGGTTAAAGAAATGACGTATAAAAATAAACTTTTTACATTCATGACAGGTCTTTCTGTCTTTTCTTAATGGGCATCATTGACACCTTCTTTTAACATCTGGAAGCTTTACTGGTGGTTCTTCAGTAGTTTCAGTAGTTCTGATACTCCTGCGCATATTACGTGGTATTTACTGAACGTTTTTGGCAACTGACATAATTATGCTCGCTTATGAGATCAAATCCAATGCTTTTAGGTATTTGCGATGTCTTTTGGCTGTCTCGGTGTATTATCATGACATTTATGCTATGCCATAACAAAAACAACCAAATAATTTGAAAAAATACGTCATACTACAATGGTACGACATTGTTGCACCGGATGAAACAAAGGACATCAGGCATTCCGGTCCAAAAAAAAAAGTGAGCGGCCAGACCCGAGATTTATTTCAATAGGTAGTTCCTATTAAGGCCTAAAAAAACTATATGGACCTAACCCTGTCACCACTTGAACTGAGTAGCTATTTCAAGTTAAAAAAATCTGGACAAAAAAAAAAGTGAGCGGCCAGACCCAAGATTATTTACAATAGGTAGTTAATACTAAGGCCTAAAAATATATATATGGACCTAACCCTGTTACCACATAAACTAAGTAGCTATTTCAAGTTAAAAAATCTAGACAAAAAAAAAGTGAGTGTCCAGACCCCAGATTATTTCCAATAGGTAGTTAATACTAAGGCCTAAAAAAACTATATGGACCTAGCCCTGTCACCACATGAACTGAGTAGCTATTTCAAGTTAAAGAATCTGTACAGAAAAAAAAGTGAGCGGCCAGACTCGAGATTATTTTCAATAGGTAGTTAATACTAAGGCCTAAAACAAAATATATGGACCTAACCCTGTCACCACATGAACTGAGTAGCTATTTCAAGTTAAAAAATCTGGACAAAATAAGTGAGCGGACAGACCCAACATTATTTACAATAGGTAGTTAATACTAAGGCCTAAAAAATAATATATGGACCTAACCATGTCACCGCATGATATGGATCTACCCCTGTTACCACATAAACTGAGTAGCTATTTCAAGTTAAAAAATCTGGACAAAAAAAAAGTGAGCCGCCAGACCCAAGATTATTTCTAATAGGTATTTCTCATGGTAAATTTTAAATAGAAAAATATTGGAAAAAATTAACTCGGCCAAAAGTGAGTGAATTTTTTCCAATATTTTTCTATTTAAAATTTACCATAAGTATAAAAATAGCATTGAAAAATGCAAAAATTACAAAATCATCAAGGTATTTCTCACTTTTATTTTGTCCAGATTTTTTAAATCGAAATAGCGACTCAGTTCATGCGGTGACAGGGTTAAGTCCGTATAATTTTTCATAGGCCTTTATTTGAAATACCTATTGAAAATAATCTTGGGTCTGGCCGCTTACTTTTATTTGTCCAGATTTTTTTGATTGAAATAGCAACTCTCTTCATGCGGTGACAGGGTTAAGTTCATATAATTTTTTTAGGCCTTAGTATGAACTACCTATTTGAAATATACTTGGGTCTGGCCGCTCACTTTTTTTTTGTCCTGATTTTTGAACTTTAAATAGCAACTCAGTTCATGCGGTGACAGGGTTAAGTCCATATATATTTTTTTAGGTCTTTATAGGAACTACCTATTAAAAATAATCTCGGGTCTGTCCGCCTAATGTTATTTGTGTTTTTGCCCAGAATGCCTTATCTTAAATAGCTTCTTAGTTCACGCGGTTACAGGGTTAAGTCCATATAATTTTTTTTAGGTCCTAATATCAACTACCTATTAGAAATAATCTTGGGTCTGGCCGCTCACTTTTTTTTTTGGACCAACTTTGTATGGAGATTGCCTAATGTCCTTTACCTATTTCAACTTTGAACACGTCTATCTCGCTATACTATTGTACGACGATTTTTAAACAGTGCAAAACGAACGAAATGAATTCTCATCTCCAGCTACTGAGAAAATCAACATCTCTGAAAAACTTATTTAAAAAATAGCTACATTTAGAAAATGTCCGGGTCATTATGACCTAACTTGGATGTTGCCGTATTAAGAAACTAAAAAAAAACATATTCTTAGCTTTGCAATTGCCTAACATCCACATACATTTAATTCGTCGTCTCAGCCACATGACACCCACTGTTGGGTATAGGCCTACCCCAAGGATCTCCACGACGATCAGTCCTGCGCTGCCCGCATCCAGCGGCTTCCCGTGACCTTCACCAGATCGTCATTCCACCTTGTGGAGGGTCCACGAAGCGTCGATCGGTACACGGTCACCATTCCAGAACCTTTCCGCCCCAACGGCCATCGGTTCTTCTCGCTATGTGTACCGCCCACTGCCACTTCAGCTGAGCAATCCTTAGAGCGATGTTAGTGACTTAAGTTCTCCTGCGGATCTCCTCATTTCTGATCTGACACACCTCCGTTTTGCCGATGATATAGTCCTTAAGGCTGAGATCTCCGTAGTGCTTTACAAAGAGTGGGTCTTAGAATGAACATGGATAAGACGAAAATCATGTCGAATTAACGTACCTACTACAGTTCACGGTGGGAACACTACACTCGAAGTTGTTGACCATTACGTTTACCTTGGATAGACAATCCAGTTAGGTAAGTCGAACTTTGAGAAAGAGATCTCTCGTCGAATACAACTCGGATGGGCAGCATTCGGGAAGCTCCGTAAAATCTTCGCGTCCAACTTACCTCAGTGTCTCAACAAGACGAAAGTCTACCACCAGTGTGTGTTGCCAGTGATGACTTACGGCAGTGAAACGTGGTCGCTAACTACGGGTCTGATAAGGAGGCTCAAGGTAACTCGGCGTGCAATGGAGAGAGTTATGCTCGGCGTTTCCCTGCGTGATCGAATATATTTAATTAATGGGTGACAATAATGACAAAATTATTATGATCTGCATGTTGGATTGCTGGAGTGAGATTTCTAAAATGGAAGCCGATGGGAATCGGTATGTATAAACCTTTCGCCACTGCAATACACTAATATCACCCTCAAAGCCACACCTCAATGACTTCATTTAAGGCATTGGTTGTGTCTGATGTTGTCCGGAAACAATAGTAACAGGTTGCCAGCCCATCATCTACTCTATATAAATTTTCAAATAAACCCTGAATTGCTGTGGTACAAACTGGTACTACGGGTGAAATTCGTGTTCATTGAACAGGAACAAAGACGCATTAAAGGACTTTCTGGCCAAAAATTTGTTCAAAACAAGATTCGTCAAAAAATTCTAAGTGGTAACTAGGTACTCCATATTCGCACCTCTAGAATCATAACGACGCAAGTGCAATTTTTTTATAAAATAAGTTATAACAAACGCTCTAAAACTACCGTACCGTAAACTATCGTATCGGACATTGACTTTTTTGTAATTCCAATAAATGCCACTAGATGGAAATAACGTCATATTAAGCGAGATTTTAAATCAACAACGACGCTAAGGTAGTTAGGCCATTTATTTACTGTTCGAAGAACATTGACTCAAATGTCAAAGAAAGTCCTAAGTTTTTTAAAATATAACCTACGTATTTTGTACTTAAAAAGTCTTTAAAAGTCTGATAATTTAATGTTGATTTGTGTCAAAATTTAATTAAAAAATCTACATAATTTTCTATAATAATCCGTTTTATTTGCCTTCTGCAATAACATGTTTTCATTCGCAACTTTCAAGTTTGAAATGGCCATAAAGAAAAATAAATATAAATTTATTTATTTTTTCTTTATGGACTTAAATATAATTATAATTTAATATTTAAAAAAATATTTTTTTATTTTACGAATGTTTTACCTTTACGTCATTGTTCATCACTTTTTTTTATTCTGGGTTTTTATTTAGAATCGTGCGGCACGATTTAAGGGTTGAAAGTGGAAAGGTTGATAAAGGGGGTCCGCCCATTCCCTGAACACTACTCTTATATTTTTTTATGATTTTGTAATTTTTAATTTTTCAATGCTATTTTTATACTTATGGTAAATTTTAAATAGAAAAATATTGGAAAAAAAATTGACTCGGCCACAAGTGAATTCTCAAGTACTCTTATTACAAGGTAATGTATTGTTTTTGAAAAAATCAAAAATCAATTTTTAACCTCAAAACGGTTAAAACCTGAAACGGACCGCTAGAATGACCTCGCATTCATTGTTTGACTTGCCGTAAAGATAAAAAAATAATTTGTCTATGCAATGCCGTGAAACAAAACGCAAAAAGAAGCTAAAATGTCTGCTGTCGCCTAAAACATTGGCACCAAATAAAACTACATAAGCGGCACTTTTTTTAAATTTGGAAATATAAATAACGTGAGAGCAGAGCGAGCGCGCCCCGGCAGCGGCCGGCGAAGCCCATAAAACGATGTCTTTCTCTAAAAACTAGTATAATATACATATGACAATATTATATAAAACGCGCGAGCCGAGCGAGCGCAGCGCCAGAAATTGTTTTTTTTTATTTATAACCAATATTACGATAGTTATAGAAAATTTTGAAAAAAATATCTTGTAGTGCCCCCTGCACTACCACCATTGTATGTAGATTTTCATACATTTTGAGACTAAATTTTATTTTTTTATCTTATGTATGTATTACCTTGTAATGGGGGTAGTGCGGGGGGGGGGCATCGGCCCCGCCCCCGCTCAAAATTATACAATTACCGAGATATACCTATTTACATATACATAAATATTATCTTTAAACAATTTGAGCTTGCTACCTTACTAGCACTAGCATATTAAGTTGAAAAACGGAGTCGTGTATTCCGAGCTCATGACTTACCCCCCGGTTCATATAGCGGCAGTTCACTCATAATTTCCTAAAGTACAATTTAAAACTTGCACGTATGCACGTTTTATAAATTTTCCATTTTGACTAATAATAAGTACTGAAATTTTACTGTAAAAAAACATATGACTACTGAAATATTTTTACGTCAACTTAGTTTAGGGTCTCACTGTCACTCATTGAATTTTATCTTATTTTGACATAACAGATGACATAATCTAAATGAGATACTGACATTTATTTAAATTTAGAAAGGGAAACTTCATACAGCCTTGTACTGCTAAAGAAACATTTTTATCTATGGTGATTCTTTTAGGCTCTTTGATGGGAAATTATATTTTACTATGCGTAGGTCATGGAATTATATTACTAATAAATACCGTAGATTAACGTTTTACATGTTATTAAGCAAATTGTACCATAGACACTCTTGTTGTAGAATTAAAATCCAAGAAATTAATAGGTAAAATCTCAGTGAACAAAATAGAGTTTCTAATAGTATTTGGCAGCATATATTACTCTTTTGTAATCTCTTCTTTTTGAATTTGTATTCTCACTGATACTATCTAATATGTTTAGCTGACACCCGTTATTTTTTTTATGTTTTATAATTATGGTGTACTAAATAACAGAACTGCATGAATGCTTCATTTAAATTGAAAGTCTGATATCTTACATAGATGTCCATAAATAACACAATATGAAATCAACAGGTCACATTGTAATTTTAGCCGTGCATATTCTATTACCAGCTCTAGGATTATCGCTTTCTGCCAAACCCAGTTCTGAACTTGATCATCACGTTTCACGAAACAACTTTAAAAGCGACATAAATAATCACAGTACAATTGGATCACAGACTCCTGGAAACTCTGCGAGACAGGTATCTGTTAAAAAATGGCAAGTGGGTAGAGTCAGTAGAAAACAATACGAAATTGTAAATATGCTTTGGAGAAAAACAAAACTTTTTAGTGATGAAGAACCAACCACGCCTGGAAATGCAGCAATTAAATTGCCAAGGTATTACCTTTCAGCTGGGGCTAAAAAAAAACTTTTACAATTTACTGCACTTTCACCTATATTACAACCTTCTACACCTAGCTACATTGAATTTTATTATCTTGACGATAATGATGAACGTATAAAGCGTAGAGACGCTAAGCTGCCAAGTCCCAACACAGAGAAAACACGATCAAAATTTCATACTGTTGGTAATATGAAAGAAAAACGAATCCCCATCATATCCTTCTCTGTTAATGAACCCGAATTCGGCTTTGTTGCTGCATCTTCACAAAAAAGTAACCCCCCCTTGTATGATAAAAAGCGATTGCGCAGTAAGACATTTTACGATAAGGACTCAATGTACAACTTCATTAAAAATAAACTCAAAACTAATAATGTCATTATAACAAAGATTAAACCTAGCTCAAAAAGAAGTACTAATCGTGAAATTAATTTTGATTATCAAACATGTCCGGCAACTTTTGAATCCGAAGTAGAAAATGTCACCCCATTGCTCTCGAAAAACTACAGTAAAAAAAATGTTACATTCCCATCTTCAACTAAACTTTATGATAAAATCAAATTCTTTGAAATATATGATCACCACACTCAACTTCCAAATGACAAAGATGTATTTAAGGGAGACTCGGAAAATATGATCAAAGGAAATCAAATTGACGTAGATGGTACCCAAAAATTATTAGAAGACGCGCATAAAATTATAGGCCACGACGATGAGCTCAATCAAAAACATGTAAAGAAACATATTCATTCAGATTATACAGAAGAGCGTAACACCGAAAAGATTAATGCTAAAAATAATGATTTACTAAACCACCCTTTTGTAAAATTCCAAAGACGCATAATTAACAAAACATCTAGCATTCAAAACGCTGCTGACGAAAATATCTTTACGAACAACCAGAAAATATTTTTAAGTCTCCCCTCAGGAGCGGCGAGAAATGCAAGCAGGCCAGCTTTATGGTCTAATTACCCGTTTGCTGCTGTTTACGTTTATGAGCCATCTCAAGTAAGTGTTGGTGATAAAAATAGGTTGCCTTTTCCGTAATTCTCGAAGCTCTTTCGCTAATATTTTGCACAGATACATTGTGATGCAGCAGCTCTGAGTCCGCATTGGCTGGTAGCCGCTGGAGCGTGCCTTTCTCGGTACCGACACAAAAATCCGATGATACAAGGGCGGTCGGCTTTTGTAGCATACTGCGGTGAACACTGGCAACGTCCTGAGCGTGTTGCATATGTGAAGTATATCATTGTACACCCAAGATACCATCATAAAGACGAGACGAGGCGATATCTTTACAATATAGGTAAAAAGTAGCAGATACTTTGATTCATTGTTTGTATTTATTACGAAAAAGTTATATTATCTCTACATTTAGTGTATAATGAAATACTACTAAAGACAGACTACGAAATACGTACAGTCGGGGACTTTCCCGGTTGATCAGTAAAGTTTTTTTGAGAAACATTTTCTCGAAAAGTACTAAGGTTAAAGAAATAATTTATTATTCAAATAAAATACTTCTTTATTGTCTATTATTTGTGATATAAACGTTTTCTATATATCTTTTACTTATTTAAATAAAGCTCCTTGAAAAAACTCTACTGATCAACCGGGAAAGTCCCCGACTGTACATACGTACGTACATAAAATAGGTACATTAAAAATATGTTTACTATGTATTTTAGATATAATATTAAAGCGATTTTAGCCTGTTCAACTGGCTATATTATATTTTGCGCAAAATCTACTGAATTGATTTAATCGAAATGTACAATTGGTAAATTCCCATTTCACTCATCAAAGAGGTTATTACGTTTAAAATTCTTATTCGCTCAGCAAAATACGGGGATAAATTCCCTCAGGATAAATTAAATGACGCGGGCAGTCGCTACAGTAAACAATACGATGCATCGCTCGCTTTCTCTTTCTTTGTCTTACAGGCCTTATTCAAGTAGTCGGATCCATGGCATCTGCTTGCATCGGCTGGAGACCTATATCGATAATTTCTCATAATTATGCGGCAAATGAGGAAGGATCCCAAGTAGCAGCTGTAGGTTGGGGTTTAGATAGGTTAGTTTTATTGATTCCCGAAACTTTCTATAAGCTTCTTATCTTTATTGAAATAAAACACTTTTACGGGAGCACAGCCTGTGCGGCACGGCTTCTAAGCCAAGTTGCTTTTTGAATATTTTCTTTGTTGTGGTAGAGACGATGGGTTTTTTTAACAAAAAAAAAACATGTAACATGACAACATTTTAAATTGAAAAAAGCAGGTGCTTTACTTATTTTAATATTTTCAGATACGACCGTTCATATTTTCAACGCAATGTCCACAAAGTGCCATTGTATGTTTACAAATCTCTATTGTATTCTTCGTCTTGCCCTGGACATACTGGTTACAGGTAAAACAAACACCATAATTTGGATAATATTAGTGGTTAAAGTATAAAGTAGCCGTTATAGATTGAAAAATGAATACTGTAGGGACTTTCAATCCACAAACGGTATGGAAGAATTTTGTTCAGGTACCTGGAGGTTTTTTCATCCGAAAATATTACCAAATCGTGGAAAAGTAATAGTAAGTTGGTGCGTCTGCAAAATACGGCACGTTCATATTATGAATATTTGAGTTTGCTCTGTGTCTTTGTATAGACTTCTAGAATATGATCGATGTTCTTTCATACATTGTTTAAACAATTGATGTCCGTTTTATAATAAATAATTTAAAAACTAATAGCAGTTCCCGTGGGAATATCGAGATAAAAAGTACCCTATGTTTATAACCAGACTGTCTAGTATCTCTGAACTAAATTTCATCTAAATCCGTTCAGTAGTTTTTGAGTTTATTCGTTGAAAACAAACAAACAATCAAATCTTTCCTCTTTTTAATAATTGTATAGATGTAGTTAGATAAGTATAGTAAGGCTTATAGCTGTAGGAATAAAGATACAAGAAATTAATTATGGCTTTTTAAATATTACCTGGTTCATACTACATAAGAAAAAACAGTTCAGCGCTTAATTATTCCAAAAACACATAAATCTTTATTAAAACACTTAGTCATTTTGGTGTCCTCCTTTAATTCGCTAATGAAAATATATTATGTAATATTCTGTCAACCAAATGGAGGGGCTAAATCTTACTGAACAAAAAATAGAGGCCGCAAATCGAAGTACCTTGAGTTGTGGTTCCATTTAAGCAGAAACGTTTTCTATGTATGTACTTAACTTCAAAGGAAATAAACCTATTCACATACTGACCCTAATAAATAAGGTTACGGCTGCCGGTCAAACACCTATTGAAAATTGAGTCAAGTTTTGATTACAACGCAACCGCATTGGATTAGCTTTTCTCTTTCAATTGGTTTGTCCGTAAAAGAAAGTATGTAAACGCACTGGAGCAAATCTCTTTTTGTTTAAGTTTTTTTTACTCACAAACATTAGTTAATAATAGTAGATGTGAATGTGGTAGGTAATAAATAAAATTATGTCCCCAAGGCAGGCAGTCTATCTATTTTTATACTTTTGGGCTCACAGGTTAAAAGTGATCCAATTCTTTAAAGCTTACATAGGGATAATCATACAACACGGAGAGGCAGTTTTTAGATAAAAAAATGCACTTGCTGGATTTGATGCTTTGTATTTGCTTTTGTATTGCTTTTGTATTTGATAAGATGGAAGTGGGTGAATGAATTTAGTGTCATAAGAACGTTTTTGTAAAATTCTTGTCTTTAAAGATATTATAATTCTATCGCTTGATCTGTACCTTTTTTTTAATTGGTACCTTTACTTTTTTTATTATTTTTTTAAGGAGCGTCCTCATTTCATCTCATTCTTTCGCGAGCATTTGTAAACGAGCAATCGCCGGCGAGCAATAAACATTCACTTCCGAGTGAAACTATGAACGTTCGAACGTCCTTTTGCGAGCATGGAGCATTCGAATACGATGTCGTTCAATGTCATTCATTTCAAAATGTCAAATATTTGCGATAGTCTGTCTAGTGGCCCTGCAGTAATATTCCTACATAAATATATACTTATTCGTTACATTAACTGAGTACTCGCTTACGAGCATTTTGCTTGCGTGAACAATCGCATGCGAGCAAATACCGCGACCAATGTTGCAAATGTCCACACCGGCTGAAGATCGTGCTCGCGTGTAAGCTTTGTAACGCTCTGCTCAACGTCCACACCACTCGAATATTCGACGTCGGATCCTCTAAACAAGAGAAAGCTCTCAGCGAGGACGATCCTTTAAAAAAATAATTAGTATTCTGAGAAAATCATTTCTCTATTGTATAGTCTATTGGTTATTGTTTTTTTTTCTGTTCTTCATAGTGAAATGAAGTTGAAACGCGAAGAGGAAGCTCTTAAAAATATATACTGTCTTCTTTTACCTCCATACACTGGCGAAGACGTTGACCCCATCCATGGAAGTATGCTATTAGTGGGAGGAAACTTGATAGCATTATATTTACAGGTACTGTACTATACATACGTTATAAAAATCTTCAGGTCCTGAAAAGTGATGGATAGCTAAAAAATTTCTTGGGCCAGCTAGTGTGTGATTGCAAGAAAATTTATTTTGTATGTTTATTCGTTAACAAAACAAAGAATCATAATTATGTAAACAAAAGTTTGACACTTGATTTACACCACTCGGATAGCGGTACTACCTGACTTAAGAATGGTTTCTAGTAATCTAATAAATCTCAGAGTTATCGGTTTGTTACATCATATTACATCATGTGGTATTTTATTCAATCCAATCCAAAATTCAACTAAGAACCTAGCTACAACAGCAACGAACAGCTGCTACAAGAGGATTTCTACTAAACTCCTGTAGAAAATACAGAACCGTAGAAATGTAGAACCGTATTCGCAATGAAAAGCCATGACTACTACGCACCTATGCTTTATAATAAACTTAACCGTAATGTTAAAGAAATTGCCAAGTTAAGTAATAACATGTTTAAAAATAAAATCATAAGGAACTTGATTATGAAACGACAGAAAATCTTTTTGTAAGGTTACAGTAGCAAATATTTGTTTGTTAGCGTCTTAATTCAATTTTACTGCACTCTTATAACTTTAATTAAGACCACACTTTCAAAAACACTTAAATTAATTTGTTAATCTACCTGGGAGTACCGTGGCCTGTAGCACAGTTTTTACTACCACGGGTCACGGTGTCAAATTTTATTTGATGTATGTGTTTAGTACTCAATAACTAATTATCTTATCTTATCTTAAAATAGCTTTAGCCATAACAATATTTAGAAGTGCAGGAATTTCCCATTAAGTCATAGAATACTAAATAGTAGAAGTTAAAAGGTAACAACCACGTCTGTTGCTAAAGTTACTTTTCTTTGCATTAGAAATTAATTGGATTTCTTTTTGGGTACGGCGGTTTTAAGCAGATTTTAGTAACATTATCTAAAATTGAATTTTCGCGTCGCTATCTTTTGAGTTTTTAATGTAATCTTGCGAGGAAGAATCAATTTTCCGCATAAACTGAAGTTCAATGAAATGACTTTGAAATTCTTGTCAGAATAATGTAATGTTTAATTTGATCAATTTGATCAACCGTGTAGACAAAATGTGATAAGAACGCTGTCTATTATAGTGAGGTATTACAGACCAGTCGTCGATTTAACATTTGTTTTGAAATCTATCTTTCTCAATTTGACATTGCTTTGAAAAATCATTAGGTCAATTAAAAATGCCGCTGAATGCTAGCAAATCGAACGTTATTGCTTAAAATATTACTTTATATTTTGCTTAATTTTTCTGGCAAGCGCAACGCCTAATTAAGCTTCTCTTTCGAACTCACTGTTATGTTAATTATACTGCCTACAGTTTTAATTCGCTTTTATTACTTTCTGCAGGCGCAGGCTCTTGACGCAAACGTGAAATGTACTCTAAACGTATTTAATTTGATCGTCGTAAAACTGTGTGTAAATCAGCAATGATTCATCCGTCTATTTATAACTCAACTTACTTACTTCGCTGGCTCAGACACCCGAAATGGTTCTTGGCCTCTGACACTAAATTTTTTTTATTTATAACTGATAGCTGATTAAGTATTTTTTCTTGAGGTACTGGCAATTAATATTTTGTTTCATTTTATTACTTTTAGGAAGAGCGGCGTCCCTGGGGAGTGCAATCAGCCCTCTACACAGGAGTATGGAGGTTGTTGCCCTGGGTTCTAGAAGTTGCTCGGGAACCAGAAGACACTGACACATTCGGAATCGAAATTTAAATGACTAAAACGCGCTTAATACTTTTGTATGTTTGTGTACGTCATTGTGATATTATTATAATAGTTTTGTGTGTTCGTTTTTTTAAAGGAATTAAATTTGAAAAAACTGATAAATGATATATTTTTCATTTATAAATAGAGAAAACATACTATTGAGATATTAACCTAACATATTTTAAGACACTATACGGAAATCTTATGATATACATAATATGTAATCTTCATACCTTTATCTAGATTTGTAATGAACCATAAACACGATTGTAACGGTTCTAAAAACCGCACACTCCTAAATCTTAAACTATTACTTACTTTCAACTAAATTAAATCAATAACCATTCACTTCACCATTCTAACTTGTTTGTTTACTTTATTTTGTTTTGATAAACTTCACGATGGTAGTTAATTGACAAATTATTCCTGTGTACCCTCGATATTGCTAACTTCACGGCCGGGAGATTTCGTATTTCGGCCAAGTGAATTAGACTACAAAAATTAACTTATTGCTATTTAACTATTTATATATAGAAAAAATCTACATATTTTTCTATGTATATCTATTATGTTTTTGCATACTTTAATATTCCTTAATTCTTTGGCCATAGACAAAACACCGTGTGTCGATCGGACTTACAATCCTTATGTTGTCTATGCTAATGACTAAACATTATTCGCCTATAGAATTGGAGAATCATCTCCCACTTTAATTTTGACTAAAGAACGTTCTAGAAAGAATTGAGTATATATTTCGCAACTCCAGCGAAATCTGCCTCTTTTTCTTCATACTACTTACCTACTTTCTGTTTTGTGCATTCGCGATCCCCGTACTAGGGGTCGTATCCACGGGCAGCTGCAGCATACACCTTCGTGGCCTTCAACCACCTCGGCGCCTACCTGCCGAGCGCTCGCCTGTTCCGGCCTACCCCGGAGCAACTCCACTCCGTGGCTACGTGCGCACCACCACTCCGAGCCTACCCTCCGTGCTACCGAGGCTGAACATACCGCTCCGCTGCGAACGTAGTCCGTGACGCTGGACTTTCGCTTCTGCCTCCTCTAGGCAGTTCTAAAGCTAAGTCCCCATTTTTACCCTCGCGAGAGCCACCAATCGAAGATTCCCATGAACCCACACCCGAGCTTGTAACATCTTTTATTTTATAATTATACTTGTTAACCACTTATAGTGTTTCTTTTCTATCTTTTCTGCACACCGGTCGTGCTTAACACGATCGGAGCGTGTCACGATATTACTTACGATTCTGGCTCGACACTTTTTTTAAAATGACCTAAAAATACGAAATTTTAATATTATTCTCAAATGGGGTATATTACTGGAAATAGGTTTAATTAGTGGACACCAATAATATTTAGGATGGTGTAGTTTATTTATCTTTAATCGCTATAGTTATTTACTACGCAGTTGATAGTTGGCTGGTTTATAGATTAGATCCAGAACTAGATTTTTATGAATGATCAATACCTATAACTGGCGATGTTTTTGTAACCTTATACTTAACGATTATTAAACATGACTGTTATCATATTGGTATGACAGTTAACGTTGGACATAATAAATGCGGAATCATAGGATTTACTTTCAATTTAAGATTAGATATTAAAAACGAATTTCCTTTACATTTCCTACTATTCTTAAAAGTCAAAGTAATATAACAATTTGGGAAAAAAAATATCTATTGTCGAATTAACTGATGAGCTAAGTTTTAGGAAGGGCTTTTTGAGCTTCAAATCGGTAAAAGTTTTACAAAAGGATAACAAGAATAATAATAAACACTTTTATAGAGAGACTTTTATCCATAAGACATTATTTTATGCTAACAAAATTTATAATTATATGTATGTTTTTAGAAATTACAACGTCAAATATCTATTATATAACAATTTATAGAATATTGTTAGTGATATACAGGGTGGAAAAATCTATGGGCCCGTAAGGGAACTACTTTAAATACTTTAGTTAGCTCATTTTACTGAAAGGAAACATTCCTTTATTTTTTCGAATAAACAAAACTGCATTAAAAGATTATTGAAAATACGCTGTCCACACCCCCGAATCGAACCAGCTAAAATCTGTAAGAAAATCTCCTGTAATTTTATGCCATCAATCAATAAGGTCAATCAAAAGGATCAACTCTAAAAAAAATTAAAGGATAAGTTATTGTGTTTAAAGACATTTATTCTCATAAGAACTGATGTTCACTAAAAATGAAATATTATTACTAAAACTTATAGTTAAATGTTATTATTATGGCGGCGCAGCGCAAATGCATTTCATATAGTTTATACAAACTAGGTCAAAAACGTATCAACTAGTTGCACAGCGCATACACGCGGACCATTAATATATAAATTATAGGATAAAGCATTTTTATTCAAGGCTGTTTTAAAAAAAAAAACAAAAATCTTTGAATGCAGTTTTGTTCCTTTTAAAAAATAAAGAAATGTTTACCTTCAGTAAAATGAGCTAACTAAAGAAATTTAGGAAGTTCTCCTCCCATAGGGCCCATAGATTTCTTCCACCCTGTATATTTACAACCGCTTCGAATGAGACAACAATACACTACACTAGGTTTCGAGATTGTCTGGGCTGAATAAGTTTCTTGTATACATAGCATAACTTAACCTTAACTTTAGTATAATACATAGATTACCATTTCATTCCAAAATTATGATTCTAGACAGATTAAATAGACATTTTTTTTCTAAAGAAACTACTGCACGTAATTGGAAGTCAAATTTTAAGATATAATAGGTAATATAAGCCAACTTTCAGCTAACCAATATTCATAATAAATAAAAATGAGCCTGTATCACTCCGGTGTCAGGTGTATGTTACATTGTAATATGCAAAAATTAAAAAGTTCTAATGTAACCTATGTTTTAACTTCTACTACAAAAAAGCAAATAAAAAATTATAATAACATTATATTCTCTCTTTCATCAATTTCAGAAACAAGCCCTTCGTGTACAACATACACACACAGTGTATCGATAAAAATTCAATAGAATTTTAAATAGAAAAACATTGGAAAAAATATCCACTGAGCTACTGAGACATGCGGACCACTGTCGAAATTAGTGGTTAGAGCATTGGACCAGATTTCCAAAGTTCGTGGGTTCGAGTCTCATCTGAGAATTCACTCGTGGCCGAGTTGATTGCCTCTAATATTTTTTTAATTAAAAACTTATCATAAGTATTAAAATAACATTGAAAAATTCAAAAATCATAAAACAGTTACCATCTTTGTCTGGAATTGTAGGAATTGTAGACGAACACGAAATTTAGTATAATTTATTTTTTATTATAGTATAAGATTTTATTATTTAACGGTTTCTTGTTTTTCTACTAATTTGTAAATAAAGAATTAAATAGATAAATAAAACACGTTTATATCACAAATTATAAAACATACAATATCTATTCAGTTAGTTTATACATTATTTTACATAGTATAATTGCCTAAAACAGTATCTCAACTAGGATTTTATCAATAAAGTTATCTGTTTACACCTATATTGGATTAGAGTTAGGGATGTTGGTACAGTCATCCGCTAGCATGTCTTACTAATATTATAAATTCTTAAGTTTGTGAGGAAATTTGGATATTTTTTACTTTTTCACGCAAAAACTACTGAACCGATTTGGATCAAATTTGACACACAGATAAAAGATAGTGTGGATTAAAATACTACTTTTTATCCCGATTTTCGAACGGGAAAAGGAACCAGGCGGTTGATCAGCAGGCGGCCGCTTGTAATTTAATAAATTTAAAATAAAATCGTATGTTAACAAGGAGTTAGATAAGACAGGGGGACAGAAAAGACTAACTGGGGGTATAATATTATTACATCAGTACAGTAAGTTATAGAGGGGAGTGTGACCGTATCCTTAATTTAAAAAAAAACATTGCCGGTGACATGCAAGATTATAATAATAATATTTAAACAATCATTCCATCACATAATATTAATTGAACAGTAGAATCGAAGTTACTGCTTTAGCATATTACATCTACTTTGTGCTGTAAGTACATATCTCACGTGTTAAATTTCGCCACCGTACTCAATACTACTTTGAATACATCAATAGTTAATAAACTACGTAAACTTAAACTCTTTCCTTTTTGAACATAGGTTATGATATACCTACTTGTTTATAATTTAACACGTGTAACTCTCAGTATTGTATAGCGAATACGTAAAAATAGAAAAACAAATAGCGAATTTTAACGTACGGCAGCTTTTGACCATTTATGAAAACTTATTGTTTCGGTAGATATCACACACACAATGTTATTATTACACTAAAATATCATGTACTATAAATACATAAATAAAAAAAACGTTTAGTCAAAATTGCCTATGAATACATTTTGTACATGCCTTTTAAAGCAAAAAAGGGTTTACTTTTTGATGCTCTATTTTATTTTTTGTATAAAGTACAAAATTCTTTACTTAAAGTAAATATGACTAAGTACGGTGACTAAATCAGTCGAAATACTTGTTGTTCATTATTTCCTTTATCCAGCTGATATAACCGGATGTTCGAGTGTAAATCCCATACTTGCCCCGCTTGCCACAGCCATCGCCAAAACTTGTAACTCCCTTGAAACAAAAGAAATGAAGTATTAATAAACTGAAACTTGTTTAACAGGTTGCTTAGTTATTTTGAAGTCAGATGGTAGGTTTTTATTATTACAATCTAAGACAATGTGCACCCTAGTAAAAATGCATTTATCCGCCCACGTCCAGTAGAAATAAGTCTGTAAAATTGCTACTAATTTCGCTCATATTCGATTCATGAACTTGCCATTGTTGGTACAGAAAATGTCATAATGTGATTCATGGGACAGGGAACCTATTCAACTACCGTAGGTTTCATCTCCTTATGTAGCCGATATATTTGACGAGGCATTATAAGTAGTTATCACTAATGATAAATTTTAAATAGAAAAATATTGGGAAAAATCAACTCGGTAACAAGTGAACTCTCAGATGGAAAAAAAATTGTTATCAATCACTACATAGATTCTATGAATAGATCTTCGTAGTAGCCAAAACTATCAATCAATCGCAGGTGTTATATTTTAGATAAAATACTACTTTATAACATGAGTATATAGTTTAATTTTTAGTTGAAATTTACGAAAGTTATCGTAAATTATATAAACCTAATTGTGATACAAATTATATAAAGCTTTGTTTAATTAAAAATGTTTACTATCAAAATGTTTATATTATAACGTGATTGCAATTTATCACTATATTTTCACATCCATAACTAATTTATTTATAAAAGTTGTTTAACCTACTATTATTCGAACATCACAACATTTTAAAGAAATGATTTGATTATTTGATCTAGAGAGTCATTTTAACGTTTGTTATTTCCTGTTATTCCTTGATCATATTGTAACATAAATATTGAACATGTAATTTACTTGATAAATGAAATATAAATAATGGTTATAATTATATCATTATAATTGGTACAAATAATTTAGTAATCTATGTTATTTTAATAAAAGTATCGATTTGATCATTTGGCGCCATTGTGGCAAAATAATTATTGGTTGTAATGAATGGCGGAAGAACCCCCTCCAACTTTAGCTCCTTCTGAGCATAGGAGCACACATTTTCGAGTCAGTCTTGTGTGGTGAGTCGAGCAGAGCGGTCTAAAAGCTAAGTACTTTAATACTGTCTAATTCTACTTAAATATTGTTTTATTCTGTTTTAATTTAATACTGTTTTATCTTGATTCATTTTTATTTAGAGGTCTAACAAGCTATGTGCTTCAATACTGTTTTATTCTAACCTAATAGTTACATTCTTTTCTAATACTGTATTATTCTCGATTATTTTTCTTTGAGGTTATACTTGACGTTCTCTGTAAGGGTAACAATTATGTTAATTAAATGTGTTGTGTAGTTAAAGTTCATTATAATTGAAAGAACATTTTTAAATTGTAGTTTTTATTTAATAAATTCCAGTAATTGTTGAAAGATTTCTAAGGTTTTATTTCTTTTTTCCTCGTATAATAATACTTTAATTTAACTACAATTTAAGCTATTAAACATTTCCAGTAGAATTTTAATTACATATTTATTAATACTTGTACTTATGGTCCAAAAATTGCTAACACAGGCAATCAGATTGGCTTGCATCTCGGCAGTGAATGTCAGGAAAGTCAAATATTTTTTTTACCATAACCATAACTAGCTAACTATTTTGAGTAAGTCCCGAAAAATGGATTAATTTGACTCTATGGAATAAACGACGCAAAAGTTTAAAGTACTTTATCATCAGTCATTTTTGACGTGCCTTTTGGAGCCCAAGTTTTCCATATGAATGGATCCACGCAGAGCCCCTGGGATGGGACGCTGGAATATTAACTGATATGAACTAGTGGCAATGACATTCGTAAAATAACACTGCGCTTACTTAAACTATCTGATATCGGAGAATTTAAATTTATAATTCTAGTGTGGCTCGAAATAACGCCGTAGTATAATTAAAGTATTCCTCTTTTAGAATACTTATCAGAAATAGCTGCCTACAACGTCATTTCAGCAAAAGTAAAAAAATATTGTAATTAAGTACAATCTTACTCCCCTTTACTTCCCTTTTTACGCGACTGCGCCAGAAGGAGGGTTATGTTTTCGAGAGTATGTAGGTATGTACATATGTATGTATAATTGTTTGGCACGCTCTGCGGCCTGAACGGCTATATGGATTTTAGTTGGAGAGGTGTCGTTAAATTCGTATTTACTGTGAAAGTGACACTGGGTATATCAAAATAAAAAATAAACAAAATGGCGGATTTTTGGCGCTAAATTCAAATGTTTGACATGCTCTGCAGCGTATGGATGTATGAACGGCTCTATGGTTATCAAATTATAGGGCTGATCTTTAGGATTTCAAACAGGTATATCATGACCAATAAATAACTAAACAGATATTAATAAAAAATATATAAATTGAATAAACTAAAAAACCCGCCTGCTTAAAAGCAAACCAACTGAAAAAATAGAAACAAGATCAAATTTAAAAATATTTTGTACAACATAAAATCACGCAGTCGGACGGAGGCATAGAATATAATAAGAGTCGAATTATTCATAATGTTAATGCCTCCGACGGCATGTACTCGTATTGTGTTGAACAACATATTTTTATATTTGACCTTGTTCCCATCTTTTTTAGTTGGCTTGTTTTTTGAAGCAGGCAGTTTTTTTAGTTTCTTAATTTTAAGTATTTTTTCTAACTTCCTTTTTATGATTGGTGAAAAGACCATCATGTGAAAATTGTGTGTAGTTTATGAATCACCATAATAGAATACTTGTTCGTTTTTACTGCCAAGATAACCGTCTCTCTGAGGGATTGTATGTAATATGTCGGCCCGCCTCTGGCAAAAAAAGTCAGGTTTTCGGGAAACTCATAATCATAACTTTATATTTATGTACGAGTTTCTTGTGATTCCGATGTGACAGAACTTTAGATAAATTATAACAAAAACTTTTCTTGAAATTTTGCTCTGTTAACAAACTTCAAATTTGATTTCCACTAGAAACATTTAGTCGAACGAATTCATCGTTCAGTCGAAGGAATTTTCAGAGCTATTTCAAATGCCTGTTGCTTTTCAAAGCAATTCAATTAGCCGGTTAATGCAGACAGTTAGGACTTACGCTTTAATGTCACAGAGCACTAAGTACCTAAACACGACTGTCACGTCCCCGATGTGAATAAAAACACAATAATTATGATACATAATAAAAAAAAAACTAAAGCCATTTACGCCATTTTGCAAAATAGTGACGATGTGACTACGAGAGCGTCTGAAGCAAGAAAGTCTTTTATTAGCTTTTCTTTTGACTGTAAAGTTTTCGGTTACATTAAAGAAAAAGAACTCATCTATAAAGAATAGAATGCTGTAAAGTGAAATAATAGCAAGTACGTATGAACAAAACACATCACGATTTGAAAGATATTTTATCAATTCCGACATTATTATGCAGGTAAACCATTGACTTGTATAAGGTGCTAATTTATCAAGTGCCAATCGAGCAGGGGCTGCTCAGTGGGCTGATTATCTAACTCTGTTTCTATTAGTTCTCCATTGAAATTAATGTAATTGTATCCTTCAAGTCAGTTTTGCGATTATGTACGTACGGTTCGACAAGTTGAAATTTCAATTACAATTCATTGCAATTTTGACTTATCGATAGAAATTGTTTGCATCGGGCACCGATCATGTAAGCTTGTTACAATCAAAGTGACGCGGACGGCTTGGATTTGCAGTAATTTTCATAGCAATGGAAACTATAACTATTCAGACCTCGTTTCTTATAATCGAAAACATGTTTTTATCATTGCAAACCGCCGACTAAAATAGCGATCATCACCCATTTACTTAAAACAAATTTTGTTTCACGTTTGTTTTTACTTATGCTGAATATTCAATATGTATCTAATGCTTAATATGAAAGTTTTTTTTTTTTATATATAAATATATTTTTTTCATAAATTGTGCTCTATATCGTGGACCAAAGCAGTCCCTGTTACTATTAACAGGAAATAATATATTAATAGAGGGTAAACTAATATGGAATACCTGGCTCAAAATCATCAAGGTGCAGAATTTTAACTTTGACAGTGCAGCGCACAAAATTTTATACTTTTTTTGTAATAATGCTTATTAGTGGATATTTTGCAGAAAACTGCCATTTCGGGAAAGTTTTTCTAATTTTGATAAAATTAACAAAAATGTATTTAAGCTTTGTTTAATAAAATGGACCTATCTCTGTTATATAAAAAACAATGAAACCAATACTAATAAAATTTTCTACAAGCAAAATACGCAAAAAAATTAAACAAGTTGCTATCGTACATAAAATTTAAACAACTTCAAAATATTCAAAAGTCTTACAATAGAATTAACATTACTTAAACAAAATGAAAGTTTATTAATGTTATAAATTATTTAACAAATAGCTCAAATTATGCGTATTTTTATTGAAATTCGTAATGTTCCCGGAAATGATCAACCATTCCCAGAATAACAAAAATGTATCTGTATAGTAAAGATATATACCAATTATAAAACAACAGTTTCAATAGCAAAGTTATTTATTTATGTTGCCATGTTGTTTGCACTTAAGAAGCCCGCGACTCGTCAGTTTCTCGTACAAACGTTATACCTACCAAAATAAAAAAAAAGTATGCACTATACTTTTAAAGCTGTTTTGTGTTTTTTTTTACAAGGAGTTTCCATAATTTTGTCAGTTATTGCGTACTGCTAGTAGAAACGGCGGCATACTTATTTTATCATTCCTATTTCTATGACTGTCTCTATATCTTTCATTCCACATCTTTCTCATATTTCAACGTTTTTGTATCTTATCCTTCGAATTTACTCCAAAATTAAGTTTATACCGTATGTCATGGTCCCTGCACAGCAGCAGGCCGCCCAAGTCGCCTACACTAGCGTCCCTGCGGCCTCGCCCCACGCACACCGTGTTATCAGTTATTGTGTACTGCCAGTAGGAACGACGGCATACACCTTGATGTATCGTTGACACCTTTCCCAATTCCTACATTTACATTCGCTTTATATACCTATCTGTACAGTCAAATTCCTTTCATCCATCCTCTCTACATATCCAAACCATTTTAATATTCCTTTCTCTATAACTGTCACTATATTATCTTTCTCTTATTTCACTGTTTCGTATCTTATCCTTCAAACTTGCTGCATCGTTGACACGTTTTTCAATCCTTCCATTCATATTGGCACTAAGTATATATCTGTGCAGTCAATCAACTTTCATCCATCCTCTCTATATGGCCAAACCATTTTGGCTTTCCCTTTTCTATAACTGTCACTTCATCTTTTACTCGATATTTTTCTCTTAATTCACTGTTTCTCCAAGACTAAGTTTTTTATCAATTACCTGTAAATAATACCGCATGTCATGGTCCCTGCAGAGTAGTGGGCCGCCCGAGTCGCCTGCGCAAGAGTCCCTGCGCCCGCGCCCCGCGCACACCATATTGTCAGTTATGGCGTACTGCCAGTAGGAACGGCGGCATACTCCTTGCTGTATCGTCGACACCTGAACAAAGCAGTTATTAAAAAACAAGTTTGTACAAACGGCAACAAGTTCCTCAGTATTTAATATAATTTCGAGCTACGTACTACAGAGGTCTATTTTGTGGTGGAAAAGGCCATGCCTTATTTATCATAAAATATATGCATTTTTGTTTTTTAACTTCTAACCTTGTAACCCTGTTCATGTGCAAAATAAATATATTTCATTTATTTCATTTATTTATTTCATTTATTAATTCATTCATTCCTTAATAGCTCGGTCCGGACTGGCCTTAGACACTAACATATACTTGCGGAATAGTGATGTGGAATTCTTACCTATGGGTGCACTTATGTGTGGAGGCATTTATGTCTCTCTCACTATTTGTCAATAACCATTTGTGAAATGCCTACTGTCGCCCCTGCTGGGGCACTGGCCTTCCTTATGGGTGTATAAGGAGAATAGGCCATGACCCACCACGCGGGCCCAATGCGGATTAGTGGGTTTTAACGACTGCAAATATATCCGAGACCGATGGCTTAACGTTCCTTCCGAAGCACGGAGGAGACAGAGATATTAAAATTACAAACTAATTCCAAGAGTATGTTCGTTATCAATTACCTGTAAATCGGTCATTTCATTCATTTTGTTCTAGGTAACTGTTAAATGAAAAAAAATATTGAAAGGAAGAAAAAACGGGATTGAAGTAATGAAAATTATCCCCGGTTCTAGGTATTACGCTGTAAATCAATGCCGTTATTTCAGGTAAAAAGAGCTTTAGCTTTTAAATAGGTATATTTAACCAATTTTGGATTACTAGACTTAAACAAAGATCATATAACAAAAATATGTACGATCCCTAATAATTTATGTAGCCGTTTGAGAACAATATCAGCAGAAGCAAAATACAAATTATATTACAAGACAAAGCACAATACACAAAGGGACCTGCGATCTCAATATTATTAAAATAATAAATATAATATTCAGTATAATTCTTTCTTTGATGGAATATTCAATTATTACTTTGGCATCAAAATGTTTCAAGACGTATACCGGGTGGTCCAAGCCTGGTGACCAAGCATCCTATTAGGAATCGCAAGGAAAAAAATTATAAAAGTTTTTTTGGATTAAGTAATCACAAAATTTGCTAACCTAAAACAAACATTCAGCCTGAATATTATATTTTTTAAGAAAAGACCTATAAGTGGTTTTCACTTCTGCCGGCACTCCCGGAGTGCAAACCGTTGTTTTTTTATCTTTGTGGTTCCTAATAGGCCGCTTGGTCATCTATAAAAAAATATCCACCAGGCTTGGACCATCCTGTATCCTGGACGTCAAAGACAAAGAAAACACAAAACTACAGGATTCGACCTCTTAATTAGGAGGAAACGACAGAAGTTGGTGTTGGTAAGTTTAAGGCATAAAGACCAAAGTTGTCTGTATAAAGGATGTTTTGTCCAGTAAAGGAGCTGTTCTGTGGAGCGCTACTTACAAATTAGCGGTAATTACATCCGGAAATGCTACCTGTAACTTGGAGGAACTGCAGGAAATTCTGGCGAGGGTTTATTACCAATTGCACTTCTTAACTACATTTAGGTAATATAGTGTGGGTCATTCAGCGCTACTGACCTCGTATTGTAGATGAAATATCATTGATTTTCTTCTTAAAACCATTGAAGACAAAAGAACTGCATGTTAAACCCAGAAATACGATTCAATAAATATTTTCATCAATAGAAAATGATTATGTTTTCAGAAATAAAAATACAATAATGGTAAACAACGCTAGCGAATCGACAAATACTAGAAACATACTTTTCTCAGACATGAAGAAATATCTAAAACAACGAGATTTAGGGGGAGCAATAGGTTAGCAGTTACCATACATAGCCTTTATCAGCATAGCCAAGTACACCGATTCCCCTGCCCTAAGCTAATAGAGAGTAAGTACAAATTACAAAAAGAAAACTACAGGATCAGACTGCAACTACATAACTAGTTAAGTTTCTAGTAACTAATAAAGAGATTTGCTTTAGGCACTTTTGGTGATTCGAGAAGGGGAGATTTCGAGTGAGAAAAGTTAGGAAATTAGTTTTTCACCTGAGCCTCGTGAAGTAGCCTCGTGCCGTGGACGTCGGTGGGTCGTTTTTTGCCCCAGCCTAATATGACGCACGTCGTATGAGGCGGTAAAGTTTGTTGGGGCCGCGGCAAGCACGCTATTCCATGGCCCAGTTCAGGCCGGGCAGGCAAAGGAAGGCTGCAATGGAAAAGCAAAATGGTGTTCCTACAAAACGTTGATAAGTTTTTAATCGAAAAATATAAGAAAAATCGACTCGTTTCACAAGTAATTCTCAGACCGGACTCGAACCCGCAATCTTTGGGTAAAAACCGTTTTTTCTAATATTTTTCTATTTAAAAGTTATCCTGGGTAAGCTGTCAATTTGTTTTCGAAAATAGGAGTGAGACGGCTACAGATCTAAACTAAGTTTAACTGTTAGTATTTATTTTGTTGCTTGCTTCTCATAACCTTAACATGTTTCGTATCTCTGAATCAATTACATACTCGTACCTATAAGATATTGCCTGATATAGGAAGAACAATCATGTTATAAATGAACAAACGCACACGTTGCTGTACCTATAGTAAACTAGTCAGTGCACGCAAAAATAATAATATATTTAAATAAGTTATTTTTTTTATAACTTTTTAATTTTGCATTTTGCAATGCTATTTTAGTTAGTTAAGTTATTTTTTTCTCGATACCTGTAGATTTCTGAAGATCTAGATCTCCAACCGCGACATGAGTAGTGACGGTATAACGACCTCTACCCCTTCGCTGGCTTTCGAATTTGATGACAATACAATACGATGGGTACGTTTCAACCTTTCGACAGTCGGTGTCTGCTTTTTCAGAAACCCGATCAGGGTCCGTTATTAACATAAAAAGCGAATCGGATTCATATTTGGTATTAAAACTTGTCCGAAATATTTGCAGTGTTAACAAAAAAATATATATTTGATTTTGGAACTAAATTCATTGTTATTTTAACAGAGCCTTTGTATAATAACAGAGCGGAGCTTTATAGTTTTTATACCCAGTCAGTTCTATACATTTAAACGATTGTTATACTGGTATGTTAATGATACTGATCTAGTAAGTTTTTGTTAAATTTTAAACCGAAAAATATTGGAAATATCAACTCGGCCACAAGTGAATTCTCAGATGGGACTCGAACGTTCGACCTTTGGTAATCCGGCCGTCGTTTTATAAGGTATGTTAAAAAAGATAAGAATTCAACACATTTGTCATTCTCAGAAAAAATGCGTGGTGAAAAAAATGAATGTATAATGTTAAACGTAAATAGTTATTTGTTATGGAAAGTTGGTTATTTAACGGCGAGTTACCTCTATTGAAAGCTGAGCAAGTGAAGGATTCTAGGATTCAAATATTTAATCCTGAACGAAGCGAGGATTTCAAAGGTACAAGACGCTAAAAACTTTTCTGCCGGGCGCAACACGCAATTTTTCACCTCACAACAGCGAGGAACATTTTATGGTTGTTTCCGCGGTCAACTTCCGGTAAAAAATTCTTTAAACATAAAGTTTAATCTAAATATACCTTATTCTTGTTGTTTTAATGATATAAAAAAAACAAAATATTAAAAAAGGGAGTATTATAGTTAATTCAAAGTTATTTAAAGTATGAATATATTGTTACTTAATAATAAGAATAAAAATAATTCCGTAAATATTGACACTGACATGAGGTACAAAACAAAGACAATTTAAAAATAAAGATTTATGTCACAGTCCGAAATCCAATTATAGGTTGTGAAATCTCACCCAGCCTAATATAAAATTCTTATAACAAATAGTTTAATCTTATTGTTATTGTTTTTATGATCCAATGAACTAAAATAATATAATAAAACCAAAACGGAGTAATATAATTAATTGAAAGCTATTTAAAATAAGAATAAATGTAACAAAAAAAGTCAATAGTGCGATTCGGAACGCATTATGACATATTTTTAGGTACTTTGCCGCGCTAGGCCGCAAAAAGCGATTTTCTACGCCTAAACTGATTGACAAAATCTCCTTTTCAGAGCGTGTGAGTTGAAAACAAAATTATTATGTGTTTCATGCATTGGTTGTTCCGACACGTTTTACTACTTCTCAAAACTGATGCGGCAGTAGTTTAAAGTTGAATTTAATAATCCCTTTAATTTGTTTCTATAAACGGATTTACAAGAAAGCCTGCAATATTCGAGAAATGTCGCCGAGACATAACTTTCAGACGAAGAATGAAACATTATTTTAAGTGGAAAAGCTTTAATAATGGGTTTATAAATGTACCTTAATGTCTATATTTATCTAAAATGAAAGCTCCAACAGGTGTTTCTTCTGACTTAAGTGGCAATAAAATCAACTCTGTTTGTTTTACGGTATAATGGCTAACCAGAGTCTTAATCGATGTTTAATCTTAGTCGAAACAAAATTCCATTTTAAACCTCAAATGATGAATTTGGGGCACAGAAATTATAAAGCTTTTGTCGTGGTAAGGTATTTGATTATTATGCCTCTATATAAAGAGAATGTCATTTTATCCCCTCGCGCGGTTTTGGACAGATTGTGGTTTGAGCAGATTCTTGTTACGGCAGATTCCTCTATGGATAAAATCCAATATTAAAGGGCAGAGTTATTAATTTTCTAGTTACCCTTTATAGTATTTTTTGAAGTACAATATAGCACAAAAACGGCGCACAATTCTATGTCAGCACATGCTGGCATCAACTTCCAAACCATATAGGTAGCGATAAAGTTATTTTCAGAATAAAATACAGGTTGAAACGGTAATGACTTAATTTAAAACTTTAAAATTTTAATAGTCCTTTGTTGTTATTGTTTGCTGGTTCCATGTCGCAAGCAACAATGATTTTTGTTATGAAATCAAATCATCGAATACCTATGTGTAGTATATTTAGGTATGCTTTTATCGTATAAATTATCTTCTTTATTGACTTATGATTTTTTAAATTTTGGCATTTTCAATGCTGATAATAATTGTTAATAGAAAAATACTAGAGGGAGGAAATAGGAAATTATTAAAACAATATGCCTTAGTTCTCCTACAGAATTTTTTATCTACTACTTAATATTATGTTCGCTGTCACCGTTACGATACCATTAAAATATGTAGTTTTAACTTGTTTGTTTTTGAAACTTGCCTTGTTTATCTAAGTGAAAGCACATGGCATAGCATAAAAGGGCTTTTGCAAGATGTAGGGAGAAAGAAAAGCTCTTATTAATTTAGGGTGACTTTACAACGTGTTTTTTCTTTAAGTCCCACGACTTTAAGCTTTTATTTAGACCACGTAAAAGATTCATAGGGTGAGATCAAATGTGTTTATTTGTTATTATTAAGACAACAGTCATAAAAATATTCAAATAAAAACAATTCCTTACCGCAACATAGCGACGTCGTTGACGACAGTATCAGGGTCATACCGGGGATGAATGACCGCCTCAGTCACTCGCATCTCAATCTCCCTAGGTCCTCGTACCAACAGGTCATGTTCTCCCAGACGAACGTACAGCTTCTTTCTCACGCAATGCGCTGCAGTGACCACCCATCGAAGAGACACCAGCGTGCCGCCGCAAAATGCTTCCTATTTAACATAATATTATGTTACAGATACTCTTTTCCAACATATTATTTTCATATCATTTGATGTAACTAAAGAAGTGTCATCTAATAATAAAAACATTTCGGACAAGAGACTAAAGCCCTATAAGCGATTAAAGCCTCATAGGATAGTATTGTATTTCAAAGAATGCCATAAAGCGAAACGAGAAAAATATTAAATCCACCCTTTAATATTGTATTTTATCTATAGAAATGCCCTTTATGCCTTTTATTTAGAGAGAGGAGACATCGAGTGCCGCCGGAGAACCTATATGTTACAGATATATATTTGTTCAAGAGTTTACTGATGATAAAGTAGGTAACCTAGATGACACATATATCAAGAATTGCAATAACGATTTGCAATTAAGGTACTATCCACCAAAACTAGGTCTTCTTATGAATATCTTCAGCCTGCTGTACATTCGCGCGCGAATCACAGCCGCGTTAGTAAGTACTTACCTTTTTTTTTTTTTCATTTATTACCATATAAAAATAATTTTACTATAGTTGAAAATTAACAGCGTAAGAAATCCACAGAGGTTTATAGCAACGCTGTTAGAAGCTCGCGTTGGCGTTAAATAACATAAAATTTACTAAATATCACTTACAAATAGGATTAGACAATAATATTAAGAAACAAGCTAGGCGCATTCAAAGGTTTCAAACAAAAATTCCTTCACTTTGGACTTTAAGTTCGACTTGGTTATACTTTCAACGAAATCTGCAGGTATTTGATTAATAAACCGCGGTACTAGATAAGCGGTAGTTCTTTCGCCGTACACGTTATTCGCCCTAATCATAATAAGTTTTTTATGAGCGATTCCACGAGTAAATGTGGGGTGATTCAGTTTCACGGACCTATCACGGCATTCGCAAATATACAGCCGGATTTCAGTATTGTTCTGTCTTTAGTTAGGTATATCAAAAGAGATTGATTGACATGCGTGTAGGTTTATAAAAATTCTCAAAGGTTTCCGAGAAAATGTCTCTACTTAATATCAAAAACATTTCGAACAAGATACTAAAATAGAGAGCGACTAAAATAGCCTCATATGAGGTTCGTCATTTAAATCCTATCAACCGAGGATCGCCAAGTGGTCGGAAATAATAGGCAAAAATATTCTTAAGTGTTCATCAGAATGCATCTATGTTTTATTTATATTCTACTACACTCAAAATATGACCTTAACCCCACCCGAAACTATGTTATGAAAAAATTAATGGAATCATTACTTAAGGTCACAGCCAACACTAACATCACCATCCCAGCTAAGCCAAGAGGTCCCTAGTGACTGGACCTTGTTATTAAGGGACAACCTTAAACCACAGCCCTTCTAATTAATATTCAAAGGGAATACACTATCCATCGGTGCTTTAATAGGTTATCCTGTTTATGGGACTTCCTTTGTCATCTTAGCTTAACCACTATTGTTATTCAGAATCTAAAATTATTTTATTATTTTTAGTTTATCTATAATCATTACTTAAAAACATATATAAAATTAGAAGAGCTTGAAATAAGCATTCTTGGATCGTCAATTTTCGTCTATGTATAATTAGTAGTAAATACATAGATCTTTCTGAATGACATTACATTTACGAAAAAACTCTCATCCTAACCAAAATAAGTAAAATCAAAAGTTTGTTTGTTTCTTTGACCTTCCTTCACGCTCTAATTAAGCAACCAATCGAAAGTAACATAGGATTACTTTATAGGATTTTGTATCCCGATATTCCCACGGGAATGGTAACCTTGTGGGTGAAACCGCGGGCGGCTAGTTAGCTAGTTAGCTAGTAGTTGTAAATAAATAGAAACTTACCTTATACCGATTCAGAACGACGACTTGCCAAGGCCACTTTCCAGGTGGTGCTGGCCTGCCTCCTATAATTCGGACCATTTCTCTCATTCGGGCCTTCATTCGTCCCATCGTCGATCCTCTGTAATGACCTAGACGACCGCATTCCATCGATACGGATGATAATACACGAGAATCTTCCCTGTGGATTGCTGCCACCGGTGGCGGCATTGATTCTACTATTGTGTAACCATATCCTAAAAAGGACCAAAAACATTCGTCACATTTCAATTGGAATTTAAAGTTTGAATATTATTATAAATACAAACTGTAAAGTCAGGGTGTCCGCAAGTCTCGGTAGCTCAATGGTTAGTGCAGTGGGCCGGATTCCCAAAGGTCATGGGTTCGATTGTGGCAGAGTTGATTTTTTCAAATATTTTTCTATTCAAAATTTATAATTTATGATACAATTGACTTTTAAATTCAAACTGTTAATTTATAATTTTTTTAGTTTTTGCAATTTCAATGCTATTTTTATACTTATGATATTTTTTTAATAGAAAAATATTGGAAAAGAAACGACTCGGCCACAAGTTATTCTTAAACAAGACACGAACCCTGCGACCTTTGGGTATCCGGCCCACTGCACTGACCAGTGTCTGAGCATTACTTGTGGCCGAGTCGATTTTTTTCCAAAAATTTTCAATTTTCTTTAGTTTAACTGTGCGTTTGTAATAAATTCAATTTATTTCGCAGCTATATGAAGCTCTCCGAACTTCATATTTCATTTATGCGCTAAAAACTGAAATTTCAAAGAGAACGACAAAGAAGAGATTTAACTTCTTGCATTCTCCAAAACTGCGAACTACGGAGCTTCGACATTCTCTTTGTCCATTCATAAACTGAAATAAGCATTTAAGTTTTGTACAGTATTTAAGTTTATTGTAAATAGAAGTTGCTGGTGACAATTGAATGATAACAACCAAAGTTTTTTAAGTTGTTAGTCTACCTACCTATTAAAACTTTTGAATTGAAGTGTGAATCGAATATTACTACCAACTTACAAGAGGTTTATCAGAATCAAACTTTCTTTCGGATTTATTAAATACGTTCACATATTTGTTAAATATATTATATTGTATATACTTAAATCAAGAAATATGCCAGCTTATAAAATTTTTCAAGATCCTACTGATGAATTACTTTAATTATATTGTTTTAAAGCATCTCATGTTGACGCAAATCTATAGAAGAATAATAATAATAATAATGTAATTACTTCGTGGACAGTAGATATGAATTAAATAAATTATGATAATAATGAGTTATAGTGTCTAAACATTGTAAGCAAAACATTTACCTAAATATTAAATGCTTAGGTAAATGTTCAAACACTTTAATTGATAAACTATTTTATACGAAAGCCAATATAAAATAATAAGTAAACATTAGTATCATTAAAGTGTAACTGTAATAATAATCAGCTTGGTTAAGTATAAAATTGGTTAGCTAAGTACCTATGTGCATGTTCACCTGGATCCTTTCGCCTTTGCATCCTCGTCCTGATCCAGTGCTGGCAGTAGCTTCCTTCCAAGTAGCAATATGCCGATTGCCTGATCACTTTACGACCGCATAGTGCACGTTTTTGGCAATACCTGAAAAGTAAATAATTTTATTTTGCTGTAGAATAAAGCTGTGATATCACTTAATAGAAGGAAACTTGAAGATTCTTTCTTTGTGTCGAGTTTTAATAGGTTCTGTATGGGTCCAATCAAGAATGAGAGCCAAGTCAGGAACAAGCTAATCCAGAAGGTACCTATTTACCCTAAATTAAACTCTTAGCTTTTTCTTGAACAATGGGGATACGCTTACCTAGCCTTCATCATACGTGATGTTAAATAATGATAAGGCTGAAGGTGGAAGCGCGCCTCTCCTGAAAGACTGAGGAACTGGACTGGTTATTTTACCTCTAACTGCCGGAACACAACAATTCTGAAAACATTGTTGTTATGGCATCAGACGGTAAGATGGTAACTAGCAAAGCAGAGTTACAAGAAGTAAGAAGAAGTTTACCTCCAACCAAACCAAATACAATATATACCCCCACTAGGGATCGAACCCGGGACCTCTGGGTCCGATACCGGTGCTATTACCACGAGACCACAGAGGCGGTGTAAAACAAATCATGTTTATTTTTTCATACAGTTCATATAAGTAGTCAACCGGTCTTGTTGTAAATGTAGCACTCACGTCCAAGGTTTGGATCGGTTGGGTTACTAGTCCCGACAAATGACTTAATTTGTAGAGGATCTGTATTTTCTTATTTTAGCAGTAAGGATATTTTTTTTGCATACCCTTTTGATTCAGGGAGCTGCGAGGACAAGCATAAGGCGGGATAGGGTTTTCAGTTATTAGCAGAACATTGTTTTAGTCTACCTAAAGTGAAAAAGAATCTCTTTGTCTATTTTCTCAGGTTAGTGCTTTCTGTGTAATAATCAAAGCCAAGTCAATATCTTTTATTCAGTGTATCTTTCATTTGGGCTTTTACAAGCACTTATGAAAGTCAAAGAAACTACGCCATCGGTTCACAAACCCTACGGCGGGAGACCTTGTAACGAGAAGAACCGGCAAGAAACTCGTCATGGGCTGCTTTTTTCTCCCTATTTTATTTCATACAGAGTCGTCAAATTGAAAAGTGACCTTAACATATCAGTAAGGTCAATTTCCATCACATGAACCCTGTTATTGTAATAATAAGTAAAAATGCAGCTTATCCTTCTACTATAAAACTGGGATAGACCTAAAATCTGCGACAGATCCATGGATTTGCGTTATCCCCAACGATATGACAATGCTATAATAATTTACAAATGAAAATAGGAATAACTTTCTACTATCTACCTTTTCTTATATTTGATAATATGGTTAAATAAATTTTGTATGGCGGCAGATAGCTGATTGTGAAATATCATCCCAAAATACGAATGATAAAATCACTGAAGGCTAAATGCATGAAATCCCTAATGACGTTTAACCAAAAACATTTTTATCCGAATCACGTTAATCCAAATGAACGAAATCCCAAATCACGTTTTACCAAAAAGATCTTTAATCGAATTAAGTTAACTCAAATGAACGAAATCTCAAATGACGTTTTACCAAAACCATTTACCACTAACATTATAAATGCGAAAGTTTGCGAGGATATTTAGATGGATGGATGTTTGTTTCTCGTTCACGAAAAACTACTTAACGGATATCAAACGTGCTATATTTCCACGAACTAAGTTGTAATTCGACGTTTCGGCACCTTCGGGAAAATCAAAAAACCCCTAAAAAACCAAAAAATTACGGACAATTACAACTTAGTTCGTGGAAATATAGCGCGTTTGATATCCGTAAAAGTTGTTTTATTTCAATGAACAGTGCGCGCCAAAACATAAGATGTACGTATACTTAACGGATTTGGTTGGAATTGGGCACACAGATAGTAGATAGCCTGGATTAAAAAACATAGATACTTTTTATCCCGATATTCCCACGGAAACGGGAACCACGCGGGTGAAACCGCGAGCGGCCGTCTATCAAACTATAAATTAACATCAGCATCTTGATCATCATCATCATCCACTGCTGTACGAAGGCTTTCCCCTAATTATATATTTGCAAGTTAGCTGGGCACAGTTAGGGTCATGTTTATTTCTTACTGTAGTTTTATACAACTAATTAATTTTAAAATGCAATTTTAAACAACATAAACAATTTTAATTTACAACTACTTAAATTAAAATGCAACATAATACTACAACTAAATTAAAAAACAACAAAAGTTTTCTCATACAAATCTCATACAGATTAATAATCTGATTATGCATTTAATAATCTTTACTATATATTATCCCCTGTACTGCTAAGGAGACATATTATGACTTATTATTGTATGTTATAAAAAATTTAAATGGCTCTATTAAACAGTTATAAAGGAGAATGCCACAAATGTACCCAGTGTCTCAGTAGTGTTTTAGAGCATAGATAGAAGGTCTTAGATACGCAATTTGTTTTTCTGAAAACCTTTGGTATATACTGTGCTTTGGTGACGGTTTTCAGCCCACACAGGACCCCTAGCAAACCGCATTAAATCTTAACAGTACCTGTATAGGTGCTGCAAGCTGCTTTTAGTGTATACCAAAAGTAGCTTGCAGCTTCCAATCAGATCCGTTTAGTAGTTTTTACGTGAAAGAGTAACAAACATCCATCCATCCAAACATCCTCACAAACTTTTATAATATTATTAGGATAAGTAGGATAGTTACAAGAGTACGTGATTTCGTAAACGCGATTTTTGGGATTTCGTTCATTTCGGTTAACGTGATTCGATTAAAGATGTTTTTGGTAAAACGTGATTTAGGATTTCGTACATTTGGATTAACGTGATTCGACTTAAAATGTTTTTGGTAAAACGTGATTCGGGATTTCATACATTTGGCCTTCAGTGATTTTATCACTCTTATGTTGAGATCTCGTTTCAGACTATCCTAGAATTGTAATCCATATGTAATAAAGTTCCATAATCCAATTATATTGATTGCCTATATCAAAATGAGTCTATCAATGTCTTTAATTGTCTTGAATTGACATTAATTTTGAAGTTTATATCAAGTCTAATATATTATGGTCAGGAAAAGAAGTTTTCTTTTTTTTATGATTTTGTAATTTTTGCATTTTTCAATGCTTTTTTTTATACTTATGGTAAATTTTTATATAATAAAAACATTTTATAAAAAAAAATCAAACCGACTTCAAAAAGTAAAAAATAAAACTTTTGGAGTCGGTGCCAGCCAGGGCATTCTACATTGCACTTCTTTTAACTATATTTTTTTTTTGGCCTTAGCTAGCTAGCACCGACTCCAAAAGTTTTATTTTTTACTTTTTGAAGTCGGTTTGAATTTTTTTTATAAAATGTTTTTATTTCAGATTTTTTAGTTACATCATGTGCCGTTACTTACACTAAAAATCAGCCCATACACAACAATGTCATCTAGGTAAACGACTACTTGCCAAAAGGTGATTGATATTTTTCAGGATTATGAAAAAACTACTAGCCAGATCTTCGTAAAAATTATATGGGACCACACATAAACCATTTTCTTCCAGATAAAAAAAGAATTTTAAAAATCTGTTAACAACTGGCGAAGTTATGGTAGAACATACATAAAAAAAAAAAAAAAAAAAAAAAAAAACAGTCGACTTGATAACCTCCTCCTTTTTTTGAAGTCGGTTAATAAAATAGAATAAAAATATAAAATATAAAAATATTGGAGAATTTCGACGGTGGTTCGCATCGCAAGTCTCGGTAGCTCAGCGGTTAGAGCAGTGGACCGGATTTTCAAAGGTCGCGGGTTCGATTCCCGTCTGAGAATTCACTTGTGGCCGAGTTAATTTTTTCCAACATTTTTCTATTTAAAATTTACCATAAGTAAATTATTAATAAAAAATAATGTGCAAAATGAAGATACAATACTTAGGGCCGGTTTCACCACCGACCGATACGTTCAACTGTCAAATAATCTGTTATATAAGCTATCCAGAACTTATCAGAAGGTGGTGAAGCCGGCCCTTTATCTCTCAGATTTACGTAATTATTTACACTGATATGAATAACTGGAGTGACAGAAATATTTTAGGACATAATATTGTATAGTATGGTATTTATTTAAATTAATCTGTACCTTATAAGATTCTTTATCATTTGTTACGTGTAGGTATTTCCTATAAATATTTAACATTAAGACGTAGTTTTCGACGCGACGACGTTTTTATACCTAGGTACTTATTTTATAGACGAAAGTTAAAATTATTAATCAAGAGCTCTAAGGTATTAAATATTTGAGATTTATAATCCAACAAACATTAATTAAATTTGGTCGGTATAGTACAAAATATGTTGTATTTAGTTTTTCATTTACACTGTTAATTAAATTTGGTAAATTAATCAATAAATATTTCGGAACAACTTGTAATTTATAATACCGATTAACTCATTCCTGATTAAACAGAACTTGTGTCATGGTTAATGGAAACAAGGGAAACATTAATGTTTAAGCTTATTTTGACAACAGCGGGATTATATCTTGGCAGGTTTTTGTTTTAAAGTTATTATTCAAATATACAAACTGTAATACTTCACTTCTTTACATGGCTTTATAATTTGACACTATGATGTCGATTATAATAGCGGAAACGTTATTGGAGTGCATGGGAACAAGCACGAAAAATTTTCGAAAAAAAAAGTATTAAAATCATCACGTCAACAAATGTAGGTGATATTGAGCTGCGTTCCTACGAACTAAGTTTCCCTATATTATTTTTCAATAACCGATTCGAACACATACTTTTTAGAAAATTATTTGTGCTAAATGCCAGCGCCACAGGGGTGAAGCCGTTGTTAATGAATGTACAACACAAATAAAAAGTATCTTTTGTTTTGATCTTCTGACGCTGCGTATTTTTTTTCATGATCTACAGTTATCGGGTCAGGATTTTTTTTATTAATAAAATAAATTATATTTAGCTTGCGCGGTCACGAATCTCTTTAGTGGGAAAATCAAACTAAACACCTGACCATTTTTCATTAACTGGTCTATAGAGAAGCTTTTTTTCATGCTTTTATTTTACACATAAATACAACGTTTTTAAAGAAAAAAAGATCAATGTCTTTTAACGTATATATAGACCAAAATAGATACCTAGATACAATAATAAAAGTTGGTATTTACAAATCAAATATTGTCGAAAAGGCAACCCAGATCTTATAATTAAGAAAAAAAACAAATCATTCAAAATTAGGTTACACGGCAATCAAGCTTAAAATATATTTTAAAATACCTAATAGCTTATATTTTTTTTTTTATGAACGACGGGGAATCTCTTAGCCTTCATCATACCTGATGATAAGTATTGATAAGGCTGAAGATGGAAGCAAGCCTCTCCCAGAATAGTCTGCCACTGAGGAACTGGCTATCTTATCTCGAACTGCCGGAACACAACAATGCTGAAAACATTGTTTTTATGGCGTCAGACTTAGATAAGATGGTGGTAGCTAGCCAGGCGGACTTACAACAAGTCCTACCAGCAACCAGTCCCCCGCTGGGAATCGAACCCGGGACCCCTGGGTCTGATACCGCTGGTTGCACCACTAGACCACAGAGACGGTTAAAAAAATTATGTAAGGTGCAACTAAATGGATTGTTTCAACTTTCTGTCGCAGTAAGTAAATAAATAGTGTAAGCATTAGGTCCCTTGGGATGAAACAAAATACCTTCGTCTTACTGTCGTACACTTTCTTGAACAGGAACTCCAAGCGCTCCAAGGCGAAAATCCTCTAAATTTCCTCTGTACCTCATTTGAATCCAGTTGCTTCCTTTGAAAATGCTGCGAAATAAACGAATATTTTTTTAGGTTAGAATGATACATTTTTATACAAGTTGTAAGCAAAGTACCTTCAATATATTCACTATAGATATAGGACAATACCGGCCGCTAGTTTTATATAAAACAACTACTCTCTAACTAACTTAGTCGGGACTAACAACCCGCAACAATTGGATTTACTATTCACCGCTCTTCCGATTAAGCCACCTACTGAGATCCGTGGAGACGAGACAAAATTCTTCAAATTATTAATCATTGAAGAATTATTGACCTGATCAATATTTAAGATGAAAATTAGGTATGGGCTAAATTTTATTAATAGTTTTCTAAATAGGTCAAGGCAACTCTGATTAAAAAAAATAGTATAAAACTACTTAAATACCTGACAGCTCATCGAAACGCCCTTCGTATTTTGCATACTTTCTTAGCATAAATAAATTCGACTCTAAGCAATAACTATAGAGTCTAAAATCGCGTAGCGCGTAATTCGAGTGCGGTCCCCGGGGACCGCTTAGTGCTCAACGGGCAAGCAAAACGCTACAAGATTTTATTAAAATTCAAAGTGTGTAAACGAAACAAAATTAAATAAGGTTAAGTATATTGTTTGCCTAGAGAGCTATTAGATCAGTCGATGAAATTGCTAAGATAGAAAAATTCTAAACTGAAGCTCTTCTAAAGAAAGTAGTATAGTAATTTTAATGTATGTAGTATGTAGGTATCTACACATTTTTGGGAAACACTTTTTCTTAACAAAATATTTACCTAGAGCAATCAAAATATTTACGATAGTGAAAACGAAAATAGAAATAATATTTCATCCAACCTCAAAGCCATTTTAATGCAGTTAAAAAATAAGCTTTAACGGTAAAGAATTTTTAAATTATCTACTAAAAATATATCTTTAATGCTTTGTATAAACCACAAGCTCTATTGTTCCTCGAGAATTATTGTTTCTGTCAGATATCTTTCTGCTCAACGATAAGAACGTCTTTACAGCTCATAAATTTTTTGGGCTTCTTATTTATTTTGCTATCAGGCGATAAACTTTTTGTGCTTTGAAAGGCTATAAATTTTTCTTTAGTGTAAAGAATTCAGTAATCATAATATAAGAGATAAATCATATTTAAGTTATGCATTGTGGATATTTGTTCTTGCTCGGCCTATAAATATCGTAATAAAAGCTTATGTCATATCATAATCCCACTTTGGTCACTGCGATGTAGAGTATTTATTGTAGTAGGTAGTAACAGTGATAAACATGTAGTTCCTAGGTCAATGTAGAAAGACGAACTCTATCTATACCTTTAATCTAGATGTTATTTATTCCCCTATAAATTGGACCTCATAATTGGAATGCCGAAGTATAAGATCGTAAATCGTGGAAGAAATTGGGAGAAGCCTTTGTTCGGAAATGGTCTCAATTAGGCTTATAAAGGTGATGGAGAAGTCGATCTGGATTTTATCAGACCAGTATAGTCCAAGTGACCTTATCAATGTTTCATTTTACGCCGTTATAACCACGAAAACCATATTCCGTACAGGATTCAATAGCTCGTTAGGTCTTTCAATAAACGGAATGAGTCAGCATTATGTTGCGGATCATTAGCAAATGTTATAAAGCTATTTTAAACCAGTAATTGAATTAGCTAGTCGAAGTGAGTTGAAGTTAAAGTGAATAACTTGAGGTGATCGTACTGCCTAAATAGCGCAGGTGCATTAGAAACTTTAATTACAAAACTATTGCTTGTTGAACCAATCTTACTTTGAATTGCGCTTACTTCAGGGTTGAAATGTAAACACGGTTAATAATATGCTTAATTTGCTTACAATGTAGCTTATTTTGGGATCAGCATTGCCTTATAGTTAGATATTAAAGCAAGGCAAGTTTATTTTTTTTGTGAATAATTTGTATAGATAATCGCTCAAATAAAGTACTTAGTGATAATGATGAATTAAAGTAACAATAATTGAATAAATAAAAATATGAGCCACGGTTTATTTTATAGAAAACCTAATAAAGTATGTCGTTTAAAATAAATGCTTAACACCATTTGTAACGTTCCAGCTGCGGCGAAATTAACGCTGGGTGATTAAAACAAACGTTTTCGTTAAATAACTATAATAAGTTATTTTACTTTCATAATTAGATACGTTACTTTCTGTAATTTTTCAGAAATCAGATTATACTATTTAAAGATGTTTGAGAGGGGATGATTTTCGTCAAACTTCATTATTTTGCTCTTTTCAATGCAATATTTTTCTTTCGCTCGCCTGTTTTCAATTATCAATTCTGAAAACTCCTACGTATCCATTCTTAATCAAAATATTGGACACAATGTGTTAATTCCATAATCATTATCATTTCTTTACATTTACAAGACAATTGCGTGATTAAATAGACGACTCATCCCCCTCAAAAGAACATATTTAGTAAAATGATCGAGCGCATCAATCTCATAGCAGTGGAAAATTTATTGTTCTGTGTGACTATCCTGGGACTCAGGGAACATTTTGCTATAAACAAGGCAGCTGTTTTACGGTCCAATGTTGATCCACTTCCTATTCACTCAACTGAGATTGCCTTATTTCGAAGAACACTTCTATTTATACAGAATTGTTTGGTTGAGAGATTTTATTTTACAAAAAAATGCATTTTAGCCGACGCAGCTGCATGAAATATCCTCTAAAAAGGATTTTTATAGACAAATAATGTTGGTCTACTCGTAGCAGTTAAAAGCTTGTCTAAGTCAGAAAACTCAACTTTTTAACGTTTTTATTGTGTATATAATTGTTTGGCACGCTCTGCAGCCTGAACGGCTCGATGGATTTTAGCTTGAGAGGTGTCGTTAGATTCGTATTTACTTTGAGAGTGACACTGGGTATATCAATATAATAAAAAAAACAAAATGGCGGTTTTTTAGCTCCAAACTCAAATGTTTGGCACGCTCTGCAGCCTATGAGTATCAAATTAAAAGACTGATATAAATAAAAAATATATATAGGGAGATCCGCACTTTTAAGCCACTTTCTTGTGTTCGAATAAAATGTATGCTTAAACAAAGACAGTAAAGGCAAACTATTTTGGTGTTTAAAAGAATTTTTGGTCCCTTAATTTAGCTGTAATAATTAATTGAAAATAACGATATTTGGAAGTCATTTTGCTTTGAAAGTGACGAACAGTGGGTCGACACTCCCATAGTAAAGAATTTCAAGAATAGTGTTTTAAACGACAAACAACTCTATGGTTTAGTTCTTAAGGTTCAGATTTCAATGAAGAGATATTTCGAGATTCGTATACGTAGCGCTGCCAACCCACAGATTCTGAAATTTACGCTACGATAATGGTACTACTGGGTAAAAATGGCTGACTGACTTTGATCTGTCACTCTGTCTTACGTTTGAATTCGAATCACGATTCTTCGTTTTTTGTTCAAACATTCATATTTACTCGAAATTTCATCTGCAATCAAGTGAAAAAGTGATATTTTCGCTTATTACATAGTGATTTTGCGATTCCGTGTTATTTTGTAGTACTTTGCATGTGAGAAGAAACCACATTTTCTACCGTACTACTTGTGTAAGTTTACAAGTAAGTTTCACTGTAAAAACTTGCTAAAAATCGCTAGTAACATGGAGAATAGTCGCTACATGAAGTGTACTATTTGTGGCATACGAAAGTTGCCCAAGTCAGGAATACTTCTTGCAAGTTTTCCTTTAAACCCAGATTGGTAAGTACCTACTTCTTATTTTGTGCCTACTGCCTATCTACCTACTTATCCCTTAGATTTGGTCAGCCGTGTTTCGTCAATGATAAAATCTGTATCATCAGACGCCAATATAGTAACTAATTTTATCCTTTCAAAGATAGGAAAAATGAAATAGTTTACATTATAAAAAAAACTAGCGGCCGCCCGCGGTTTATAAAAAGTAGCCTGTGTTACTACGCACAAGGATTTCTGTTGGCCTAAATTATTACTTACGTGTATTGTAATATTTAAGCAGTGCATCAACGCGGTCGGTTTATCATTTTCACAGCATTTCCCTTCCACAAATTAGCAGCATCTTTATCAATTTATCATTAGCATTTAGCATAGTAATTAATGAGTGTAGCATAACACCACACATAATCAAACAAACAAACTGACATATTTTCGCATTTATAATATTAGTATGATATATTTTCTAGGTGCCGATTATGGGTGAAAGCATCGGGTATCGAAGATCTGGTACATGAACCAATTGAGAAGTTGCATCAGTTGAAATATGTTTGCTATTCTCATTTTGCCCCAGAATGCTTTAATGCGAAAGGAAACCGATTGCTGAGTACTGCTGTGCCAACTTTGAGACTCAATAGGCCATTACTGTCTGATGACTATTTCACCGAGTTTCCTTTGCATGCTAAATCATACTATGAAAAGATTGAAAAAAAGTCAGGTGAGTTTAGTGATTTTATTCAGTGAAGTTTTTATTAATATTAAATATATTGCTAGTCTTCAAAAGGCAATTGTCTTGTAAAATTGTAAAGATTAGTGACATGACAATAGTTCCCAACAATAGATATTGATACTTAGGATTTTTACTTTATTTATACTTTGGATAATGAAGCATTTTAATAGTGAAATAACATTAGAAATCGGTACAGTATTTTTTTGTTTATTGGTTACAAACAAATCAAATGGCATAATTATATTGACTAACATTTTTCAGGTAAATCTTTTAATCCTGGTTAGACAGATTTAGCTGTGTCAGTTGAAACAATCACGAAGAGAAATGAAGAACAGGCACTGAATTTAAGAGGTATTAACAAATTGTTTTAATTCAGTAAATTAGAAGTATCATTCAGTAAATTAGTTCAGTTCTATTCAGTTCAGTAAATTAGAAAATTAGATAAGTTTGTATGTGCATAAGTTTGTTTTTCTGTATTTTTTACTACTTAATTATGACTTCATAATTGCATTTGCCACTGACCTGTATGTATTTTCTCATAATATTAGTGTTGAAGTAAATTAACATAAATAGTGAGTTTTAAGTAAGTACCTTTAAAATTTTATGATTAAAATGTTTTCTACATATTCAATATTAAATAAAGTATTTAAACACTTTAAATAATAGAAAGAAATATATGAGGTCAGAGCCAACAAATAACAGAGATAAAACCTAGTATTTAACTAAGTTACTTAGGCTGCATTGATTTGAGGTCTACTTTATTTAAAGGGTTGTTAATGTTCCCTTTGATGCCCACACCATTCATACTTAAAGAGGTGTCTCTAAAAGGGGTGTAAAAGTGTACCTACATAATATTGTAACATAGTGTTATTTAATTTAATTCATGATATTTATATGAACTTTCAGATAAACAAGTGATTGCACCCATTAATGAGTCATCAAGTATTGAAGATTTTGTACCAATACCATCAACATCGAAAGCTCCTTTGCATCTAACTTTCGAAAAAAGGAGGTATTTTGCAGCTTAAGCTTTAAGCTGTGATATGCAATGGTTTAAATGTAATGCTCATTTTAAACCTCTTGCTGAATATTTATTTAACTTTCTTAGTAAATTGTTTATTAGGAAGTCATGTAAAATTATAAATAGTGACTTTGCTAAGACTGAAATTGATATTGTAGATAAAATCAAAAAAGCCCAACAGCAAAATAAAGATGTGTAAATTATTTATGTTTTTATTATTATAAATGTTATGTGGAATTATTATCATTCATGGCTTATGTATATATAATTACTTTATATTACGTTATTAAATTAAATGTAACTAAAGCCATGCATGATTTATAATTCTTTGTAACATAATTCCTGGAACTAGTTAATAATTAAAATTGCAAGGTCCCATTGCGCTTATCGATAGTGAAGCACATCACTATTTCATCGATATTTGCATTACAAAGTCGATGTACATGACAGCACTAGTCCTGTCAAAATTAGGTTGGCAGCACTGCCAGACAGAGTTCATATTTCTTAGGTTGGTAATCGAGCTCCGGCATTTCATGTACAGTGTTTGTATGTTAGAGAGTGCCGTCTCTTAAAACGTAGTGATTACTTACTCTATGGTGACGAAATAAAAAGTTTGACATCTAAGATGAGATTGACAAGACAAATGTCATGTTATGTCATCCATCTGTCAATGTCATGTGTGCGGTCATGTTCATGTGAAATTGTGAACAAAATAAGTTAACAAAAAGTATTTTAATTTTGTTTTCATTGCTAGATAAAGATCCTAGAATAACAATAGAGCTATCATGGGTTGGATTTAGAATCGTGCGGCACGATTTAAGGGTTGAAAGTGGAAGGGTTGATAAAGGCGGGTTTATCCATCCCCCGAACACTACTCTTAATACAAGGTAATGCATAGTTTTTGAGAAAATCAAAAAAACTATTTTTAACCTCAAAACGTTTAATTAACGTTTCGTTTCAGGTTTTGAACCTGAAACGAAACGTTAATTATAATATTTTTATTATTATAATTAACGCGAGCCGAGCGAGCGTGCCGAGGAAGCGGCCGGCGAAGCGCCAGAAATTATGTTTTTTTTTTTAATTTAAAACCAATATTACAATAGATATAGAAAATTTTGTAAAAAAAAAATGGTCTTAATCTTGTAGTGCAGGGGTCCACCACGTAGATTTTCATACATTTTGAGGTTTAATTTTATTTTTTAATATCTTCAAAACTACGTATTACCTTGTAATGGGAGTAGTGTGGGGGGCATCGGCCCCGCCCCTGCTCCCCCACGCACCCCCCTTACCCCTAAAATCGTGCCGCGCAATTCAAAAATTTAACCCGATCGATAAAACGAACCATGTATTAAATAAAACTGAATAGTTCAGGTTTTGTCTTAAATAATGGATGAATGTTTCCAACATAAGGGATGTTGGAACTAGCCAATGTAACAACTCTCTGATCGAAAGATTATGAATAATTTCGCACAACAAATGGATTAACATAAGTGTTTGTAATAAATGAATTACTTGCAAGATTTGATGCATAGAATCACAGAATGTGAAGTTTTACGAGTACAAGACCTCACTGATACTGAGACAAAAAAGTTGCAATAGTTTAACGGTTGCACTAACCTCGCTCACACGTGACACTGACACTGACGTGCTCACTTTAATAAGAATGTGCCTGTTTAACTCTTTGAAGTATTATTGTACTGTAATATAGCTCAATGGTTTAACTTGGTGTATTCCCAGAGTAAACAATATGAATTCTGAACCAATAATTTCAAAAGGAAGGATGCGCCCTTTGAACATTTGACATAAAACTGTTTCATACCAGTAAAATCAGAGCCATCTGTGAACAACTCTCTCAAAATTCTTGCATCGCATAGGTGGAATATTAGGTAGGCTCGCATATTAGAGGTGGGCAAAAAAGATTATAGAAGTGAACGATTTCGTTCAATTAGAGCTATCTTATCTATGACTCATCTAGCCCCATAGCTAAAAGGGTTTCTCAAAGTACTGGCCCCTTTACTGAGTTGAACGCCTTTGAAAAATCAACAAAACAAATATAGGTAAGTTTGTTGAATTCTCTGGACTTTTCAATAATCTGGCGCACATAAAGGATTTGCTCACGAGTATCCCCCCCTTTCACAAAACCAGCTTGTTCAGGGGCAATTTCCTTGGACAAATAAGACTTCAATCTCTTGTTCAGAATATGCAGTAGAATTTTACTTGCATGTGAGATTAAAGCAATTAAGCGGTAGTTACTGAATATCTTAGTGGAGCCTTTCTTGTGTAAGAGAACAAAGACAGGTGAGTCCATTCTCGGGGCCACATTCTTGTTTCCCAAATTTTGTTACACAGGGAGTGAAATATATCGACACCATACTCTCCTGCTGTTTTGATGGTTTCAGTCGGTATAGCATCCCTACAGGATTTCCGCTTTTTAGGCGCTTGATAGCAGCCCGCACTTCATCTTTGAAAATAACTGGCTCTGTCTCTTAGTCCTGTGGCTCTGTAGTGAGATAGTTGTGAGCCTGAGGTCTTCAAATAATGACTGACAGTTGTCATTCCAAGGTTCAGATATTGCATCTATTTCAGTCAGTAATTCGCCATTTTAATTTTCTATAGCCCATGTTTTAGAAGAGAGGGTTTTTGTGATAGATCTTATTTTTTTGTGCAGGTCCCTTGTTTCATGTCTATCGGCGTGAGCTTCAACTTCAGCACACAATGTCTGTAGATGTTTATTACGATCTCGCCTACATGCTTCTTGTATACGAGCAGGTATTTAAGCTCTCAACATCCGCTCCATGAGCTTTCATGTTCCTTCTTTCTTCTACAAGAGCAAAAGTTCCATCTGTCATTCTTCTCTTTAGCTTGACCCCGCAGTTGATCTGGGGATGCAGATTGAATATCTAAATCAGTCCATTGATGCCACTTTTGTTTGATTACTGTTACAAACTTAGATTTGTCCTTGGGTTGGATTCTGTTTGGCTTCTTAAATTTTCTAGCAGCTCTGAGCTTGAGTTGGATGTTGCTATCAGAAGTTGGTGATCTGATCCACAGTCGGCTCCGGAAATATGAGCATTTTTAGGAAAGATTTCCATCTCGAACCAATGTGATGACCTGAGTCATGGACGTGTATACATATTTCTACTTCAATAATACTTATATATGTATTTATATCCGTTACCTTAGTATCCCATAACGCAAGCCTTACAGTACCTACTGTTGATAGGTGACCAAAACAAAGCGAAGCGCCAGAACAAGTGGTATTTTTATACGAAATGAACGTTAAGAAATGATTTTATGTATTTTAATTATTATATGTTTTAAATATTATACAGTTTAAGGTTTATAGCAAGTGTTTATTACATGAAACAATTTTATGTCAAAAGTTCATTAAGTATACGTTTTAAAATTCATATATTTTGAATTTATTCTATTCTTTGATTATACGAAATATACGTTATAAGAAATGATTTTATGTAATCTGAAAAAATATAACTATTTTGTAAGTATTATACGGTATGTCATTATATCATATATTACACACCCCAAGAAATCGTATTGCTATGAAATAACAACACAACTAAGAAACTAATAGTTTATCATGCAATTTTTAATAAATTATAAAGGGTTGATTGATTGAACGATCGACTACAAAACTTTTTGAGTGACAAATAAAACTAGGTAAGCGACAGTCGCCAATCTAACATAATCTAAACATATTTTTTCCACCTATCTAAGATTTTTAACTCAATTTAGTAACTTTAAGTCGATTGGTTTATTATTCTCCAATAATAAAGGACTTGTATAAGTTTTCACGTAACTAAATTAACTAAAAGTTTGTAGCTAATAGGATTTGTATTAGTTTCCGTGGCTGTTGATTTTATTAAGAACATTATTGTATGAGTTTAATTAACTTGAGTAAACTTCAAACGGTTTAACTTATATCCTAATTGTAACATGATTATCATTATTTACAGGCTTACGGCTATACATTTAAATTTTTAACCGCAAACAAACAAACCACTGGCACCGCGCCCCGCCGCGGAGCACCGAATCACGAAACAGGAGTTGTATTTTTGAAACAATCGAATTACTTTTCGCATACGGAATCGCAAGATTTGCATGCGAATGCAGTGTTATTCAAAAGCATTTATTCGATTGTTGTTGTAGCGCGAAGCACTGGGTTTACCGCCTAAGGGGCGGAAAAATTTTGTAATTTTAAAAACAAGGATTATTGATTAGAAGAGTAGGTACCCTGTGTTAGCTCTCCGACATTAAATATAGAGCTGGCTCCTTTGATTGAAATGAAACAATAGGAAGAGGAATTCCTACAGACAATAGAAAAAGGATAGATAGGTACAAGCACCATTGACATTTTCTAATTAAATCATACAGTGAATATTTTCTTAACAAAACTACCAGTCGCCCGCGGTTTCACCCGCGTGGTTCCCGTTTCCATGGGAATATCTTTTTAAAAAGTATCTTATGTGTTTGTCCACTATTTGAAGTCCCTACATAACCAAATTTCATCCAAGTCCATTCAGTAGTTTGAGCTTAAAAGAGTAACAAACAAATAACAAACTGACGTACTTTCACATTGAGAATATTAGTAAGATTGTGGGAAAGAAAATAGTACTTATTATTACCATTTTTTGTAGATCTCGGTCGTATATTTGATTCTCTATGTCTTCTTGCGTTAATATCTTCATTCGTGGCGCGCGTCTTCGACAACTGTAAACAAATAAATCGATAACAATCATACAGATTCACACATAAACATGCTATGTTTGTAAACTGTACCGAATTCCGTATTGTGATTATAGACAAATTTGGAATTGCGTCATATTCGAAGAGTTAGTACACAATATGTTAAACTAGTATTAGTATTCTATGTTTTGGTCCAGTCTATCTTCTATGTCTGTGCCAAATTTCCTCCAAATTCATTCAGTAGTTTTAGCGTGAAAGAGTAACAAACAAACAAACTGACATACTTTCGCATTTATAATATTACTTAGTTAGAAGGATTAAATTCTGTAAAGTAACAACAAAATTTAAGCGTTTATGTTTGGTTTCATTTAGTAAACTTATTATTTTGTGTGGTAGTTACTAAGAATTGGTTTTTATTTATAGCAATTAATATTTACGTTTTTGTAACTTAACAAGGACATTAGTTACCACACATTCAATTAATTTAAACAATTATGTGACTATTAAAAAAACGCTTTGTTAGGTTTTGTATTTCTCATCCAAAAACTCAATTTGTAGGTATAGTTTTTTAAAGACAATAGTTAGATAGGTTTATATTTTCAATGCAGAAAATACCAGAACAATATTCCCGCCGCTTGAAAAAAACTTGTGAGCCGAGAGGTATGTTTATGAGGTATAGTTTTTAAAGACAATAGTTAGATAATAATTTATGAACTTTTAAGTTTTACATTTTCAATTCAGAAAATACCAGAGCAATATTCCCGCCGCTTGAAAAAAACTTGTGAGCCGAGTCGATTTTTTCCTACGAGTATTAAAAATGACAAATAATAACTAAGATTTTGTTAAAAAAAGAGAAGGAGAAGAGAAGCATCCAGTACAATGTGCATTTGAGTATAAAAATGTACCTCAACACCTACGAACATAAGAAACCCAAAAAATCTCTTACTTACAACAACTGAATTGCAAACAAGAAAATAACGAAAGAAATTATGCAGAGCATACCTTGCAACTTCTATCCGTAGAGCGTCCCCGCAAATATCGTGACGTAAGCAATGTCTTCTTCGTACCCGCCGCCCGTGCCGACATGCCCCCCAATCGCTCCAACGCGAATACGATGCCACTTTGAAATGGACACCTGCAAATAATACCGCCATTTCATCTCCCCAATGCCTTACAAGTCAACAATCACCTCACTCTGAAGTAAATCTGCGGAATAACGAAGAATACACGGTAAAAAAGGATTTCTTTAAGTAAGAATGACCAATTTCTTGAAATATTTGTTTATTCTAAAAATATATTTACTTAGGCCAATGTAATATTTTTAAAACAAAAATACTGCTCATCTTTTACTCAGACAATTTTTTTCTTATTTATTAAGATAAATATTTTTATTTCAAGACTTATTTAAATTTATATCAATCAAATTGACTTCTTTTAAATCAAGAAATATCCATCTTCTTGCATCAAATTAAAATTATCTTAAATCAATGACAAGTTACTTTGATTGAGATTTATCTTTTTTTAAATTTATTATTCTTTTTATTCTAAGTTAGTTTAGTCTTTAGGAGATAAAGAAGATTATTCGTATGAAGAATACCACTTACTTGACTGTACAAATAGCGGTGTCTTGAATGAAACAACATGTCTTGGATTAAATTTATTATTCTTGTAACAACTAAATATTATTAAGTATATTTTTTACTATCACGAAGAAATTTTTGTCTAGCGTCTATAGGGAGAGGATCGTTTTCTTGTATTTAATGAATATGTCTTAATCCAAAGCAATTTGTCTTTTTATAAGAAATCTGTTTTTACCGTGTAGGACCTCGTTTCTGACACTGTTACTGAGGTGAAAAAGGCTGTTTTTCCTTATATCTTTTTTGTTTGAACTGATACTTATTTGTTAAATTGTATGCTGAATCAGGCAGTTCATCTCTCGTTCAGGTTGAAATTGAATCATCGAATATGATAATGGTCGCGGTTTCTGAATTGAAATCTCTTGAAGTTGAGTAGGTACGTCTCAAGCCTCATTCGTGTATGATTATACAACGTTATTTTAAGTTTACCCAAAACTTCAAAACCATTTGTAGAACTCATCATTACGAAAATTTTTCTGTACGGAAGCAACAACGAAATCGCGAAAAAAAATCAGCCACGTATATCTTATGTTTTGGCGCGCACTGTTCATTGAAATAAAACAACTTTTACGGATATCAAACGCGCTATATTTCACGAACTAAGTTGTAAGTTGTAATCAGCTGTTTCATACATTTTAGCAGAGTTTTAATAAAATTGTCTATAAAACAGCTGGTTCTTTTTTCGCGATTTCAGGGTTGCTTCAATACAAAAAGTTGTTCGTAATGATGAGTTTTACAAATGGTTTTGATGTTTTGGGTAAACATAAAATAAGGTTGTATATATGAAGATTTTGCTTTGACTTGATTTTGAGGTGTTCTCAACTTGAAATCCTTATTCCAAAACCGAACATTAGGTAACTAGCTTTGAAATATTTTTTGTACATAGGTATATATATTTTTTTTATTATTTCTAAACGAATTATGCTCGGAAAACACGTATTAAAATGAACTCGCAATCCGTATGGTATTGTATGTAGGTATATATACCGCATATAATTTTATATAGTTGTTATGATAACCACAGACGGCACGAATGGCCCGCTGTGACATCGGGACGGAAAGGTTTCCTTTAATAAAGGATCGAGGCACGAACTACTTACTGTTTACGTGTGCGAATTCGTCGGTAAAAGCTGATACTTAAGTATTTTTCAGAAAAAATAAAGAAATATTGTTAAACCTTTCACATAAAATTCACACTTCGTCTGACCACAGGTGACAAACAAAAAATCCGAGAAGTGATTTTGAAAGTTAACTTGGTTATACTATACTAGTATCCTTTAAAACTCAAGATTATTTAAGTACGTACTCATTGACGAATCGCATTAATATTATATAAAAATATTTTCTTCTATAGGAAAAAAAATCAAGCAAATTATCATTATAGGACGCAACTGGCCAATAACACTTTTATTAATAAAATAAATTTCTGAAAATATTATTCATACCTTTTTTATGCTTCCCAACAATTGCGAAATCTTCATTTTCTAATAATTGTATCTCATTGACACCATAGTCTCTCTTGGATACTGACATATTTCTCATCTGAAACAAAAACTTAAGTAATATTTAAATAATGTAAGTATTCGGAACTACAGACCGAAAGATCTTTTTAACAAACGATTTATTCTACACACTCATCACTCCAAAACCTGTTTACTAAATGTAACCAAATATTCACTGCAAACTGAATACTTCACACAAACCTGAAATCAAGCAGATGTAGTTGAAATAAAGATACCACATTTTAAGGAAGTAATATCAATAGTTTACGTTAACATCATTCTGAACCATTTTATTCGCAAAGTTATCATGTTCTAGACTAAACGAGCCTATAATGTTCCAGACAGTTTATTCAGTATCAACAATACTATTACCATATGATTCATTATTTACAAGTCCAAAATAACCAAATTCAACCTTGAACCTGTCTATAACCAACGGATAATGTGCAATTCATCTATAGTACAAATGATCCGACATTACAATGTATGCCTTGTTCAAACAACCAGAGTAGGTCACTACCTTACAAAATCTAATAGATTTCACATGGCGTTTGCAGTCAATTGATAAAGCAAGACGTATGTATTTGGCCGGGTTCCAGACTTTTTGTGTCGGAAATGCATTGTGAATTGCAATCGCTGGAAAAGCTCAATGCAACACATAGATAACCCAAACAATGATATAGATCTTCCGTTTCATCGTAATTGATAATAAATAGACTGCCATTCACGCAACTCTGTATTGAAAAGATACTTACTTGATTCGAATGAGCCGTTTCAATGGCTATTAAATGCAGTAGAATTACAGGCCATAGCCACTTCATATTCCTCTGCCCTGGATACTAGGATTCCATGGGAACTGGGCATCTGGAAAAATTATACGGATAAAACAAACAAATACATTTACTTATTACAGAACAGAGGAATAATCGTTTTTTTTATTTTTGAAGTGAAAACTTCTTTAGCGGCGTTGAGCACTTTTTCTGTAATGGGTATAAAATCTTAAACTCGCGTCAGGACACGTGACCTGATCGAAAAAGCGTAGGACGGATGGAGAGTAGACAGCTATCCCCTCTCTACGGCGCGGCGAAAATGTATGCCTGGGCCTACTGTTTATTATTATTATTATTATTATTATTAGTATTATTATTATTATTATTATTATTAGTATTATTATTATTATTATTATTATTATTATTATTATTATTATTATTATTATAAGTATTATTATTATTATTATTATTAGTATTATTATTATTATTATTATTATTATTATTATTATTATTAGGTATTATTATTATTATTATTATTAGTATTATTATTATTATTTAGGCGCCAATTACCTCCTGTAAAAGCTACACCGATCTTTAAGCAAATAAAAAAAAAATTACAAAAATATCAAACATGCTCAACGTTAATAATCAAGTTTTCACTTCTGCCGGCACTCCCGGAGTGCAACAATTTTTTTTATTCATGTTATACAAAGTGATACATCATATACAAAAACAACCGAGTCACTAAAACCCAATTACGTTTGTCCAGCCACGCGTATTCGTCAAAGTAGGTGGTAAACATAAACAATACAACTAAGCAGTGTTCTTATAAACATAATTGTACTTAATTTCTTTAACACAAGAATTAAAGTTTTAAAACGTCCTCGCAAGTGAGACCTTATCCGATAAGAGCAAAAAGGCACATGTTCTAAGCGACAATCTGTGCGTTAATAAATAGTTGTCAATAAAGACAAAAACAAAGTATCAACAAACGTTAGGATTGATAAAGGTACAAACTGTCGTAAAAAATATGTATCGTCAAAATAGACTTAAATTGTCTCTAAGTAAGTATTTAAGAAAATAAATGTGTTCAATTTTCACATCACATAATGGCATCATTTAGTTTAATGCTGTACCAGTGGTTGTACGCCTAATAAAAACAAATTTTCTTGCGCCCAAACGTGGCAACGCGACAAAAGTTTCAAACAAAAATATATTTTACTAGACGTGCCTTTTAGTCGCCATGTTAAAGAGGTTGGGACAACTTATGAATATACTTTTATGAAAATATTTTTAATTAGTTCAAATAAGAGTCTCTAAAAAATAGCCGTATTAGGTTTTTTCCCGTAATCTAACACAATCTTAGTATGTAACGTAAATTTCTATTACTTATCAGAGTTAATATTATGCGCCATCAATCAATCACATTCGACCCGTAAAATACGCAAACAAACAAAATCCCTTTCCCAAATCTGTGATAATATTCGTCAACTTTATATCCTGCTGGCACGCTTATCGCTTATGAATGACAGCCATTTATCCCCAGTTTTTATGCCAAATTTTTTTCATTAAACCTTGGCATAATAAATATTTTTCTGCATTTGAGAACGGTAACACTTCGTCTGAAGTAAAAAAATGCTCATTCACCCTAAAAACGTAGGCGTTGAAGACTAAACGACCCTGAAGTACTAAAGCGTTTAAATTCACTTGTGTAACTTTATTCGTATTTTTTTATGCTAACTTTTTAAATAGCGCTTACTATTTGCAGGTACGTACTGTTGTGAAGCTTTACTCTTCAAGTATAAACTCTACAACCTAACTTATAAGTTCTGATAGCTTATTAAGCAGATCATTTGACATGTAGGTACCTTATAACACATAGATTTTATCACTGCTTCGTGTCTATCACTCGCTTAGCCAAAAGGTATGAGCGTAGGAAGGAACCAAATGGTTAAATTTCCAATTAGCTAGATAGAACAATAGGCCTGTCCCTAACAGATACACGCATTTGGTAAGGTGCATTGTCACAAGCAAACTGCACCTAACAATGAAATTATTCTGACAATTTAAGGATATGTAATTGGAGACTATTTCGAAATTATTCCGAGAAGAGCTTTATATAGTAATGTGGGTCATGGTATACGTGTAAAGATCTAACCAATTTTGCAAGGGGATACCAAAAATTTTGTACCCACATTTATAGTTTCACCCGCGTGGTTCCCGTTCCCGTGGGAATATAGGGATATAAAGTATCCTATGCTTTAGTCCAAGGTATCTACTATCGGTGTGCCAAATTTCATTCAATACCGTTTAGTAGTTTTTGCCTGAAAGAGGAACAAATAAACAAAAAGGATACAGCAGAGTAGATGTAGAAGAGATTCGGTTACGATTTATTTATCATCTAAATTATTCTATGACTCACGATAAATAATCTCAATTTTTGATGGCACTCAATTACCTACCTATTTGGTTGAATTATTATTTCATATATTTTTTTATACAATTTTTAACATGTCTTAATGTAAATGTCAGTGAAAAATTAAGATACAGAAAGTAACTTTTTGTGGGTTCCGAACCTCTAAAAAAAAGGCACTAGGATCACTTTGCTGTCCGCATGTCCGAGAACGCGTAGAGGTATCGTGGTGAAATTACTTCCCGTTGACCTATAACTATGAAATTTGGCAAGTAATATAGTATTTTACTACGAATACAGAAGAAAATCTAAAAACTATACATTTTTAATATACTTAATCATAAAAATATAGTCGTTAGTTTTGGAAACTGAATTTCGGGAAAAATTCGGGAACGCGTTTAGGTATCGAGTTGAAATAAAACCACATAATCACCTTAACAATCTCTATAAGCTGTGAAAAAATCAAACTTCAAAATTAACTTTTTAAAAAAGGTAAAGGCATTTATGTGCAAATACGTATACTTCGACACTCTCAAGGGAATTAAAATTCATAGGATACTTTTCGTTGACCTAGAACTATGAAATTTGGCAAGCAGAGTATTACAAATGTCTGAAAACTAGACATTTGTAATTTAATCATGAAAAATTTCAAAAAATCTTTCTTTCTTTTCTTTTTAAAAAATTATGTACAGTCAGCAACGAAACTTGCCGAACAAAATAACGTTACAAAAGACACTAGACACATGAATTGTACATAAATTACTGAACATAGTTACAAACAAAATTCCATTTATATTATAAATTTCCATAAGTAGCTATACAGTATATTTCCAAAAGTGGCCGGACATTATATTTTCAAAAGTGGCTGAACAGTAGACTTCCAAAAGTGGCTGGACAGTAAACTTCCAAAAGTTGCTGGACAGTATATTTCCAAAAGTAGCTGGATAGTAGACTTCCAAAAGTAGCTGGACGTAGTATCGTCTAAAACTGATTTATAAGATCATGTCCGAACCAATTTTCGAATTTAGACTAATGACAATCACCGAAAAAAGAACAGCACTGTCATTTAATACATTTGTCTCTTTCATTTTGGTCGTGACATCATTGACATGTCATTTGTTTATGAGGCTGACCTCTCGCTTCTTATACATTTTTGCTATTTTAGATTTTAACCGACTTCAAAAAGAGAAGGTTCTCAATTCAATTGTGTTTCACGACATTTATGAATAAATTTTACAACATATTTTCTTTAATGGATAAGTTACACTCCAAGGAGTGGTGGTGGCTTTATTCAGGATTGTAGAAGTCAGTTTTATAAATTTTCAATTTAATAGTTTTACTTTTTCGCGGTTCAAGGTTTTTTCAGGGTGTTACTTGTAGATCGTTCCTATAGCTCCAATTCATACCCACTGAAATATTTGATAATAAAATGACTGAATTCAATTATTAATATCTACTTACGTCTATAACATAATTTATTTATTTTTTGTTTTATTTTATTTCCTAGATATCGTGTTCTCGGAAATGCGTTTCGATCGGACTGTAAGATCGAAAACATTGTTCTACCTATCGAATATTTATGATGATTGTACATATATTTATGATCTTGACTGTACTAAAATGTTCAGCGACTTTTGAAGATGACTGTATCAAACATGATATTTAAATGATTTACCTTATTGCCTTAGTTATAATTCTCTCAATCTTTTGTTTTTAATTCTGTCAATATAAGTGGTTTACATCTGCCTACAGTACTGCAATCGCTACTTAGAGGAGATTATTGTAAATAAAAACATTTTATAAAAAAAATTCAAACCGACTTCAAAAAGTAAAAAATAAAACTTTTGGAGTCGGTGCCAGCCAGGGCATTCTACATTGCACTTCTATTAAATACTAGCTGTTACCCGCGACTTCGTCCGCGTGAAATCCTTTTATACATGTCTTTGTTTTCAGCCCGCGACTTCGTCCGCGTAGATTCTACTTTCACCTTAAGGGAAAATCCTTTCTTACCTATCTACATGCCAAATTTCAACTCAATCCGGCAAGTACTTTGAGCTCTGCGTTGATAAGTATATCAGAAATTTTTGCCTTTTATATATTTAGATTATTGTCTGGGATGGAAGTACTATGGCCCATAAATTGATTAATTACTTACCTAATTATTTGTAAGCTTATGAGGTTGGTCAGTTGTAGTAATAATTAACAAAATTCAGTATACATTTTGGAAACCGGCAAAGCTGTTGCATTTCATTTGTTTTTGTTTATTTGTTTTTAAGTTTCAACCATGAAAATAATAATAATAATAAAATAAGTCACTTTTACTTTGAAATTAAAGGATTTTTCTTACAAAACTCCATCCCCCTTTTCACCCTGTTTTTTTTTAAATCGTTAACCTAAGTATAAAATTCTGAGATCCTAACTCCAAAACTGACGGACTTACATACAAACTTTCATCCCCTATTTCACCCCCTTAGGGGTAGAATTTCGAAAAATCCTCTCTTAGTGCACCCCTAGACCTCACAAGGAATCTATGTGCCAAATTTGAAGTCTCTAGACCTAGGGGTTTGGGCTGTGCGTTGATATGTCAGTCGGTCAGTCAGTCAGTTTCTTCTTTTATATTTTTAGATATATTTTTTTGCACAAACGGTCGATAGGTGGGGAACCGTCGTAATGGAAAGATATTTAGTACGCTCATCATCAAGCAGCAGTCTTAATTCCAAAAGACCTGCCGAAGTCACTGCCGAAGAATGGCGTACTCCAAAGCGTTATGCTTCCCGAAATAAGGAAAATCTACAATATGATGACTCGCGTAATATTCAGACCCATAACAAATTTGAAGACCTCCCATTGGATACTTCAGAGAACGTAAATCTTCAAGACGCAACACAGGCACCAAAAAAGTCAGGGCATATTCCACCAATTCTTTTGGATATAAAGAAAGAATGGACACACGAATCTATTCGTACTATCATCGGCCGTTATTGCAATCAGTACCACCTGCAGTATCGGAGTTCTAATAAAGTTGCCATCATATGCTACACACCCCAAGCGCATCAAGCTGTAAAAGATGGTCTGCGCAATGAAGATATTTCCTTCCTTACCTACACTCGCAAGGACGAGAAGTCTCCGAAGATAGTTATGAGAGGGTTACCTGCTGCGCTTGAAAAAGAATTACCAAATGAGCTTAGCAGAATAGGCTTTAAAGAAGTGAAGGTGACAAAGTTAAAATCGCAGAAAGGCTATGAACAGTCATATCCTCCTTTCCTTATACAACTCAACTGTGTTGTTACAATGCAAAAGTATAAACCTAACTTTTCGCTGGGCACACAATGCTTCAGATGTCAGGATTTTGGCCATTCATCTAAAAACTGTAATATGCCACCACGTTGTGTGAAATGCGCCGAACCTCATTCGACTGCAGAGTGTACTAGAAAGGATCGCAGCGAGGTGCCGCGCTGCTGCAACTGTGAACAGGATCATCCAGCCAACTACAGTAAATGCAGTGCAAGAATCGCCTACTTGGAACGTTTGCACTCAAAAAGAAATGCAGAACGCAAGATTCCTGCTCCAATAGCCATAGTACCCAGTAAGTCGGCTTTACCTAAGTCCGCTTCAACCGCCAAAACCAGATCCTATGCAGCAGCAACCGCTTTTGCTCCTCTAATCGACAATATTGGTAATATAAACTTTCCAGCGAATGTTTCTCCTCCTATAAACGAAGATTCCGCAATTAAGGAAATGCTCGATATCCTTTCTGCTATTAAAAGTTTAAAAAATCAATTCCTATCGTGTACTTCCCCGATAGAAAAAGTCATGCTCGTGCTCAGTCATCTTGGTCAGTATGTATGATCCTGAATATATATATATATATATAGAAATAAAACTATTAATAACGCTTTTTCTGTATGCTGTTTACAAAACCCTATTTGTCTTAGAAAGTCGATGATTCGATTTACTGCGATTATTTTCATCGCTAATTAAACGTTACTAGCATGCCCTACAAAAAACTTAAAGTTCTCGTTCGGCATCGCAAGAACATCATGAGTTGTTTTGCTTTGTTACTACAGATTGTTGCTTTTTCTTATATCTTCTTAGTATTGCACTTGTTTTTGTTTCTTATATCTTCCAAAAATAACATGTACGAAATTGCTTCCGTATATCTTAAATCAGCTTCCATCTGCCGTATCGGATTTACTCTAGTTTTTTATTTATATTTGTAGAGAATTGATATGTAACATTTTAACATATAGCCCGTGTTAAAAATATAAGTGTATTATTTTACACGGGCTAGCTATATATGAAGTTAATATGAACAAACAAAAGTTTATTATTATTGTCATTAGATTACTTACTTATTTACTTCGATAGCTTAGCGACCCGATGTGTGTCTTGGCCTCTCCATCTATCTCGATGCTGTGCGATTCCGCGCCAGTTACCCGCAGAGGTCGGCCTCCACCGCGTCCTTCCATCGGTAGCGGGGGCGTCCAACCGGCCGTCGACCAGTCACAACACCGAGATAGGCTCGTTTAGTGCCGCGCTCTGTTTCCATTCTTTCGACGTGATTTAGCTATTGAGTTTGTGCGCTTTCATTTCTCCAATTATACTGGGTTCGGCCACGAGTTCTTCAATCTTGACATTCTTCCAGCTCCTCCAACTTCCATCAGCATTCAGTTTAGGACCAAGGATTTTCCGGAGAATTTTTCTTTCTGTGACCAGGAGCTTGTTTTCTTCGTTTATTGTCAGTGTCCAGGCCTCACTATCATACATCAAGATGGGTATTATTATGGTCTTGTAGATGCGGATTTTAGTTTTTGTTCTAAGAAGCCTAAACACCAAAATTTATGCAGAGCAGCGCTACATCGCAGAGCGTTTCGGACTCGACAGTCTATCCCCTCATGCCGAGTATTGGTGGCAGTAATTGTACAGCCTAGGTATTTAAATTTTGCAACTCCTTTAAACGTTGTATCTCTAACGCGTCTCGCGCCTTTCGCGTGTATTTTTATAGCGCTACATGAGGAGATATCCCGGTTTTTCGTGACTTATCTTAAGATCTATCTTCAGAGCTTTAGTCTCGAGGGCCGCCGCAACCGCCTTTACTTCGTTGCGTCTTTCACCTAACAGCGCCAGATCATCCGCGTACCCTATCACATAATGCTTCCCATTTAGCCGTATCCCGACGTCTGGTGATGTCACCCGTCTTAGGACGTATTCAAGGTCTAGATCAAAGAGCGTCGGTGACAGGGCATCGGGCAGGGCATTTTCTAATGGCAATAATGATAAACTTATGTTTGTTCATATTTACTTAATTGATAGGCCATGTTAAATACATATATACCGGTGACGCAAACAAATTGTTAAACACGGTGTCACTCACAATTAAATTTAGGGTAACGCACTTATTAAACATTACAATTATAATTGGCGTTCATTAAGACGCGTGAAGGAGTTCCCTTAAAGGAATGAATACCTATAATCAGATTCACAGAGCTTAATTTTTAGCATATTCATTAACGATAATCTGCATTATTTTAACAAGTATGAAAAACGCGAAACTAGAAAGAAGTAGATTAAGAAAGAAACAGGGCATTTAGAAAGAAGACTTATTTCCTGATCCTTATTACCGATCCATATGCCACTCTTATCCCCGATTCTTGTTTCTTCCTTCGTTAAGTTCAACCAGTGGCTCCTACCCAAAAAAATGTTTATTGGCTTAAATTTGACCTATTGAGCATAATATTATTTTGTATTCGGTTCCTATTAAAATTTGGGTACCTAGATATGTACTAAAATATGAGTCCTCGAATTTGGATGCTAATAAATGTCAAACTAAAAACAGTGTCATTACGAAATAGTTTCTAGGACAGATGAAACACACTTTGACTGTTCAAATGTTTCTAGCTCCAAAAATGCATGCGTTTCGACGTACCTATTTAAAGTTGCTGAAGTAATAAAAAAAAGTATTAGTATTTAACATAACGTCCTTAGGCCTAAAATAATTTTGAACAAAATCAAATTCCCTCGTGATGACGCGGTACACCTTGTGCAAGTGGAATTCACCAAAATCACTGTTTTAAATGAAATCATAGAATTACCTTATAAGTTTGTATTCCTTATAACCTGACCGGGAAAGCCTGGATATTTTTTCTCTACATATATTTTAAAATTAACTGAGAAAAATATATAAGATATTTATAGGATTTTAAAATAAATGTTTCAAAATGTAACACAAAATGAAGGTACTTAAAATATGTAATAAAAAAATTGGAATAAGCAAAACAAAATTGCTACAACGAAAAAGATTTTTTGCGCATTTCGTGCTTCATTTGTTATATACTTCTTTTTAATCTTCTGCGACCCGAAGGAAAATGATGGAGGTTGAATTCCACCTTGTTTTGACAATTTATGACAGTTAGGTCCACTCACAGGAAAATTGGTTAAATCCTCGATTTAAATCTAGATTTAGGTCCACTTGTAGAAAAAATTGTTAAATCTAGATTTAACCCATACTTAAGTGTCAAAATATTAAATCTAGATTTAAATATTTGACATTTTTGTAATATCTAGATTTAACAAATTTTGATGCAAGTGGACCTTAATTTAAAAATATCTGACGAATAACCTTATTATTTTACAAATTCCCTTTAAGACGGTACCCAGACCGAAAGTGGCGCAGCGTTGAATTTTATTTAATATCGTAATTCTAATACACATTTTTAATAAAACTTTACGGGATTTTTTTAGAGCCCATAGTCTAGTATTTTTAGACGGTATCATTACATTCCCTCGTAGTCACTGCTAGAAGTAGATAGCAAAACTGCTAAAAGTGGCCGTTTTTGACACATTTGCTATCTACTTCTACGAATGACTGTGACGAGATGTAGCGATACCAAAACAAGACAATGGGCTCTAAAATTTCCCGGTAAAGTTTTATTAAAATTGTGTATTAGAATTACGATATTAAATAAAATTCAACGCGGCGCCACTTTCGGTCAGGGTACCGCCTTAAGATTTTGGATTTATAACCATGATGAGCTGTTTTGTAGTCAGTAAGTAATTGTTATAACTTTGTGAAAAGAGTTCTACATACGTAATATACGAAAAAAGTGTTGAACGCTTTTACTGAAAGTTCCTAGTAACTAGTTAAATTTCTTCAACCTCATATGGGGCGTGGTACAAAGTACTTGTTATTTACCTAGTCGTAAATCACCAACAGTTGATGAATATCAAAGGATGGCTAGTGTCCTACAAAGTCGGTCAAACGTTTCACTCCGCTGGGCACATGCCGAACTTCTCATTCACTGCGCATAAGAAGGAAGCAAAACCTTTATTCGTAGTATAATCGAAATACCAACTGTTCAAACAGAGATACAGGCAACGTACACGAGAGTTTGGGAAAACTTCGAATACGTTATCGATAGACGATACGCGATACCGCAGTAAAATTGTGTGTAGGTACCGTTATTGTAGGCAATGAAGATAATTAGGATTTTATTACACGTGAACGTCAATTTTAATGTCAATGTTTAATAAGTGCATCCCTGAATTCCTATAGTTTTTCATAAACTTCATAGGTAATCGATGAACGATACACGATACCGCAGTAAAATTGTGTGTACTGTTATTGTAATGAAGTTATGAGTGTATTAACTATGCGAGTTTAAATGTTTAAGAGATATTCGTTACGAGGAAGCATCAAAATAAGATTATTTTCAAAGAGTTTGCAATTGTATGAAAAGACAGAAGAAAAAAAGGGTATGTCCCAATATGGGCCACGTCTATGTACACCGTACAAAGATGGAGAAAAACTTACTAATTCTGAGAAAAATACAATTAATTTTATATAATGCACGGTTCTGTGGTTATCAATAACTAGCGGCCGCTCTCGGTTTTACCCGCGTGGTTCCCGTTCCCGTGGGAATATCGGGATAAAAAGAATCCTATGTTCATACCATGCTATCTACTATCTATGTACCAAATTTCACCAAAATCCGTTCTGTAATTTCGGAGCCTACTCAATGCAAACAAACAAACTAACAATCAAACCTTTCCTCTTTATTATATTATTAGAGAAAACAAAACAATATTTTTTCAATCGGCGTCAAATAAAACTTTTTTTCCTTTTGGCTTTCTTCTGTTTTCCACAGAAATTCCGCCAATGTCCCGTAGTGAGTCAAATATGACAGTTCCTCGTAAAAAAAACTGTCAGTGTCACAGTCTTTGAGTTCTACTCTTTATTCGACCTTGCAATTCTATTGACTGACAGTGACAACGACAAAATTACATCTTCCCCCATGATGTATTTTTGAAAAGTTTTTTGCATTACATTTATTGTTCCTTCCAGAAACAAAGCAAGAAAACAAACAATCAACAAGATTTTAAAGAAATTGTACAATTAGAAACTGTTTATTGTGTTTTTTTTTCTATCTTTTGGTATACTGTACACAGATGAGGCCCAGACTTCATACATTTTTGGACATCACCTTTCAGCTTTAGTTTAACTTAGCTTCTTCCTCAATGAGCTCATGGTCCACCTGCATTTTATTAAGAAACGGTACTTGTAAGTACTTATAGCACTTTAAATAGTCTGTGGAAAAAGTAAGATGGAAGCACCAAGTTAATAATGAAATGGATTCGATAATCAACACTGACAACCATTCACAAATACTTACTATAAGATATGTTACCTAAACATACAAACACGCCTGTCTATTACAAACTTTTTACCCATAAACGGATATAAGGGACTAGAATCCTTGACTTTGTCACAGATTATTAAATAGATACTTCGTAATCTTTGTGTTTGTAACACTAGAGTACAAAACACCGAATACCTACGTATTCGGTGTTTTGTTTTAGGTTTCGGTCTCGTTGTAATAGACCGACCGATGAAATAATTTGTATTCTTTCTTAACGTTAATATTTGAAATATACACATTTTTTTCTTTGTACCAAATGACATCGACAATTTTTCTTAAAACTCAACAGCACTTCCTTACATGCACTACGAAAACCGCCGCTACTGCGAGCCACGTTTGGCGCTCTCAAGGCCAAATGTATAGCTGTGCGCGCTGTTGAAATTTTAGCTCCAATGCTGTTTCTTGCAGTGTGGTCCTAATGCACGAAAATACGGCAAGTTGCTTTGGTTTAAGCTTAGAAGTTTCGAGACATGGTTGGATGTTACATAGTCTTATACTTATAGTTTTGGACTAGATTATTGTTAGAGTGGTCTGAAGTAAAACATACTTAGAGGAGGAAGGGTTACTCGGGTAATCGGATCGAAATTGTCGCTGAGTGTTATTTGTGTTTTCAGTAAATAAAATAAACAAAACAAAATCTTATGTTACTGTTTTTAATTCGCCATTTGCTAGCAGGACCCCGATGTCCAGAGAACAATAGATTATCTATTGTAACTCGGGGCCTGAAAGGTTAATATAATACCTACATATTACCTTGACTTGAAATGTATAGGTTTACTGTGATATTACTTTACATAAGTCTACATGAACTTACAGAAATAAATAATACGTAATTTTCTAAAAAAAAATGGAATGTTAGGAAAAAATTAAGAAGATAAGAATACAGTAACCCATCGAAGGCTTCGGTTAGATTCTGTCTCTCTGCAAGAGGTGTGAAATTTGTATATTTGAAACAAAATATCCAAATAACTGTGTATTAAATACGAATAAAAAAACACACTGACGAACGAATATCTTATCAACATTTTTAATTGAATGAAATTGTATTTTATAAAACACTTTTCAGAAAATAAATCTCTTTGAATCCCTATTTCAGTCATAAATTGCAAAATCGGCTTTATCTTTTTATTTATTTTGACATTTGACTGACTACTTTATTTTCTTTATCTCATTTCTATCTAACTTCAGTCACTATGCGCCTTAAGTTGAAATTAATATGAAACAGTCTCAAGATCGACAACGCGTCGTAGCAAGTTTTGATTCTGAATAACTCGACACTAAAACGCTAATTGCCATTATGATAAATTTAAATAGAAAAATATTGTAAAAAATCAACTCGCCCACAAGTGAATTCTTAGATGGGAACGAACTCACGACCTTTGGAAATCCGGTCCATTGCTCTAACCACTGAGCTACCGATAAATTCTCCAATACTTTTATATTTTTAATACGCTGTAGGCCAGCGTTGTCACATCAATGCTATGAATATCCTTGCATTCGAAAGAAAAACCTTTTCAGATGTTTAAAGATTCATTAAGATGCAACAGCCAATAATTTATGATTTTTGAATTTTTCAATGCATTTTTATACTTATGATAAATTTTAAATAGAAAAAGGTTCGAGTCCCATCTGAGAATTCACTTGTGGCCGAGTTGATTTCTTCCAATATTTTCTATTTGAAACTTATCATAAGTATAAAAATAGCATTGAAAAATGCAAAAATAAAAAAATCATAAACGCTAATTGTCATCCCTAGAATCACTATATTTGGCAAATCCGTGAGGAAAGCATTCGAAAATTGGGTACCTATTCAGCATTTTACAGAACAAGGACCAACATACAGTTTCTAATTAAATAAAAATGATCTAAGCGTTGAGTGTACTACAATTTTATGGGACATAAATTAATTTAAAACGGTTGTTGGGTAGGCCGTTTAGTTCCAATTAATTTATGGGTAATATATGCAAGCGCCAGTCACAGCCCATTGAATAGCTTACCTATATTAAAATATTACGTTCTTGGTGTGACTTCATGATAGTTTAATAGAAGTTGCGGCAAACCTTAATGTGCTACTAGATATAACGGTTTGAGATCGCTATACAAAAGGTTCTAGTATTAATGTCTAAAATATTATAGCGGACCAGACACTATCAATAATATTAACATTATAATAACATTATATCATAATAATTAGAACTTAATAATGACATTATTACTAATATATATATATATATATATATATATATATATATATATATATATATATTAATTATTAAATAACAATGTCAGTATCATTGAAAGTGTCTGGTCTGCTTTTAAAGACATTATTATTAAGCAACAGTAAGGCATTCTAATTCGTAAATGAATTAAAAAATTATGCGTTAAAAAGAATTATCTTCAAATTAAACAACTATTGCGGATTTTAAGTGCACTATATTTACCCGAAATATTTTGGTACTATATTTTTGGATTATAAGTTTTTTTTGGTTTCCCGACTTTTCGGCCCCTTTTCAGTTGCTGTGGTCACGGATTGAGAATTAAATACTATAATCTAATCATTAATAATCATAATCCTAGATTAAAGATGTCTGTTACTTGCTCGTAGTTCAAAATGTAAATACTTATTGAAATGAAGTTTCGCTATCAAAATATGGGATAGAAAAACAGCAATTTCAATCAATATCTTGTTTGATCTCTTCCAAAATTTATGACACGAGTTGTGTTTTAGTCTTTTTTAGGTCACCATAAATTGCTTATGCATGAAGCCCATGTTTATATTAATGACATACCTCCCGATAATTTTCGAGCTTAGGGTGCATATATAATAGTAGACTGGTGTGAAAAGGTCAAGGTTATGTATATATATAAGGATATATATAATAAGGATAAAATTTATTCAAGGAAGAAATTCTTCAAATTTCTTCCTTGAATAAATTATAAAAAATAATCGTAATCAAATAAGAAGGCTATATATTTCGCACTTTAAAAAAAAATATCAAAAGCCAGATCCTCTTTTCCAAAACCCAGAAAACATAAAAGGCATGGTTCATAATATTAATAGAAGAAATAAAGAAAGAATTTCGTTAAAATATTTAATATAAAAATATGCCATCGGCCACTCATGAAATAATATTGTACCTCAGAATACAAATAACTTTAGATATTTGCAGTACAAAGCCATTTAAAATTTTGTACATAAGGGAGGGTGAAACCACAGTCAAACTTGGTCTCTGATGAACCGAACTTGGTATTTGAAAATTGTAACCCCTTTTCATATATCTAGGTTCATTTGAAAACTGTTAGATTTAAAATTAGTCCATTTAAACATATGATAGTGACTTAGATGCAAAATCATGGAAATCAAGAAACTTAGGTACTGTTTCTTGATTTCGACCGAACAAGAAAATACCACATCCTAATTCTAATCTTAACTAATATTATAAATGCGAAAGTGTGTTGGTTTGTTCTTCCTTCATTAGAAAGACGGAGAGTAACTTACGTACTTTTTATCCCGATATTCCAACGGAAACGTGAACCAAGCGGATGAAACCGCGGGTGGAAGCTAGTACCATATAAATGTGCTCGTATGCCAAAGATACATATACCTACCTATAGTGGTTAGTGCGCAGATGAATTGCATAATGTACCACCATCTGCTTTCTTCCATCAGACAACAAGACGTATGAATTCACTAGTCTTAATGTTTGTTTGAATTGAGAATTGAGATTCAGACACAATATGTTACGGCGATATACTCGAAATAAACATTACTTTATTTTTTGCAAATTCCTATTTTGATAACGACTATTGCTTAATGTAGCGTAAAGAAAGAACTACAATGACAAAAAATGGCAAAAATAATTCAGAAATTCCTGCTGAAGCCGACACAATGACTTAGATAATTTTGTTGTTAAAACGGTCTTCTCTGGTAACATAATATGAGTGAGCTTTCTCAAGATTTAGCTCATGCGGTTTCAAGATAATATGAGTGAACTTTCTCAAGATTTAGCTCATGCGGTTTCATAACCAAGTAGTGAGTTGTCAGACCAGACAGAATGTAAGTAGTCTGTAGTCCGCTTAAGAAACAACCTCTTCAAAATTTTCAAAAAAAAATTATTTTTATGAAAAAAATATCGAATCTAAGATTGAACTGGTTCAGTATAGGCTGGTAAAGGTATTATTTGTAACCTGGATGGAGTACCTATACAAATAAAAAGTATAAATTCTCTAAGTGCACAAAAAATGAGTGAGTTTTGATGCTACTGAGGCCATTTGTGTGTTCCTTTTTTAGTTATTTACTCTGTATGTGTTTGTTTTTGTATCGTGTGCAATAAAAATTCTATTATTATTATTATATTAAACACCTACCCAAAATGCCACTACATTTTTCGTCTGAAAAAAATAATTTTGTTTTTCTTAGAGTTTGTATGAATGACAAAGTTAAATTTGGAAAATGTGCTATAGCTATGAAACTGCTAAATATATAACCAATTTTCGTTGAAAGTTTTTATAAAGATCTACAGCAGATTTTTATTTTTTATTTTTCACTTTCTTATTTAAAAAGTCAGAGGGTGGGACACACATTTTACCACTTTGAAAGTGTATATCATTCAAACGGTTGACTTTGAGAAAAAACTGTTTTAGAAACCTCAATGTAATTTTTAAAGACCTATCTATAGATTACCTACACGCATAGGTTAGATAAAAAAAAAACATTTTCAGTTCCATGTATGGGGTGCCCCCCCTTAATATATTTGATTTTTATTTTTGTGTAAAAACCGTAAAGCGGTTTACAGAATACATCTACCTACCAAGTTTCAACTGTGTAATCCTCATAGTTTTGGAATAAAGTGGCTGTGGCAGACATGACGAATCTATAAGGGTTCCGTTTTTTGCCATTAGGCTACGGAACCCTAAAAATTTACTCTATTTGTACAAGATTGGTACAAATTCCCAAAAACCCGTGAGAATGAAATGAAACTCATATCTTAAACAAATGAAATCAAACATAAGTGCGACACTATTGGAAAATTGAAAAGTAATTTATGTTCTGGTTTATTTTCATTTCAACATCATAATATTATACCAAAAGAGCCCAAAAAACATTATATACCTTTATGTTTCCAAATCATACCAACAATGCTAACTATTAGAACTAATGTTTTTTCGGTGAATAAAACCAAAATTACAGGGTTTCAGTTTTGATTTATTGGTGATACTTAGCGTGATCGGGTCATAATTGTTTCCCGTTATTTGCAATGTTGATCGCCTACGCATTTCCACTTACAAGAACGTTCGATAAATATTTCTCAAGACTAGCACGCAACGAAAGAGTTGACAAATCTTTGCAATAAATCAAGCTTAAACCGACTTAAATTCAAAACTTTACGTTAAAAGGGCGACCAACTGTCAATACCTAAACCCATTTAGCGCTAAACCTATTTGAAATGACATTGCATTTCAGTCATTGTCATGTTTAAAGTCTGTTGGTAAATGTTTAAAACTTTAAGGCCGCTTGTATTGCCTCAGAATAACTGAGCCAATTTTTACTGCTTTTTTTTCAATCAAAATGTATCGTATAAGATAGCATTGAAAATGCTAACTTAAAAAATCCAAAATGAAAACAAATAAGAAACTTTGTAAATATGTATACTCAACTTTTCTTTTAATTTAATATGGTCGTAATATTTGAGTACTGTCTTACAACCTGCGGTCCCTACCCATATAAATCCTTGTCTTATATGCTTCGGTGAACTCATGTCGGCCATATCTCAAGTCTAATCATCACCGCAAAGCTTTACTGCTATTACAAATAAACGTTGAAAAGGCTTTCGTTGTTTTGTTTATGACTATTGAAATTAAAGTGAATTGACTACACGCAGGCAACTACTACAACATGACTAACCAGTATGATCCTACAAAAGCATTATTGTATAAGGCATTATCACATTATTTGTCGACCTGTTTGGCGCAGAGGTAAGTACTAAACCCACCTTCTGCGCCCGGGTTCGATCCCCGTACAAGACAAACATTTGTGTGCATGAACATGTCTATTTTTCTTGGTCTGGGTGTTTAATTTATGTACATTATGTATGTATTTACAAATAAAAGTATATAAATATATTTATCCGTTTTCTAGTATCCATAACACAAGTTCATGAAATTAAAGTGGGCTAGATAATTGGCGTGATTGTATGCAATTATTAAATAATCTTTTCTCATTCCGTAGACATCCTTTGATAGAGAACCATCCATGAATTTAAAACTGTGGCATCGTCATCTGAATAGTAGCTTCTGTGAATTACTAACCGCCTGGCAAGCATGCAATGTCAATTATGGAAAAATAACCTAACAATTTTAGACTACTTATTAAACTTCTAAAATTATTCGAAGTTGAACCGTGCCTGTTCAGTAAAGTGAATGATGCATTTCATATTCTTTAATCATTATAGCACTTTTTAATCCTTTATTTTCTAACCGATAGCAAAGATGGTCTTGAAGAGATGATTTCGCAACAATTTAATTGAAACATTCGATTTTTTTGTCGAAATATGCGTTAGGTTATGTCAACTCATGTTTTAAAATGCCATTATCTGACAGATAACTACTGATTTATACAAATGCCTTAGTGTTATAATAATATGGAAGTAGGGTAAAAGTTAGAAACTTCTTAAGCATTTTATCACCCCCTTATTAGTATAGTTTCAAAATTAAATTACACAATGAACTGAGATAAGGCGGTTATTTATAGTAAGACCATATTTGTCACAGAATACCTAAATAGTAGTATTGTTTTCGGTCAAATCTACGAAATTACAGTTTAGTGTGGTTTAGATTGAATCAAATTGTTATATGAGTTCTTCACGAAATTTTCTTCCATGTAGCCGCAATTAGGTTCATTGACCCCACCATCGAAATTATGTGTACAGAGATTAGGACATCGTTGGATAAAGCTACTCATTTTTTGAGATTCTGGAACGGAGCCAAACAAAAATCTTCATATGTAGAATATTTTAGTTTATCGGGTGATATTCAGGTAAGTAGGGTAACTTACCTGAATATGGAGAGAGGACTAGTTAATATTTAATATGTGTAATCGTTATAAGCGCTGCCTTAGGACTCCATGGCAGAAATGCAGAAAGTATGAACTGAAGTTTATTTTTCGATACAAATAATAGTTCTCAACATCTAGATAAAGTAAAAACTGATAACTAATAAAAAAATATGTGATCAAAGGAGGAAGCGCTTTTATAAGAGCTTTCAGGCTTTTACTCTAGCAATATAAAATAGCAAACGCAATATTGTATTAAGTATATTAATTGAATGAAAAAAATCTACCAATGCCTACCATTTAAAGTTAATCTTATCTTATCAAATGATTCAGCTCCATATAGGCACGTCATAATTTTATCAGTCAAGATCCCACTATGCATAACGAGGTTACATTTACGTTACAATAAAGCGTATCAGTTGATTGTACAGGCCTCAGCAAATATACGTTTGCACTGCGAAAACCGTCCGTACTACGCGCAATATAACGCTCTCAAGAGCAAACTGTAAAACATGATGTGGTGTTGACTGTAAATAGGTACCTAAATACAACAAATAAATCTGGTATCACTAAACAAATACATTTTCACCTCACACGCTCGGAAAAGGAGGTTTTGTCTTTCAATTTCTGTGTGGAAAATCGCGTTTTACTGCCTAGCGTGGTAAAGTTTTTTTTTTTATTTATTAAGAAAAATACATCATAATGCGTCCCGAATATTGACGCACTATTGACGTTTTATGTTATATTTTATTCTTTTTTAAATAACTTTGAATTAATTTTGAATACTCAGTTTTGGTTATATTATTTAAGTTCCTTTGATCATAAAAACAATAACAATATATAAGAATTTTCATTTTACTATGGGTATGATTTCACAACCTATGATTGCATTTCGGACCGCAGATACGCCTAAGTTTTAAATTGTCTTACACCTAAAAATTTCTGAATCGTTTTGATTGTTATTACAAAGAACTTTTTTTTTAATGACTTTGAATTAACTATAATTCTATTTTTTTTTATTATTTTAGTTATTTAAATGATATAAGAATAAGGTATATTTAGATTAAACTATTTGTTAAAAGATTTTTTTACCGGAAGTTGATCGCAGAAATAACCTAAAAGTTTTCCTCGCTGTTGTGAGCTCAAAAATTGTGTGCTTTTTACTCGGCAGCAAAGTTTTTAGCGTCTCGTACCTTTGAAACCGTCGCTTCGCTCAGGATGCCGCTCGTGGTTCAAACCTAGAATCCTTGCTCAGTTTTCAATAGAGGTAACTCGCCGCAAAATACAACTTCCCAACCTTGCATAACAAATAACTATTGTTATTAAGAACACGTCATTAGGCATCTGTCTAAAAAAACCTCGATACTTTACAAAAAATCTTAAATTAATAGTTATATAATAGGCATATAATAAGTATTTCAAATCCTGGTTTTAATATATTGGTAAATTAATAATAATAAGTAATAATAATTGCATACAATCACACCAAGTATTTAGCCCACGTTAAGTTTCATGAAGAACTTGTGTTATGGATACTAGATAACGGATAAACATACTTAAATACTTTTTTTTTGTAAATACATACATAATATACATATTAAACACCCAGACCAAGACAAATAGATATGTTCATGCACACAAATATTTGTCTTGTCCGGGATCAAACCCGGGACCTTTGGCGCAGAAGGCGGTTACAGCACCCCTGCGCCAAGCAGGTCGTCGAAGTAAAAATCAATAAAAAAATATTTTCCTTTTGTAAGTTCACAATTTTTTATTTCGTCTATTAGAAAAGTATACTGGTTAATTTTTTATCACTGATGGGGTTAAGATTTGCTAAGGTTTTTCAAACAGGTCTGTAGCGGGGGGCCTACTGTCATCTTTTAGAATCCATCATTTCATAAGACCCTTCACAAAGTAACATTTTGCTATTTCAACCCATTGAGATTGATCTACAGATATGAAGTACCTAACCAAACGAGCCTATCTACACTCGATGATACTTTGTGATGGCGGAATTGACTAGGCAGTTTTATTTATGAACGACGGGGAGACTCTTAGCCTTCATCATACCTGATGTTAAGTTGATAAGGCTGAAGATGGAAGCGAGCCTCTCCTGGAATCCTCAATCACTGAGGAACTGGCTATCTTATCTGTAACTGCCGGAACACAACAATGCTGAAAACATTGTTGTTATGGCGTCAGACTTATATTAGATGGTGGTAGCTAGCCAGACGGACTTAGAACAAGTCATACCACCAAGCAAACCGAATACAATATGTACCCCCGCTGGGAATCGAACCCGGGACCCCTGGGTCTAATACCGGTGGTTGTACCACAAGACCACAGAGGCGGTTGAAACTGAATATTCGCAAAACAATGGCAGCTACTAAACATTCGCAAGAAAAATATAGATATCGAAATACTTACGATATATTTGAATAATTTAAGTTTCTAAAGTCAGCTATTTCAGATCTATGTTCCGACAAATTGAAGTTGTCAAAATTTTGAAAAACTTTTAAGGCACGAAGCTACTGTCAGAAAATAAGCATATTTTAAGAGGGTCGTGGTACGAAAAAGCATTGGTATGATTGAAACTATTCTGCGCTATGAGATGGCGGTAAGCCCTCTGATGTTCCGATAGTTTTCGCTGTGACATTGACATTATTTACGAAAACTTAGCTATAGGTTTAGGTGTTCAGATAAAAATAGAATAAAATAGAAGATAAAATCATAGTATTTACTATTGGAGTAAATAAAGGTTTGTTTATTGTCGACGTTGCTTCCAATTCCAATAACAACTTCCATACCATATAGCTAGTCATATTAGATAAAACGATAAGTAGGTCTTTTGTAAGTATATTTTTTTACTAAGAAAGTGTTTCTTTCACTCGGGAAATGGGCAAAAGCATACTAATTCTTTATTATTTAATGCTTCAGACATACTTTATTTGATGGGCAATTTTCGTCCGAGATTTTATGATTTCTGACAGTTTTTAAATTAACCAACATTTTCCTTGCTGTAAGAATAAATTTGTGAAATTTTTATGTTTAAACTTGATTGTTACATAAAAAAAGGTATGTTAATGTAAAGAATTCCTGGAAGAGTGTATGAATAAAACACCTTACTTTAATGCTTGTCTGCTGTATCTGTAGCACATGTTTAATAGTTATAGCCACTATAAAAGATTTGTTAAACGAACCTCGAACAAAAATAACCTGAGAAGAATTTATTGTTAAAAATATTATTTAAATATATTTTGCTAATAAAGTAAAGGATTTGTTTATAAGTATTATGTGTAAAAGATACATAAATACGTTTTACGTACTTTTACTTGTTCAAATTATTTAGTTAATTTTATATACTGGAAAAAAACAACTTTCTCGTTTATTCAATCTCATAGACGGGACTCGAAACCCGCATTAGAATCAGGCCTAATGCTCTAATTCCAATGCTCTTTAGGATCTCGTCTGAGCGTTTTAGAGACACATTGCTTTTTTCTAGTTATATTTTATACAATATACTCAGTATATGAAAATGTAATTGTAAATGCAACAATAAAAAATAAATTTAACAAAAATTTAATACTCATGTTCCATTTCGTCATCAATTAACACAGACCATCTAAACAGTATTCTAAACAAACGAAAGAAAGGTGTCACTTACCTCAGAAAAAAAAAACTGTTACGAAACGTCAACGTCCATACAGGCAAACGTAAAACCACATCACTAGACTCGGTACGTCTGCGCACGCGACGGCGCCGGCACTGTCTGCGAAGCACGCCGTGAGCGAGATCATTGACATGACGAATATCGATACTACTATATAGTTAATTGTAATTAATTACTACTCGTGGATAGGTAGGTAGGTATAGGTATGGGTACTTTTCGACGCCAATGATACGGAGCAATAAATGGGTCGATAAACTTTGGACTCCCATGGGTGTGTTCAGCAATCATTAAGCTGTCTTTTAGATCGTTTTAATTACCTATTCTTTTTAGTAACGAATGAAAGTGACGTCATTTTATTTTGTCTATATTTAACTATGAAACCAAAAATTCTAGATATACATATACTGTTGGTTTCATATGAAGAATAAATGGATTTCCATTATATGGATATCATGGATGACATTAATATGGATTTCCGCCAGGGAACGCCTGATTCTATTAAATGTATTTTTTATTAAAAAAATAAGAAGGCAATTCCTAGTGAAGTTCCAATTGGCATAAGTGACAAATATTTTCATAGAGAAGGAAAGGTTTTAGGAAATCAGAAACATCACACTTCCTCGGAATCCAAATGAAACTACTTACTATTTTATAATTATCTCGTCAATTACTGCCTCGTTATATAAATAGATCATGTCAACAAAAAAATCTAGTTCACCTCGCTAAAGATCTAACTTTATTATGCTCGACTACACTTCCGATCTCACCTCAACTAGAGAAACAGTGTAATCAAATATACTTAGTTATTTAGAACCGCGGAAGTGATACGGCGCGGGTCAATGGCCTCTGTAACTAAATATTTAGACAGCTCAAGAAACAAGTGAAATGCGATAATTCCTACCGTTTCTTCATTGTCGATGTATGAAGGTCAATAGTCAGCACTGGTGAACGCGATCGCTACTTGCGAGAATGCAAGATGTGAATAAAAGTATTTACTTAATTCAGAAGTAAACAGAACTTTGATAACATTACTGACCTTTTAGAATTAAAATATACTTCTTGCACTGCTCTTTGTAAATGAGAGATAATAATATAAGAACACATATGACATTCAATACTGCGGAGATTTGGATTGAAATAAAGGTTTACGGATTTCAACGCGTCAATTGATTTTGATGTGTGCCTGAATACCGCAGCATTACAGTAGGTATTCAGTGTAAAATTCGTATATGTTTCAAACTGTTTAAGAATATCAGTAGTACCTATAGTACCTATATTTTATTGATCTATTTTCAGTCTAAATGTAAAACAGGTTCGAGCTAGCTCAAAGTCAATTAGGTAATGAAAATTCATGAAACTCGCAGCAGAGTCAAGGTCAGTGTCGTGAGTTTACATGTCGGAAACGCGGCCGGATTTGAAAACATTTATGTGGTTAGCCAGTACATCACTAACAAAAACATAACTGGAATATATGCTATTGCATATATTCCAGTAATGTTTTTGTTTTCAAAAATTTATTTATTATGCTAAATGTAAATTTTTATAAGTTAGGTTTCGGTGAAGCGGAAATAGCTAATATCATTTCCGCTTTCTCAGCATTTACGTAATTTTACGGAACTTATTTCCCGAAATTTCAATACTTCTTTGTGTGAAATATGGTTTGAGAATGATGTTTCAAATTATAAGGACTGTGTTAAAAATTCAGAGGGCGTTTTAGTTTTCTTTTTAACCGACTTCTTTTTGTCGTTTTCGGCTCCTAAGTCAGCTATAAGCACCTCCTTTATAGTCAATCCGATTATCCGATAGCACTGCACTAAACTAAAAGCGATTCATCACAAATTAATCCGTCCATCTATCCTAATTTAAATTTAGTGAAAATAACTCAATCTTTTTCCATCAAACCTATTGCGGTTTCTAAAACAGTTTTTTTTTCAAAGTCAACCGTTTGAAAGACACACTTCCAAAGTGGCATAATGGTCCCCCCCCCTCTAACTTTTGAAATAAAAGAGTGAAAAATTTAAAAATATATATGCTGTAGATCTTAATAAAAACTTTCAACGAAAATTGGATTGAACGAAATATAGTTGGCAGTTTTAGAAATATAGCACATATCCCAAAGTGAAATGAAAAAAAAAATTTTTTTTTTTTCATTAAACCTATACGTGTGGGCTATCTACAGATAGGTCTTTAAAAAATACATTGAGGTTCTTATATCAGTTTTTCCCAAAGTCAACCGTTTGAATGATATACACTTTACACAAAGTGAAAAAATGTGTCCCGGGACTCTTAACTTTTAAAATAAGAAAATGAAAAATCTAAAAAAAAAATATGCTGTAGACCTTTATAAAAACTATCAACGAAAATTTGTTTGAACGAAATATATTACGCAGTTTCAGAACTATGTATATACATTTTCCAAATATAACTTTGTCATTCATACAGACACTATGAAAAACAAAGTTATTTTTGCAGACGAAAGTATAGTGGCATAAAACAACTTTTGCGGAATATTTAGTGTGATTTATTTATCCGAAATATATATTTGGTACTATAATTTTTCGGTTTATTTGAGGTTTTTTACCACCAGCTTAGGACCCTATTATCCATAAATTAAAGTTTTAACCCAAATCTCACACTGCAAAACCTAAAGATACGTTAGCTCTTTTTGTAGATAAATAACAAACATAAAGCTGGAGGTCGGCCTGCTTTCGAAGTTTTCTTGGCAGTATCTTTCTTCGAAAGTCCTCCCAATTTGTGAACTGCCAGTAGAATCATTAGATTTTTCTTTTGTTAATAATAACTAATTTAAATAGCAAACAAATCAAAATATTAAACTCAATATTAGTTGCCATAGTAAAAAATATTAACTTTTAATTAGTAATTATCTAACCGTTTCCGAACGCAATAATAAATCAACTTTGTGAAGGTAGACTTATAAGTAGCTATTGAAGCTAGTCAACCCGTATTCACCACGACAACTGTAAAGTTGCCGAAACGTTGGGAAATCAAAAAACCTCAAATAAACCGAAAAATTATAGCACCAAATATATATTTCGGGTAAATAAATCGCACTAAATATTCCGCAAAAGTTGTTTTTTTTGTAATTATGAGTGCGCGAAGAAACGTAAGATGTGCTTATAGTGGCATTTGGGTAGGTTTATTTAATATAATAATAATAATAGTAGAAACTTTATTGTTCACGATACAAAAACAAACACATACAGAGAAAATTATAAAAGAGTGTGTGTTCCCACACACAATAGGCGGCCTTATTGCTACATAGCAATCTCTTCCAGGCAACCTTGGGTGAGAGACGATACCCTTCATGTGCGAGTTCGACTCGCACTTGGCCGATTTTTTCTAACCTTCGCTGGCTCCGATTTTTTTAATTTTTGAAAATTGAAAATACTTATCACGCTTAACAACTTTTCTTAGTTGCTGTTTTCATATCTCTTAGTTTGACTGGATTGCTATGGACCCACATCAGGGGGTTTCGATCTTCAATTTTTGCTTTCCTAAGAATATTTTCCTGGCAATAATAAACACAACAAATAAAGAATTAGCGAAATTGTTCCATCCGTTCACGCGTGATCCGATGACCAAGGGAATTAGCGATTCATGTCACAGTTTTTTGAAAGATCCGATTGTTTGTAAATAATCGAGGGTATTTATTAACTGCCGAATTATTGTAAACAGGCTGTAAGATTTGCAATAAAACTGACAATTATTCGTTAATTTATAAATTATCATTGTTCAGCGGTCAGTTTATAAACAAAATAGATCAGCAGCATTTAATTGGAAACGAACCTGTATCAAATGCACCAATCTCAATATCAGCTGTCTCAATAACTATTGTTCGTACATAAATACTCTAAAACCGGTACGGGGAATCGAACCGGCTTAAATGTGAAAAATTACATCCTGTACTTTTATGGTATCAATCGACAGTCGTAAGTATGAAGATCAATTTACCTATAGTAGTGTCTTAAATTAAAGACAAAGCCTGGAAAGATTAAAGATAAATAGTTCTATACACTTTATCACAGAGCATTGCGGCTTCCGTACCGGAAGGAGTAGCCGTAGTTACTAATTCTCTATACAAAATACTTCTGGCGTTTTTGATAAGCACACATTTACAGAAAATGTGCACACAATTGCAGTTCTGTATATTTACATACTAAACAACACTGTAGACGACACTAACACATCTATACTTATATATCTCAGGAACTACTGGACCGATTTAGAAAATTCTTAGACCATTAGAATGATACATTTCTCCCGAGTGACATATGCTATATTTTATCCCGATATTCCCACGGGAACGGGCACCACGCGAGTAAAACCGCGAGGATGCGCTAGTATAAAATAAAACAAAACGGCAAACATTTGTGTCATACGAATTATTTTGAATAGAGAATCAATAATGGACTCAACTGTCGATGCAGCAATATCGATAAATTTCAGAAGAAAGAATAAAGGTACATAACACTATGTAGGAAATGTTACGTAAAAAATATTGTCTTTATTTACTTCTAATAATTATTATTATTTAAGTAAGATTTTACAAACAACTTTTGATATCATCTAAAGTAGGCAATTACATTTCATTTTAATATGTAACGGACAATTGTAATCAATATTATTTAATTTATTTACATTTTATTTGCAATAAACATTTGTACAAAATGGACTTTGAAAATGCAGACTAAATGCAGCTGGTGGTAACATACAGCCCGTTGCCACTGGCAAAAAACATTTACAAGAAAACATGTTGTAAAATATAGTCCGGCCGCTGAGAGGATGACCAAAAGCTCTCGATAGGAACTGTCAAATAATGCATGCATTCTCGCAATTGCCGCATTATACGTTTACAAAGTTTTCTTGTAAATGTTTCGACAGTGGAAGCGGAGGGTTACATATAGATATAGATACATATTTATGGATTACCGAGTCTTCCAGCGACTGGGCCCGCTTCAAACTCGGCCCGCGGGCCCACTCGCCAGATCGATTTATTTTAATATTCTTCTTCCGTTTTCTGGGCCCACTTTCGAGTCACCGGAAGACTCGGATTAACAATGAATTGAAGAATACCTAGTTGTTTATGTCTCTGCATGTTTGTTTAATGAAATCAAAATGTTTTCATTATTCATCTATCAAATAGGCCACCGTAGTCGTTATCGATCGGGCGGGCCTAATATTATTTTATTTTGTATCAATAAGAGATGGAAGCAAATATTGCGGAAATAAATAGATATTAAAATATTGCTTATATAAAATTATCTTCTTTTATTATGAATAATTGTCTACATGTCATTAATAACATTGCCAGGCGCCCCACGCAAACTTATCGATAAACATTATGAACGGTAACAAGTTGCCCATCGGAAAGAAACGTTCGCTGGCGCGACTGGACTCGGTCTGCCGACGAAATCCGAGCGCAATTATTTTTTTCAAACCGGTGTGCCCAAAGGATTTACCCCTTTGACAGAGGGAAATGCTTCGTATGGCTACTCATTCCGACTAGGAAGCCGCGTTGCTCTATGTATTGTACCTACAGTAAGTAGATAACATACAAAAATATTTATTTTAACTTTATGTTGATCAAAATGAGAGCACAAATACACAGATTTAAATTTTTAGTTAATTAACATGTTTGGACTAAATATTGAAGTCCAAGAATGTTATTATATCCACCATAAAAGGTGATGAGACGCTAGTTCAATGGGTGATTATATACGAGTATGTGTCAATATAGTTTTTTGAACAAGTTTTTCAGGATTTTTCTCTGATTTAAGGCACTAAGTTTCTTAGGCTTAAGTTCATAAAAATAACAGGATGTAATTTTTCTCATTTAAGCCGGTTCGATTCCCGGTACAGGTAAGTGACTTATCAAAAATCTTTAAATGCAGTTTAACTATTTTTAAAAATAAAGGAATGTTTCCTTTGAGTAAAATTTGCTTACATAAATATTTAGGGTACTTTCCCTCCAACTACCGTCTTTTTTTCCACCCTGTATAGATAAGGGATCAAGAAAATTGTAGCGGGCTGTAAATATTTCTAAAGACATAACCCTGGAAAAATTGATTACAGATCTGTGGAGCCGCCAATGGATGCTAGTATTATATAAAACACTATAATATCTCATTAGACCGACCTCAAATACTTCCTTTATCATGCTCAGCAGCCGACTTCAAGAAACTTCATTAATAGAGGGACCAAAGACCTCAATCTTCTTACAACTCATCGTTGAGTTTTCGTCTCAGCCTTCTCGTAATAAACGAACGAGATAAATGAGCTACAGTAATGGAAGTCCCCTGTTTTACTAGATAAACAAAACCCAGTTTTTGTCAATTTAGCTAATATAATATTTTGCTAAAAGTTTGCCTAAAATTACGTAACTAAAGAATTAGTTGTATCTGTAGGTTGTTTTAATTTATTATTAATTCATATTTACATTTAATAGAATATTTTAGAATTTGTAAATTGACATGACTGTAATTATTATTTTTGATATAAATACTATTTCGACATTAATATTAACTGTTTTGTTTTGATTTTTATTAATTTGTTCAAAACCATAATAAAATTACATAATTTGAATAAATATTGGCATCACATACATAGTTAAAGATTTAATATTTAATTATAAATTAGCAGGTACTTTAATAATTTTTCTTGTGTTGTTTTTGTTTTTTACTTGTAAGTAAAATGCCTGTGTTATGGGTCAAATATGTGAAACTCTTATGAATTTTTGTTTTTTACTTGTAAGTTGTAAGCAATATTTGAATGTCTGTGTTATAGGTCAAATATGTGAAACTCTGATTTATCAATTGTACCATGTTTGTGGCAAATTAATGATTTCTATTTCTATTTCAGAGTGTTTAAAATCGATTCAATCAATCTCTCCTTAAGCTTGGGAATAATTTACCAACCAAACAATATTCTATCAAATCAAATATGATTTCACATACCTTCAAATGTAACACTACTTACATTCTAATTCTGGTATAAAAATTTGGGTATTTAAGTAGCATTTTTTTATTTATCTCTAATCGACACTAAAATAGCGCACCTTTTAAAAAAATCTTTATGAGTGTATAATAAAAATTAAATTAAATTAAAATCATTTATTTCGGGTGATATAACACATATCCCACAAAAGAGCAGATATAGAAACAATAATAATATTAACATAAATCATTATAGTATACCAATAAAATATAATAAGATAAGAAATAAAACAAACAAGGTCATACAAAAAAATAGAAACAAACAAATAAGAGCGGAAATTAACAAAAATAGACACTAGGAAATTATGGCAAATAATAAACAATATATCAGGAAAAGTAACAAAATCGATTGATAATATAATAATAAAAGCATTTAGCGAAGATAAACTTTTACCAAATTTAGCTAACAATTTTGCTAACAAATTTCAGGAAAATGTTAAATCTATTATTCCCAACTGCCAAAATAATTTATTAAATACAAATGACTACACTAGATCTATAGACAAATCTATGTTTTTCCCGAAAGCAACAAATTCTGAAATACATAAAATTATAAAACGTCATATCAACCCGCAAAAAGCCCCGGGTGTGGATGGCATCCGTGCGGTTGACATAGTGAAGCTTTCTGATAGAATTGTGGGCGCCATAACACGGTTTATAAACACTAGTATAGAAACCGGACTGTACCCCAAAAAGTTAAAAACAGGCATTGTCCGGCCTATCCATAAAGGTGGCAGCACCCATGATTATGACAAGTACCGGCCTATTACTATTTTACCAGTACTGGATAAGGTAGTAGAAAAATTTATATGCGGAAAATTACAAAAAATTTATTCAGAAAATAGTATTTTGTCGTCGCAACAATATGGTTTTCAGCCAAATAAAAGCACTACGCTGCTGTTGTCTCACTTTACAGATGAAATCAACAACTACTTAAACGAAAAAAAACATATTCTAATAGTGTTTATAGATTACAGTAAGGCATTTGATACGTTACGTCACGATCTGCTAATTGAAAGGCTAGGCATCAGCGGTGTAAGAGGCAAACTGCTGAAATGGTGCAAAAACTATCTCGATGACCGCAGCTACCAGGTTAAAATAGGAGACATGCTTAGTGAAGAGGTAAAGGTTACTGAAGGTACCGCGCAAGGGTCAGTTATTGGTCCCTTGCACTATTTAACTTATGTGAACAACCTAAATCACGTCATTAAGCACTGCACTGTCTACCAATTTGCTGACGACACGTGTTTGGTAGCAGCCGATAAAGATCCAATTGTTGCACAAAACCGGATACAAGCAGACTTTACTGCAATATGCAGGTGGTCGCACGATTTAGGGCTGGTCCTTAACGCAGATAAAACAAAGCTTATGTTCGTCCGCTCTAGTCGCAATAATTATCTTTGTAGTAAACCCGTTAAAGTAGTAGCCCACAGTCATGATTGTCTTCACGCAAATCTACCATGTTCTAGCAGCTGTTTAGAAATTGAGCAAGTAACTGAGTATTCATACCTTGGCTTAGTGATTGATAATAGATTCAATTGGTCGAAACATATAGATAAAGTATGCAACAAACTAAGAGCCATCTTGGCAAAATTTTATATAATTAAATGTAAAGTACCATTTGATATTCTACTAACAATGTATAAAACATTGGTAGAAAGCATTATATCCTACGGTCTCAGCAGCTATGGCCGTACATATAAAACATATTTAGAACAAATATATAATATTCAGTATAGGCTTCTTAAACTGTTGGTTCCCCTCAAAATAAAAATTAAATATACAGAGGACCCCGCTGGACTTTTTAAGTACTGTGGAGTTTTACCTATATCCGAGAAAGTTAAATATAATTTGCTTGTCGAAAATTACTTTAACGAAGAAATTCAAGTACCGATAAATCACAAAATAGCTACTAGAAAAATAACTAACAAAGAACTTTATATTCCCATATCTAACAACGAATACGGTAAAAGAACATCTCAATATTTGATACCCCGTCTTATGAATAACTTACCAATCGCAATCAAAGATAAAATCAATCATAATAACATTAAAAGAATTCTTAAAGTATATTTCCAAACTTAAAAAAAGAAATTTGTTATGTCGAGGAATAGGAGCAACCTTTATAACGAGCGCACACGCACAAGCGCACTATTGTTCTATTGATTTTATGCATGCGCTGCTGTCTTGAAACTCGTCGTTTTATTTTATTTTTTCTCTGTGGGCTTAGATTAATAACTCTTCGGCGTTATTATTCTAAGTTTGTGGGTATGGCCACACGCTCAAACATTCTGTATGATAAATACTTATGTGCACCTACCCGATTGTTGAAAATTAATTATGTTTTATAATTCTGTTGTTGGTTGCTCTTTATTAAGTTATTTTTGAGAACCTAGTATCTAGATAAACTTAATTTAGGTTTTAAGATACTACTAAACCATGAATGTAACATGTTTATTGGCAAATGAATAAATAAAAAAAATAAAAAAACATACAATTATTCACAAAATACAAATTAATTCAAATAACACAAACATTACCTCATAACAACATTCTAATACTTATTATTAGTTAGTATTATGCACCATATATGAGTGGCGCATATACTGACAGCCAAACCTTTCAGCAAACACCCTCAAAATACTGTTGGAGCTGGCCCGAACCCTGCGCACCAGGTATGTATGTCGTAGGATAATTTGATAAATAGAATTTTCGCAAAAATCCTAGGGATATTGCAAAAACACGGATAATTAGGCAATAGTGATGACATTTCTCAATCTTACTGAAAAAAGATAGGGTTTTTGCAAAAATACGGGTTGCTTTAGTAACATTGGATATTCTTTATTCTGATTGGCTTAATTTTTGCTTGCTTGCTAACTCTTATACTGATTGGTTGGATGGAGAGATGAGAGAATGGATTGACATTTGAAACGTCAAGACGTCAACCAATCAGAGAAGATGTTGTTTTGGACGATCCGACCAGCCAATCAGTGTTCTTATTTCATTAGCCAGCGATTCTTTTCGCAATCTTACTAAGGCAACTAGTTTTTCGCAAAAATCCTATCCTTTTTCAGTAGGTTTGAGAAATCACAACACCATTGTCTAATTATCCGTGTTTTCGCAATATCCCTAGAATTTTCGCAAAACATCGAATTATCTAATTATCCTGCGACATGTACACCATTTCCGAATGACGGTGTAGAAACAATCCACTTGAGCATCGGCGAACATCCTTGACGCGCTACAGAATCGGGGCAACCCCATCAACACTCTGAATGCATTATTATACTGAATACGTAGGCCGCTGTACTGTTTTTGCGTATGATTTGCCCAAAGACTGCTGGCGTAAAACTTGGTACAGTAAGCTCGAAAGAGAGTTCGTTTCACTTCCACTGAGTTACGAGCAAACTTTCTGGCCACCGTGTTGGCTCAAACAGCGCCCTACACTCCCTCTCTATATATACCCTATCATCCTTTTTTTTTTTTTTTTTTTTTTTTTCGAGGGGGAAATGCGCCTTATGCATACCCTATCGCTGGTGGGCCATTGGGTTATGTGGGGCTCTCCTTTGGTAGGCATACCCACTAAAACCCCCCCGGTTTCCGGCTGCATATCGCCAGGATTGTATAAATGTGGGGCCGTTGTTGCAATCTCCACCACAATCCTGGGCGACCTTTCCCGGCCGAAGCCAGGCTACCCTGCGGGGATCCTTCCCAGTCCGACGCGTCCCGACTCGCTCTCCCTAGAGAGGGATGGGGAGCCCAGTCGACCGTCTACTCTAGGAGTAAATGGCATCGCCGTTCTCCGAATCGCACCACCTCCTAAAGGGGAATGAGGTGCGCATAAAGCCGTCTCCTTCGCCCAAGCCTCCTTCGTCGGAGCCGATTCGCATGAGCGTTGGCTTCGCGGATCCGCTCCGATTCCTCCTTCTGCGAGATTATGTCTTCGCAAAAGGAGACTGCAGCATCCCAGGATCTATCGGTGGTGAGCATGGCCCGCACCATGCTCAGCAGCGAGAGATCCCTTCCCACCACAGTGACCAGATCCCTACGCTGCGAGGACCAGGCAGGGCACACCTGTAAAGTGTGCTCCGCGCTGTCCACCGCCGCGCCACAATGATGGCACTGTGCAGTCGCCTCCCTTCTTATCCGACACAGATACTTTCCGAAACATCCATGTCCGGAAAGAATCTGCGTCAGCCTAAAGGTCAGCGACCCATACCTCCGTCCACACCACTCTCTGAGAAGAGGGCGAACGGCATCGATCGTCCGCCTCCCGGCCTGGTCCACATCCAGTCTCTCTTCCCAGGTGCGCATCAGCGACTCCTCGGCCCTGCACCGTACCGCCCCTCTCTCTTCTGGGGTCACTCTATCGCCCCTGGTCAGCACCGCTCGTCGCTCCAGGTACACCTCCCTGAGTACCTGAGCATCTAGCTCCCAAGGAGGTGTACCCGCCAATACACACGCCGATACCCTATCATCCTGATAGATAGGCCATCACATTGTGGTATACGTGGCATTGCTCTAGATATATTTACAAGATGATTACATGATCGCTCACAATGCGTTACCATAAATAGCATTGAAAGTCTTTATGAAAACATCTGCTACCGTGTCTCGCAGGGGTGTGTACTAGGACCCACCCTCTTTAACATCTATATAAACGAGCTCTGTAAACTTACCCTTCCAAACTGTGATATCATAGTTTACGCTGATGATACTGGTTTGCTCATCGACGGCAACGATTGGGACGAAGTAACATCAAATGCCGAGCACGCTTTTAATGTAGTCACGGAATGGTTAGCAGCAAACTTATTAACCCTCAACCTGGATAAAACAAAATTTATGCCTTTCACTGCTAATGCATCCACTCTTCCATCTGATGCTTTTTCTATCCGCGCTCATACACAACCGTTTCACAACTGGACACATGTAACTGTCTGCAAATTCAGCGCGTCCCCCACATTAAGTACCTTGGCATTTGGATTGATTTTTCACTTTCCTGGAAAGAACGCATTAAAACTACTGCATCTCGAGTCAGAAAACTTATATATACTTTAAAAAAACTGAGAAATATTATTGACTTTGAAACTTTGAAAACTAATTACTACGCTTTAGGTCAATCTATTTTATCATACTGCATTACGGTTTGGGGATGTTCAAGTAAAACCAATTTAATACGCCTGGAAAGAGCTCAAAGAGCCATTCTTAAAGTAATCGCTTTCAAACCTATTTTTTTTCCGACTATTGAATTATTTTCAATTTTTAAACTTTTAACTGAAAGACCGCTCTATATTCTTCAGGTCATTTTGCGCAAGCATATTTTTATGCAGACTGTATATGACTCTCTAATTTTAAATAGACGTAGACACTATGCAGTTTGTAAAACTCCTCGTTTTAGACTGAAGTTAGCTAGACGTCATTTTCATTTTATTTCCTCTCCTTTGTACAATGAAGTAAATAAACTCATAGATATTTTTATCTTAACTATAAGATACTGTAAAATAAAAACCATGCATTGGCTCCAAAACTTGTCATACTCTAATACAGAGGAATTTATCGGCACTTTAGTGGGGATTTAGATGATAATGTTATACGAAACCATTCATAAAATAATAATTACACACACGCACGCACACGCACGCACGCACGCACGCACGCACACACACACACCCACACACACACATATACACACACACACACACACACACACACACATGCAAACATACACACCCAAACTTGTATGTCCTTTATATAACTATTAAACTACTATAACCTATAAGTATTACATATAAAAACTATCTATAGTAATAATGTGTTCTGGAGGTGGGCGCTAGTGACTGCGACAGAGTTTATAACTAATGCGGTCATTACCGATCACTACCTGCTCTTATCTCATAAGTCTTCTGAAAGCAATAAAAATTTTCGTTTCAAAATTTCGTTACATATCCGCATCATCATTCAGGTCGGAGGTAACGACATGACCCAGGTATTTAAAACTGTCCACCCACTGCAGCGGTGTTCCATTTTATTTTATAGGTATGGTGGTTGGACATTTCCCTTTAAACTGACTTTTCTTAATGTTGTATGCTAGACCACGTTCGAGTGTGTACCTTTTACATATGCTTAATAGCTTGCAAATACCACAGACTGATGCACTAAGCAGGACCATGTCTTCTGCGTAATTTATATTATTTACTGGTACCCCATCGATATGACACCCCACACGGCTGCTGCTGAGTACCTATCAGTGCATCGGTGTATAAATGAAATAGCTTCGGCGAAGTCAACCCTCCCTGATTATGATGACGGTAAATTCAGGTAATGCTTCCAAAGAATATGGAGAAAGCTATGAAAAAAGTGTTTCAATTCAATAAGCAACCTCATTTTAAGACTTTAAATTGGGTTGAAATTGCTTTTCTCTTATAATTTACGAAGGCAATTAAATTAACCAAAGAAAAATGATTGTTTCGAAGTTTACTCATTTTAATGGCGTAAACTTCAAAGAAAGTGATTCGCCCTCACTTATAAATGTGAACCCCGTCCAGCTACTTTTATCCCTTTAATTGTACAAAAAAAACAAAATACAATTTAATAATTTAGGGAACATATAGGGTATGGAATTAATTTTTTAAATTATACTTAGGTACTATTGTAATTTGAGTTAAAGTGATACTCGGAAAGTATGGTCGAAAAATACAGACTTCTTGATATAAATTTATAGGATGGTTGCAGTTGTTACATATCTGGTAATAAGCTATAGGTACATTTCTTCATAACTTTATCTAGATTTTTAAAGAACCAGAAACACGATTTAATGATTTTGCCTCGACACTTTTTCTTTTCGAAATGACCCCTAAAATACGAACATTCAATATTATTCTCAAATAGATTTACATAAACTATTGGAAATTCGTTTAATGCATAGACACCAAAAATATTCAGCATTGTGTAGTAGCATTTCTCTTTTATCGCTATAGTTATTTACGAGTGATTTCGAACTTTTTTTGTCAAATCTGCCAAATCTCCCATTCCTATCTCGCTACAGTCGTATAGCGCCTTAATAGGATAAGTTTTGCTTTGCGTCTAAAATTACATGAAAATATGAGCCTTCTGATAATGACCTGGGGGCTGCCTGGGGGCATACCGCCATCTATTAGAGCAGTATTGTTCAATCTTACCATGCTATTTCGTAATACGAATCTCTTAAAGTAAGCATGTTTTTTGACGGATGTTTTGTGACGTCTACGCACAAGCGTCGTTTCCAAAGTAAGGTGTGTTAAAATTTGAGTACTTTAATAAAATAAAAACAAAACGCAATCAAAATGTTTTTATGACATGATGGTTACTAATAGATGATGGTAGGCCCGCTAGATGGTTATGGGAGTTCTAATCTCATAAAAAAAAATGAAAATCAAGCTGGAGCGACTGTGTATCTAATGTTTATGTGAATCGTATCGCGTACCATTACAATTTTTTTTGCCTGCCACTATATAAAAGGAATACTAACAATTACCGTAGTTTTGTTTCCAATACTTACGATTATTGTATCGCAACTAGATTGCTTATTCTTTACTAGTTAATGCCAGCGACATCGTTCGCGTGGACTTAATGTATGAGCTTTTGCATCCGTTGACATCGAACGTGGTACACTATTACCGCCTTTACTGCGTGGGCGTTTGTGAAGAAATCAAAATTATATAATTAATTGATGATGAAGTTAAATTCATTCTAATGAACGCATCTTGTTAGCTGCTCCCTTGCCCCAAAGTCTTTGTCCAATTATACGATTGCGTGATTTGTAGTAAAGACGAGAAGGTACACATTTTTGTTTTAACTGCCTGAAAGAAACTGGTAATAATTAACTTAGGATTTTTCCTGTATTTGATTTTCGTCATCAAATAAATTTAACATTTATAAATAGAAGCAGATTATGCTTTTAATTGCGCTAGGCCTGCGATTGTTGAGGTTAGGCCGTAACATGGTACCAACTTTCGCTATGGTCGGTCACGAGATGGGTGAATTTACTATCTCAATATCTTCCGTCCTTCGGAAGACACATTAAGCCGTTGGTCCTGGCTGCATTTGCAGTCGTTAAAACCCACTAATCTGCATTGGGCCCGCGTGGTGGGTCATAGCCCGTTCTCCTTATCCATCCATAAGGAAGGCCAATGCCCCAGCAGTGGGGACATTAAAAATGACTGATGACGATGTTTTTAATCATAATAAAAATTGTTTAATCTTATGGAAAACCAGCTTAATATATAGGTACATAAAAAAACTGCGTTAAAAAACCGACTTCAAAACTAACAACACAAAAAATACTCCTAAAAAGTTAAAAATAATATTTATTTACCCTAATTACTTATTTATTAGGTTTATAAATTTTTACAGACGTCGAGGGACCGCAATTATGAGCTGAATAGTATCGTGCAAGTGCCTAGCGAGAAGTACTCACATATCGGTCCCCGACGTCTGTGAAATATTATAAACGTAAATAATAAGTAATTAGGGTAAATAAATATTATTTCAAGCTTTTGAAATTTTTATTGTTAAGATAGATAGATAGATAGATAAAAATTTATTTGCATCTTTAACACACATGAAATAAATAAACAATTACATAAAAAAAATGATCTCCTAAAAACAAACAATTTAAAAAAAAATAAAAACATACTTACAAATTACACTAACATGTGTGTCACAGCGATGCAAAAAGGCAAAAGCTCAGCGACAATATCACATTGTCCGATGATAGGGATGATGGAAGGTAGTCACATCCCCTCATCAACTATTAGAAACCTGATGATCTTCAAACGGCTGATCAGGCCATGGTTACCTTATCATTTATACTTTCAATTTTATTGAAGTAACACGGTACCAAATTTTGAATCGATCGGACATAAGAAAGTTGATCCCCTCATAAATTAAAAAGTGCTGCTGATGATGATGATGATGATCCGATGAAACATGGCTAAGAACACTCGGGATAAAATTATCTATGACACAAAAAAACTAAACGAAAATGGTTCACCCGTTTGGGAGCTACGATATCACGTACAGATACATACACAAACAGTCTGGTTAAACTTATAACACCCCCTCTCTTTTTACGTCGGGGGTTAAAAAGCAAGCTTACACCGACTCCAAAAGGCTTATTTTTTGAAGTCGGTTGCTTTTTAGTTTTTGAAGTCGGTTTTCTTTACACAGTTTTTTAATTTTTTACTTTTTAGTGTCTGGAATAGGTTGTTTTGTTCAGAAGATTTTTTCTAGATTAGATTATGTTTCATGCCCATTATAAACAAAAGTATCGTGAAAATTACATCGTCCAAGTTAACAAAAAAATGCTCCTAAAATAAAAACCACTGGGCCAAATTGAACCAAATTTTATAGGAGCAAATGGCACCTATTCCGCATCGAACTAAAAAACAATCACGTAAATCGGATCAGTAATCTCGGCGTAATCGGTGTACATACATAGAAAAAAAAAACCGGCCGAATTGAGATCCTCCTCTTTTTTGGAAGTCGGTAAAAAAATATAAAATGGCCGATAATAATGAAAGAACACAAAAGAAAGTAACAATATCTTTTGTGATCTTATTTCAATGAATGCTAACTTAGCCTAGCGATTATAAAACTAAATTGGCTATAAATAAATAAACGTCAAAGATACAATCGTATTCATTAAATTTTATTATATGAATGTTAAATGTGTTTTTTATTTAGGTACAAAGACAGACAAAAGGCAATAAAGTCAGTGAACAAAAAAGGGTTTCTAATAAAATCGCCTGTACAAGCATAAAAATATTTCAATAAGGAAAACTTAACTCGGGAAACGTAAGATTAAATAAAAAATGCCTGAATGAGCATGAAATGTTGTACCTACAACCGTTTTCGGACCTGTTTTGTTACATACTACACAAAGTCCATTCCATAAAAAAGGGTCTAATTATTTCCTAAAAAAAATACTTAAAGAATTATCAATGAAATTTTCATTTGCGGAACGACATATCGCCCGTCATGCTGCCAAAACCGATTAACTGCAGTTTTGGTAAAAAATGAGTTAAATATACCAATCGATTCAGTTTTTTCAATTCTATTGTCTGCAAAAATCGGTTAAACGTAGAGCCTATTAGTTACAGATATACTCTGTGCAAATAAAGGGTAATTTATAAATTTCTGTAAAAAGTCGCCAGACATAAACGAATAAATTTGTTTTTTTTGATATTACGCTTGCTAAAAAATATTAAACTCGTTTAATTGATTTTCTCATTTACGCACTGGAGCAGGTCCACCGATGATTTATTGTGCCATAGTATTTCAAATGTCCTTAGCCGGTTTTGGAAAAATATTTAATTATTGAAAACTTTAATAACATACGTCAGCAAAAATTCAATTATTAACTTTAACTCATTTTGGCCCTCGCCCTTAACATGCAAGATGAAATAATGTTTTTGTGAAAAAGTAATTATATGCATTTAATTAGTTTTGGGTAAAGTTACTACGGCTTCTATTATATTAACGTCTCTGCAGCCAACTGTTCTACTGAGTGGGTACGTTAAACTCGATTACTATAAGTCAATTATTAATATTGACCATTTAAAATCAAGTTCAATAGCTCAGCTCAGTAGCAATGTCCAGCAATGGGTTACAAAGTAGCATATGTGTTAATTAAGTGCCTTATCTATCTACCTAACAACTTTCATCTAAATCCATTAATTAGTTTCAGAGAAAAATTTTGAAAGAGACCTGTGTCCAGCAGTGGAATACAAAGTAGCCTATGTGTTACTCCTTTGTCTTATCAATCTACTTACCGAATTTCATCCAAATCCATTCAGTAGTTTCGGATATTTACGTGTAAAGACAAATGTATAGATAAGTATAAAAATAATAAATGGAAATTCCTTAATTTCTTCGTCAGGTAAAACTAGCTAAAATTATGTGTAAATTATTTTCTGTTCTTCTGTTAACGCTCAATAGACACAAAATCTTCTACATATGTATAATGGAAAAAACCGGCCAAGTGCGAGTCGGACTCGCACACCAAGGGTTCCGTTTGGAATTTAAAAAAAAAATTTTATTCAATGATGTAACTAAAAATATACGGTTTTCGCAATTTTTCCTTTATCTGTACTATAAGACGTTACTTCGTACCAAATTTCAAGATTCTAAGTACCCTGTAGGTTTTGATTCCCGATGGAGTTTTGAAAATTTGCGGCATAAACGGCTGTATCTTTTGATTGCTTTGGCTTAGAAGTTTGATTTTTTCACAGCTCCAAGGGACAGTAGACCTAAGTATTAGATATAAATTTCAGTTTGATACCTCCACGCGTTCCTCAGAAAAACGGTCTTGACAGACGGACGGACAACGAAGTGATCCTATAAGGGTTCCGTTTTTTCCTTTTGAGGTACGGAACCCTAAAAATAACTCTTGCTGTATTGTAGGATGATCAGAACAATGTAGTACCTTATATCGCCTACGGACTTCAACCTACTCATAATAATAATCTTGCAGGGCAGCTTGTGACAAACTGTTGGTGAGTGGCGACACCACATTATAGAGAGTCGCCTCTGGTTTGTTTGCCAGAGCGGATTTCAAGCGGGCCCGGAATTTTGCCCTGGTTGGCTTTCATCGGCTGATCGAAGGGATCGCTCGCAGAGAAGAAGTGAAAGTTCCTGTCCCTTGTACAGTGGGTAGTCCGTTCGTCCGGACAACGAAGTGATCCTATAAGGGTTCCGTTTTTTCCTTTTGAGGTACGGAACCCTAAAAATGAATATTCTGCTTCTACGTATCATTACAATTATTAGACTTAAAGGTTCAAATTTACCAAAAGACTATTTTTGATGATTCGCAGCTAAAAGTGATTAAAAGCACTCCTCCGGCAATTTTTTTTTATTTTTATTTGTTTCTATAAGGATAATCGAATCAACTAGTCTTGCTATAAAATATATATATAAAAGCTTTTTTTGTTTATTTTTTTAACTTTAATTACGCTTTGAGATTGTGATATATCAAAAACAAAATTAATGCAGTTTAAACCCAGACAAAAACAACCAATAGATTCTTATATTTCATATAATAATATACACTTTGAAAACTCATGCACCTTATTAGGATTAGAATTAGATACGAATATTGATTGGAAAACACATGTAGAAAAAATTGCCACGAAACTCTCGAAATTTACATACGCTTTGTATGAATTAAAAAAATGTACCGATTTAAGTGCCACTATGACTGCTTATTATGCTTACGCTAATGCATGGCTGAGCTATGGAATCGTCCTTTGGGGTAATAGTGCACACGTGAATCAGCTTTTTATTCTCCAAAAAAGATGTCTAAGATTACTCGCAAATATAGACAATATGGAAACATGTAGACCTCATTTTATTAGACTTAGAATACTAACACTTGTCTCATTATATACACTCATTTGCAAAAAAAACGGGCGGTTTTGATTTTCATTCATCTTTAAACAGATACAATACCAAAAAGGTTTCAATCGTTTGTACACGTTACTGGCCGGTTTTAAAAATGCTGTGGTATTTAAAAAAGTACGTTCTAAATACAAATTTTCATTTGATGCTCATTTTTACAGAAAACCCCTTTTTATCCTACATTTTTGGCGCGAAGTTCCAGATCTTAACATCGACTTTCATAACTTTTATTCAATTTTTATCGATTAATTTCATATCCTTTACTGTCAAAGCTTTATTTATTGCTGTTTGGCTGTATCAAAAATGGTAGATAAAGTGGTAAAAGCTACCAAAATTATCGCGCTGCTTGAAGAGGGTTGCAGCCAATGTTTCGTGGCTAGGAAGCTAAATGTTAGTCGCTCGACAGTCCAAAGGACCTGGCAGCGATATCAGGAGACTGGTTCCGTCGAGAGAAGGCCTGGTTCTGGAAGAAAACCATGTACCCAACCACGGGATGATCGTTTTCTTGTGAGTCGCGCAATGAGAAATCGCAAATCTTCGTATGTGGATCTTAAGAACAACCTCCAAGAAGTAAGAAATGTGCATATTAGTCTATGGACGGTCAGGAGGAGGCTTCTCGCTGCCAATATACGCAGTCACCGCCCGGCCCGCGGCCCCAAATTACTCCGTGAGCACAGAGTTCTCAGGCTTAGGTTCGCTAGAAATTGTGAATCATGGACTCAAGAAGATTGGAATAGGGTTTTGTTCTCTGATGAAGCCAGGATATCTCTGTTCGGTGAAGATCGACGTCGGCGAGTGCTAAGAAGACAAGGAGAACGCTTTGCAGAAGTATGTTTCGAAGAAATCACACCTTATGGTGGGGGCTCTGTTATGTTTTGGGCAGGAATAAATTCAATGGATCGTACAGAGTTAGTCTTCATTGAAAACGGCTCACTGACTGGACATCGATACATAACGGAAGTTCTAATTCCTCATGCACAACCCGCATTGGCCGCTCTAGGTGAAGACTCGATTTTTATGGACGACAATGCTCGTGCCCACCGATCCCGCGATGTTAATGCGTATGTGCAAGAGGTCGGCATTCGTCGTTTGGATTGGCCAGCTCGAAGTCCAAACCTCAATCCCATAGAGTATGTCTGGGACGTTCTGAAACGGCGTGTGAGATCAGTACACCCGGCTCCGCAGAACATCAGAGAGCTGAAGAATGTGATTACTGCGGAGTGGGAACGTATTCCGCAAGCAAGTATCCGGGATATACTCGCTAGCATGCCCAGGCGAATTCAAGCTGTGATTTTAGCTAGAGGGGGTCACACTCGATACTAAACATTTATCTGCTTTTACTTTATTAAAGAAAAACAAACAAAAAAACTTTTTTATTTTTACTTCATGAGTATATTATGCACTACTAGCGAGGATACACTACTAGCGAGGTTTAGCATTATTTCCCATAAATTGTATCTAAATTTTATGAAATACTGATGAAAACGATTATTTTCTTATTAATTTACCAAATTGTGAGGATAAAACTACCTATAATTATCAAACAAAGCAATATTAACATTTGAAATGGTTCATTGCTTAGGTGCCCGTTTTTTTTGCAAATGAGTTTATATTTGAAATATGTAAATTTGTCAAACAGAACATACATTTGTATTCACAAGCAAAAGATTTTTACCAACATCCACGTAACCTAAGGTACCAAAATAGACTGGCTTTACCTTTCGCAAAACTACATATGGTGAGCTCAGGCACTTACCATATGTCAATTAAAATATTTAATAAAATACCAAAGGAATTCCAGGAAATACAAACAGAAAAGATCTTTTGCTCAAAACTGAAGGAATATTTATTACAAAAATGTTATTATACCTTGAAGGAATTTTTTGATTGTACTTAAAATGTTTATGTTTAAGAACACATACTTTTAAAATATTTAAATTGCCATACCCTTGCAGGGTCATGTTTATGGGTCATATTTTATGTATTTACCATCTGTAATAACCAACATGTTGCAATAAATGTTATGACTATGACTATGACTATGACCCAGCTGATGCGTCTTCTAGTGACATTGTAGGTTGTGTTGTGTCTTTTATGCACTTTTATGTTTCTTTTTTTGCTGTTGCCATTGTATTTTTTTATATTTATACAGCTTAACATAAGTACCTGAAGTACGTCATGCTCACTCAAACGTTTCTTCGGCGGTGTCGTATGAGGCGAGTCGTTACGTTCCCTAAAATATAGTTGAGCGAAGCGATTGCTGGTTCATGCGTCATGCTCGTGAACGGGTGCCGCCAAATGGGTCTACCTCAGTCTGCTTATCTTAATGCTGTGCTTAAATTTTTATCTAAAATAAATTGATACTGATCTGTATGTACCTCACAACTTGCAGTATAGTAATCTTGTAATGCGAGAAATGTTGTAATGTATGATAGACAAGTCTTTCTTTGCCAGTTAAAAATTGTTTACGGTTACAATAATCATAAAATGTAACATTTTAATTAGTATTTTGTATGAAATAAAACAGGGAGAAAAAAACAGCCCTTCACGAGTTTCTTGCCGGTTCTTCTCGTTACAAGGTCTCCCGCTGCCGTAGGGTTTGTGAACCGATGGCGTAGCTTCTTTGACGTTCATAAGTGCTTGTAACAGCCTAGACTGAATAAATGATATTGACTTTGACTTTGACTTTGCTTTCTACAGAATGATAAATAAATGCATCAGAAAACCTAAAAATTTGAATGAAAGCTAGTATTTAACAAAACAATCTACACTAAACTTTCAAATTGATTTATCTCAAATTGCATTATTGTGCATTAAGCTAACTTTGGCAGCATGACGACAATATTATTGTACTAGCTTCCGCCTGCGGTTTCACCCGCATTGTACCCGTTCCGTAGGAATATCGGGATTAAAAGTAGTCTATGTTACTCTTAATCCTTTCAACTAACTCTGCCAAAAATCAACTCGATTGGTTGCTAAGTTAGGGCGTGAAGAAAGTACAAACAAACACACCTTCACATTTATAAAATTTGTTAAGATACGGGGTTTTGAATTTAACTCAAAACCGTATTGTCAAAATAATGTAAACAATAAATACATTCTTATCAAATAAAATTTAAGTTCGGTATCGAATAAAAATCTAAGGAATTAGATTTCAGACTGTATGGCACTGGATAGCCCTGCTACTAGTTACTCAATGAAAGCCCTGTCACCTACCTGTCACCCTTCGAAAGAGTAAAATAAATATGCAAGTCCCCAAAAATTTACCACGCGTTGACGCGGAGACCTATCAAAATCTATGCATGTCTCTTTTTATAAATTCTCTAATATAGACAGAATCCATTCGAACTTACTATCGGTACTAAAGACAGTTCGGAACAAACTACCTATCGTAGCCTCAGTAATAGCGCTCCAGTGAACCCTTAAGCGTCCAAATTCTGGATACTGGTTACAGCTGATGTATTCATTAACGTGAACTTTCTGAAGTCATTTTGCCTCAGACACAGCTTAAAAAGCCTTTGCAGTGCCTATACAAACGGCCGAAATGGCGCACTCACACAGATACGCGCCGGTAGAGGCGCGCTCGGAACTATTAACAGTGACAACCAGTGAGATCGAGGGGCCGGCCATTTTTTTTTAACGATAGTGAGACTCTTAGCCTTCATCATATCTGATGTTAAGTCCCATCTGACAATTATTGATAAGGCTGAAGGTGGAAGCGAGCCTCTCCCGGAAACTGGCTGTCTTATCTCAAACTGCCGGAACACTGCAATGCTGAAAACATTGTTTTTATGGCATTGTGTATAGGTTTAGATAAGATAGTGGTAGCTAGCCAGGCGGACTTACAACAAGTCCTACCACCAACCAGACCGAATACAATATGTACCCCCGCTAGGAATCGAACCTGGGACCCCTGTGTCTGATACCGGTCACGCTTACGCACACGTGCCGCTCGCTATCACTTCGGCTGAGTGCAACGACTGTTTATGCTTAGACTGTGTCTCGGAGTACACAAACAAAGTAAAAAGGGTTAAATGTCTGTTCCTACAACACAATCTGCACCTGTTTTCTAACTTGAGGGTACAAGTGCCAGTTGGCACCTTTGAACTACACAAAAGGGATTTCTATGCCCTCTATAAACCCAATATTCGCATAAAGGAGGAATGTTTTTCTTGGTCTGAATCTTTGTTACCATTTAATAGAATCTGACTAAGAATATGGTTAGGTGCCTACGTCAATAATACCACCCACCCTTCCATTTTTCATCATTCTGCTGTTAATATTGCTTTAGTGCTTTTGTAAAATGGATGGCTATACAAAGGGTTTTTCAATCTAGCTTTAGATTATAAAGGTCATTTCAAATACCTACCCTTTACGAGCAGACAATACAGAAATGTCGAACAAGAGTTTTTAGAGTTCTCAGTGGTGTAATAAATCTTGATGTCTATTATACAACCAAAATATAAAGATCCTAATCCTAACTAATATTATAAATGCTAAAGTGTGTTTGTTTGTCCTTTCTTGACGCCCTAACTGAGCAACCAATCGACTTGATTTTTGGCATAGAGTTAGTTGAAAGGAAGGAGAGTAGGATAGGCTATTTTTTATCCCCATATTCCCACGGGAACGTTAACCACGAGAGTGTAACCGCCGGTGGAAGCTAGTTACCTATATTTTATACAATCACTAGAATTATGATATCATTAAATACTATACTGTCAGTAATCCACTCTTGATTAAGCTATCTAATGGATAAACTTGATTTGGACTCTTATAAAATTTGTATTGTTTTTGATTAAAAGTTGTTTGGGGTTCACCTACTTATAAGTGAGATTCGATGTATGTATGTACCTTATCATAAAACACATAGCGCTACAAGGAGTTCTGGGGGTCTAAAAAAGACGCTATAGCAATATTGCTAAGTCAATTTCCTGACAATTCATTGTTGTCTATTTTTATTTTTAGAATTGGCTGTAATTTTTCTTGCTTTTCTAAAAATTAAAAGCAATTCTGCTACTCTGACACTGACACACTTTTAAACTCCATAGGAAATATACAATTAAATGAATTGTTAGGGAATTCACTTAGCAATATTGCGTAAGCGCCCTTTTTAGGCCCTCTGTACGCATGTTAAACTACTAATAACAACTCGGGCTACTTTGAAACGATAAAAAAATAAGGTCGCTCTTAAATAAATAAATAAATATTTCTTACACTCACACCAATTAATGTAGCTCCAAAGTAAGCACTGTAAGGCTTGCGTTATGGGATACTAGGGTAACGTATGTGTAGAAATATATTATATAAACATCCATGACTCAGGTACAAATGCTCGTATTCATCATACAAACATTTGCCCCTACCGGGATTCGAACCCAGGACCTCAAAGTTGGCGACACCTTGAAACCGGGTGTGCGTAGGTACCACTCTACCATGGAGGTCGTCTACTCTAAAATGCAACAAGCAAACAGCAATGCTTGCTGCTCTTTAAAAACTTTATTAAAATACAGGCTGAAGTAAAAACGTAAAACGAGATTTTTTATCATGATATTTTGTTTCCAAATCTAACAAGACGGAGCCAAGCGAAGCGCACGGGCACTACCTACGTTTCTCGAAGCACTTCGTCGTTTTTTTGAAACCTCACAACTTGGGTCTGAATTATACTAGATCAACCAAATTCTCGGAATTTAATGTTAATAGTGGTCTTATTAAACATATAAAGTTTCAATGGCATAGCTCTTATACTTTAGATTTTATATATATATCTTTCTAAAAAAACTCGATTTTGTCACTGCCACACTCACTGATGACTATCAAAATTCTTCAAAATCAAAATTAAATAGGTATTTTCTGAGGTCCTAGAAATCTGAAATTTGGTATTTAGGCTAGTATTAGTACACAAACAACTAAAAAATCGAAAATTTGAAGCTTTTAACAGTCAACCCCTTAAACTAGGGGCTGAAAGTTTGTATCGGACCTTCGCCAATTTTGATGGTAGAGGTCTGAATATTGATATAGGGACTCTTGTTATAAAAAATAGAAATACCTATTTCAGGATTTTTAGTGAATCATTCAAAAATAAGTGAAAACCCACCAAAATCTTTTTTATGTAAAAATGTTATGCCAAGGCGTCACCATAAAGCTCGCACTGTCTATGTGTAGCAGAAAAGTAATTAACACTTCCGTCATTCTCTGCGGACCTGATTTTTGAGCGACCGTACAAATATCTAAGTCTAACTGTTTTTTTTTTGGGTTTAGTTCTTGCAATTATATGATGAAATTGAATTAATACATTAATACATTTAATTTTTTACAAAGTAAATTAAACATTATGTTATTTAAAAAAATCATCAGTTTAACAACTGTATTTATTTAGATAGAACGAAAAATATCTTCGTCCGTTCATTGTACCTAATTTTTACATTAATACATTTAAATTTTTACAAAGTAAATTAAACATTTTGTTATTTTAAAAAATCATCAGTTTAACAACTGTATTTATATAGATAGAACGAAAAATATCTTCGTCCGTTCATTGTACCTAATTTTAATGGCGAATACCTCACTGAGTAAACTATACCCATCTTCGGAATACGTTAGTAAAGTGCCGCGGCAGTCAACCGAAGCGTCGATGTCACGTACTTAATATATAAGTACCTATTTTCGTTCGTTTTCGATTTCTCTAATTTCCGTTCACTTACTCAATTTTATTCTGTTATGCCTGAAATTTTTGTCAGTTAAATGATTAATAGGCAGAAATGCATCGTTGAATTCACTCTATAAGCATTATTCAATGTTCTTTATCTATTTTTTTATTAAAAAATACCCTTGTTTCCCTAGTTTCGCGCTAAATCGTAAAGACAATTATAAATTGCCTATTAGTTTTTACCTATTTTATTTTGCTGCAAAATACACGGTGAATGCATTAGTCACCCCAAATTACTCTACTGAATTCAAAATCCGACTTTAGGATGTGTTTCTTTTTCTTATTTCACACAACCTAGTTTTTCTTTTGGCCATTTACATCTAAAAAAATGACTTGTATACTGATTATTTATATGTATATCTTATTAAAAGATACATTCTTAATTTATTTGAGCAATTGTATAATTCTCACCACCGCAAATATAATGTTCGTCACGAGCAAAAATGTACTGCTTAAAAAATACAAAGTGCCAAATGCACACATTTATATAGTTTAACGTGTTTTTTTAGTTTTATCGTCACTACAAAGAATGTATTGAAAAATAAAAATTGTGACGGAAATTATACGCAGAACGCCTTGTCGTGAGAATGATCGACTTATTGTGGGCTGCACCAAGTTTTTCTTACTTTATATTTTTACTTTTACAGGGTTTATGGTTTAAAAATGTATGGGATTTGACAGTTTTGACAAGCAAATTACAGATACTTTAAAGGAATTTGTAAAAATATTTTTTGGTGCAACCGGCGGTATATTTTTTTCGCCTTACGCCCATGTAAAGGTAGCGAAACGGCCAAGCCACATATTTCGACTAAGCTGTAGAGTTTGTAAAGTTAGGGCTTGTAGAGTTAGAGCGTATAATTAGAAGCTTGGCTCTTCGTGAGATCTTATAACTTTTTGGCAGTGCAAGCTTAATGGTGACGTTTTGGCATAACATTTTTACATGACATTCATACTCGTAGTTTTCATATTTATTTTTAGTTTTATTTAACCTTCTTTTTTTCAATATAACTAGTTATATTTTATAGTGGCAAAAAGCTACTGTCATGTCTTCCTATTCCAATGTCTCAAAAGTAACTATCTCTAAAAAGCAACTCTTCCCCCAAGAATAGCATAAGACGTATTGCTTTTACTTTTGCTCGACGTGATCACACAGGAAGAGTAAAAAATATTTTTCCAAGGAATAGTTATTTGTTATGCAAGGCTGGAAAGTTGGGTATTAGCGGCGAGTTACCTCTATTGAAACCTGAGCAAGCTCTAGGAATAATGTTCATGTCACGTTCCGAAATCCAATCATAGGTTGTGAAATCTCACCTAATGTAAATTGAAAATTCTTATAAAAAATAGTTTTATCTTATTGTTATTGTTTTTATAATTCAAAGACCTATAATAATATAATAAAACCAAAACTGAGTATCATAATTAATTCTAAGTTATTGTCAATAGTGCGATTCGGAACGCATTGTGACGTATTTTTCTTTCTACATTAAAAAAATACTTTACTGGCCTAAGCCGGGAAATGCGATTTTCGACGCAGAAATTGAATGAGAAAACCTCTTTTTCCGAGCGTGTGAATGTCGAGTGTTTCCGAAAAAAGAAATATATATATTTATTGATATTATAACCTACTCAAGAAACTATGTGCGTCGGTAAAAGCCTTTGATTTGGCTGTTCGAACTGTCTAGCTATAGTTTCCAGAAGTAGAAGTTATCTTCTTCCTTATAACAAAGTCCTCTTCATAGTTATTGGCACATACTGAAACTCCTCAAACAATTACATAAGACAAATAACTAAGGTTTTAGTCTTAACTTATAAGGAACATAAAATAAGTACCGATATTTGGAACTTTAAAAAAATCTAGGAGTAATTCCCGATTGGTTTAGATTACAGTACCCTCTTAACTCCCACGATCGGTTATAGTTTCATTCCCAGAAGGATCTACTTATTTATGTATTACATCCGTACTTGGTATCCCTAGTATGAGCTTTATGATGGCACTAAATATTTGATTTGTGATACCGAAATATTACCCACTTGATAAGTAGTAAGTAGGTACCTACATTTAAATCATAGCCAAATTATGCTACAACTCGTCCATGTGAAATCGTGTATTTTTTTTAATTAAAATTAGTTGCTGCTCTTCTGTGATAATATTGAAAGCTCTAGATATGCTGCAGGGGTTTTGTTTAAAAAAAATGAAAACCGTTTTCATTTTTTTATAAATAGTTTTTTATTTCACATTTTTTAAAGGTAGAAGAGGTCCCGTGCTGAAAGGTGATGAGGAGTTGACATAATAACCTTATGTCAACTCCTCATCACCTTTTATAAAATGCTGTTTTTCCCGGTGCAGGGACGTTACTTATTGAGGAGTTCTCTCGATACTTCATCACATGCATTGAGTCGAGCATAAATTGCATATAAACAACATTAAAGTAATCGTATCGCTTCCTTAAAATGCTAAGTATTTAATAGTTCCGATGACCATTTGTGGTCTTCATCATCAGTTCCACTTCACCAAATGGTGCTTTCCAGAAGCATATTCATAAGTTACTATAGAAAACACCGAAATCGCTATAGGAGTGCCTATAATATTTGAAGAGTTCCCTGGATTTCTCCAGGATCGTATCATCAGATCCTGACATGATGACAATGAGACCGCATGGGAAGTATACCCTTTCGAACAAAAAAAATACTCAAATCGGTCCAGCCGTCTTCGAGTAATCGAGTAACATACATAAAAAAAAACAAAAAGATTCCGTCGAATAGAGAACCTCCTCCTTTTTTTTGAAGTCGGTTTAAAAGATGCTGAAGAGTATAATAAAAATTTCGGGGTATGCAAATTACCTTAAATTGGATCTGTATAAGTTATATATAAAAACAATGTTAGTACGAGTAGGTACTGAACCTACTAACATTGTTTTTATAATTATTTTCATTCAAAAACTACTAAGCCAATAAAATTGACCAATTAAATGAATTAATTTATTAATATTCTAGCGCTCCACTCACGCCTTCAGCCGTGGGAAATTATTCCCGCTTATATGGCAATTCATTTGAAATTTCCGCCACAAAAATAATCTTGGTAAGCTCTAAGGCCTAATCTATCCCAAGACTCAAAATACATAAAAAATTGTACAGTTATTAAGGCCCACTTGCGCCAAGTTAGAATAACAAATTTTACTCGGATTTAATGCTAGTTTTATGAGCATCTTTCTCTGAGTTAAATGTTAACCTAGCTTGCCGTCAGTGGGCCTAAGGTCCGGTTGCTCGTAGCTCGGTTACGCTAACTTTAGGGTTAAAATATGGTTAAAGTAAAATTAACCGGCGGATAAATTTAAAAGCGTTGTTGAAGCAGCGGTTACTTTAACGAGCAGTCAAATTACAGATTTAACGGCAGTCAAAATAACCAACAAGGTAAAGGTAGTTTAAAATTAAAATTTTGGGATTGGTAGAATCTGTAGTTATCGCTTACCTACCGTTTTTAGGTTATTTATTTAAAATACACTTTTAACCCTTGTTTAATTTCACCGCCGCGTAAAATAGTTTTTGGGCAACTGAATACGAAGATAACCGACGTATTCTTTTTTTACCGAAGTCAAAATTGACAACAGTTAAATTTTAACTTTAACTTTAATTTAATATACGAGCAACCAGACCTAAGACGTGCAAAGGCAACAAAAAGATTAAGTTACCTACTATAATTATAATGGACTAGCTGACCCGTGTCTACTTCGCTGGGCGTCATTTATTTTTACTGGTGATGTAATTCTTCTTCTTCTATCTTAATTAATGGGTTGCTCGCGATAAAATTTGCGAATTTTGTCAATGTCAAGTAAATATATTGTGTAGTTTATATAGAAATTGTACGGTACATTGAGTTAAAAATGGAGCCTCACAACACGTGTTATTATGAAAAGAACTCGGGTGAAACTCTGGTGATTTAATTATTCAGAAATCGCTTGTCACTCAGATATGTGTAGTTTTCTATTGGTAAAAAAAATAAAAAACCGCTTTAATAGTTACTGTCAAGAGATTTCTTCCTAAATAAACAAACACACTCTTACAAACTTTACCTCCAGATAATAATGTTATTGGTAAGTACGAATGTTATAGCTCACCTGAAAATGAACTTTATTTAGAGACATTTTTCATCGTATTCTACACTCGGAATAAGTGTCACTTAATTTTCAAGTGCTTATAAATATGGCCAGCGATACGGGATGAAAGCCTCCTTTTCGATTTATAGCTTCGAAAGGACATTAAAGATGATATAAATTGCTATCATGAGAGAGTGTACAAGCGAGGTCCTAACTTATTTATCACGTAATGCATTGGTTTTATCTGTTTACCTAAGCAGACATAGGTATCGCTAGAAACACAATGTAATAGTCACAATGGATAACCAAATAGTTGCTAATGTATAAATAGAATGAAAAAGCATTTTATGATCAAGCAAAAGAAAATAATATTCTGGAGTATTAGGCTTGCATCGAATGAAACGTTTACAGTACTGACTGTTTAATAAAATATTAAGTACATTTAATTTGCGTTGAAGAGAAAACTTATTCGTTTTATCGTGTAAAATAAATTGAAATATTTGAGTCGCATTTCTTTCATGAAAATGTAAACATTTAACTGTCTCGTGAAGAAACCAGACGATATCATTGTTAAGATGAGTTTTTGAAACACCAATAAAGACTTTAGACAACTTTCTTCATAGGAATTAGATTGGAATGAAAGCAAGTTTTATCTTCCAATGTGAATTATCCCAATGTTTAAGTACTACCCACCTCTACCTTTCTTTTTAGAAAGTTTCTGAGATTATTTTGAACTACAATACAAAGTTCTGAAAATGATTTTCAGTCCTAAAGTGTCACAAAAGAATTTTATAAATAAGTTTTTCTTTTTCTTACATGTGGGTCTATGTGTGATTCGCCTGTTTATTCTTTTATCTTTAGACAAGCGCGTTTTTATCCGAATAAGATATTTTCTTTAGGTAATGATGTTGTTTCATGTTTCAGGCAGGTCTTCTTAATTTGTAAGAATTCGTTATCTGAACACCTACCTGTAAGAAGTAGGTAAAGAGAAGAATCGTTAAAGTTCATTTGCCGCCGAATACCGTCTAAGTTGGTAGTTAGGAACATTCTATTAATAAAACAAACGTAACTCCCGATCTGGTCTGTTGGTGTTTATAATGTTCCCAAAAGGGCTCGTTTATTGCTTTGTTCCACTTCACTTAACGGAACCATACCATATGCTACTATAATACGATATTTACGATACGGCTTAAAAATCGATATTTTTTAAAAGATTTATAGCTACATTTTAAAAGGTGATGATACAGAATGTTTAAAGACCCATAACGAAAAAAAAACCACGCATCGTTACTATCATTTTCTTGTAAGAGTCCAAATCTGTCCTGACCGTAGCGAGGGTCTCAAACTGCGTACCTACATATAAAACATGGTAGGCGGTGCTTTAAAAACTAATTTTCTCTCTTTGGTTTTGTCGTCGTTGAAGCAACGTCAGTGAACGCCTGTCAATGTCAAACGGGTTACGAAAACTTATAAAAAATGCCGTCATGCGTTGTGAAGTGGTGTAGAAATAGCACAAATCATTCTCGCAGGTCTGATGCGATTACTTTTCACATGTAAGTTCTGCGATTTATACAATAATACTTAATAAAAACAATTTTGTAACCCGTACAGGGATATGATTATGCCGAATGAAGTAAGTAGGTAATTTAAAAATAACTAAAGTACCTAAGTATGTTTTTTAATCGCACATTAAAGAAATACAGGAGTATTATAATTAATTCAAAAGTATTTAAATTAAGAATACAAATGTAACATAAAGAATCAATAGTGCGATTCGGAACGCATTAGGACATATTTTTAGGTTTTAAATTAAAAAGTACTTTACCACTCTAGGTCACGAATTGCGATTTTCCACACAGAAATTGAATGACAAAACCTCCTTTTTCGAGCGTGTGAGGATTTTTCATTACTGTTACTATTAGAATCATATGACCTGAGTGAGTGCCTATGTACCATGCTTAATTGATAATCTCTTCTCTCTTATCGTATGAGGATAAGTGGCACCTCTGGTGTCAGTGTTTATCAAGCCGCCTATAAGGCCTCTCACTTGTCTAAACCACTGTTAACATCCGGCACTGACGGTTTTACGTGTCCTCCGAAGCACGGAAGCGCTCAGTTGTAATGCCACTTTACGGTCACCAATTCGACACCTGACCGGGCCGAACGTTGCTTAACGAACGTGATCGAATACGATCAGTCTGTCAAGCGCGGCCATGAGCGCTTCATCTTAATTGATGATGAAATGACCATACTTAAGTTAAAACTTAGTTACGTTACCTTGTGACAGCAAAAGGAATAGTGAAGACATGCTTATCTTTCGTTATTCTGGCAAAAGGAAATTAAAATAACCAACATACTGTTTCGTAAAATATTCACACCCACAATGTCTAAATAAAATTAAATGAATAAGTATAATAAAAGGAGATGAATTTACTGCTATGTTAGACGGATTTCACTTACTGCGAAAAGACGCGTCTAAACCGTAACAATCCTAATTAATGTGGAAGTTATATCACTGACACACGCAACACGATGCGGTGTCCCGATTCCGGGACACAGACGGGACGGGAGCCAACCAACCGTAAACCTCACCGTTGAGAATACGTAAGAACCACAGGGGGAAACCTAGACCGCCCATAGCCATTACAGTACGACACAAAAGAGTAGAAATCGATTTTTAGGAACTAATAACCAAATTCAATGTAAGGCAACACAACGACTGTCAAGATGGCAGTTTTGCTGTCAAACCTTTAGCGTCTTCCTAATAAGTAGTTATTTTCGTATTGTGAAAATAGCTCATAGTGTAAAATGCATTCACTCGTCAAAAGCAGCAAAAATATATGGCGTGTGGAATTCTACAATACAAATTCTTGGAAATAGTGAAATATTTGCTCGATGGTTGCTAATTATTGAATAGTGGCGCCACCAATAATTTTCTACTCTTTTGTGTCGCACTGTATCTTATCCTTTAGACGTTAAGTTGTATTCGCCACACGGCGCACGGGTTTGAAATACAAAACATTATTTAGATATTTCTTAAAGTAGATGTGATAACAATAACTTGTTCGTTCCATTAAAGGTAAGACATTTGCCGTAGCTACATATAGCAGGTATGTACTAAAGTTAGTAACCTATCTAAGAGAAAGTTCGTGTAAAACTTAAATAGCTGGATTAAAAGCACAGTAAAATGTCACGTTGCAATTCGTTCCGGCGAATAAGAAAATGTTAAGCGACAGGGAATGTAATTAATTCAACTCGACACAGTTTCTCTAGACATTTAAAATGTAACACCGCATAAATTCCTTGCAAATTGACGAAAATATGAACACTACGAATTCTTATAAGAATAATAAATTGGAAAAACCATTGTTATGCCATATACCATCTCCGAATTAGATAACCGGACCTTCTATGATGTGCTCCTCACATTTATTGAGATAGTAAAAACCTTAATACTACGTGGTCATTCTTAGGACGAGGCTTATTTTCCGCCCAATGACACGGGATCGTAAAAGATAGCAAAGTTGGCAGAAACCCTCTGATGGTTTTGGCTGAAAAATACTTACAGCCACTGAGTTTCTTGTCATTCGGCCGCTATACAGCCCTTGGTTATTTGCTACGTTTAATTTAGCTGATGAAAAATATTTGGCACGTGATGAATAAAATAAAATGTGTCCACATTCATTTAGATTCCAAAAAATCGGCCAAGTGCGAGTCGAACTCGCACATGAAGGGTTTCGTCTCTCACCCAAGGTTGCCTGGAAGAGATTGTTATGTAGCAATAAGGCCGCTTATTGTGTGTTCCTCTTTTTTATCATTTTCTTTGTATTTGTTTGTTTTTGTAACATGTACAATAACGTTTCTACTATTATTATTATTATATCAAATATACCGACCCAAAATGCCACTATAATTTTTCGTCTGCAAAAATAACTTTGTTTTTCATAGTGTCTGTATTAATGACAAAGTAATAATTGCGATTTTGGAAAATGTGCTTGAGCTCTGAAACTGCTAAATATATTTCGTTCAAACTAATTTTCGTTGAAAGTTTTTATAAAGGTCTACAGCATATATTTTTTTTAGATTTTTCACTTTCTTATTTTAAACGTTAGAGGGGGGGGGGGGCACATTTTACCACTTTGAAAGTGTATATCATTCAAATGGTTGACTTTGAGAAAAAACTGTTTTGACTTTGAGAAAACCTATCTAAAGAAACCCCACACTTATAGGTTTGATGAAAAAAAATATTTACAGTTTCAGTTCCATGTATGGGGAGCCCCCCTTAATATATATATATATATATATATATATATATATATATATATATATATATATATATATATTTTGTGTAAAACCCGTAAAGCGGTTTACAGAATACATTTACCTACCAAGTTTTAACTGTGTAATCCTCATAGTTTTGGAATAAAGTGGCTGTGACATACATCGGACATGACGAATCTATAAGGGTTTCGTTTTTTGCCATTAGGCTACGAAACCCTAAAACGGAAATTTATCATGTACTAGCGGTCGCTCGCTGTTTCCCCTGCGTGGTTCCCATTCCCGTGGAAATATCGGGATAAAAAATATCCTATGTTACTCTCCGTCCTTTCAACTAACTCTATGCCAAAAATCAAGTCGATTAGTTTCTTAGTTACTTGAAGTAAGGACTTTCGTATTTATAATATTTAGATAAGATTAGGATATTATTTAAGATTTATTGTAAGTATCATTCCGTTTGCGAGTGGGTTTGATACAAACGCTAATAAAAGTTAACAGATGTCGAAATTATGATTTCTCTTGCTACTTCAGTTTCTACTATTTATAAGAACTGCAAAAATATGACGTCGTCAACACGATTTTGTTTAATTATATTTATTTGTGACATCAAACAGATATCACAAAATAATTGTCCAACTAAGATTATATTACAAAGATAAGTTGAACTCAGACCCTTATAACTTGAAAACCATAGCGGATGATCCATACGCGCCCATCTTGAGACACTTCACGCGTACGATGACCGCAGTGGAGGATAACTCCTCTGGGTGTTGTCCTCGCAGGTGGCCTCTGAGGTTCACCTATTTCATAATTTATTTGTACTTAAATTTACTAACCCTTATTTTTAAGTATCTTTTATTTACTAACCCATAGATCTTTATTGTCTGTTAGAAATGAATTTGAATTGAATTGAATATAACAGCCCCCTTACTCTGGACGGAATCGAGTTGACATTAGGATCGAATCGATGTCAAAAATCTGTTATTTTTGTACTTTAAAACGATTGCAATGGTTTCCATGCGCCATGGTACCGTTTTAGCATATCTTCGATCCTGATGTGAACTCGATTCCATCTAGAGTAACCCCCCTGATTGTTAAAGGGTAAAATGTTGATAAAGCATCGACATAAATTGGGTTCGTTATGATTTCCAGTGTTCCGCACATTCGTTCGAGTGAAATTTTGTTGAATAGCGCTTTCTAAGAATATCCTCTAATACTACGAAATTGAGCCTATAATCAACGTCTTTAAATAAAATTGTTTCAGTGAGTTAGGGCGTCAAAAGGTAACAGATAAACTGAGATACTATTTTAGATGACTGTTTCATTCGTAAGTAAGTTTTTGTTTTATCTACTTAGATAAAAAGCTATCATTTTTTTTCATGTCCAATAGATGGAAATTTGAATAACACAGTTCCTCAACATTAATATTTATGACAAAGAAAATACCTATCTCATAACAAAAGTTTGAATAAAATTATTCAAATAGCGACCTCCGAAGTTTTTTTCCCACCGTTGTTGTTGTCAAAAGTTTGCACATACAAAATCTTTTTCCCTGAAAGGATTATCGTTCCTACCTAGTCTGTTATATTTATTTGTTTTATTTTTGTAACGCAACTTATTTTAGGTATATTATATATTTAAAAAATCGTACTAGCTTAAGTACGTATAGCCACAGAATACTTAATAGTACAAGGTACGGCGAAAATATATTTATTTCTGTTGGTTTGGCGTAAAATGTGTTGTAACAGTTTTCGGAAGGCAACGGTATTTTTAGGGTTTCGTAGCCTAAAGGCAAAAACGAAACCCTTATAGATTCGGCCAAACCGATGTATGTCACATATGTTTTAATGAAGGCTTGTCAAGTTCAGACAGAAGTTGAGAAACATCACTCGATCACTATCACTCACACTATTATCGCGTTGTGTTTAATGAAATATGTAGGTATGTATATTGATGGTACATTTTAAATCCGTGTTTCAATGCGAATTTACAAATTTCCAGTTACAACAATATTTTAGAGAAGAGATGACATATGATATGACCGTGCGATAAGTCTGGCACCCGCCATTGTAAAATTTTGCACATTTATCACGAAAATTTCATAAACAAATACACATTTCAAAGTAAATACTCAACCGTTTATACATTTATCTGTTTATCGCTCAACTTATACATGATTGAACACAATAAAACCTCAACCTCTGAGAGGTATCGATCATAAAACAAAGCAGCTTTCCCCAAGGAAATTACCTTGAAATGTCAAGTTTTCGCTTTCTATACAAACTCTCCGATCATGTGAGTAAATCAGTTAGAAGTGCAGACTGGGGCATAGATTACTGATTGCTAAGGTTAAGATACCCAGTTAAATTTTTTTTGTTTTCTAGACGTTTCGGCACCTTTTCAGCTGCCGTGGTCACGGGATTTTATTTCAATGACCAGTACGTATAGTATTGGCAACTTTGATATTATAAAGGTTTTAGAGAAATGAAGAAAAATTAAAGAGAAATTCAGATTGAAACTCGATCTGAAACAAACTCTGAGTTAGTAGACGAACTTACTAACTGCTTATTTATTTCACAACTTCACAGCTAATTTAGAAATTGCTAAACATATTTTTCGGAAAAGCAACGACTTTAAAACTTGCAAATGAAAGTTAATTCTTTTATATTTATAAGTCCTAAAAAAATCGGCCAAGTGCAAGTCGAACTCGCACATGAAGGGTTTCGTCTCTCACCCAAGGTTGCCTGGAAGAGATTGCTATGTAGCAATAAGACCGCCTATTGTGTGTTTTCTCTATATGTGTTTGTTTTTGTAATGTGTGCAATAAAGTTTCTATTATTATATTAAATACACCTACAAAATGCCACTATAATTTTTTCTCTATCACGAAAACACATCTTTAAACGAGGGACATATCGTGCCAGAAATTGAACAGGATTTAATGACAGATACTTTGGATACAGTAAGAGATGATAGTGGTTGTCACTCAAGTAGTACGCATAATCAGAAATCTGACAGGTCTTGTCAAAGGGAAACAAATTTAGATATTACAACGTCTCAAATTCAAGCTAATGAGGAAAATACTAATGATTCTTTAGATAAAATAGAATAAGATAGACTAATTGTAGGAAATCATAGCGCTTTAAGTTCTGAAACTGACATAATCAAAATTAGATCTGAAGAAGATAATTTTGTATCGGAGTCTCAAGGGAAACAAAAGAGTAATTTTGACAAAAAAAGAAAATCAGCTAGACACTATAATGTGGGAGATCTTGTGCGAGTTGAAAAGGTTATTCATAGTGTAGGTAAAAGAAGGAAATTATTACATAAGTTATCAGGGCCGTAAAGATTACAAAGATACTAGACAATGATACGTACGAAATCTGCGATACAGCTATAACAAAGAAGGGGACTAAAACGTATACAGGAGTTTATGCGGTAGACAAAATATTCCCATGACTGTGTTATAGTAACAAGGGAAATGATTCCCAATCCGATAGTTCAGATAGCGAGGAACATGAAGACGATACCAACAGTCATTAGATAAGTATTCGAATCCCGTCAGGGCGACATGAGACTAGTTGCTTTTTTCTAGTATATTTTCTTGTTTAATATTTGTTACTTACTATTTAAGATTAATTTAGGATGTTATTATTTTTTGTATTTAAAATTGTATTTCTATGTGATTTTAATCAAGAAAGTAAATTAACTTGTCTCATATCGCTCATACGAGCTGGGAAGTATTTAAACCTATCAGTTCGACTAATATGTCTATTAATTTCATTTAAGTGCAACGTGCACTGATTAAATCACAGATAATGTCAGCGCAACGTGCGCAAGTTAAAGCACAAAGTGTGCAAATTAAGAGCATAAAGTGTGCTTGCGCAACGTGCGCACATTAAAGCACAAAGTGTGCTAGCGCAACGTGCGCAAATAAAAGCACAAAGTGTGCTAGCGCAAAGTGCGCAAATAGAAGCATAAAGTGTGTTGGCGCAAAGTGTGCTAGGTAAAGCACAAAGTGTGCTAAGCCTGACGCCATAACAACAATGTTTTCAGCATTGTTGTGTTCCGGCAGTTCGAGATAAGACAGCCAGTTCCTCAGTGGCTGAGGATTCCGGGAGAGGCTCGCTTCCATCTTCAGCCTTATCAATACTTAACATCAGGTATGATAAAGGCTAAGAGTCTTCCCGTCATGTATAAAAACAAAAAAGGGTACTACGAGCATTATAATAATAATTAATTAATTTAATTGTCACCTATCTTAAAAGTTTGTTAAACAAATGTTGAAATACAAAGCTATTGCATTTAATTAAAATTATGTACAACTTACCTTATCGAAAAATGAATTTAATTTAGGTTAATTTTTTATGAGATGTTCACGAGGACGTGAACCGAAATAAGGATGGACGAGCTGTTAGAGTTATTAACGTAAATATATTAAATATATAGCTAATTGTTACTTTTCGTAGCTAAATTGTTTAAAAACTTATTAAGAGTATAACAGTTATAATAAGATACTAATATGATGTTAAAATTATTATCAAAGAATGAACCCAAAAACTGATGTTATATGTATTAAAATAATTATAACTGTATAAAAACAAACAAAACTAGTAATTTAATTCCATGATTTGTGTAAAAAAGTAACTATAGCATTAAGTTATGCATTTGACTTTTAACGTCATTGTTCCCGCACATTTCGTTCGTAAAAAATAATATATATCAGAGAAAAAAAAGAAAAGTGAGTTGAGTGCTATACCAATTGTCGACTGAGAAGGTCAACTGGTTGGTGTTTAATTAAATGAAGGAATACTATCTTGGTGTTTCATTGGTGTAAGGTGCATAACAAGCTATAAAGTACAAACATTGCCCTTTACCCATGTCGGACTACCGCACATTCTGATTATCATACGAAAACATCTGACGTGCCATCACAGGAAGAAAGGCCATGGGTCACCGCTACACACAATGACCGCCTAAAGGAGCCTTTTGTGCGTTGTTTGGATAGTTTGTAGGTAGGATACCTACTATGAATTTGAAGAAAAACTTTATTTACTAATCTGCTAGTTCCTGTGTAATCCGTTGATTTGTGCATTTTTACATTGTGAAACATCAAGTTTGGTTACTTCAACTAATTCAATCAATCCGCTCTTTACTGTAATAAATGTGAACCTAGTTATCAACATTACTTATCATTTAACACTCGTCATTTGTTTTCACACTCGACAACAGGTACTTTTATGGATGACAATAAATCTTTTCGAATCTCGTCCTGCTCTCGTGCATTCCGAAGCACAGACTTATAATAAGACTTATCCCATGGCAGACACTAGCGAAAGTCGCTTCAATCGCAGCCGCAATCGAAAAGTCACAACAATCGCAGGCCAAGGTCTAAAACGGTACCCTTTTTGAGATCCTCGTAATTAACATTAAAATTTTATCTAAAACGTGAAAACGCTTAGTCTTCATCATGTCATGATGCTACGTTAAGATAAATGAACTCTGAACAATGGCAGCTTTATCTGTAAAAACTACCAGAACACATTTAATATATATGTTTTTCTATTTTATAAAAATAATATTGTAGCAATTGTTAAACGATTTTACAATTAAATTGACTTTCTTGCGTACTGCTATACGCACCCGTGCCGTGACACATCTTATCTACACGGATCCTATATTATTTTATTATATTTGTGGTTTTTGTATTTTTTACCTGTTCTTTTGAATTTACTTTTTGTTATGTTATCTCTGTTGTATGTGCATTAAAATTTGTGCTGTAAGGACTTTTTGTGTGAATGAAAAAAATCTCTCTCTTACACACACACACACACACACACACACACACACACTTTCTCTTTCTCTACCCTTTCTCTGATGACCAGAGACCGCTGAATCAGCAATCCCTGAAGCTCGCGTCGCCGTCGTACCTTTTCTTTTACTTTTTAATAGATTCGTAATGTCTGTCTGTCCGATGTATGTCATAACCACTTTATTCCAAAACTATGAGGATTACACAGTTGAAACTTGGCAGGTACACAGTGTTTTTTTTTTATCAAACTTATACGTGTGGGGTATCTATAGATAGGTCTTTAAACATTACATTGAGGTTTCTAAAATTATTTTTTCTCAAAGACAACCGTTGAAAGATGTACACTTCCAAAGTGATAAAATAAGAGAGTGAAAAATTAAAAAATATATATGCTGTAGATCTTTATAAAAACTTTCAATGTAAATGGGTTTGCACGAAATATATTTAGCAGTTTCAGTGCTATAGCACATTATTACTTTGTCAAAACCTTATTTTTGCAGATGAAAAATTATAGTGGCAGTTTGGGTAGGTATATTTGATATCTTGTGACTCATCAATATTCTTCACAATATATATATATATATATATATATATATATATATATATATATATATGTTAATACCCTTACTTGTTGCAAAGTGCAGGTATATTTTAACTGAAGAGATACGACCTGGGCCCTTATTCACTATGACCACTTAGCGATTCCTTGCTCAAACCACGCCAATGTCGTGCCTGGTTTTGACATTTTCAAAAGTCGTTTTCTCCATGACACTCTCAAATTACAGAGTTATTGTACAAGTACTTGAAAGTCACAAGTTGTATAATTATTAAACAAGTAAAATAACTTTAAAATTTATAAGTGTCATAGAGAAACCGAATTTTAAAAATGTCGAAACCAAATATGACATTCGCGTGGTTTGAGCAAGGAATCGGTAAGTGGTCATAGTGAATACGGGCCCTGTCTGGCAACAACATAATACCTTGGCTCTGTAATTTACTAGGGCATTAAGTATTACAGCCCGCCTGATAACGATTGTAGGGCGCTTCTTAGGGGTACTTCAGTTGATTGGCGAATTTCATCACCGATGAATGTAAGAAGGTTTATGTAATTCGACCTTTAGTCAATTTCTATCTACTAATTAATACATTATATTGATGAAATATTTAATGCTCATTTTCAGTAATTCTTCTTCATACCTACTTTTTTTGTTTGAGCTTAATTGGAAAAAAGAGCTATTAGAATAACGAATTAGAATTGTTTGATTAAATTTTTAGATACCTACTTAAAAATATATTCTATTCTTACTTGAGAGAAAAGTAGTAAAAAGTGATTTATGTCAGTTCTTAGCTATCAAAGGTACTTATGCTAAAGAGCACTATTATTGCGTTGCGGTACATCAAAAACTCATTACTTAGGTACCAGACTTAGTAGATAACTGTGGAATTTAATAATGGTGCTTATTATTTTAAATATTTTCATCATAAATCTATATCTATACTTACTTTAAGTGCCTAGCCATAGACTGTAATATTTGGAACCATTTCTGTAAAGAAAAGAAGAGTTTAAGAATCTCCGCGTCGAGTGACAGCCAGTCTGGATTCTCCACAGTGAATTTTTTATCTAAAATTAAAATGAATAGCTAAATTTGCAAGAGAAAGTTATGTGAATGTAATTAAAAACATACTACCTATATTATATTATATTATACCATATCATTTACTCTTTGAGTGAACTACTACGAGTATAAAGCATCATATAGGGCGCGTAACGTCAAACTACACATAGGTAACGTGAACAAAACTGCAGGCGCTCGAAATTCACATATCGTTAATCAAACGGACTTTAACGGACTTACTATTTAATACTAGCAACATAGCCTTTGGGTACAACACAAGTCATCTCTATGCAGGTACCTATATGTGGAGAAATCGAGCCATTACTCACGTAGCGAACCCAGTGCTAATTGGTGGCACTTACGTACTACGCCAGCTGGGACCGAGGTGCTTTGAAATCTGTTACTTGACTCTCTATCATGTTTCAGTTGGAAACAACGAGCGTTTCCTCCAGCTCCTACTAAGCTCTCCTACTGATAGGAGCACTAGGACATACTGTTCCTCGTTCTCCCACTTTTCAGTAGGAGCACGGAAAACTTACATTCTATGTCCTGGTGCTCACACACAACGGGAACGATTAATCTGTGGAGCATACAAGCTTGTATGTGTCAACTGTTTCAGAAGTGTGCGATTGAGATGCTCAACGACCTAAACCAGTGATGAGCAAATACAGATCCCGCTCGAACAAGGATACGTACATGACATGGCTCGCGATACGTTATTATGATTTTGACGGTCCAGGAATATGAAGTAGAATAATAGATGCATCGTAACCTGACCCCCACGTATATAATTTGCCCACCACTGTCCTAAACAATAGGGGAAGTTACCAGTCGATTACTTTAAAGCGATATTCGCGATCGCTCGATTTGGTCAGCCACTGCTAGTAGTTCAAGGGGTTTTTGGGTGGTAAGTGGAGTACGAGGAATTTTCGCGATTGTACATACATTGATCAGAGATTCTACCGTAGGCTGGTCCTACCATCAATATTACATAAATATTGCTTGACAACTCGTGATGACAACCCCTGATTCTGAGGTATGTAGCCCAAGGCCTTGTGTGCAAAACAAACACAAATGTTCGCAGTTGGGGATCGAACGACCCTTGGGTCATCGGAAAAATACCGGTCTTTCTATTAGAATCTTCTTATAGGTATCTTCTTAAGGTCTTAGTATTATTTAAATAGTATTTTTTTACATTATTTCGACATAAGTACCTATTAGTTGCAATGACTGTTGAAAAAGTAACTTATTGAATTTTACAGAATATTAAGCAAATTGTATTTTCGTCTGTATCCGCAAACCGATAATGAAAAAATGAGAGCTTTTACAGTAAAAGGCTTTTTTTTACTTCCTTTTATTTATTTATTTATATAAATTCGGACGACCAACAGCTATGTTTAACAAAAAAGATAACTTATCTAGTAACAGAAAGCCAATTGGGTATTTGACAGATATCACAAAAAAATATGGGATGTGTTGGATATTAAAGCTGTTGGGTAAATCATAATTGCACAATTGTTATTTGATCGAAATAGTAATTGTAAATATTTTATTTTTGTAAAACAAAAATAAAATATTGTTTTTTTATCTGTGGAATAAATGAGCCGAAACGGGCGGCCATGTTTGACATATCGTGTGACGTCACGATTAGTAAACAAACAAACATGAAACGACGGTGTTAATTGTGCTGACTTTTATTTTCGATTAATTAGCTAAAATCATGCTAAAATAATATCAAAATTGTGCAAACCACTTCACCGTGTAAAAGCTAATTAAGTGAGATTGGCTGAATTATGTATAGGAGATAGAGCAAGCCCAATCCAAGCCATTCTTATAGAAGGAGAAAGTGTCGTTCGTCTTCGTCTCTATCTTTGCTTGCTTTCTGTAAAAATAAACTGTAATAAAAGTTTTCCGATTTGCTCTTGTGAGAAATTGGACAATATGGACCAAGGACCAATACATAAAAGCCGACAGTGCCAATCCCAGATACCCAGAGTCGATTCATTTATGATCGCAAATTTATTTGCGGTTAATCCTAACTTTGTGCTCTGCCGAGTTTCGAAACGCAAAAACTTCGGTGTAAGTATATTTTATTTACAAAAGTCAATATTACTGATTCTTAATATAAGCAGACCTGAAAGTGCTAGTATTATGAAAATATTTTGCAGTTGTCGCAATGATATGCTGTTTCAGTTTATTATAGTTTATCGAAGGATAAAATAGAAGAACCTAAAAAGAAAATAAGATAATCTTTCTTATTTCTACTTTCCAAATTTATAAATTATAAAAATTGTTGTAAACTACAGATTTTCGTTTAATATTAAATTTATATTGAACACATCTAAATTGATTTATAAATAATTTCGTTGATTTCCTGCTAAATAAAATCCATTACAATGATGGATGACATTATTGTTTTCACAGAAACAAATATCAGTGATGTCGAGAACCTAACTCGTGAGCAGAATAAAAGTTCAGCATGGTATGAGCTTCGATATGCAAGAATCACAGCATCCAAAGCCTATGAGGTGACTCGCTGTAAAACAGCAGATGGTTCTTTAATTGCAATTATAATGGGCGCAAAAGTGCCTGACACCATCGCCATGAAAAGGGGTCGAAGGCTAGAAGATCTTGTAAAAATGCAATTAAAAAAACAACTTGGTGATACCTCTCACTGTGGCTTATTTATATGTCAAGAGCATTCAATGTTAGCTGCATCACCTGATGGGATTTTAAATGGTGATACTATTATAGAAATAAAGTGTCCAATTAATAAAAAAAACATCAAAAAAATATTTTTCAGACAATCAAATGTCAGCCAAGTATTGTGCACAAGTGCAATTGCAGATGCATGTGACTAAATTAAAAAAGTGTTTGTTCTGTGTGGCATCATGGGATTTTGAAAAAAATAATCAGGTCAATATAGTTCCCATCAGTTATAATCCTGAATATACAAAAGAATTACTAAGTCAGTTATTGACTTTTTGGAAAAATAATATATATCCACTATTGTATACTAGTACCAAATAAAACAATTTGTTCTTAAAAATTATGTATTTTTTATTATACCACCTTGTATTCTTAAACTTGCAATCTGTTTTGTTTTGATAACACCCTGTTGTGATAATTTTGTGTTAGATGAAACACTTGGTGGCCTTATTAAATTAATTCCCTTTTGCAGTAGAAGTTCTTCTATATGTTTAAATCCTCTGTCTGCGAGTTGACACACATGGTTCTAAACAATTTACAAAATTCGAGTCTTCTACTAACTGTACATCAGTGATTCTGACACTGTATCCAGGGGAAATTCGACACATAGGCACGGCACACTTCCTGTAGGTTCACATTTTCAGAGTTTTTATCGCAATATCAAGTAATTAAACCAATTTTATACGTTAGCGTTTACTTTGTAGCGAGCGCGTTTGTTTGTTTACAAATCGTGACGTCACAAGCTCGAAATGTCACGTGACCGTCTGTTTTCGCGCGCCTTTCAAAATAATAACAGAAAATTATGTCTTTTTCCATATAATAACGCTTTTTTCGAAAAATAAATATTTGTAAGAGGTATAAAATAATATTTAGAATGTTTTCCAATACTTTTCTGAAATTTGTCAAATACCCAATTATAGGTCATCACAGATAACAACAAAGTTTACAAAAAGCACAATCTTAAGTCTAAATTAATACTATAACAGTACATAATTATGTCTCGTTGAAAATATCTTTGCTCATGATTCGCTTGATCGAGGCCTCATTCATTGCAAATAGATCTAAGTCTGCCTGTCGCGATACTAAATTAAAACTATTACTCGCAAGCCATAAATATGCATTCTGTCGGTAGTTTGACGATGCAGGGGGGGCCGATAGCAGCTGGTTAGATCTAAGTGGTTTAATGGGTGCCCGCAGTGTCAATTTTGAAAGAAGTTCCGGGCAGTTTACGGCACCTGACGCAATTTTTGAAAGGAACACCAGATCCGCTATTACGCGACGTCTTTCTAACGGAAGAAAGTGATGCTTCGTGCAGAGATCGAGATAGCGGCTCGCGTCATATCGATCCTTTGTACGATAACATAGGTATTTAATGAACCTCCTCTGGATGTTTTCGATACGTGAGATGTACACATTATATCTAGGGCTCCAGATCTGTGACGCAAATTCCAGATGGCTACGGACTAATGAGCAATATAGTATTTTGAGGGTCTTAGCTTGAGTAAAATCCAAGGAAGTGCGCATCAGGAAACCAAGAGCCCTAGAAGCTTTAGACACTATGTTGTCAATGTGCATATCAAATAGAAGCTTACTGTCATGAGACACGCCCAAGTCCCTCACAACACTTCCCTGAGTCAGTGTCGTACCTTTAAGCATGTAATCAAAATGCACCAAGTTACGTTTACGACTGTTGGTGACGACACTGCACTTAGATGGGTTCAAATCCAAACAGTTCTCAGTGCAATAGTTGTCAAGCCTTAGTAAGTCCTCCTGTAATGAGATAGCATCCCTTAATGAGGTGATGGGGGAGATGATTTTCATGTCATCTGCAAAACAGAGTAGCTGAGAAAATTTGAAACACTTATCGATGTCGTTGACAAACACTGCAAAAAGAAGGGGCCCAAGGAGCGACCCTTGCGGCACTCCACTAGAAACCGTAATCCAACCCAAAATGTAGTTTTTGATTACTACTGCCTGACTGCGATTCTCTAAATATGAGGCTAACCAACGTAACAGATCTCCGCTAACGCCAATATTCTCAAGTTTGAGCAGAAGGATATCTGTCCGTATCCGGTCAAATGCCTTACTGTAATCGGTATAAACTACGTCCACCTGCTGACCACTATCCATCGCAGAGGTAAGAGTTTCATTTAATAGCACCAGATTAGTTACCACCGAACGTCCCCTTAAGAATCCGTGCTGGGTATCGCTAAAATAATGCTGCAAAGCCGAATAAAGTTGATCGTAAACAATTTTTTCTAACAATTTAGAAACAATACATAGCTTCGAAATTGGACGGTAGTTCACAATCTCCGACCTGGATCCCTTTTTGTGGACTGGCGTTATAAAGGCTTGCTTCCATAGGTTGGGGACCGAGCATTCTGATAAAGATTTTTTAAAGAGAATTGTAATGGGAATCGCTATGGTCTTTGCACATTTCTTTAGGAAGAGAGCCGGTAGACTGTCGGGCCCAGCAGATTTAGACGGGTCCAGATCTTGGAGTAGCTTTGTCACATCATCGACGTTTAATATTATTTTTGTGATATCCGCAGCAGTTGCGGCAGGGGGGATATTGCCAAAGTTACTAGCGAGAGTAGGGGTATCCAAAAAGTTAGAGTGGAAGTAATCAGAGAAGGCCTCACATATTGCATCTCCGGTGCTGAAGACAGAATTTCCAAATTTCAGACTACTAGGCATGTCGTTCGTTTGTGACTTCGACTTTACGAATGACCAGAATATTTTAGGGTTATCCTTCAGAGAACTTTCTATGGAATCAATATAGCTACGGTAACATGTCGCCTCTAATACTTTGCAACGTTCCCTGAGTAATTTAAAGGACTCCTCGTCAGCGCGGTTACCGTAAATTTCGAACTTTCTTAAATGCTTGTATTTTTCTCTGATAACTCTTTTTAGCGCAGCAGAATACCATACGGGATAACGATTAGCTGTTATTACCTTACGAGGAATGTACTTTTCGCGCAAAGACAGGTATACACCATAGAAGTTTTCAAATGCTGCATCCAAGGATTTAGTTAATAACTCGTGATGCCAATCAATTTTTGCAATTTCGGAGTTAATCACCTCGTAGTCGCCTTTGCTAAAAATATACTTTGTATGTGAAGCGCTACTTAATGGCGTAAATACAGAGAACTGCAACTCAATCAGCAAGGCACCATGGTGCAGGTCTATTGGCACGAGTGGGTCGTCACTGCAGTCTGTAACCCGAACAGAGTCATTTGAAAGCACGAGGTCCAATATTCTACCATGCATATTTCTAACGCCATTAAATTGCCTTAGTCCCATCGTACTAATTTCGTCAACGAACAGTATCTCACTCTCAGTGTTGAATTTGGTTGGATTAAAATAAGAACCATCCGGAGTGCCTGGAACCCAGGATATACCACTCAGATTGAAGTCACCTACAACTAAAAACCTGTCATTCTGAAACTTAAGTACTATGTCCCCTAATTTATTAAAAAAGTTTTGCAACTGTTTCGTAAAAGTAAAACCACGACTCTCATTGCATAAATAGATAACGCGTATGTTTAGATTAACGACGATATTCGTACCTCGCTGTTTAAGACTAACTGTCAGCCATAGATCTTCCGCACTTGAATGAAAGGTAGGCTGAGGGATGGCGGCTATATCACGACGAATCGCTATTAGAACGCCTCCTCCGTAGGCCTGGCCAGTTACAGCGTAATTATGATCGCGACGAAAAACTATATAACGGTTGTCAAAAAGCTCGGCGTCCACAATACTGTCCAACAGCCAGGTTTCAGTTATAATTATCACATCGTAGTCACTACCACACAGATTACGAAAAAATGTGGAAGTCTTTGTACGTAGCCCCCGCGCATTCTGGTAGTAAATTTTATGATTCAGCCACTTAACTCCCGTAAAATTAAAATACAATAGATCCGATACAAAAATGAAATAATAATAATAACAAAAAAAAAGCGCGCTAATCTAATGAAGATGAACTTAATGAATATAAAAGAATATATATATATACACAAATCCCGGAACAGATTCCCGATGCAAGAAAGTGTCATAGAAAAACTACAGATTAAATAATGACAAATGAATTAAGATTAAGGGGAAGATTAAGGTGATTTTGAGGGCTATTATGGCGCAATGGAACTGAAGACGATAAAAAATAAAAATAAAACAATTGTTGGTGCATTAAACATTTAATAATAATTTAACATGTGATGTTAAAAAAATTAAAAATATTTTTGTCACAGAAGATTATTTTGATCGTTAAATATTCATCACAACTTTACAATACTAGCCTAAGTTAATACAGTTCGACAAAATATATATTAACAAAGCTGCAATTTTTTTAAATTATGCAATTATTGTCATTTTGCTCATTGAAATGTAATTTTATGATCTTGTATAATATCAGTTACAGTCAATCGTTTATGCTTTTCTATCCCATTGGTTGTTGGACTTCCTCACAGGTCACAAAAAGACAGATTTTCTGTTCTGTGGTCTTCTTATTATAAAAAAATACTATATCCTACCAGTCACAATGCAAGATTCTTGAATTTTTTGGAACACTGTATCGAATTTTAACAACGCACTGTTTTAATTATAAAGTTTAAATTGGTTAAGTATATAACTCTTTTATATATACAATACAACAATTTTAAGCCTGAAGTCCACCAAAGTAAAGACTCGCAAAGATGTCGAAGCGGAAGATAACTCATGAATCTCATGATTGTTCAATAACTATAAACATATTTAGCAACTAAGGTGTAAACAAATCTGTGAAGATGCGGTAATATACAAGATAAATTGGATCTGGTGTCTCAGTTGCGTAAACTGGTTTTTCTGCAAGCAACAACTTGTATGTTTTGACCGTAGTACTCGTAAAAGAAAAAAACTCTTTGTACAATCTTGTATTCTGCCGCTTAGCGGAGACAAGACGTGTTATCAACCAAATGTACCAGCTTGTGCTTATTTCATGACTCACAGCCATGATCACAATATATCAAGCTTATTTTATCGCAAGCACAGATCTAAACATATTAACCGCGCCCGCCACCGAGCTCGCACTCGAGAGTTATATAAATAAGCACTTTACATTTCTACACGTCTCTTCCTCAATTACGTCTTTCCTCTGGTAAAGTCAAGGCCTATGATTTTCTGCTAATTTATACGAGCACTTCGAAATTAAAATAACCAAGAAACCTTTCGAGTTTTAAAAACAATACAATTTTTTATCAAAAAACTTTCCTACAACAGTAATGATGGCCTCTGTCTAATGACTTCGTTTATATGATATACAAAAATGTTCAAAAAATACGGAATGTTACGTTAATTAATACAAACTCATAATTAACAGTCATACAAAAAACAATTTGAATACATTTCATTCATCGTCTCATTCGAAATTAACCCAAAATGTCTTCGGGATGCCCGGTTGTCTCAAACATTCGTTCCATGAATCTGAGTACTGAGATTTCTCATCGATTGTGGCTTTACCTAGAATTTCCTTTTTCGCCATTTTATTCTTGCACCCCAAACTTATGTATACGCTGACTTTGTTTAGGCTTGCTTTGAATACTGTCATTTTAACCGTGGCCGACTTCGGGTCCCATCTGGCTGAAATGGTCGGGACAAACCTGTCGCTCTTCCAGTAGCATTCGGCTTTATTTGCTTCTAGAATTGTCGCTTTTAGGTACAGGGGCGCTGTGGAGGAATAAAAATCAATAATTAGGTATGCCAATTTTGTGGCGAATAAAGTTATTACTTGTATATGTCGTAGGGTGATTTGACATTTCTCAATCTTACTGAATAAAGATATTTATTGTTTATGCAAAAAAACGGGTTGCTTTAGTAATATTGGATATTCTCTGATTGGCTTAATTTTTTCTTGCTTGCTAACTCTTATTCTGATTGGTTCACAGAGAGTTTACTAAACGTGAAAGAATGAATTGACATTTGAAACGTCAAGTCGTTAACCAATCAGAGAAGATGTTGTTTTGGACGGTCCGACCAGCCAATCAGTGTTCTTATTTCATAATAGTCAGCGATTATTTTCGCAATCTTACTAAGGCAACCAGGTTTTTTGCAAAAATCCTATCTTTTTTCAGTAGGATTAAGAAATGACAACACCATTGTCTAATTATCCGTGTTTTCGCAATATCCCTAGGATATTCGCAAAAAATCGATTTATCTAATTATCATACACCATTATCCTTTAATTAGCGGAAACAATTTAGGGTGGTAGTATCATCAAGACGAACATCTTTTATTATGGAGCCTGGATAGGATACAGAACCCCTGAAAGTTTATCTGGTTATTAAAAAATCACGGTGTTTAAGTTAGTATCAAAATGCTTTAAGCAGGTAAATATTAAAAGCGAGATTTGTGTTTTGTTGTAAAATGATCGCATTATGTAATACCGTTTCTAGGGTTCCGTATCAAAATGGTAAAAAGGAATTTACTTATGGTGCTGTTATGTATACTCTTTGGTGATCTGTCATTGTGTGTGTCCCTTGGAATAAACGTCAGTGCGTTAATGGCCGTCTATTAATTATCTTATATCTAATATTGGCGACGAGGAAAACGAAATATTCAAAATAAAAATGTCGTGCATCAATTTCGGTATTTTGAATAATTTCGACCACTGCCTTCAAACGTGGAAGACTTGGAAGAGTAGATTCACGCAATGGCTCATCGCGAACGACTTCGACGCGGTGAAAGATGCGGCGGGAACAAAAAGACGAGCGATTTTATTAAGTGCACTCAGTGAGACCACATACAAACTCGCATCGGATCTCGTGTTGCCCAAGGAGATTCAAACGGTACCATTCGAAGATATTGTGACAATTCTCGACAATCATTTTACTCCAAAGTCAACTGGGTTCAGTGAGCGTCACAAATTTTATGCCGCTATCCAACATTCGACGGAGTCAATGTCACAATGGGCAGCGAGGCTACGAGGTCTCACTTCTTGTTGCAATTTCAGTAATGTGGAAGAGGCATTACGGGATCGTTTTATAATGGGTATGTTGCCAGGTGTGGAAAAAGAAAAACTTTATATGCAAGAATTGGATGGTTTGACGTTAGCTAAAGCCGTGGAGCTGGTGGAGAATCTGCGCAGCGCGCGCTCCGCCGCCGCCGCCGCCAGCGTCAGCGCCGATCAAGCGGCCCTCGCAGAACAACAGCTGTTCAAGATAGGGAAACGTTCTTCGAGTAGTGTTCAAAGTGCTAAGGAAAAGTGTTCAGTATGTGGTTACTTAAATCATAAAACCGCGGATTGTCGTTTCGCCAATTACGTTTGTAAGAAATGCAATGTAAAGGGGCATTTACGTAGGATGTGCAAGAAGGTGAACTATGTTGCCACTGGGGAGGTAAACGAGTGCGATGACGACGATGACGGTAAGATTTGTAATAATAATAAGTTTGTTTGGTGTAAAGGCACAATTATTAAAAAAATTGGTAAAAATGTGTTCATAATAAGAGACTGTTTAACGTTACGTCAGCTAAAAAAACACTGTAATCAACTAATTTTAAGAAGAAATAAAACTAATCTTGTTCACTTTGACCCTACGTTACCCACATGCTCGGCCCTAACCGATGCAACGCCTCGTAATTCATCACCGCATGCAACGTTCGTGAATGAATCACTGTCGAGGGAAGGCAACGAGGACAGTGTGGACAACGACGGCGAAGGAGAGGGAGACGTTAATATTGAGAGAACAAGTGCGCAGCTATCGCCGCCGCCACCCATAAATGCGGCGAACAAATCATCAGGTGTTCAGCAGTCGAGCTCGCCGAGTTATGTGACTGTACGGCGTGGACAGCGCTGCCCGGTCTCGCCGGCTGATGAAGATTTCGTTGACGCAGAAACCACTGAGGGTGTAGCAGAAGAACCCGCTCAAGGAGTGGTTACGCGTCGGCGTCCCAGGGTTGATTATAGTCAGTTTTTTTAATGTAGCTTATAGAGTTGCCCTCAGCTATTAGGGAAGGTAATGTTATGTATACTCTTTGGTGATCTGTCATTGTGTGTGTCCCTTGGAATAAACGTCAGTGCGTTAATGGCCGTCTATTAATTATCTTATATCTAATAGGTGCGACTCAGTCTGTCTGTCTGTCAGAGCTGGATAAGTATATCAAGAACTACTAATGGTATCAACTTGAAATTTGGAATAGTTTTAGATGATGTTTGCGCAACTATTTTGCAAATGAGAGAGGAATAAAAAATATGTATATGTCACCGTCTTTTTACAAGAACCGACTGTTTGTAAATAATCAAGAGTATTTATAAATCGTCCAATTATTGTAAACGGACAATTGGATTTGCAATAAAACAGATGATTTCTCGATGATTTATAAATAATCAGTATCTCTTCGTTATTTTGTACATATGCGTGTGACGTAAACATGCTTTACGCCGATTGGTTGAAATACGTAACAACATAAACAAAGTGTGCTCGAGAGTGTTTTTAGTGCTAAATACCAGTTTTTATCGGTTTGTCTTAAATACGAATTAATTGAAAATTAGTGAAACGGAGCCTGCGCGCAAAGGAACAATTTGAACGAACCAGTGCTAAATAACTCAGAATTTTGTGGATGAACAACTATTTAACACCCGTGCTTGGTAAATCCGTGGGCCAATTAGATAAACAATAATTTTTGGCGATTTCTCAGTTGGTGTCTTAGACCGTTTTGATCTTCATGATTCCATTTTCCATTCGATAAAGCTAAATCTTTTTATTTTTAAAGAATATAAAATCACTATTGTTTATGTCATACATAGTGGTTTTGTAAATTAAATATTTGAGTGACCATTATCGAAAAACAGGAAATTTTAGACTAAAAATTTCATAAAGAAACATAAAAAATAAAATATTTCTGTAACGTAACAACTTACGTGCTCTCAAGATATAAGAATAAGAAAAATATTGCAGAACATGTATTTTCCGTAAGTTTGATAGCCCACACATATACATACGACTCATAGTTTCAAAACTTGGACGAATGTCCAAGTTTCAAAATAATAAGCACTTTTCAAAATGCGGCAGGTGCCGTTTTGGTGACGTCATACCTGCGATACCAGGCACTCTACAGCTTGTGTCCCAACGGTTTTAGATCAATAATAGTATATTGATTAACATAATAAAAGTTGGTGCTGGTATCACAAAGTGAACTATTTTCATGCAAAGAGAACGGACTAATGAGGCTAATACTACTAGTTGAATCCTGCAATTTTCAAATACGATAATTTGCAGTTTACTTCATTCGCAATTTATTCAAATCCAGCGCGACGCGGAAGGCGTTCATCGAATTCACGTCAAAATTGTATGTGAAAAATATCTTTGACATCTTTCCTGCGCTGCGGTTCGCTGGTGCAAACAGGCTGATTGTGATTCAATGCGCATTTCTCGACGACAACTCTCACCTCTTTAGTAATCATACGGCATCGTAAGCATCGGAGCGCGAAGTAACTCACTCTTCCATTCAACAGTTTGGACAAAATAGATAACTTATTAAATTCAACCTTTGCTAATGTGTTTTCTTTAATTATTAACTACCTACCACATTATTTTTAACCACTCAGGCCCCGACTTATGAGACACAATAGATATTCTTCTGGTAAGCAAATGATGAATTAAGCACTTTCAACCACCTGTGGTCTAACGCTTTAGTGGTTACACCACCGGTAACACCCAGGAATTCCAGGTTAAGGGGCTATTGACACCACGGTCCCCTAGGATTCTACGGCGGTGAGAGCAAGTAGTGAGGGATTTAGCTGCTAGTGCCTCCTCCTGGCCCCCCATTGAGCCTTTCGAGACTGAATGGGGGGCCGGCAGGCGTTAAGTGAGCCCAGCATAACCATTTGGTATGCGTAAATGCATTAAAAAGGGTAATAGCTTCTATGTGGTCTAGTGGTAACAACTACCAATATCAAACCTGTAACGTTGTGTGTTTTTTTCAAAACAACGTTTCATTTTAATATTTATTTATATTGCATGTTATTTATTGAATCACATAGTTATTATTATGTTTCAATAATTTTCCTTATTTTATATTTATTTCGTACATGCGACCTCATACTCTTCTTTCAAACTATCAACCTCATTGTACAAAACTCCTTGGTATCTATGTACCTAATATTTGAAATAAGTTTTAAATCATGTTCGACCCCATTTAAAAATATTCAAGTATTCTACCTATCCTTTTCACACGCACTCTTAATATCATTCATCCTTTTTACTCATTTCTTTTTTTTTAGCGATGGCTTTCTCGTCGTAATCCCGCGTTTTCGTGCCGCGTTTTGAAGATTTTCACTTTTTAACGGCAAGAAGCCACAGAATACTTAATAGTACGAGTAGTCAGATATTGCTCTGCATTTTAGAATTGAAAATTTTGTTTTACCTTTTTAAATATCTAACACATTTTATTGGTAAGTATTTATTTGAAAAGTATATATACTATTTTTTATTGAAGTTTTCACAAAATTTATATAGGTTTGATATCTTTTTACTTCATCTTCATACACGTTATGAAGTTACTTGGACTTGGAGATTTCTTGGAGGAACCAACGACGCAAATTTATTTAATTAATATATTTCAATATTTTTTGTATTGATAAATTAAAGGGTACGCATAGGTATTTATATTTTTTTTGTCGTATGTATTAAATTGATGTATTTTTATACTTAGTTGATTTAACTAACGCCTTCTTTTCCCGTACTTTTCAGAGGGACGAGGAGGGACTGACCCACCCACTCGTTTATCGAGATCCATTCATATATTCATTTATAATAGATCGATAATCTATAAAACAAGATGCCTTATTTCCTAAGCTAAGTCACAGAATATATATTAGTTGGCTAAGTCTGAAAACGGTCTGCGAAGTTCTGAGTTCCGGTCCTGATCCTGTCGACCTGACTTTAAACAAGTAAGGGCGTTCCTGTTTTTATACTTTTTGTGGCGAGGATACGCGACTTCGGGCAGCGATCACTTTTTCACCGTTCCCTAGCGACCGACCGCGACGATTAGTGTAAATAGTTTAAATTCCATAAACTAATATAAATAATCTCGTACTTTATTTTTATGTTTAAGAGAGCAAAAGATTAAGGTAACCACCCCATAATAAAAAAAAATATAGGTTTAGATTTTAAGTTAAGTACGTACATAATAATATTTTCCTGTACGTAAATGTTTTTTTAATCTTTTTTATTATACTCTTGTCAAATGTTAAAACTGTTTCATTTTAAATCTGCTCACTCTGTCCCCCGTTCTTTAGCCGGGCCGGGAAACAGTCTTGACAAACCCAGAGGTCTCGGGTTGGATTCCCAGCGGGGCTACAATATTGTATTCGGTTTGGTTTGACAGGATTTGTTCTAAGTCCGCCTGGCTAGCTACCACCATCTTATTTAGGTCTTACGCCAAAAAAGACATTTACTCAAATAGACATGCCTATTACGATTATTATCTTCGCATTCCTTTTTCCTTACCTACATTCTAAAACTAATAATTACAGACCATTATGTGTATACTTTAAAGAACATTATGAGTACGTTCGTATTCTATTCACAGAATACTTGAACAAATACTGGTTTGCTGAACTTGGGAAGATAAATAAAAACAGAAGCCTATAGTGAAGAATTCAATAATAAAAGTAGGTGGAGGTTTAACATATAGTACAGTCAACAGCACGCACGGCTTTACATTTGTACTACGAAAACATCCGCTATTACGAGCGACGACGTAAGGGCTCTCTCAAGGTCAAAGGGTAAAGCCGTGCGTGTCGTTGTGTGTACATACTGATTCGACATGATTCTGAGACGACTTTTGCTATTCCGGACACGAAAGGAAAAATATTGCATAAGCAAACCTGTATTGGGACCCTGTTTGTACAAATCTTTTTTTAAATAAAGGGATATGAATGTTATTGCGAAAAAGTACCAGGAAACGTATGTTGTCGTTACAGACGACCTTCCGTTTGTTTTGTAATGTTTTGACCATTTTATTCTGTTTTTTCGTTGTTTATTCCATACATACAATAAACGGTATTACTGTTTTGAATAAAAATCAAAATTACAATATAGGTTTGAAGCAATTTCATAATATAATTTTTTATATAATTTACTTTCCAGTTCATTCCTGTATATTACTTGTATTAAGTTTTACCATACCTGACCCCTCATAAACGTACCAAGAAGAAGGAGGGGTAATACCGAAAAATTATGACATTCGCGTTACGCTACGCAACTTATGGATGGCTCTTCCATAATTCATGTGGAGTTTGAAGAATTAGGCAATGAGATTAGTTCTTATATTGGTCTTGAATTTGTTTTTAATAATAGAATTCACAATTTCTTGTTGTATACAAATAATAACCACTAGATTTATTGAAATAAAACAACTTTTACGGATATCAAACGCGCTATATTTCACGAACTAAGTCCGTATTTTTAGGTTTTTTAGGGGTTTTTTGATTTTCCCGACGTTTCGGCACCTTTTCAGCTACCGTGGTCACGGGATGACTAGATTTATATTAGACCTGCCTATCCTTCATGCATGGCATGAGCGATTTTAAAAAAATTAGTTACGTAACGTAATGCCAGATGTCTTATTGCGTAACCGCCGCGCCGTTTGAAATCAAACAAATCGGTTTCTTATTTAGAGAAGAAATAGCTACGCATCGAATCGACAAACGTCGTGTTGCCGTCACGGAAATTGACAGCAAACAGTTCAAAATCTAGGAGAAACAACTGAATGTATGGAAGAACCGAACGTTGGAATCAAATGTGTGGAATAGATGACAGTTTAAAACAGTATCTGTGTCGAACGAAGAGAGAATTTTTAAATTTACAGACTTGTAAAAAGCTGCCGTAGTAGTAGTGGTAGACTTGAAATTGGCAAACTTCTAAAATAATACACGCCCACTTCTTTTTGAGCTTTTTTACGACTCGCGTAAAGCATTATAATACGAAAAATTCATGTATGACGACCTGACGACTCAAAGATGAACGTGGGTAATATGAAAAGCATTTTACTTTTTAATATTCACGACGTGACCGTCAAAGAGTGTTTTTCACGCTTTGGTGGTTTTTGCTACATCGTATCTTTACAATGAAAAAAGTGTATCTAAGTACCTACTTACTGAAAAGGGACTTTTTCTGGCAGGTTTTACATGCGGATGTAATAAATCTTTATTACACATCTCCAAGCCACTTTGCCTTACCTAAATAATGGAGTGGAAAACAAAACAATAGAACTTTTTGTATACCAGCAATGCGAGATGACGAGTATTTTTTCAACGATTTCAAGAGCAATATTTCTAGTTCTACACTAACCAACCCAAAATCTAAATTAGCAATATCATGCTCACTAACATCGGACACAATAATAATTAAAAACGTTGTTGTTTACTTGATTAATACTGCCTTAACGGAACGTTAAGCGTTATGGGTTTGTCTATGCTGTTAAAACTGACGTCTTTATTTCTTCGGCGCAAATTAAACGAGTTACTAAGTATTAACAAATACTAACCCCCATATTCTAAGTCGTTCCTCCAAAACTTTTTACACTCCACTTAACCTCGTCGTGGGTAAAAATGGTAGTGTGCGCTAGGCCTAACACGGAATGGCTACGTACTCTTTGGCTCCTCCAGGTCCTTACGGAGTTATGACTTAGAATAACGATTTCGAGGAGTATTTCGAAGAGGTTTTCAATGAGGTTTCGTTAGGTCGAGGACGAGTAAGTTTTGGAGGAACGACTTAGAATATGGGTGTAAGACTATCTAGCGAGCTATTTTTTATGAACACTTAGGAACTGGCTATCTTACCTCTAACTAACGGAACACAACAATGCTGAAAACATTATTGTTATAGCGTCAGACTTAGATAAGATGGTGGTAGCTAGCCAGGCGGACTTACAACAAGTCCTACCATCAACCAAACCGAATACAATATGTAACCCCGCTGGAAATCGAACCCGAGACTTCTCGGTTTGATATTGGTGGTTGTTACCACTAGACCATCCATCATCCATCCATCATCAGCCTGTGGACGTCCACTGCTGGACATAGGCCTCTCCTAGCTCACGCCTATTGTGGCGTTCATAGGAGGCTATTAGCCTACTGCTACCACGCTGGCCAGACGGGTTGGTAGAGGGTTTGTTTCAAGTTTTCCTTCTCTCGCACAGGTTTTCAATGCGTCGAGCCTCTTAGTCGACTCTTACGACATCCCAGGCATGTAAGGGAGTGGTGACACTTGTATTCTTAGGCCGTCACCACACGGCAGAGAGTGGAGTGTACCACTAGACCACAAAGGAGCTATTAACTATTAACGTTATCGGAAACTATCGGACCTTTACATAATGAACATAGTTTGACAATCTCGTAAGTAATAGGGGTAAAGTTGTTGATCACCTTTGAAATGCTCCTGCTCTTGCATGGTCTGCACGCTGCACCGCAACCGATTGACCGTCAGCTGCACCGTGTCGTTGAGCCCATCTTCGCTGGCGGTATACATCAAAGTAACCTCCAATTGTCCCTTCTTGTTCTCCCTCTGTAAAACGTACATCGATTATTAAGAATGTACTGTAGGAAAATAACGATACCGAAGATATCGTGAAGTCCTTGGAGATACTTATTACAAAATCATGGAAATATTAAATGTTTTTTGTGTTGGTATATGATATGGTCCATGATTATAATTTGATTTTTGAATCAGAACACCATGCATTTAAATATATAATGGAATATTACTAAGTGTCCATAACTGATCATAACACTGGAACTGAGCATTTATTTTATTACAATCGTTTTGAACACTACGCATTAATCTTTGACATAATAGAAAATGTCGTCCCGACGAATCGTAATTGTTTTACTGCAGTCATTAATGCAAAATCTATGTACAAACGAAATCGATTGCGATAGTTTATTGACGTTCGTGAGGAACACTAGAACTAAAATGGGTATATGATTATCAACCTTTATTAAACCATATTTTGTTAGTTTGAAAATTAACGTTATCCTTATGCATAATTGATCATGCGATAAAAATTAATTTTAAACTAATTCTAATCTTTTCATTCGAAGTTAGTCTTAGAAACGCTGGATAAGAAGACAACATAAGGACAATGATTTTAAATAACCTTACAGAGGTTCATTCTTCTGTCCGGCATCTTTCTTGTGTAGCAGGTAGCTACAAACTTAACTGATGTAAAATCTAGTATCTATTCATAAAAAATATTTACAGCAACAACACAAACAAACATGTGTTGTTGCAGTAAAAGTTTTTGGGATATATACACAAAGCAAAGTCCTCCATTGTAATTCGATATTCATTTAAACACTTTAAAAAAAGGAGTTTTCAGCTTCAAATAGACGGAAAACTTTGACTGTTGAACAAGTTGGATTCCCATTTTGAGAGACTCCTTGTTTTCAGGCACCTTGTCCTTTTATTGGCAAACTTCGTCACTTATATTATGCAAGTACAGAAAAACAAATATAAGTTGGATGACATTTTACTCTAATTTTTGCAGGTTCGAAAATGAATATAGAATTGAAGATTGGTATAAGATATTCGTACAGCCTTAATGCTATGATTATACATGCATTCAGCAAATTGTTGGCCTTGCCAGCCACGTTATATTCTAATGTAATGCTGCAAATTAAACATCGATTGAAATTAATTAGTATATTTAGTAGGTTGGATGAGATGTTGACTGTAGGTGCAGCCCAAACGTTGGTAGATAATTTTATTAACAGAGATCGGTCGAGGTCAAAACTATTCCATTGTGGATGCTTAGAATCAAGATTTTATTCACACGATAGATGGGTTGTGACTCATACATGTCAAGTATTATGCAATCTTTCCATATTTAATTTGACACACGCTTTAAACAATGGTTAGTTAAAAATGACTTTATAATATGTTGTGTTTTAACGATTTTTTAATCTTTTTTATACCATTTTAGTCAGTAAATAGTTCTTTCAGACTCGTTATGAATTTATAATTTTGATAATTTACCAAAAGCCGAAAGCATTTACCAAAAAATTATGAAGTTTGAAATAGTTGTGTTGGCAAATTGTGTTTATTGGTTTATTTGACACAAAACACTATGAAACTTTCTAATTAAATAAAGAGAACACTATTAAAATCTATACTATAGGGTGACAATTTTGTCGTCAAGTAAATTAAATACTTATTTCTTTTCTTGTTGATAGTTCTCTACTTTATTAAATAGACCGTTTAATGATCAGACTAAAAGTATTATTATCGATCTATCTTTAATCGCACTTAGCATTCTGTGAGTTGAAACAAATATTTTTAGACAAAATTGGTAGATCATGAAACAACTGTTATGGATTCTTAAGTTTACAATGTAATAACTAATTTCCCCAAGTCTCCGAGGATGAATCTTTTATCATGTTCGTGTCTCAATTAATTTGACTGTTCGTAATAGCAGTAAATAATTTCCATTACCATCGTAGTCGTAATATTTGTAGAAAGGGAAGGGATTTCACAAGTAAACGAATAGTTAAGTCCAATTTTCTTTATTTCAGATTTTCACCTACCATGCCCCAGGTTAGATATAAGTCACAATAAATAATCTATTGTTCCCTGGACACCGGTGTCCTGCTAGCAAATGATAAATTAAAATATGCTAAGTGATTCTTTGACTTCAATATTTTATTTGAAAATATTCGTTTAGCTAGTTGATCCAATAAATACCCGGCTTTATAGTATTATGGAAATCTGTTTGATGGAAATAGGCGTCACCTTCCACCACGCTAAAACCAAAACAAAAGTTTTCTCCCCCTTTTTGCCGCTATTTACCTATATGCGGATTTTGTTTTCAGAGTTTGAATAAAATAAAATAATGTCAATATCAATCGATTATTGTATCGCACTTCGCACATATTGTGTACCGCTAAGTACGAGTATAATTATAAAAAAATACGCAACAAATCTAATTGCTAACCTTTTCTTTTTGAAATCAGTTAAATATAAGTACTTACTTTATTTCAACCTGAGGATTTTAAATACATTAATTAATAATATTGCATAGTAGAAAACAAGACACAAAAGGAAGAATTTGACTAGAAGTTATTTTGTTTTTTTCTCTATTAATAAAACAAAAGTCTACACTAATACCAAACTAATAAAACTCGTGAAATAATAAACACATCACTAGTACAGTCAACAGCACGCACGACTTTACGCTTTGACTTTGGCTTTACGTTTTACGCTTTGAGATTGAGAGCGCTCGTAATAGCGGTAGTTTTCGTAGTGCAAATCTACAGCCGTACGTGTTGTTGAATGTACATTTTGCTATATTTTCTTTCGAATTGTAAAATAAATTCAAAATATCTTTGAACAAATCAACTTTTCCGGATTGAAGCGCAAATAAAGATTAGTCTCGGTAGCTCAGTGGTTAGAGCAGTTTATTCAATAAACAGCGCACGCCATAATTTAAGATGTGCTTAAAATATCCTGTTAAATTAATTCGTCTTAAACCTTTTAACAAACTGAAAAACTTAAATAAAATTTAATAATTTAAATTTTTCACCCTATCATGAATAACCAGCCGAAAATACCAGACGCTTTGAAAAGTGATTTCTTTTACATCTTTCTGAATTCATTTTCTTCTTCAGCTGAAAATAAAAAGGCACTGCCAGAGATATCTCTTTCTTTGACTTTAACAACGTAGTGATTACTTGCTCAGTGGACTTTAATTACACTTCTACTTCATCCAAAATGTGAGAATACTCATAAAACCAATAAATGTACCAATCAATATTATGACTAAGCCTATGATATGTACAAGTGCTTGTAACAGCCTAAATTTAACAAATAAAATAACGCACATTTACAACTTAGTTCGTGATATAATAGCGTGTTTGATATCCGTAAAAGTTGTTTTATTAAAGTTGTTGTTTCAACAGTGCGCGCCAAAAATTCATTTTGTCGGAGTTATGATTAGTCTGTAAAACTTTTACTAGTATAATCACAAGGTAACAATAGAGGACGATTGTCAATTTTCTTTTACGAACCTTTGAGAGCCTTTCAAAAAGAAGCATTGACCTTTGAAAATTTTATAGTAAATTTGATACCACACTCTCAAATACTATTTTTAAGAAGTCTAGAAACTACGAGTAAGTTTGCATCGTTGCTCTTTTTTGATGAAAAGTTTCTGCTAGAAAAGCCTCTATTGGATATGTTTCTGAGAAGTTATTTATATTTATTTGAATAATATTTCATGCAAATTAAGTCGCTTGGGGATCGACGAATCGGAGGTGTAGGTTCGGTCATATCATCTAGTCTAGATTTAAACGTATCGTCCTCCTATACTCCTTCAGCTTATAAGTAGCTAACCGGGGTTGTGTGGAACTCATCTCCCTTTAAACAGTCTCCTTATCTCCCATCCATGGAAAGACCACCAAAATGGCGCAATACCTACCCTCTAAAACTACACCCCTCACTATACAGTATACACCCGCAAAGACCGTCCTTTCCTTTCCAAGCCAACTACGCTATACTTACGTCAAGTTCTGATACCTTATTGATGTATTTCATAACATCTAAAGAAAATTTGAGAATATTTTTTTATATAGAATACCAGCAAAACTCAGACAAGTCCGACCCCTCATTAGTTAATTCTGTTACGGTCTTTAATTATTATTGCAAACACTGCTGCGATTTTTGCAATGATAGTAAGAAAAGAAATGAAGATAGAATGACATTGATTTATACAAACTTTTATATAATTTTCTTTATTTGTAAAACTCTTTTTAAGGTAAAATACCCAATCGTGGACCACGCTCCAATGCTGTAAATTTGAAACAAATTCCATATAAAATAACTAAACTTGATTGATTAATGCAACTGGTAACACTTATTCGAACAGCCCCACCTCCTCTGACATACTATCAACGTTTGTCAGAAGTTGGCCATGTTGTGTTTATAAAATGAAACATTTTAAAATTAAGTATTTTTGGGGGATTTTAGACATTTTCTCTTTTTTGTAAAAAAAAATGATTTTTACATACTAAATGTTTTATAAATTTAAGAAATATACTTACCTACAATAATAATAATTTAAAAATAGTAAATGTTCTCTAAGTATGTAATAGAAATAATGACTAACATATGTAGGTCAGGTTTTTCTTAAAGTGCCAATCATTATACAGTTTACCCTATATAATTATAAAAATGTCATGAATTATCAAGAGTTAAACGATAGATCTTCTGAATTGTCCATGACGATTAGGTCATAAAACACTTTTAGTTTTTAGGAATATATTGTTTTTAAAGGAATATATTATATATTGAAACTTTTTATAAATTAAGTAATCACCTATAGTATTTTTTAGCATTTGCTAGTACTCTTATAACTGTAGGTAAACTGGCCTAATACCGTCCACGATTGGTGGTTTAACCTTATATAAATGCGTAATGTTGTACAACGACATTAACACATTAATCAAATCAACAACTCACCCTTTACAATTAGAAACTACCAATGCTGTAGAACTACCGGAGCCCACATTATTAAATTTTAGATTCCGTTATGCTTCAAGATCTAAAAGTGAAGCCACGAATTTACTAAATTATTTTCATAACATGTCACCACCCGACACCAAGAACAAGCCAATGTAATGAGTAACACAAATAAAGATTTATGTCATAAAAAAATCGTTCACAGACATAAATTGATCTTTTTATGTCTGTGAACGATTTTTTCAATACTGCACACACATTCTAGAGTTTAAAAGTACACAACTTAGGTATATTAATAATTTTCTAATTTCAAAAGCTATTACAATCCCTTTTAAAGTTATTGTGATTGTGATAGTGATTTAAGGAATTGTGTAACCTAAAGACGCAATCCCTTTCGGAACGAATGATGTTTTAAATGACACTTCTTTTTTTTTTATTTATTTCCAAATTTTATATTTAAGTTTACAATATTTTAATTCGCCAAACTGAAATTACAGTTTGTAGGCGTTGCGCTCATTTCATTTTATTTTATACTTAACTGCTATTATCTTATTAACTATGGCTCGCATAGGTAACAATATTACTTAAAATTCATCATTTTAATAGTTATTTATTAATTAAATGATAACATTTTATTAATACTAACATGCGCTTAATCTTATAACAATAACATGCATTCCTTTAATTTATTTTTTAATAGTTCTTTACATTATATAAGAATCTACTAATAGGATGGGATATTTTTTAAGTATACAATTTCGGTATAGTATACATATTTTCTTGTACTTTCTCCATAATAATTCTTGGCTTTAATCTGTGACAGTTTTCTTTTACTAATAGATCTGGTTATAACTTTATGACTCACTTTTGTTTTATATTCATCTTTAAAGTATGTTTCTAGGGCCAAATTGTAATAAGTTCTCTTTTCAATAGGTAATATTCTACAGAATTTGAAGTGATAAGGCTGACTAAGGCATAATAAACCATATACAAAGTTTTTTATCCAAAATTCTCTTTAAATGATAAAACTTTCCAAGTATAGAACGGAGTCTATTGCATACCATGAGAATATTTGTTTCTAATTAAATATACTAAGTATCTAATAACAAGCCAAGATATTTAAAACTTTCTACATATTCTAAGGTTTTACAATTACAGCTTAGTACTTTTGCTCTAAAGATGTAATTTTCTTCTTTGCTTCCTGTTTATATTCGTGTAGTTTCTGATCGACATAAAATTCTACAGTGTTCTTTATTTCTTCTAAGCTTTTTTGCATTTAATAAATCACATCAAGTTTCCTATTCATTTGCTGCAGTACGCTTGCATTCACTTCTACTGTTGTATTCTCGTCATCTACCAATTTCATATATTCATCGGTGCTCTCTTTCCGAGTCTCCAGTTGTGGCTTAGATGACTCGCTACTTTTGCTGCAATCCTTACAACTTTCTCTTTGCAAGAATAAATTCACATTTTTGACATATTTCTTGTGAAACACACCCCCACAATCTCCTTTAACCTGAGTAATACTTCTTTCGTCACTGATAAAAATAATTTACACTTTTTGCACTGCACCATTGCGAGACTATTGTTTAGCGCGTAACGCATGACTTTTAAACATCTCCATACATTTGAAAGATATTTTCGAGTGTCACTTTGCTTAGACAGTTCAATTTCGTTCATTCAATACCTTTCAAAATGCGTCCCGATCGCAATCTCTATTAAATGTCAAATAGTGACGGTTTATGTAAATATCTTTTTAATGACGAATTGAAAGGGATTGCGATAGATTTTAAAATTAGACAATTAGCCCCCGATCTAATTTTAATTGACATGACAATCCGTCCGTATTTTCGCATCTGGGGCGCCTAGTAAGCCGAATAAGATTCCATTTTAATTACTGGCACGCTGTCCGAAAAATTAAACACGTGGTAGGCGACTTTAAGAAATTAAGAAAGTCATGCAATTTTCTTTAGATCATGAGATTACGATGGGGGTTAGAAGATGTGTACTGCAATTTAACTTGTTTTAGAAAGAAGAAACAACAATTAGAAAATAACATATTACTTATGGGAAAGATCTGACTTGAAAAAATAACGTTTTTAGACACTAAAATATCCATTTAAAGTAATTTACCATACTGCACACACATCCTAGAGTTTAAAAGTACACTAGGCATTAATGAAAATAGCTCATTCAAATCAAATCAAATTAAATTGACATGAAAATCCGTCCGTATTTTCTCATCTGGGGCGCCTAGTAAACCCAATAAGAGGATTTTAATTACTTACACGCTCGCCGAGAAATTAAACACGTGGTTCGTGGACTTTAAGAATTTAACAAAGTTATGCAATTTTGTTTATCTTGTGAGATTACGGTGGGATCGGTGGAAGACCTCCTTAAGTGAAAAACTAAACTTGTTTTAGGAAGAAGAGACATCAAATATAAATAAAAATATCCAGAAAAAACTGTCATGCCGGAGTTTTGGCCTATGGGCTAAAGAAAGGTAATAAAAAATGGTTTCATCAGATGATATATTATATAATAATTCCGTGTCCGATATATTAGTACTCCTGTTTTATCTCTCAAAAATGTTAAAATATTTCCCTTTTTGATAAAACAGGGGTACCAAACTAATTATACCGTGACCAATTACCAGGTAATCTGTGAGGAGGCTATACAGCTAACCTTTGCCTACATAAACGTTGAAGATTTAGAAAAAATAGAAAAACTTTTCCTACTAAAATGTCAATAATTATAACCTCGAACGGTTACTTGAGATACAGATTTCGTTTTTCTCCCACCTAATAATTTAATGATATTCCTCCCACATAATTTCAAGCCAATTCATATTAGTATTTCAGTAATTTAATCAGAGCGCAGTCATAGCCCAAGTCCCATAGTAAATCCGGCATTCTCCTTTATACTTATATATTTTTGTGTTATACCTACCACCTACTTACCTACCTAAATACTGCACACAATTCCTAGAATTTAAAATCAGATCAAATGGAAATTGAAGCTTCAATATCAATTCAGGTATGAACCGAAAATATGTAATCACAAGGTTCAATACAAGCTTTAAAATTAATCAATTTTAGTAGATAATAAAACAAAAAGAAGACGGTAGGCATAAATAATCATGAAAAACCTAATGAATTAGTTAGGTCTTAAAAAAACTTCTAAACTCGTCTGTAATATTTGCAAAAAAATCTGCACGCAATCTATGTAGAATAAAGTCAAGGTCAATCAAATTGAAGTACCGGCAGTGGGCTCTTAGGATTCGGGTCTTATTACTTCAATTATTGACGGAGATTCGTAGTCGTTATCTGCTAGTTTATTTATCAAGATTTTTCCATTACTTACGTGAATTTGCGAGAGCAATTCCGAATTCCCTTTAAGAGCCAATGAAAGCAAGATTTCCAACAAATTAGATACTTAGGTACTGCATTCGTTTTTTATATTTTTTAACCTTATTTATCTATTGCCTTGCTTTGTGTTAGTTTTTTTTTTTATTTATACCTAGAAATTTTTATATTATAAATTCGTTTTGTATTCACCGAAATACCTAACCAAAAAGTATTGTAAATGAAATAATACTTACTCTCGAATCTGCCGTATTCAAACCACTGGCAATGGCATTTATGGGTCTCCAGATGTCCGGCGTCCCAATTAACCCATTCTTGAGATCATTTTGAAACAGCTTCGAGTCGAAGTTCCAGGTGGCGGCGCCCACTGTCCTCCTCTTCTCTAAAATAGACTTCTGAGCGATAGCCTCAGCTTTTGTAGCCTTAAAACTACTAAATGTTTTCTCAAAAAAACCAGTCTTAGTTTTAGATTCCTCGATTTCCGTCACTTTATTCGACTTTTTAGCATCTAACGTCTTACTATTTTTTTTCTTATCCACCTCTTTCGGCGGTTCGAGTATGGCATAAATTGTGAGTGACAAAAAATGACCGGCAACTAGACTCTGAAGGTCGACTTTGTCTGTCAGCTTCTTCGCATCTTTAGGCTTCAATTGAAATTTAAAATCTTCGTTCCAAACTGGCCATGAACTCTCTTGTAAGGATGTCTCGAATTTACTGTCGCCAGGAAAAATTTTAACCTGAAAAAAAACAACGCAATTAGTTAAAGGCAGTGGAAATACGTAGTTATACTTACTTGGAAAGTGTTTAATACCAAGTCATTATACTCGTAAGGACATAAGGACACCGACACTATTAGAATCGTGTTAGGTAATTGAGTTCAATTGATGCTCTTTAAGGACGAAACCCTATTAAATAACTTGCAAGTACCTAATCGCCCAGTTTAGATAGTTTTTTCGTGCTTTGACTTGACTGAGAAAATTATCGAATTTATCAACATAATCTTAACTAAAAGATTAACTGCCCGATAAAGCGATAAATAATAGCGCTATCGATCATTGTTACCGTCATGGGCATTGCGTTTATACGACAATTTAACTCGTGCACTTAAACTGAAAGATATGCATTAATGTTATGATAATGTTTAATGGTTAAAATATGATAACAGAAATTTCGTTTTCCTATCAATAAAAGAGCTTGGAGAGTGAAGATAAACTATAGATTATAGTTCGGCGACTGCTGAAATTCGTCAATACAAGTTCTGTCTTTTTATCGTTATAAAATAGGCAGTATTAAAATATTTTAATCATCGATACACATACTTTTTTCTAACTTTAGTGGCCCAGCACTATAAGTAGTAGTTAATAGTAGGCACAATAATGATGCTTGCTAACTTAGATGACTAAAGTCCAACGTGACCTTGCAGTTACGTGACGATGCCTATATTCAAAAGAAGTCACAATAAACAAACAATAAGTAGGTACACCTACCAAGGAACTTTTTTATTTTATTCAGTTCAAATAACACCGACAACCTCGCTTACTTATCACTAACATCATAGATAATAAACGTTTTACCTACGACTTTTCTGTAAAAGGACAAAAACTTTCATACAAAACTGGATCAAACATTTAATATTGAAAGTAAGTTGTCTTCTTTCCGAAAAATCCTAGAACAAACGTTTTTGTCTATGATTTTCTTGGTTGTTTTACAAATAGCCCTATACGAGTATCCTGCATGTTTCAATTGCGTATGTGGATTGGGTTGGTCTTGGACTGTCTAGAACACAATTTGACTACATTTGATTTTAATGGGTCGAACACTCAAATCTCCTAAAGCACAAATTGACTAATGCATATTTTCTCTACATAACAAAGTGACAAGAACCCAAACTGTCTGGACATTCAGGTAAGTATAAAATTGAATTCCTATTTTTGAAGTGAAAACTTCTTTAGTGGCGTTGAGCACTTTTTCTGTAATGGGTATAAAATCTTAAACTCGCGTCAGGACACGTGACCTGATCGAAAAAGCGTAGGACGGATGGAGAATGTTGAGGTGACAGGTTGACTATGGTCTCGGTTGCTTAGCGACAGACTGTTGATAATGTCTTTTACTTGTCTCTTGTTTTATTGTCAATATATATTTTTCGATTCTCTATAATAACTAATGTTTTCTTATATCTTATTACCTAACTTAACGTTCACTTTAATATGGTTTGTCATGTTTGTGTACGATAGCGCAATAAATGAATATTGTATTCTACCACATAAATGATAGTACTTTTATACTGATAAAGCAATTGGTGCAAAATTATTCCCTAACCATTCCAAAATATCAAACATGCTCAACGTTAATAATCAAGTTTTCACTTCTGCCGGCACTCCCGGAGTGCAACCCGTCTTTTTTTTTATGTATCCTTGTCTGTTCGTTTAGTCTGGGAATAAAAATGTTCGTCACTATTTGACTATATGACTGTGTTGGTGTTATCCTTTTCCTTAACGACTATACTACTTATATGGATTCACATACCTTTATAAATAAAAGCGTTTAACTTCAAGCAGCGAGCGCCTCTTTTACTTTTGTTAAAACATAGATTTTTTTTTGTCTTTAAGTATTTCAACTCTACATGTATTGCAGCTACGTGTAGGTTGGTACGTTCGATCGAAAACATCTCGTTAGAGAAATTATCTTCAAATAATTGGTTTTATTTTGCACGTAGGTACCTACCTAGGTAATTGAATAAAATTCAACATCTTTCTTAATATATATAAATCTCCTGTCACGATGTTTGTCCGCGATGGACTCCTAAATTACTTAACCGATTTTAAATTAAATTGGCACACCGTGAGCAGTCTGGTCCAACGTAAGAGATAGGATAGCTTTGATCCCAAAATTCCCACGGGAACGGGAACCACGCGGGTGAAACCGCGCCCGGCCTCTAGTAAATTATAATAATAACTCCTGGTTGAATATCGTTCAATATTTTTAATTTTTTCTGTTAATGTAAGTAAGAAATAAATATTGTAAAAATTAATTTAAGTTTTTTCTGTCCAAAGAGGAATTCCTTTTTCGTCAGAAAAAAACAGCCTACCTATAATTTTATTCTGATAAAAAAGGAATCTGACGAATGTGTACTAAATCAAAGGCGCTGGTGGCAACCTCAACAACTCCTTCAAATTAAACTGGCTCCACTATTTTTTCTTATTATTGGTAGCTGCGTTTCACATAGGTACCCTAATAGCAAATAATTTACTGAGATATTCAGCTGCAACTCAGCGATTAAATAACAATTACAGACTAGGTTGAAAATAATTTGTGAGAGACAAGTTCAACACTGATCCGTTAAATTTTTATATTTTGCTCGTTAAAGAAGATCGGAAATAGAGGCAGCTGCTAATATTATAATACGAGAACCTAGGTATCTCTTTGTGATCCAAAGAAAAAATAAGTTTTATTTTTTCGTTGATTTCCGATAGATTTCCTCGCGTCTGAACAATTTGGAGATTAGTTGACTTTTTCTAGTAAACTTATTCCAGAAAAACCTAAACAACTTTTACGATAACATCGTGTTTCGTATAAAAAAAAAGAATAAGAAACAAAGTTTAGCGAGAAAATTATTAGACTCTGTGATGGAATTATAGTCGCAGATTTCCTTTCAGTACAGTAATTACCTTAGTAAGTATTAAAAAAATTATTAAGACTGATTTACTTAGTTAGAACTTCTGAAGAAGCCTTAAACGCCACCAGATGACTAGACTTAAGTTTTGATATGACAAGCTTAAAGTTATATTGTCAAAATTACAAAATGGGACGACCGCGAATGGGGCTTTTCGTTATTCTTCTCAATTGGGAGAGGAATATACCTACCTACCTACCTATCTAGATACCTTTTCTTTAGTCCCAGAAATAAATGTCGATAATATTCCACAAAGCGTCCCTACACATGTCGCGAACCAATAATACTTATTTGAAAAAAAAATCTACTTATTACATTATTTTGTCAAAATAATAGGAGTATCAATTATACAACTGCGTTTTGGCTGTAGTCTCCCACTTTAGGATCAGTCAGATCTAACTACCTACCTTACCTTCCTTCCTATTATTATTTAATATGCTTAGCTACACAATTAACAAATAATGGACTTGCGGTTACAAAACTTCACATGATGAGTTTTTACAACCTCAGTAGGTATACATTATACAATCGGGGATATTCCCGGTTGATCAATAGAGTTTTTTTGAAGAAAGTTAACGTAATAGACATAGAAAACGTTTATATCACAAATAATAGAGCTTTATTAGGTAAGTATTTCATTTTATAAATAATTTTTTTCTTTAACCTTAAAAAAAACTACTGATCAACCGGGAAGTTCCCCTCCTGTACCTAAGCGTTTCCAGTACCTAATCCAATCGGTATCAAACTTTTCAAGTATACCTTGGTAAGTAATAAATCTATCAGGTTTTGGCTTCACGCCGGTAAATCTCAACTGAAGCATGAACTAATTGAACACGTGCTCATGAATCAAGCATCGATTGCTGTCAGTCACAACATCGATCTTGTTTCGAAAATTGTGATTCTGCTGTATCAACCCTCGATAGATTGAAATGAGGCACATGATATTTTATTGGTGTTTCTTAAGCATTTATTTTATCGTCCCATTATTTTTAATGAGTTATAGGTACAGTGCGAGTCATGATAACGTGCACAAATGAACCATGCATAATTTTATCGACGGGAAAAAATTTAATCAAACCTACAATATTGTTTTCACCTAACACGCTCTGAAAAGGAGGTTTTGTCAATTTAGGCGTAGAACATCTTTTACCTAATACCTAAAAATATGTCATAATGCGTTCCGAATCGCACTATTGACTTTTTTGTTATATTTGATTCTTATTTTAAATAGCTTTAAATTAATTATAATACTCCGTTTTGGTTTAATTATATTATTTTAGTTCATTGAATAATAAAAACAATAACAATAAGATTAAACTATTTGATAGAAGAATTTTATATTAGGTTGGGTGAGATTTCACAACCTATAATTGGATTTCGGACTGTGACATAAATCTTTATTTTTAAATTCTCTTTGTCATGTCAGTGTCAACATTTAGTTACGGAATCGTTTTTATTCTTATTAATAAGTAACAATATATTCCTACTTTAAATAACTTTGAATTAACTATAATACTACCATTTTTATTATTTTAGTTTTTTATATTACTAAAACAACGAGAATAAGGTATATTTAGATTAAACTTTATGTTTAAAGAATTTTTTACCGGAAGTTAACCGCGGAAACAACCATAAAATGTTCCTCGCTGTTGTGAGGTGAAAAATTGTGTGTTGCGCTCGGCAGAAAAGTTTTTAGCGTCTTGTACCTTTGAAATCCTCGCTTCGCTCAGGATTCAATAGAGGTACCTAACTCGCCGCTAAATAACCAACTTTCAAGCCTTGCATAACAAATAACTATTTCCTCCCATGGATTTTTTAATTCTTCTTTGCTTCTATGACAGTAAACAATTTTTTGAACTATAACACGATCTATCTCTATGAAACAAATTGAATAGGTATGATTGGAAATAATAAGGCGTCGTAGTCTAGATAAATCCTTTATTTTTTTCTTAATTTTTTATTTTATTATGACGATTTATTGATAAAATTTAGATGATTGTTTATCAAAAAATGATAAGTAGATACCTATAATTTTTTGTAATGTTGAATAAAGTAATTTGTAATTCTCAATAAAATAAACATTAGATAGTTAGGAATAATTTCGTTTTCGCAATTTGAAGGTCAATTTTGGAACTTTCCTCTTTACACACGATGTAAAGCTTATACAACTCATCATTACGAACAATTTTTTTGTACCTATGGAAACTATCCTGAAATAGCGAAAAAAACAGCTGTTTCATAAATTTTAGCAGAGTAAGAAAGTCTCCATAGCCATCCGTGCCGTGTTCTGGGGCACTGACTCGGCCATAAGGAAGGCCGAATCAGTGCCCCAGAACAAGGCACGTTAAAATAACTGATAATGATAGTGGACTGGCCCAGCCTACTTTGAAGGATCGTGAAACAAAAAAGACTGCGTCTAAAAGCTTCATACATTGTCCTCCTTAATACGTATTTGATTAAAATATTGAGCTATCTTCTTACCTTCCGTTCTTGGATTTGCAGTAATGGAGAGATAGAAAAATAATCAGAATAAGTACTAGTGTCACTAAATATCATAGTGTATGGATATCTATTATCTAGATTTTTTCCATTAGTCGAGCTGTGTTGACTCTGAGACATTTCTTCCTTCCTTTTGAGATTCTAGGTCAACCGGAAATCCCCCGTAGGCTTTGATTTATTTAGCGTGGAAGTGCGCCACGTAAAACGTATATTTTGATGTAGATACGTCGTTTAGGATGAAGCTTGATATTTTTATCACTCGCAACACTTAGGGACCGTTAACAGAAAACAAAAGTGATCCCAAGGGTTCAATATTTTTACGCTGAAATGGACCTTAAAACTTCAAGTCCCGTCAAGTTAAGTTCTCACTTTTTGATTTTTGATTGTATATAAAGTAAACTCAGCAAACAGTCAGGAAACTTCTCGGTCGGCTAGTAGAGCTTTTTTAGGATTTTTCGTAAAGTACTAAAGTTGAAGAAGTAATTAATGACTCAAATGAAATACCTATTAATGTTCTAATAATCGAGAGATACAAGTTTTGTATAAATCTACATAGTACTTACTTTTTAAAATACGCTCCCCAAAAAACTCAATTGCTACCTACTGGCCTACTGAGAAGTTCACTGTTTGTATGGACTATCCTATTCATTAACACAACTTGATAGTAGCAACCGCAACCTGCTTCAATTACATTAGAATAACAATTAACGATATGAGTAAGCACCTACTACGTTACATGTAGGTACCTACGTGTACCATAAATAGAAGCCCACGTACTAGACCGTTGGCAAGTAATTACCAGATTTGGTATCCTCCATACATACCTATCTACCTGTTAATTAATAAGCAATCAGCACAGCAAGACGCGAGCATAAAGTAAGAGTTGCGTTTTATTAGTTTAATATTAGGTTTCAAGTATTTCAACAACTGCATAGGTACCTACACCAAAGTGTGAAGTGTGACAAAATGTGACAACTTCAATAAATAAAAAAACGCAAACAAAACGTCCTTATGACATGATGGTTTCTAAATAGCTGTTGGTATTGGTAGGCCCGCTGGGCTCGTTCCAATATCCCTAACATAATAGTTGTTAAAATATTTAAAACCTAATATTTTGCATCTTCAAGGCTTCTTTTACTCGTAGAAACTTTATGTAGGTAACTAGTTTTCTAAGGCTTGGTATTTTTGTCACTGGATACCAATTTAATTAATATCTACTTATAATAGTACCTACTTAAATAGTTCACATTACTAATTCATTATTTACTTTACTTATTTACTTACTATGTCGTGTCACCCAACGAATGTAAGTTTAGGTAGACATCCATTTGTAGAAGCCTAAATAGGCTTTCCAAAGACGAGAGAACTAATTTCTGCTAAAGTTTAGTCATAATCGTGTTTCAATAGTTGTGCCTTTCCAGTTTCGTAGTGTCCCCTGTAGTCTCTTCCAAAACTATGTAGAACCATTTAATTATTAATCATTAAAAAAATAAGAAGTGCAGTGTCCCGATGTTTTTCTTTTTACATATATTCATGAAATCGAACCGGACACCGGTGTCCAGAGAACAATGGCAAATCTATGTGTCTCATAATCCTGGGTCTGAAAGGTTTACTTTTTGAGTAGAAAACAGGGTATTTAGGTACGACGAAACGATGATTTTGTTTACTTTTCATAGGATTTTTTATGTTTTGTCGCCCTTGGTGTTTCCTTTGAAGAATCGGAAATAGCGGAAAAGACGATTTTGCTGGGTTCTTTTTTTATATTTTACCACTTCGCTAAAAAGGACTCGCGTTGCGTTCTTAATATTTCATTCCATTTGACACCCCACAAAATGCTATAGGGCAACCTAGGTCATGTCATGATCATGATTATATGATAGCTCAAGAATGTGAGGTTCAGACTTCCTATTTTTGTGTAGGTACCTAACCTTTACCTATGCGTTAGAAATGATCTTTAGAATTTCAATGATCGTGGTGAACATTGACTTGTTTATTTTGGAAGATTAGGAATCCAAAACTTTCTTGGTACCAACTTGATTCTTTAAAATGATATCCTTTTAAAATCCTTAAAAATATTGGTTAAACATAATATGGCCTACTAGATTTTTTAATTAAAATACTCGTCAGTCCATAGGTAATATGCTATCTGATACAAAACTGTTTTAATTATATTTTCCTTGCCTACAGGAAATTATGTGGATTCGGTAGTTTCGGACAAAACTCTATGAAAGTAGGTAGGATGCTTATCGGTAGGTACTAGCGGCACTTCCTTGACCGTGGCGTAAGGAAGGTAAGGTAGATATCGATTCAACAAAAATCAATTTAAAATTGTTATTGGAGGTCTTATTAGGATAATGGAATGGGGCTAATTCTACGAAACGCGCACTTAAAAACGATACAATTTTATGTTTATTTCTGACCTAGATGTTATGTTTATCAAATAGGTATTTTGTAACGGTCATAAACGTTATCGGCGATATGATTGCATTGATAAACATCGAAATTCACCTTAACTAGGTATCCGTGGGCGCGACTGAGTCCAAATAAGGATGGGAGGTGTCTGGCTCCAATGACAGTCACGAACAAGTTCTTGGTGACCGGATGCAGAGACAACTTGAACCCGATCTCCGGCTCCAAGCTGCCGCTCCCAGCCAATTGACCATCCCGATTGCTATTCAAAAGATTCTTAAACTTGTTAAGTGAAAACGCCATTGTAAACAAAGTCTCGTCTCGTCTTTTTATCACAACCACTCGCCGCAACAAAACCAGTCCGTTAATTTAATTAATCACGCGATGTAATAAGAACGCTCGGAGTGCATTTTAAGTAATAGTGTTTTCTTTAAGTCACATCGTAACATAAACATTGAACACAACGCCGTAAGTTCACAACACCATTGTACAACTATCCAATCGGAACTATACTATAAGCTTGGTGAATTGTCAGTGTCACTTGTTTTCACGCACACGACACGAGCGCGAGTACTTTTTGCCGCTAGCATACACACACTAGATAACAAAACAACCAATGGTTAACGTCATATATCAATGAATAGGTACCTATGTGTGATATAGTCGGAAGTCGGATCTCTCTTTCGCGCCTTATTTAACATTGCTACCGCCACCGGCGACCAATGCGTGATTCATGAGAATTATCTTTTAAAACGTGACGTGAGTCTGACTAGTGTTCTGTTCCGAATGTATGCAACAGATGGCGTTTGTGAGATCAATATCTACTCCTTACAGTGGGGTCAGATTATTTAAGCTAACATTACAAACTAAAATACTTTAATCAAATAATACCTATTCTTGAATCCAATTTAAAATTACTTCAACTTCAGTGGTAAAGGTAGAAGGTTCTTAATAATTAACTACAAATATTACAATTAACCATTTATTAGAATTTACAATTTATTAATCAATACAAAACCAACTTTTTACAATAAATAAGCATATTCTCATTATTCATGCGATTCCAGTAAAGCCAATGAGTTCAAGCGCCGTATAAAGCGCATTAATTTCATTATAGGTAATTATATATTTTCCATTTTAAATAACCACGCAAAGGTATAATTTAGAAACTAAATTAAATATAAGATTGACAATTCATCTTTCAGGGCTTCGGTCTCAACATTAATTAAATGTACATAGATATAAACATTGCAAAATATTTGCATGCTGCCCCACTGGCATGACCATTAAAACGCGATAATGATATAGCGATTTATAGCGTTTATCTGTCAAAATTGATTTTGACAGTTGAGTGTCGATAAAACGCTATATCACGAGATTTATAGCGTTAGTTATAGCGTTATTTCGGTGGTCATGCCATGGGGGCAGGTATGTGAGTACCTAAATGATTACATCTGAATCTATACATTTCTAGACAAAAATGCTTAGAATCCTGATAGCACTAGTTCTATAACTTATAACAGCTGTACTATTCATACACCAAAAGCATTTTTGATATAATAAAATAATGGTTAGGTTAGGTTAGTTTTTTGCTGATCGAATAAATAACACCTTTTTTCAACTAGTTTTAGTTTAGCGTTTATTTGCTTTACAATTACATGTATGAAAACAATCACCGCCACTAAAATGTGTTGATTGATCGACTACTTCACCGGAAATGACGCCATTAGCCAATGTATCTCTTGCCTGTGGTCTCCCCATTCGCCAAAAGTCTGGCGTCTACTACAGCAGAATTGAATCGAACCGCATTAATTCTTGCGTATCCATCTTAGACGAATTGCAAATCTTTATTAAAGTAGATAGGTCGAAATTCGCCTGCGGGCAATGAGCGCGGTCGATTCAATTCGGCGAGCCTAGTGGACGCGGGGTTTTATACAGTTATAATTAAAACTTACCTACCCTTAAAAATAAAAGTAGTATTTGTAATTCTGCTAGATACCACACAAATGCTTATCCTTTGCCGAAATAAAGCGTCTGTTTACTTAACACTCACATGTAAATCATGTATCTCTTATTTTAATAAGGTTTTTGTATCACGACCGCACACTACTCAAAATAATCACATTAGCTGAAAGCCGACCCTCATCTTTCACATGAAATATTTCGCGAATGGCTGTGAAGAAAAGGTTCATCCGTTTGGAACAAATGCAAGCAAAATTATCATAAAGGGAATGATTATGTAATGCTAAGCTCGGGAACGGAATACACGAGGCTTTTTTTAACCGACTCCAAAAAAGGAGGAGGTTCTCAATTCGGTTGATGTTTTTTTTTTATTCAATATCATTTTTGTGTAAACGTCGCATAAAGTGAATGATGTGTGCCAAGGTCCGACATCCGAGTCCTTTTTTTAAGCTAGAATAGCAAGCTAAGCTAGTGTTAGCAACCTTGGAAGATAGTCAAATTGGCTTCCTGTACACAGAAAACTAGATTCATAACTAAACTAGCCTAGAAATTAAGCTAGTTCTGATAACATAACGCCAGTTTTCTTAGCCTCGTGAGTCCCAAGCTTCACTTCATAGTCTAAAATTGCCGGTGCCTAAAATCAAATAATAACCTAATTACTACAATAAAAGAAAGAGAACGATTATTTTAAATATATTTGTCAAATGTATAACAAGAAATTATAAAAAAAAAAAATTGCCACAGAGAAAATAAAAACCAAGCGAGCGACGGACTGCGATTTGCACTGCGAAGTCACTATAAGTTATTTTAGTCAATATATTTAAAAATAATAATATTAACTATTTATCAACATTATTGACATCTAAATTGGCACAACCCATGAATCATCATCGTTATTTGAATCCTACATTGGACTAAGACTAAGTGTACGAAAAGTCTCGTACACTTTCGAAACTTCTGTACTTACTGTATTGCTTTTACATCAAGAAAATAAAATTACGTAACTACTTAAGAGATGAATAGAAAAAGAACAGATTTTCAATTCTATTTAAAAGCATTAAAGGGTGAATCAGGGGAATCGAAGGGTGAACAGATATGGAACTTTATCATTGTTGCATCTTAAAGAGCAATATAGGTTAATGCTATATTTTTCATACCCCAGACACTAACCAAATTGCACTTTCTCCTGATGATAACTAATATACAAAATTCATTTGCTTAAAAAAGAAACTTGCAAAACAAAAAAAAAATACGACAATAGACAATACATTCTTCAGTCTGAAAAGAAACAAATGATAACTAATACTAAGATCTACTAAGGAGTTTGCGGAAAACTTCCATAATTGTATCGTAATAGTGAATGATGATTGATACAACGAGTACCAACATGGCGAAACAAATGCCTGTTATGTACATGAACTGGCTGGCTTCTTGAGGGGTCGCGAGCAATTCCTCGCTACTCGCATCCCTGTCTAATGCATCGAACTCCGAGGTATCTGCAAGAGGTCATCAGATAATATGAACTGAATTTCCATTTATTTAGCCTATTAGCAAACGGAAAGCAAAACAGCTACACCATTTAGAATTAGAAATTCTTAAAGATTTGATACTAAGCATTCTGAATATTAATTCAACTTTGGTCAAGCAAGTCAGAGCCAAGTAATAGGAGCAGAAATAATGTAATGAAGGAAAAAATACTGTAAAAAAGAAAAAAGAAATATAATAGTAAAAGATGAAGGAAAAAAATACTGTAAAAAGAAAAAAGAAATATAATAGTAAAAGATATTTACCTGCTGGTGTCTCAACATCACAAACAACATCCCCTTCAGTTATCTGTAGATCTAGAAGCTCCCGAACTGACAGTAGCGCTTCTGCAGGCGCCTCCCCAGGAAACAAGTAGTCACAAAGGTACAGTGATCCAACCGGAACTAAGACACGACGAGGTGGCTCATTGAAGCAAACTTTCTCTGTAAAAACATAAAGAGAGCTCTAAATAGTAATTGTATGCTTTTTCTTATTGAGATAATCAAATGACAAAATTGCAAACAATTATGAATTAAGATACTAGGTTTTATTATACACTAGCGGCCGCCCGCGGTTTTACCTGCTGGTTCCCGTTCCCATGGGAATATCGGGATAAATTGTATCCTATGTTTTAATTCAGTCTAGCTACTATCTTTGTGCCCAATTTGATCCATATCCGTTCAGTAGTTATAGCATGAAAGAGTTACAAACAAACAACAAATAAACAAACTAACAAATAAATAAACACACAAACTGACATACTTTCGCATTTATAATATTAGTAAGATTGGAGAAACTTGACAACACAATGTGCTTCTCACTTCTGATGGTACTTCGAACATCTATGTAATTAATGTCAATTGCTCTTACCTTCTGGTAGTAAATTGTCATCAATTAAAGCATCACAGTGCATTGTAAATCGTGATGCAAGGGATCTAATAATGTCCTGTTTGACGGCTGCAATAGCTTCGCTGATTGTGGCTTTTGGGCACATGAACACACTAGACGATACTACTCCACTGAAGTGTATGCTGCCATCACATTCCAAGTATTCTACAGTCTCTGGTAAAGTGTTTTCCTATAAAGATTTCAAGGATTTACAAATAAGTACTTAAAAACCAACCATCTAGGAATTGGGTAAATTAGTCACATAGCAAAATGTTTAAATAAAGTTGCTAAATAATTATATAATGTAATGATAAAGTTTTCTTTAACTTTTATAACTATTTAATACTCACAAAAGGCACAAATAATGATACATGCATAGACTTGGGTACATCTTGCTGTGCAATTTTAGAATTTGTTTTTGGTTTCTTCTTCTTAATAAGTTGCTCAAGGGGTTCATTCCCAGCTTTTAATTCTCCATCTATAAACATTACACTTGATTCTATTGTTTTGTGTGCTGACTCCAAGATTTGCTGAAAATAATTGACAAATTCACTTTAAAAGCACCACAACTTAAGACAAGGGGCCTTTCAATGAATTCAACGATAAAACTTGCAATTTTGTAGGTAACTATTTCTTGTGTATCAAGCAACCCATTTATTTATGGTGACCAATGACATTCTCCACAATTGCTATTGACACCAAGTCATAGTTCATGGCCTTATCAGGTCTTTAATTAATTAATAGATAAATACCATAGTTTCAAATCAATGCTTAGCAAACAAAAATAATAGCCTAACTTAGATTAAACTTTGGTTTAGCTTGTCCAAATTTATCGAGTATAATAATGTGTAAGCTTGTGGCCGAGTTAATTTTTTCCAATATTTTTCTATTTAAAATTTACCATAAGTATAAAAATGGCATTGAGGAATGCAAGGATTACAAAATCATAAATTATTGGCAGTTGCATCTTAATCGATCGTTAAACACCTGAAAAGATGTTTCTTTCGAATGCAAGGATTTTTCCTAGCATTGATGTAACAACGCTGGCCTACAGCGTATTAAAAATATAAAAGTATTGGAGAATTTCGACGGTGGTTCGCGGGTCTCGGTAGCTCGGCGGTTAGAGCGTTGGACCGGATTTCCAAAGGTCGCTGGTTTGGTTCCAGCCTGAGAATTCACTTGTGGCCGAGTTAATTTTTTCCAATATTTTTCTATTTAAAATTTACCATAAGTATAAAAATGGCATTGAGGAATGCAAGGATTACAAAATCATAAATTATTGGCAGTTGCATCTTAATCGATTGTTAAACACCTGAAAAGATGTTTCTTTCGAATGCAAGGATTTTTCCTAGCATTGATGTAACAACGCTGGCCTACAGCGTATTAAAAATATAAAAGTATTGGAGAATTTCGACGGTGGTTCGCGGGACTCGGTAGCTCGGCGGTTAGAGCGTTGGACCGGATTTCCAAAGGTCGCTGGTTCGGTTCCAGCCTGAGAATTCACTTGTGGCCGAGTTAATTTTTTCCAATATTTTTCTATTTAAAATTTACCATAAGTATAAAAATGGCATTAAGGAATGCAAGGATTACAAAATCATAAAAAATGTGTAAGTACCTGAAACTGGTGCTTTACAGATATTCCACTTTTCTTGACAATCACAGGATAAACCTCATCAAATTCGTAATAGCAATCCAAACGTTGCCACTGTTGTATTTTTGGTACAAATTTCCATTCTACTGGTTTTATTACAGTTGATTTGTTTGTGGCTCCAACCTCTATTGACTTACAAGTCAGTACCTTTGTATTTGTTGACATATGCAGTACAAGCCTTTCATTTGAGTGGGGATAGTTTCCATACATATACTGGTTTACATTCAAAATCTTATAAATGTAATTAAGAATTTCTTTTACTTTGCTAAATTGATTGGGATCCTCGAAAATATCCTCATCGCTTGTTACAAAGATACCTGAGAAATAGACAATTTATAATTTTGTTATGAATTATTGCAATAATAATCTCTCCTGACCATTTTCCGTCACAGCTACTAATGGCTCAATGAGAGTGTCATTTGTGCGCCTTCATGTGACAGAATTATTGCAATAATTCAATCACCTAATATTGTTAGTCTTACCTTGAACAAACATACCACCAGGCAGCATTCTGGTGACATGTTTGGCGTGGTCTGCAACCCATGCTTCTGATACACTCAGTAGATTCTTCGCAACATCAGTCTTGTCTGATGTATAGCTAGCCTCTGAGACAGAATCTGCACTTTTTTCTTCTGGGGTACGAGCTAAATGAATTACATTCTCTTTTGCATCTGTACTCTGGAATATGAATGAAGATTTCAGTCTGTTACAGTTAATGTTGAATGGTAATATTACGTTATAATTTATAAATTCATAGGTACTGAATGAACTTACCTGTCCCAAAATCAAACCAACGACAAATATTTCTTTCGATGCGTACTGCTCTAGATATTGCAAACAATATTCGGGAGAGTATACGGTTCGAACCATTTTGAATGAACAAGTTTCACTATTGACATACAAAAGCGCACATGGACTGTGTGGTTTTTTACTTTATTAATTGTCGTTTTTTCCACTTTGTTACATTTCGTTCTTTCCTTTCCGGTGAAACAAACAATGAAAGAAAGAGGAGCAAGAGAAGGAAAATAAATCGGTCGTCGCCGTCGTTAAACGCAAATGTCAACGTCACACACAAATTATATAGGTCGTCAACGTAGGGATGCTCGATGATCATCGATTTTCGATGATCATCGATGTTATAAGCTGAAACATCGATGTTTTAACATCGATATTGCACTATTCAAACATCGTAACATCGATGTCACGGACACAGTCATAATCGAAATTTGGTCGCGGACACATAATCGATTGAAATCTATGAACGCGATTATTTTCTAAGGCTGGTTCAACCTTATATCAACAGCGTAACAGGTTGAAAGGTTCTGCGCTTTCAAAATTATTATTTTTACAGTCAATTGACAAAAAGTATTGGAACTTATAATGTGTTACTACCCCCTGATATCTCTAATATAATAATTTCTTTGTTTAATTAAAAATATCGTGCGATTTTATGGTTGTTTTATTTTTTTATTGATTATGTTTGCAAAAAACATCGATGTTGGCTGACATCTCGATGTTCAGCTATCGATGTCATTATCGATGCCATCATCGATGTTTTTGCAACATCGATCATCCCTACGTCAACGTCACTCACATCACATCACATTTATCTTCTTTTTTTTTCGTTCCTTACTGGAACAGGCTAAGATCAAAGACCATACCGCCCAGTCATTAGTTTTTGTTGCATCACATTTAACGTCAAATAAGGCACAGAAGTGTAATACCGTACAGCTATAACTTTAGCATACTAAATAAAGTTCACTAATTCAATGTTCTATCTTTGGTTATTTTTTTTTATTACGAGGGACCGCTATTATGTTATGAATAGTATCGTGCAAGTACCTAGCGATAGGTACGAGTAGATATCGGCCAAGACGTATGTGAAATTAATAAACCTATAATAAGTGATTATGGTAAATAAATATTATTTTAAAGTTTTCGAATGTAGGTATTTTTTTGTTTTTTTTTATGTTTTATTTAGGGTTTATTTCAAGCTTTTTAAAGTTTTTTTATTAAGATCAAATTGTAATAACACGGTACCAAATTTCGAATCGATCAGACATAAGGAAGTAAGTCAGAGCTGATCTTCAAAACTAACGGCTGAACAGATTTTCACGAAACATGGCTAAGAACGCTTGGGATAAAATTATCTATGACACAAAAAAAATTAACGTATATCGGTTCAACCGTTTAGGAGCTATATAGTGCGTTTCATCAGCATCCTTTATTCCCTTTTTTGTTAGGTTGGTACCCCTTGTCGTGAACAGTCACGATCCTAAATCGTCGATATTAAAAAACCTAACCTGTTATTACACTGGCAACAATTTGTAGTTAGCAACACTGATATGTCAAAAGTTTTCTCTCTTTGAATTTTGGCGCTAATGGTGTTAACAAACAAGATAGGTAACAAAACAAGAAAAAGTAAAGTTACATTATCCTATTACCACAGAATACTTAATGGTACAAGTACTATTACTTAGAAATAATTCAAGACTCATTTGTATTGTGATTGTGAGTTCCTGTGGCGTGTGGTAATCGCAGACTATCGGTGAATCGATAAAATTGATCACTTTGTTGTATTCCATGTCAGATGCATAATCTTGCCATTATTGCTGCGGTGATTGTTGAAGATAACCAAATCAGTGTTTTGCTAACAAGATTCAGTAGGTACTGATATGTCAAAAGCGCCAAAATTCTCTCTTGAATTTTGGCGCTAATGGTGTTAATAAACAACATAACAAGAAAAAGTAAAGTTAAACTATCCTATTACCACAGATTCAGAATACTTAATAGTACAAGTACTATTACTTAGAAATAATTCAAGACTGATTTGTATTGTGAGTATGTTCCTGTGGCTTGTGGCAGGGCTCCGTGCTCCGTCACTCCATGTACCTACTTGCGCGCTTTAATTATTGGCACCGGAATTTTAAGTGTGGCAGATTATGCCGACGATTTTGAAAAGTGGCAGGATTTGGCAGATTTGAAAAAAAACTTTAAAATACTTAAAAATTGTAAAGATTTCCTTTAAATTTGCCAAATTCATTCACTTTCACTGTTTGATTTAAATGTATGACTATGTATGGCAATTAATCTGTAATAAGGTTTATTTTGTTATTAATGTAACTGATCATTAGTTTCTTAATAATTAAATTGTAGTAGAACTTCTTCAACGTTCTTCATTCAAACAACGTCATTGTATTAGAAGGTTTTCGGTGATTTGGCAGATTTTATGCCCGTGGTTTGGCAGATTCGCCGTTTCTGAGATGGTCACACTGGTTTGCGGACCAAATTTAGTGCGGTTTTCGCAGGCAAAGCGCAAGTGAGCGCAAGCACGTTGTTCAATTTTAATCGTTACATTCGTTCGTACACGTACTTACCTACGATGCCGTCTGGTGCCTGTGCTGTAGATTTTAAGATTTTTTTTATTTTACCTACACACTGACCTCTACAATTATGTTTTATCGAGATGTATTGCACAGTCAGCACAAATTTATACAATTTTAAACTACCACCTATAGGTGGTAGTTTAAAATTGAAAGAACTGTGAATAATAATATGTTCTGATTATAATCAGAACATATTATTATTCACAGTTCTCAATAACATAGACACAAAAAGTTATGTTAATTTAATTTTATTATAGAGGCAGCCCTGCGATTGCTGTGGGATCGCGCGGTGCGAAGCAATCAAAACTGTACGCTTGAGCATTTAGGCAAATTTTAGCATGCAGCGTTTGCTGACCTGACGCGACGGAGTAGGCTATTATAGCAGTAGGTATTGGAAATTTTCCACTGAGTGAAGTATCTGTTACGTAGTAACTATTTAGTACTATTTAGTAATCTGTGCTTGTGGTAAGCGCAGACTATCGGTAAGTCGATATAATTGATCACTTTGTTGTAGGTATTACATATTATGCCAGCCCCCCTAGCACACTGCTATATCATGCGATATGATATAGCGCATCATGCTGTCTTGCTTACTCCGCTACAAAGTGACACGTTATCGAGTTGGTCGATGACCTTCAGTTGGTCGATTTGGCGACACCCCTGTAGGTATGTCAAAAAGGCGCGTACGTGTTAGAAACATAATTTCAGAATCATTTAATGTTTCGAGCATGATTTTAAAACAGAATCCAAACCTTTTAAAAAGTCTGTATTGAATTCTTATCATAAATTATTAACCTAACCTTTTGAGAGAAATAGACATATATAGGGGATATAATAGATAATAGATAGGGGTATGTTGTATGTTCGCGTCTAATTTAACATTTACATGAATTTAACGCAGTGTCTCAAGAAGACGAAAGTCTATGACCAGTGTGTGTTGCCAGTGATGACTTACGGTAGTAAAACGTGGTTGCTAACAATGGGTCTGATAGGAAAGCTCAAGGTCAGCCAGCGTGCAATGGAGAGGGCTATGCTCGGCGTTTCCCTACGTGATCGAATCAGAAATGAGGAGATCAGTAAGAGAACTAAAGTAACTGACATCGCTCGAATGATTGCTCAGCTGAAGTGGCAGTGGGCGGGACACATAGCGAGAAGAACCGATAGCCGTTGGGGCGGAAAGGTTCTGGAATGGCGACCGCGCACAGGACGACGCTCCGTGGGTAGGCCCCCGACAAGGTGGACCGACGATCTGGTGAAGGTCGCGGGTTGCCGCTGGATGCGGACTGCGCAGGACCGATCGTTGTGGAAATCCTTGAGGGAGGATACCCAGCAGTGGGTGTCATGTGGCTGAGACGACGACTTTAAAATAACATGTTAAAGATTGAAAAAGTGAATTATTGATTGCTCATAATTCGATTTTGGTCACTTGGTGAGTTCTTGCAATAAGCCAACGGTATACTGTACAATTCCTAAAATATACTTTTTTCCTTTTTTTTCATACAAATATGCTCACTTTGCGACTCTATATAAACTTATAAACATTTAGCATAGATCTTTGCAGAAATTTTATATTGTCATTTTTAGGGTTCCGAACCTCTAATCCAAAGAGAAAAAGTTAGTCTTATAGGATCACTTAGTTGTCCGTCTGTTCGTCCGTCCATCCGTCCGTCTGTCGCCATTTATCTCGAGAACGCGTGGAGGTATCGATTTGAAATTATAACCATTTAATTAGGTCAACAGTCTGTTGAAGGAGTAAAAAATGAAACTTGTAAATTAACGTAAATAAATATAAATATAAAATATTTCTTACACTCACACCAATTAACCTATCCCCAAAGCAAGCACTGTATGGCTTGTATTATGGGATACTAGGGTAACGGATATAAATACTTGTAATTATACATATATGTGTAAATATATAAATAAACGCCCATGACTCAGGTACAATTAAATGCTCGTATTCATCATACAAACATTTGCCCCTACCGGGATTCGAACCCGGGACCTCAGAGTAGGCGACACCTTGAAGCCGGTGTACTCGTACGTACTACTCTACCACGGAGGTCGTTGCAAGAAGAAAAAAAAAGATACGACCGTTTATGTCGCAAAAAACGTTTATTTCGACACCTTCAAGGGAATCAAAATTCATACGGTACTTCCCGTTGATATGTGCAAGAATAATTCTAAGAACTATACATCTGAAATTGAATTTCGGGAAAAACTCGGGAACGCGTTTAGGTATCGATTTAAAATTTAAACCATTATATTCACTTATAGTAAATTTTAAATAGAAAAATATTGGAAAAAATTAACTCGGCCACAAGTCCAGTCTGAGAATTCACTTGTGGCCGAGTTAATTTTTTCCAATATTTTTCTATTTAAAATTTACTATAAGTATAAAAATAGCATTGAAAAATGCAAAAATTACAAAATCATACATTATATTCACGTTAACAATCTCTTCAAGGTGTGATAAATCAAACTTCAAAATTAACGTTAGAAAAGGTAAGGGCATTTATACCGCAAAAACGTATACTTCCACACTCAAGGGATTAAAAATTAATAGGATACTTTTCGTTGACCTAGAACTATGAAATTTGGTAAGTAGTGTCGTCTTATACTACAAGTACAGGAAAAAATCTGAAAACTAGACATTTGTAATTAAATCATGGAAAATTGAGACTTAAGTTTTGGAAACTGAATTTCGGAAAACTTCGGGAAAAACTGCGAGACTCAATTAGTGAACTATTTATAATATTATGCATATTATGCTTCGAAACAACAACGAAAATTCGATTCACATATGGATAAACAAAAATCTCAAGACACGTACTACGAAAACTCACTCGAAACTCGAACTGTCATCAATCTGACTCTGCAATTTTGGTTCTCGAGAAAGGGATGAATTTCGCCATTGCACCAATTCCCTATTAACAAGTGATTGGCTCAATCGAAGACGTTATTCGGCGTAATAAGACACCATTAGATGATGCAAACACTTTACGGCAGGACATTGCCGTTACGTTACGTCGGTCGAACCCTCCCAAACCAAATATTACTTCTAACGAGAATAAATCGGAGTACGCATAATAAAATAAAATCGGCCAAGTGCAAGTCGAACTCGCACATGAAAGGTTTCGTCTCTCACCCAAGGTTGCCTGGAAGAGATTGCTACGTAGCAATAAGGCCGCCTATTGTGTGTTCCTCTTTTTTGTCATTTTCTCTGTATGTGTTTGTTTTTGTATCGTGTGCAATAAAGTTTCTATTATTATTACCTATTGCCAAAATGCCACTATAATTTTTCGTCTGCAAAATGATTTGTATGAATGACAAAGTTATATTTGCGGTTTGGGAAAATGTGCTATAGCTCTGAAACTACTAAATATATTTCGTTCAAACCAATTTTCGTTGAAAGTTTTTATAAAGGTCTACAGCATGTGTAAAAACCGTAAAGCGGTTTACAGAATACATCTACCTACCAAGTTTCAACTAAGTAATCCTCATAGTTTTGGAATAAAGTGGCTGGGACATACATCGGATTGGCCGAATCTATAAGGGTTTCGTTTTTTGCCTTTAGGCTACGAATCCCTAAAAAAAATGCTCGCATGTCCTAGACGAAGAAACGGTGAAGTATTTACTGCTTCCACGTAATGTACAGCCTCCAAAGCTGCCTAAAGTGCACAAGGAAAACACCCCATTGAGACCAATCGTTAGTAAGATAGACTTTCCGACATGAGAATTGGCAAAACATACCTATAGCCAAATTACTGAGACCATTGACAGGACAAACACCGACATACGTGAAGGACTCCCGCCATTCCGTGTCCATTCTAGCCCAAAACACGGTCGAAGTGAATGAGGTGACGGTCAGTTTTGACGTAGAATCGCTCTTTACAAAGGTACCAGTAGCGGATTGTGTTGATCATCAAGGTGAAATTAGAGGCCAAGAACATCCCGGTGGAATATGCTAGATTGGTACATCATTGCCTATCTACCAATTACTTTGTATATCAAGGACAGTTTTATATTCAGATTGATGGAGTCCCGTTGCTCCAGTTGTTGCTAATATCTGGATGGAGTATTTCGAAGAACTAGTCATCACCACTGGCTCCTACACCAATTAAACTGTGGAAAAGGTACGTCGATGACATTTTCTGTATACTTCCTGGCGATAAGCATGACATTGAAGTTAATCTGGCCCATTTAAACAACATCCATCCTAAAATTAATCTCACCGTCTCATAGAGAAGAAGAAAGGAGTATAGGATTTCTAGATGTCAGAATACAAGTACGCAATGACGGTTCACTCAGCCACTCAGTTCATAGGAAACCTACACACACGGATCGATACCTTAAGGCGACGTGACATCACCACCCAGGACACCTCGACTGTGTGGTGACATCCTTGACAAGGAGGACAACAATCTAAACAAGGAGTTGGATCATGTGCGCCATGTCCTGCAGAAGAACGGGTACGAATAGAAATTATTACCACAAAAAATTACAGGTGCAAAGTACAAAGACAACCAGTGTTCTTGCCTTTTATAAAATATACAATCTCAAATATACTTAAAAAAATATATTAATACTATCTTCACTCCTTTAATGAAAGTTGCCCAATGTCTACGCTCACCTAAGGACATATTTTCCCTAGAGAAGCCTGGTGTATACAAAATAGACTGCATGCTGTGGTAGCTCCTATATAGGCCAAACAAAACGTACAGTAGCTTGCCGTGTTAAGGAGCTCATAAAGGCAGTCAAGGACAACGATACAGAGAAATCGGCCATTTCGGAACACCTAATTCACTCGGGGCTGAATCACTGGATCTAGTTTTATAACCCCCCGATTATTTCGACAGAACGCCACTACGTTCCAAGACTGGTCAGAGCAAGAAGACAGGTCAAGCAATTGAAATAAAAAAAGCATCAAAATAATTTCAATCGTTAAAATGGGTATTGTCGAATCCAGTGATTCGTTTATGTAAAAACCGAAAAAAAAACAAAAAAGTGTTTCTCGGGAAGACACTGAGTTTTTTGTGTCGTGATCGTGAATATTTTCGAGTTGAGTGCGCGATCGAAAACAGTGGTACGCGCGTCGTGCGCAGTAAACGAACTATAAAGCGGGTAGACCGATTCATCTGCTTCTAACATCATCCACCCGCGTTATTTATTCTTATAATTAACTTCAGATACACCGTGATCATGGCGCATGCAACTGCGCCGAAATATCGGGGACTCGACAACGTCGTAATTTCGTAAACGTGGCATTAAAATTAAAATTTGGATATGATAAATGTGTTCTAAATAAATGTGTAAAGCAATAAAGGTCGATTGAATATTATTAATATGAAGTTAAAAAAAACATGTTTTGTCGAAATTAGTTTGCATTTTAACTTCAGTTTGTTTTTTAGGTTTAGTTTGTTTTTTCGACATTTGTTTGTTTTTTCGACATTTGTTTGTTTTTTCGACGTTCATTTGTTTTTTCCACCATCATTAGTTTTTCGACATTCCTTTTTTTCTACATGTATTTGTTTTGTTTCCTTCCAAACACAAAATACGGCTTTTCATAGTTTTTTTTTATGTTACCAACTAAGAAATCATGATAAAGTAGTTGTATTAGTGTTAGTGGTGCAAAGGAAACTGATTTGTCTCATTCCCACCACTCTGGTGGTGCAAGTCAGTGGTGCAAACGGTACAGCGGGCTCTAATTATTCATCCAACTCGTTTCTTTCAAGGAGCTACTATCCTGTTGGCGTAACGCACTCTTAAATAATCTTCTTGCAAAGGCTTTGAAGTAACTTCAAGTTTTTAAAGTTTGCGATAGAGTTTGGGAACTCGCAACGCATACTTACATGTATTGGTTTAGTATTTAGGTTTAGATCCAAAATTATAAAAATCAAAACATGGAAATAAAAAAATATCTTATTTTTGGTATGTATTTATTGAACGTAAGTTTGTACATATGTGTTACAAGACAATGACGGATATTTTGTGATCACTGCCATTAATTACGTCAATTATTACAATATGAAACTGTACAGTAAAAAAAACATAAAAAATCGCCAATAGTTGACAAGAGCTGTCTTTTCTAGAGCCAGAGATTTTTAAACTGGAATTATCCTTACGAATCACGCATTCCCCTTTGTCCCTTTGGTTGAGCATAATACCTATATTGCAAAAGAAAATGTTTAATTTGTAGGTATTGTTCTTTCATCATACTCGTGTACTAGCCGTTTGTTTGTGCTTGCAAAAGGCAACCGTTATTACGTAACAACTATAGTGCAGTTAACAAATCAAAAACCCATACCTTACAACATAAACTATAAAGGTATTAATCGAACGGTTACTTACAATAGGAATGTGAAGTGTTGAAATGCTGTATCTTAATACACTGTAAATGGCCTGAATTTAAAAAAGCAATTGTTTCAACATTTAATTCTAAGTCAACCTAGCAAATAATTAGCGGCAATATTATATATTTCTTAAAAAATAATTATAACCTACTTCAAACAGAATTAAATTCACTTGAATTCTGTTATATGTGGGAACAAATTTTGGCGTTGATACGCTAAAACATATTTAAACTGTAACAAAATTAAGATGACATCTTGTAGTAATAAATATTAAACAAGAAAATATACTAGAAAAAAACAACCTGTCTCATGTCGCCCTGACGGGATTCGAACCCGCATCCTTGGAAATCCGGCCCAATGCATTAACGAATTATGCTACAGAGACCTATTAGGAAAGGTCAAATTGCTTGTTTCTAGTAAATTTTCTTGTTTAATATTTAATTACATAAAAATAGCATTATAAAATGCAAAACTAAAAAGTTTTAAAGACATCTTGTAGGTTCGATAAACCCTAATTAAATTTGCATTTGGAAAAGTCCATTTCAGGATGCTGTTCCATAAACCTGTAAAAGAAAGAAAGCATTTAAAAAATATTCTTCAAACGCTGTATCAACTAATCGACCAAGTACGCAATGGTTAGTTAAATTAAACCGTAAATATTAATAGGTGTTACTAATGGATAATAGCGCATCTATGCCATTTTGGCATACGCAGGGTGTTAACAATGTTAAAATTGTTTTAACAAGGTTGCAATTCTTGTTGTACTACTTACTTACGAGATACAACCAAAATATGTTTATATTTTGGCTAATGATTTTGAGCGCGCCGCTTTGTCATGGTGAAATTACACTCACCGGCACATCTACACACTCACTGCCCACCCGTTATTTTCATACAAACATGCTCACTTTGCGACTCTATACCTAAAAATGACAATATAATTTTGAAAAGATCTGAATGCTAATGTTTAGGTAGCGTTCGACTGTTCAATGAGCATTTTGAATAAGTACCGAAACCAGTGCATTTGTCCATAGAGGCAGAACAGTGAATGCATCTTAAGTTTCTTCGCGCACTCTCGCGCATATAGCGCACTTAATCCGTAAAAGTTGTTTTATTTCAATGAATGCTTTATCACATTCCATACAATGTGATATGGCCAGAAAGCAATGCTTTGTTTAAATGAAGGTTTGGAAACGGGAAGAGATTTTTAAAACTGTTTAAAGTGCTCATTGGACAGTCGAATACTTCATCTAATAAACATTAGCATACAGATCTTTGCAGAAATTTATATTGTAATTTTTATGTATATAATCACAAAGTAAGCATGTTTGTATGAAAATAAGGTTAGATGTGCCGGTGAATATATAATTTCACGGGTAAGAAAAAAGAGTCAGTACCAAGCAAATAGTTAAATCATTTAATAGTCTACGTTTCACGTTTCTATGCGGTTTTTGAACTGGCTGCTGGGTGACTTGATCCATTCAAAACAGTAAACAACTTCTGAATAGGATGGGATTTTATTTGTCATTTTGAGAATTCAAAACTTTGACTGACCCTGGATAGGTATCAATTCTGATCAAGTCAGGATTTCAGATTTATGTTCTGCATTATGCCGACGCAAAACGAAAAGAGATAGTAGCGCTATGCCCGGTGAAATTAGAAAAAGAGACTCATGTTTAAATAAAATATTTTCCTGCAGACCATAACTTTGCGATAGTTGCAATTTTTACATTGATAAATTTGCCATAATACAAACTCTCTCTTGTATATAAAATGGTGTAGAAATGTTGAAGATGAGTGCGATTACTGCAAGAAATAGGTGGTTCTTATATGATTTTCGTGACTATCGCAACCGACCCGCAAATCTCGAAGAACACATTAAATTAATATTTTATGAAGCGATAGTACATTCACCGGACCTGGCACGAATTTTGTTACGTTGCCTGCGCCACTCTTCGATCGACTTCCGCTGTCTGATTTTCAAGCCCCAGAGTGAGTGATTGTATGGCCAAGATAAACATAGTGCTCAACAGTTAGTTTACGAAGTAAAATTTCTTAGACGGTATAATTATATTTCAAAATAATGATATCATTAATAATTATAGAAAACTATGAACGATGGCTTGATATGCTACATTCACTAGGGAATCGTGATGCTCAGAATTCGTAGTGATAAAGAAGTATATTATAGTCACTGACAGCAAACCTATACTCCAGCCATCTTACGGAAAGAATGTCTGCAAATAAACATATGACCACTTTCCATAATTATTCCACAAATACGTAATATTTTAGACATCTTATGCCATATCACACTTGAACAATATAAGTAAGCTATTAATGAAGTGCACATATTTCTATAACAATATGTGCACTAATAATAAAGTACTAAATAAAAAAGTGCGTTTGAGGTTAATTATGAGCGGTTTGCTTACAAACATTCTTTCCCTTAGATGGAAGTATAGACATAATAGTATTGAGGAATTTGATCCTTCTCACTACAACTAACATGTCAGTAAAATTACAAGCTAATCTGGTAACACTTACTTCTTAAGCACGTCTTGTTTCTTCTGTTCATCGCTGGTAGGAAGGCCCATTTCTTTTTGCCGTTGATCATACATCATTTTCTCGACTAAACCACGAGTTTCTCCGTCCAAATCAGACAATTTTGATGGTTCTGCAATTAATCAAAACATATATCATAACATTAATAAAAACTTTGTGGCACATCCATCATTAATTTATTAGATAAAATTCACATTTGATTAAAATACAAATTGATTAGACAATGATAATATATTTCTCTATTATGTTCAGTAACCATCAGACCTTCACCAATACATAATAAACGACGATGCAACGTTTTATAAAATAATTCTACTAGCTTACGATATAAAGGACATATTACAATAACGAGATGTTTAAATTACACTTGACATTATTCAACGATGTTTACCTCGTATTTTAAGAATGACATGTATTTTTATCGATATTAAATTGTTAATTTTCCAAGCTTTGATTGCTAAGCTTCAAATTTGCCGAAGTTATTATAGAATGGATACTATTGTGCAACTTAAGCAATCGTCGAGGGTCACGTAAACAAACAAAATGTAAATATAATACATAATATTTAAAGAAATATTTTACCTGGATTGATTTTTCTAGTAGATATTTCTGGGTCGGTAGTGACTAGCTTGCCCCACCAATTCATTTTGTTCACCTATAATGATAAAACAACATTGTTACTAACCTAACGGCAAAATTGATCATTAACTTTAATAGGTATCTACAAGAACAGTTCGTTTCATGTAATAACAAAGTTACGTTTAAAATAATTATACGAAGCAATTTCAGAAAAGTGTTACAAGGTTTATTTATGACATTTGACAAAAAAAAACGTCTCATTTGCAAATAAGTAACATACATTTATTTGCATAGCAGTAACTACATCACGTACTTTTGTATACGAGCGAGTTCGCGCATGCATATTTATATTTATGGATTTGGGTTATGACATTTTTAAACCTACAAACAAGAACGAAAGTTTTGGTGATGTTCAACATATTCGCGGTCGTTGCATTTGAGTGAACTGTCTGTGCGTTCTTTTAACGATCGCTTTATTGTAAAAAACATTTATATTTTTTGAAGTTATGTAGGTAGAGGGCCTAGGGACGTCGGGACTACCTACTGAAGACAAAATTATCTGAGTAAAAAAAGAGTTTTTTTTTTTTTTTTACACTATATAAGGATTATCTTTCTAGTTTCCCGAATTTTTAATGACCATTCCGTTTCCATTTACATGTTATGCCATAAAGGGGGCGAAGTGCTTCCTGCGAATGACTAAATTAAAGTCCGTCTCACAAAAGAAGGCCCACGGCCCGGCCCACTAGAACTAAAATATGGTTTGATTATTTCTATAATAAATAGTAGAGATTATTTTCGAATGTTCAAGGCAGCCACTCTCAGGGGACTTCTTTCGTGATACAGACACTATATTGTAAGATGTTAATATAGATGCTGGGAGAGTTGGATAAGGCATACAGTACAGCGCAGTCCTACCTTCTCCAGATTGACGAGTAAGTTGCGGCCATCCTGTAGCACCCACGTCGACTCCTCGACCTTCACGTCGGCGTCGAGCTCACCGTCGATGATGAGCGGCTGGCCTTTGATGCCGACCTTCAAGTGTCGCTTGCTGATGACCACGTTCAAGTCGCGCGGTCGAAGCACCTGACGCAGCGGCACCCGGAGCTGCGACCATAACAAAAGAATACCATAAACAAAAGAAGTTTTGCAAAAACCACAAACGTAATTTCATAAAAAAACTTAGGTAAAGCATATTCTAGACGAATGTAATGTAATGCAGCCTCCCAACCCAACAGAGGTGACCTTGCTTGTTGCCATCTATCTAGCTAGACTGTAGAAGCTACGTTACCATAATCCAAAACACATTCCTACGAAGGAATAATTATAAATTGATTATCGAACACAGAGTTTTTAAGTAATTCATCAATTTTGCTAATTTTTTTAGTGACACTAATAAATTACAGGTGTATTCAAAAACATATTATTATTTGGTCTTGTTATGTATTATCAAGGTAGCTTATAGGTATGCAAGAATGGGGAAGTGTTTCAAATGACATCAATTAATTCGAATATTTATTTATAAACAAAACAGTATTATGAAATCATTGCGTGATTTTGATAAGCCAATTAATGTGTCACTTGATCACAAACGCATTTTTTTTCTCATAAATATATTCAAATTATAAGTAACAACATTTCAAATAAGTATGCGAATAAATTCGTCTTAACTAATATTCAAATAAATATATAAAAAAAGCATAAAGTCATACATAACTTAAGTAGTACTTAGTAGTCTGTTGAGATTTGCCCTAATATAAGATAAATTTTGTTAAGAAAAGACTTTTAAATGTCACAGACTGAACTCAGACAAATTATTTTTTTGAAAGTTTTGCACGATAAATATTTTTTTCAAATGACGTAACAAAATGCAGTCGTTTATAGAATAAGGTTCGACTAAGACGAGCGACCTTTTGTTAATTGTATCAATTACGTAGACGGATATAGCCGCGAATTGAGCGAGTTTTCGCGCAACGATACAGTTTTGAAAGGTTATCCGTACTGAACAATTCAATGAGATCAAAGCGGAACGTGGTGGAACGCATTATTGCGTCACGATCTTGTAAAATAAATATCATGTGTGACGTCCAGGCATTTGTCGCCTTGGGTTGGATTTCACACGCTGCGCTATCAACAACCGGACAGATTGTTTTGTTAAAAATATAAATGGGAAATGAATAGAATGAAGGATTTCGAATTCGTATATGGCTTAATAACAAACCGTTAAATTGATTTTGACCATATAACCATTTAATTGAAGTCACGATTGTAAATAGACACAGTGCTAGTTATAGCACAAACCACTTGGTGCACAAACCAGGGTAAAATTATTTTAACGGTATTTTAGAAATTAAATTGGTAAACGATAGCTACGTATTAATATACAAAATAGGTGGGATATACGTATAATTAGTTCAATCTAAATATTATTGTATGTTAAGTTAATTACTTCGAATTATAAATTACACTTGTCATTATTCATAATCCTGCACTGAAACCTCAAACCAACCATGATGTAATGTAACTTCACTCGTAGTTTTTTTCGATGATAGGATAATAAATCAAATTTGCTTATTTCGTAGTCAAAAAGTGAATGATGATAGTCAACATATTTTTATGAACGTAAGAACCGTGCGATGTGTATTTGAAGATGTTATAAATCATTTATTTTTAAGTGAGCGTGTACTGTCGTATTTAGTGACTAAACCAAACTATACTTATTACCTATTAGGTACTTTCCTAAAACAAATAATTAAAATAATATCAGTTCATTATTTTCATTATTAAAATAACCCTAAATAGATTCTCAATCCCTATGTCGTCTAAATAAAATGCGAGAATCGAGGCACTGACTTATTAAAAAAAATCAAGAATAGCATTACTAAAGATTATTGGTAGATCCAAGTGAATCACAAGGTGCAAGCTACCGTCTGATATCATAATGACATGCACGGAATACGGAATCAATGAGACTAAAACAACAATTATTATGTTTCACAAGAAGACTGCCACGAAAGAGCGCGAACGACCACGAAGGCGTGATGACCTCGCATTCCTGACAAGGACGATCCGAGTACACCACGTCTCACCATTCGGACCGGACCGATACAATATGTGACTCATTTAAATGACAGATTCTCGTAATAACGACCAAAACAGTATTTAAAACTTGAAGCTGCATCATTCGTGTCACCAATTAAACCCCCATATTTTTCGTGCATGCCTTTGTCGAGATCACGCTTCACTTCGATAATACCCTGCGGGCAAATTTCTTGAATTTTATAGCATATACATAAAACGGATCGATTAATATACTTCCAAGGAAACATTTACTAATGAAATGTATTTATTCTTAATTATATAATAATCAGGGTTTTTTTTATTTATTTATCAGGGTCGTTGTCGAGATTGTGCTTATTTCGTGTAATCATGTAAACAAAACGGTAAACGTTTTCTGATAGAATATATCATCAAGGTAAACTAATCAATTTAGAATAGACAATTGCGCAGTGCGTAGCAGCGATTTTCAATTAAAGCTACCTGTAAGGTAATCTTGGAGGCAGCTTTTATAAGTTTGATTTTAATATTTAGCACGCACAACACATCGGTGTACCTAAAAAAACAACGTGCCTACATTTTACATAATTTTACTTAATATAAAAATGCTAAAAGTTATGGTTAAAAATTACGGAATATGAATGAACCATGTCAATTTAGTTCAGGAAGGTTATTTGAGTAGGGTAAGTAATTGATGAGTTTGCATACTGAAATCCATATTTCCTGGACCGAAATCACAATGACAAATAAGTCAGATGCTGAATTCAGTGCAGTAATAAATAGAACAGCGATCAGGACTGAAATCAGTCGTGTTCCACTTTAACTAATTATCGCCGAGTCGCTGACCGGCTGCGTAGATCCGGTTCCTAATCACAAATTGTTTCAATAGATTTCTACACCAACAATTAAATGTCTTTAATATGAAATTATTAAATCCTAACAATTTCAATGTATGATCATTATATAAAAAAGGCTAAAAGCTAAAGAATTACAAGTGGGAGGACGCCTCTGATTGGGTAATAATATGGCACGTTTGATGATATAATTATGTCCCAATTAAGCTGAAAACGTGCGTGCGAGTGAGAAATTAAGCAAGCCTCGGATCTTTTGTTGCTTTAACTAATAAGTTCTTATAAGAAACCTTGTGATACCCTGAGCTCAATAGTGCGCAATTATCTACCTTCACACGATCAGACAACGATTGCAGTTCCCTTCTAATGGAATCCCGGCTCTTCTAAATTTATTACGGCAAAATCTAATATAAATTGAATTAATTACGAATAACTGAGCAGTGAAGCGCATCAGTATCGAGAATACTTCGGTGTAGTTATTATGTCTTATAAATGCGATTTGTCCATGGTTTGGTGGTTAGAATGTTTAACGAATATTTTCTTGGACCTTCTAGCAAATTAAAATTTTCATATTCTAGGGACCAGTCGCTTTTTTTTTATAAACTTGCAAATTAGTGGTAGTTCCAGTTAGCCACACAAAACATCACCTTTTTATAGTAGCAATTCTACATAGGTGAATTTTATCAAAGGCCTTTGACCTATCGGATTCACAAGGCATTCTTAAAAGAATACGCATACATAAAAAGCTATGCATACGTATGTATGCATAGCTTTTTATGTATGTATATAGACTGCTGTTACTATTGTATATGTATATATACAATAGTAACAGCAGTCTATACCAAAAAAAAATGTGGTAAAATATTTGCTCTAATTTTCTGGTAGCACGTTTTGCCTTTGGCGATGTTGTAAGATCATAAAAGTAATGACATGTCATAATGTAACAAAACAGATTAATAAAACAGAATCACAATAAGAAATTAAAGGACTTATCCGTCATTTGTGATTTGTCAAGGTGCCATATTTGTTTTGCAAAATGCATCACGCTCAAGTACTTGGTCGTTCCATAGTGGTCGGGTCATTTGAATTTATCCAGCTGGTTGATGTCGAGGACGGTTCTTAACAAAATTCACCACGACCGGGCTCAAACTCGTAAGTATCTAAACTTCCGGTTTCTGTGCCCTTAGTACGAGTTTGACAAACTATACTTTTCGAAAACTATCGCTTTGTCTCTTTCACATCCATTGACTGTTTTACCGACATGAGTAGAGCATCTGATAGTTGACGATGACGTTGACAGTAAATGTCAATTCGTACTAAGGTACATGGTGACTAATATCCCGCCATGACTCAATCGACCGAGACCATGTCCTTTGTGTTGTCTTGTCCAAAACCTAAGTTTTAGGTACTTAATGCTGGCCAACAACGTCACAGGTAGCTCGTTTTGTGGTGAATAATTACAAAGTTTTTTTTATAGTTTGCAGAAATGTTGGAAATAAAACATTGTTGCTACTATTATTTAACATTGGCTACTGATTTTTAAATGTCAAAAACAGTAGGTAGTAGGTCCATTTGAATATTCTTATAAGAACTTATTCGTTAAAATGCCTTTAAGGTTACCAAATCCAAGTTTATTTTAGGCTAGTTACACCGGACCACAAAAAACAGAAATCAGAGAATAATAAAATGGAAATCATCTATAGCATCTACGTTTAATTGATTCTATGGTAGGTGATAATAGTTAATGGCTTAATCTTTATGGTCTGCACGGTTGATCGCTGGTGTGGGATTTCTAAGGAAAGCCGGTGGGAATCGACATGTATGGACCCTTCGCCACTGTCAGGTACCTATGGTAATATTTTTGTTAATTTTTAACAATTTTAGTTAGATACTATCCCAGAAAATGTGCTTTTTGAAACATGCGTTTCCCGGGTATATTGTGTTCCTTTTAATCAAAGAATATAACGCAAGATAGACAGAAAAAAGAACAGAAACAACCAGGTTCATTGACCATATTAGTCAGTCAGTCGGCTGATCTAGCCCTGGCTCGTTATCCCTAGGCCCAGTTGGTCATTCTGGGGGACTTTAATAGCCATCACAAGGAATGGCTGTTCCCATACCGGGTGACCGACCATGCTGGGAGAGAAGCTTTTTCGCAAGACCTATCTCAAAAAATAACCAAAAACCAAACCCAAAAAACCCATCATCCCAAATTCCCGACATAATACGCTATAGTTCTACTGAAAATATGAGCGTGGCCTTGTGCAAAGTGGAGTCACGGAGACGTTTTAAATTCCGACGCTGGCGCCAACGAGTAAACAAAAATATCAATCTGATGATGCCTGGGGCGGAAACCATTATTAATGCATTATATTGCTATAGTCGCTTTATTATTCCAATTAATGCCATCAAATCAATAATTTCAAGTGTGTAAAATAAATATTGACAATAATATCTTAAAGCCGATAAAGATATGAATAATACATAACTTTTTATCCCAAGTTTTTGTTAAAATTTTAAGTGCCGCTGTTCCAAATTCGGCTAACATCCGTAATTAAAATCCAGTTCATAGCCGGTGAGCCAGCATTCAAGTTAGATTGAGGATATAACTATTAGACGATGATGTAAACGTTTTTAATATTTCACCGATATACATGATTCAATAACATTTTTAATTTCCACTCTCAGTGTCAAAAAGTCTGAACCACCATCAGAGGTGTGCGTTCGCTCAGCAAAAAGTATCGAAGATCGAAGCAAAGAGAGAACCAGAGCATTTTTAATTTTTTTAGGAAATAAAAGAATAGCTCCTGAACCATGCTAGTCATGTTAATGAAAATTCCGGCACAAATATGCACAAATCTACAGTATCTGTTTAAAAAAAATCATGAGTGTGCGTTCAACCGTTTCCGATATATAGCAATCACCAAAACGTTCGCACAGCAAAAAACCAAATAACTCTGAAATCTTATTTGGGTTTCACGGCACATTTATGCTCGTATTTAAGCTATCTTTTTGCATATTCAATATACAGCTAGACCCATCAATTAAAAAAAAAATTGCTGGGCGAACGTTCGTGCAGCTGAATCCGTTTTTCTTAAATAACTCTGAAGCTGTTGGACGCACAAATATAAAATTTCGGGCACATTTACACGATATAAGGCACTAATTATCTGCATCATCCAATTCTTGAAAAAGCGATACTTTTTGCTAACCGAACGCACACCCATCAGAGATGGACTTTTTTGACAAAAATACCCTAAGGGTACTTAAGTTATTGATTGGCTGGTGGGTACATTTAACAATTAGGTAATAATAAGGACACATTGATATTTATCTCACAGGACCAGGGTTGGAAAACATCTTTTTTTATTAAACAAAGTCTCATCTGAGACCAACTTGTGAGCAGAGTCGATTTTTTTAAATACTTTTTTATTAAAATTTATCGTATGAGATAGCATTGAAAATGCAAAAAATCATAAACAGGATAGATTGTCTCATACTTAGGACGCCTAAAGTGATATTGTTTAAGTAATCCCACCAAAAACATGTTCATGTTATCTAATAATATCTAATTTCGAACATAAACGATTTGTTTCGTTTATGTTCGAACGCAACGTCATAAAGAACGTTTTTAAAGAAAAAAATAAAATTAGATTTCGTTTAAAACGTTTTTTTTTTTACCGTTTTTAACCGACTTCAAAAAAGGAGGAACTTCTCAATTCGGTTGGTATATTTTTTTTTTATGTATGTACACCGATTACAACGAAATTACTGAACCGATTTCCGTGATTCTTTTTTTGTTCGATGCAGAATAGTTGCCAATTGGTCCCATAAAAATTTGGTTTAGTTTGACCCAGTACTTTTATGATATAAGCATTTTTTATAGTCCAAGCTTTCTTGAAATGAATCTTCTTGATACGATTACTTTAATGTGGTTCATAAGCATTTTATGCTAGACTCAATGCATGTGATGAAGTGGAGCTGATGATGAAGTACCCGGAGAACTCCTCAATAAGTAACGTTTCTTCACCGGGAAAAGCAGCATTTTGTAAAAGGTGACGAGGAGTTGACATAAGGTTATTAGCATAGTCACGGGACCTCTTCTACCTTTAAAAACTGTGAAATAAAAAACTTTTTATAAAATAATTAAAACCATTAAGCAATAATATATGCTATTTTATTTTTCATGCCTTGGCAGGCACCGACTCCAAAAGGTTTATTTTTGCTTTTTAGTTTTTTGAGTTGGTTTAAATTTTTTTATAAAAAGATTTTAATATTTTATTTTTTGTGTTGTTTGATGTTTCATAAATGTAACATATCTACATTCAATTGGCATCTCACTGCCTCGCCGCGCGGTTAAGTTTCATTTTCTCGTTCTATTTATTTATTTTTATTCATTGTTATTAACCTGGGGGTTGTCTATTTTTTTAAGTCTATCACAGTCCCTTCAATTCGTCATTTGAAAGATATTAAGATACTTCAGGCCGCCACTATTCGACATTTAAAAGGGATTGTGATCGGGACGCGTATGGAAAGGTATTGAATGAACGAAATCGAACTGTCTAAGCAAAGTGACAGACGAAAATATCTTTCAAATGTATGGAGAAGTGTCAAATGAAGTGTCATTTAAAACAACATTCGTTCTGAAAGGGATTGCGACTATAAGTTACACAATTCCATAAATCACTATCACAATAACAATACCTTTGAATGGGATTGTGATAGATTTTGAAATAAGACAGGGCCCGTGTCTTATTTCAATTGTAGGTATCAAAGGTATACTCGTAGTAAGTACTTAAACAGTACAGTAATCATTCATGGAGGATTCAGGTGAGTACCACTACCCTATATGGAATTAAGTATCTTGGCGGTTCATTGTTATTTATCGAATTATCAGTTGTGAAAAAAATCCAAGGTGTGTAAAGTTGAATGCTATGTAAATAAAATATTTCAGATGAAAAGATTTCAATTACTGGTTTACCAGACAGCCAAACATTTTTAATAAAAATGGGACGGACGTGAATCCAATTACTGGATGTCCAGACAGCCAACCCTTTTTTACAGAAATTGAGACGGATGTCAATCTAACCACTGGTTGTCCAGACAGCCAACCCTTCTTTTTTGCTGAAATTGAGAAGGATGTTAATTCAAGTACTGATTTACCAGACAAACAGGCACTTTTTACTGAAACATAGGATTTAAACCCCAATATCAGTATACTAGACAAGCAAGCACGCGCACACTGCGAACTGACGCGAAGTTAACAGATCTGGAAGAAAGTATTAGCAGATTACACTGGGATATCATAGGGTTGTCTGAAGTCCGAAGAGAGGGAGAGGACTCAATAATTCTCAATTCCGGTAACCTGCTATACTACCGGGACCAACAGTCAGTAGGTAGTGTCGATTTCATCGTCCACAGGTCCCTTGTCAACAACGTGATTTCCATCGGAAGTGTGGCGACCAAGGTAGTGTACCTGATACTCAGAATATCCGAACGGTATTCGCTGAATGTTATACAGGTCTACGCTCCGGCCTCGACACACCAAGATGACAAAGTGGAGGCTATGTATGAGGACATTTGTAGAGCCATCCATAGCCACAAAACCCACTACACCGTTGTTATAGACTTTAATGCTAAGTTGGGTAAACGTTGCGGTGATGAGTTAAGAATGGAGCAATTTGGAGTTGGGCAACGGAATGACAGAGGCCAGATGCTGGCCGACTTTATGGAGAAGGAGAACCTCTTCATGATGAACTCCTTCTTCAAAAAGCCGGAAAGCCGAAAGTGGACATGGATCAGTCCAGACGGTAAAGTATAAAATGAGTTGGGCAACGGAATGACAGAGGCCAGATGCTGGCCGACTTTATGGAGAAGGAGAACCTCTTCATGATGAACTCCTTCTTCAAAAAGCCGGAAAGCAGAAAGTGGACATGGATCAGTCCAGACGGTAAAGTATAAAATGAGATAGATTTTATCATATCGACGAAAAAGCAAATATTCAATGATGCCACTGTGATCAACACCGTCAAGACGGGGAGCGATCACCGAATGGTACGTGGCACGTTGAATATCAACGTGAAGCTGGAAAGATCGCGACTGATAAAGTCTACGCTCCGACCATTACCGACCCATATCAAAACCCCCAAGAGCTTTCAACTCGAGCTCCAAAACAGATTCGAAGCCCTTGAAAACGGCATTGATGTGGACGATCAACACAATACGGTGCTGGATACTGTCCGTACGGTAGGGTCAGAGTACTTTATGACCCGCCGTCCCAAATTAATCCGACCACACACTCCTACTCATGGATCAAGGACGTGAAATGAGGCTTCAAACCAGGCTCACTCGGCGGATGTTCATCGTTATCGGCAGCTAAATATTAATATATATCGCCAATTTAATACGAGTCGTATTAATGAGGCTATCGAGCGGAATAAAGGCTCCAAAGTGTTCGCGAGAGATCTGTCTATTGGGCAAAGCCAGATGACGAAGCTGAAAACTGACGATGGTTGCATCATTTCTACGAAACCTTAAGGAAATCGAGAGATTCGATGGGTAGTTATATTCCATGCAACACCTGTTAAAAGCAAGGCTTAAGACCCCAGAGCCAAGCTTACCCGACACTTCACCGAAGAAATCCCGGACGTCAGCCTGTACGTGATTTGTATGGCTCTCAAACAGCTCAAAAACAACAAGGCGGCGGGCGATAACGGAATCACTACAGAACTTCTGAGTAAGCCTATACTCAAAGTCCTCCAGAAGCTATTCCATTCCGTCATCGTCGAAGGTAAAACGGCGAGGTCATGGAATATGAGTGAGGTGATTTTGTTTTTCAATAAGGGAGATAACACCCGTTTGAAGAACATCGAACCCATCTCACTTCTACAACGTTTATAAGTTGTTTTCGAGAGTCATTACGAATCGTCTCGTTCGCAGGTTCGACGACTTCCAGCCTCCCGAACAAGCCGGGTTCCGAAAAGGCTTCAGCGCGGTTCATACGCTGCGGCAAGTTATACATAAGACCGAGGAATATAATCTGCCACTTTGCTTGGCGTTTGTGGACTATGAGAAAGCCTTCGATTCGATGGAGACCTGAGCGGTGTTGTAGTCTCTCCATAGGTGCCAAGTTGAATGAGGTACCTACCTCAGTAAGCAAGCGCATCGGAATGTTTGATTGAATTGAAGGCGCGCGCAGCATCGGCAGCATGAAACAAGTTCATATTTGTCTTGTCGCCGCACGACCCGCGCCTGCAGAATTTTGTTTGTCTAGTATAATACAAACACAAATTATGAGGCTTCAAAAAAAACGACGAAGCGCTTCGAGAAAATGTGGTAGTGCTCTTTGCTTGGCCTTGCGCTTTGCTTGGCTCGCATTTGCGATATAGGCTTTACATTCTGTTATAATCCTTGAGGGAGGCCTATACCCAGCAGTGGGAGTACTGTGGCTGCAATGATGAGATGAAGGAGGATGAAGAGGAGCTCGCTGGCGCAGTGGTTCGCTCGGTCTGCGTTTGATGTAGGTCACTTTCGCAGCGGTCGGTCACGGGATAGGTTACCAAAAATTTACTATATCTCGAGCTCTTCCGTGCTTCAGAAGGCACGTTATGCCGTTGGTCCCGGCTGCATTTGCAGTCGTCAAAAACCCACCAATCCGCATTGGGCCCGCGTGGTGGGTAAAGACCCATTCTCCTTATCCATCCATAAGGAAGGCCAGTGCCCCAGCAATGGGGACATTAAAAATGCCTGATGACGAATGATGAAGATAATGATATTCTTTCATATTTAGCATTCGCTCACTGCCATTAATTAATGAAGTATCCAACCGTCTACACTCTTCAGATACTCTTGTTCTATTCGAAAACGATAGATTCAGCTTTCCTAGTAAACTTAAAATATTTGAATTAAATAAGTCTGAGACTGGAGTCACTGCACCTTAGGTACGCATAATTACCTGTTGTAATACTATTTAAAAATGTAACAGATCTTAGGGTCATGGTCACACACAAATCCAAACATCGAAACTTATTTAAAACTAATTGTTTGCCTATGGATGGAGCAAACTGCTTGAAGTGTGAATAGTATATCCGTAAAATTAAAGCTGATGTAAAAACCAAAATGTCAGGGGAACGAACGGTTCCATCATTTACTTGGAATAAAATAGGACGGACCGAACGGAACCAATGAACTCTCAATGATTTCATAAAATTCCGCGAATTTAGAAGCTATGAAGATGTCATGGTCACGGTGGACAAATACTCAAGGTAAAAAAGATTTCGGTCATGTGACTGATCACAGTAAAAAATATTTTGTACCTATAGATATGAATCTACAATGTAATTAAACGGCTCAAAAAATAGTGGGTCCTTACCTACGATCTCAATTCACCGCGTTAATAAATTGTTAAAAGTGTGCCTTAATTATACTAAATAAATGATGAAAACATATTTAAATTAACAGTCTCAGAATAATTGTCAAACCCCAGAACGAAATCGTATGTTACGTTACACAATATTTGCACGCTTAAATCATTCGAACTCAAGATTCAACTCAAATATTATGTACGAGATACGGTAGTATTTGAATAGACGATTAAATAAACGTCAACACCTGCAACTAGGTGGTTACTATAAAGATAAAAAAATACATACTTCTAACAATAACATCGCATATTTCTAATAGTTCGACGAATTAAAATACAACAGGTTACTCTCGACGAAATCAAGTTCACATCATGATAAAAAAAATGCTAAAACCGTACTATGGAAACCATAACACAACCGTTTTCAAAGTAGGTATCAAAATAACAGATATTTGACGTTGATTCGATCCTAGTGTGAAATCGATTCCGACCAGGGGCCCTACCGCGCAAGTGGCATCGGCATCGCAATCGGGTTCATTTGACAGATGGAAGTGACATATTGCTCTTAGTCTTTGGTAAGTTTTCATTTGTGTCAAAAAGAAGCAGCAATGTGATACATACATCTGTCAAATGAAGCCGTTTGCGATGCCGATGCCACTTGCGCGGTACGGGCCCAGAGTAAGGGGGCAGTGTTAAATTACGAAGAAAATAAAGACTACGATAATTTGGCAATATTTTTGTATTAAGTCGTGACGGGTTAACTCAGATTAACTCATGGTTTGTATGACACTTTTATAACTATATTAACTTAAAGAATTTTCTGTCAAAATTGAATAAATAAAATATTGATTTTAAATTTTGTAATGAAATTTCTTCTCTATAGGTTCAATCGGGGAACGTCCCGGTTGACCAGTAAAGTTTTTGGGAAACGATTTCTTCGAAAAACATTTTCATCAAAAAATGTTTTTAGTACAAAAACAGATCTTACAGCTTGAACGATTTTTTTAATTATTATTAAGTTTGCATGTTAATGTTTGTTAACTGAATAGTGTGTCTAACCTTAAATAACATCTTGTGTACCTATTCTTTCTAAATAAATACTTTAAACTTTTTTTGAAACGTAAAAAGGCTAAAGAAATATTTTATTATTCAAATGAAACACGTAATTATGTTCTATTATTTGTGTTAAAAACGTTTTCTATAACTCTATTAGTTTTTGAAAAAATGCTTCCTAAAAACACTCTATTGGACGACCGGGAAATTCCCCAACTATAACACATAATAATGAGAATACGTTGAAGAAGTCAAGCTTAGTAATTTGAACCTTCAAATAACAAACAAAGATAGCACTTACGGAGACGGAAACGTAATCCTAGAACATCCCAATATGTTTGAGATTGCAAAGAAAACCTACCGATTTATACCCAAGACACCACATCGTCTCCCATGCTGAACTGAGTGCGAAAGAAAAACATACTAAAATAACTGAAAACAGGTGCTAGCTTCCCAGTGCAGGGCCTTATTCCACGAAACTTATTAGACTTATAATATTAGTCCATGGATGGACTAATACTTTCTATTAGTTTACTAGTATACGTTTCATGAAACTACAGAGGTAAAGTATTAGTTACTAGTGTTCAACTGATAAATATTAGTGAATTATATGAGTGAATATTACCCAAGTAAACTCGGTTTTGTTTCATGAAAAAATGATTTGTCAAATACACTACTATGCATTTTTTTTTGTTTATTGAATACTAAGTGTTACAAATATAATTAACAAAAATTGTGTACACTATAATAGTAAGACCAATTACAGGTTTCCTTAAAAATTTAAGCCAATAACTCAATTAGAACAAAAAATAACGACACAAAAATATCAGCCTAGCTAGTAAACATTGTGTGTGCGTGTATGTACGTGTGTGTGCGTGTATGTATGTATGTGAGTGTGTGTGTGTCTGGATGTATTTCGTAATAGAGTTAAATATTTAACGTAACATAATATGTTATTAGCATAATATTCGTAATAGAGTAAACATGACATCAAACAAAATTATATCAAAACTTATATGAAAATCCAACAATTATGCATTTTTAATGCTATTTTTATACTTATGATAAATTTTAAATAGAATAATATTGAAAAAGTCAACTCGGCCACAAGTGAATTCTCAGATGGGACTCGAACCCACGACCTTTGGAAAACCACTGAGCTACCGAGACTTGCGGACCACCGTCGAAATTTTCCAATGTGTGTATGTGTGTCAAATTTCACCCAAGCCCGTTCAGTAGTTTATGCGTGAAAGAGTGACAAACGTCCATCCATCCATCCATCCTCACTTTTGCACTAATAATATTAGTATGACGTATGATAAGTTTTTTGTTTTCAATGTAAAAAAGGGAATATATTGTTTTATATCCTCACTTTTTTGGTGCCGTTGTTAACTACTTATGTAAAGAGACTTTATAATTCTAAATGAAAAAGTCAGATGTTGTTTTAAAGCAATAATCTTTAAGCCGTAAGTAATGATAGGATATAAAATCCACACTAACATTTTTATTAGTCTATCACTATTAGTTACACAAGTCTAATAAAAATATTAGTAACAAGTAACTAATACACTAGTAACTAATATACTAGTAAACTAATAATTTCGTGAAACAGGCCCCAGATAGTAAAAGCCTCTCTATGAGCAGGCCATATTCTAGAACTATTGCAGGCGATGGGCTGGGTGGCAGTGCCACTGGCAACGTCAACCAGTCACTAATCACTATTGTTTCCGAGCAACATCTTACAACTTAAGTGGCGTCGTTGAAATGAGGCTATGAGAGTGATAATATGTTTATACCTTTTCACTCTCAAGCCGCATCTTTGATGGTTTGGCAACTTCGCAAGGGATATAAGGATTAAAGGTAATGTACATATGTACATATGTGCTCGTCAGTACTCACTAGATAATGATTTTATATTGTAATCCAGTGACGAGCCCCTTTAAGAAGTTATGTTGTGTAGTAAACTGAATACCCAAAACGATTTGGTTGCGTCCCTTCTTCACTTAAACATAGGCTGCATCTATTCGCATAACCACAGATTAGTAAATAGTTAGTTGCATAACTGCATAAATCTTATGCGTTAGGCAAAGACAACCGGCACCTACGATAATCATCTGAATTTCATACTTTTTCACCGTTCAATTGAATCGACTAACATTATCGTCGAAGTTTGAATGATTTCGCCTTATAAAACCCCAAGGCAAGGAGTCCCGTAATGTTATTCCAAGTGCGGACGGGGTGTCCTCGCCAGTTGCGCAAGCGCATACGGGAGCCACGTCATGGAAGCCGTATGGAACGTGACAGAGCTTATGTATTGCGTCTTTATTGTTTTCCTGTGGGCTTAATGTACCAGCTGTCTCTTATATGGCTTCCAATAAAGAGGTATAATAGGTATTACCTCATATTCCAGTATCAAAATCGAGACTGTTTGAAATAAATAATGTGCTTTTAAAATATTATTAAAATAATCCTTACTTTTGATTGTAGCTTTAATCAAAAGCTACATTAAATTTTAATTACATTTAGCTTACGTACAATAAGATAAGATTAAAATTGCCTAAAATATAATTTTACATTAGTAAAATATAATTTAAAAATAAACTAAGGAAGTGTCTTCCCCCTTTCATCCAGTTGCTGTGCCCAACAGGGTCCATAATGGTCTCCATTTCTTTTGTTATACCTTTATTTACATTATGGTATATGCAATAAACGATTGAAATTGAAATTAAATTTATCACAGGTTTAAAAATCAATATAACAAGCACCCTACAATGGATTACAAATTACAAGTACTTACTTATTACAAATTATTAGAAAACTTTCACAGGACGAAAAAGGAAATATGTAAATGATTACAATACGTTTATGAGTAATAATTACACCTTGAAGTTGGTGTACACTCATTAGCTATAAAAAAATACCACTGAAAAATACTAAGAAATTTCGAGACAAAATAATTTTGCCGAAATATTGATGACTAAACTGATTATTTTTCTTAATTTCCTATGTCTCTCATTAATCAGCAGCACGTTGTTTCTTTGTGGGGCAGATCATTAATGCTAATGTTGTATTTAATTTCTCTACTTGCACGACTGAAATGATAAAAGTTTCTTATGTAAGTTCTGCAACAACAAGATAGACCAAAACCTTTATAAAGGTACGTTTTCTGAAACGGAAAATAAATCAGCTCTATCGCAGCATTTCCGAATCTGATTGTCTGCCGAGTATCATTGAAAACAGATAAAACTTATAAAATAACACTATCATATGAATAATACTGCAGTTCGATGAAATTAATGAAAAAAGTGCAAAATTCTGAAAACGAACGGCTGCATGCAACCTCATATATAAACCTTGGCGATTGTTGCAACACTCTCAGTACGACTCTAGTCGCTTTGCCGCTTGGATCAGGCACGTCTCGTGACGGCCGGCCACGGAGAGGGCGAGAGAGGAAAACTCGAAACAACTACCGATACGCGACTGTTACTACCTTAGACATGTGGACCGAGTGAATGCAGTGTTCTGTGACGTAACAGTGACCAACTAGAGACAACAATCCGAGGAGGCAACGTAAACAATGGATACCAAAAGCACGGTGAGTGATGCGATGCATGACACTCATTAACATCATGCAGTTTTATCTTACGAGTTTGAGTAGTAATTATCAAAAGAAGCAAATTAATTATTGTGATAAAGCTAGGTTTCCACAATTACTTTTGTTTATATTAGTATACCTACACTTACTACAGGCATGTAGCATTAATTAATTTACATAGATCTAAGAGAATAATACAATGTGAACAGACTAATTAAATTCTAATACGAAACAATTGCTAATTAATCAAATATACTTTCTAATTAAAACCTTGCCAGTGCGTAAGACAATACTTCAAATAATTTCCTAGGGCGTCTTTCAAAAGTCTTTAGCATTGAAACTTATCGGCAAATGCTTGCACTTTCATCTCACTGTCATTCAAACAGATTTCGTAGTAGTTTATTTGCTTAGATTTTTAGGATATCCTTATTAAGATTCTACAAATTTAACTATGTTTCGGTGCAAATTAAATTTACTAAATGCAAGCAGTGGTAATTAAGAAAAGCCGCGCAGGCTGCTTAAGTGAAATTCCTTATGCCTTATGCTTTTTATTAGAATATTTCCTAGTAAGTCAAGGTTGTTACTAACATCAGTAATTACTATTATCAATTTCATTTGTATGGCATTTGTGTTTTTTAAAGTGATCGTATTCATTTGACAGTTCATATCGTATGTCATTTATCTCAATATCCACACAAATTGCAGTCGATCACATACGATAAGAACTGTTAAATGAATACGATTATACAATCGCTGATTACATATCTATAGCAAATCTATTAGAAAATAATCGTAATATTTTCAAACTTTAACGTGCACTGCTTTATATTAACGAACAAACTTTTATATGTCAATTAAAAATAAAAAAAGGTTAAAGGCCCATTTGAATCCTTATGTTTCATTCATTCGCGAAAAATAGAGTTACAAAAACCAAAGTTCAATAAACCTCGTCTATTTTGTAGTTTTTTGGGACAAACTTCATCAGTATGTTTACTGTAGATCAGTAAACGTTTTCTTAAGAAGTAATTTTATAATTTAAATACACAATAAAAGAGTAGGCTGCTTTTATAGCATTAGCTCGCGACATTCGATCGTCGCGTAAATACAAATGCATAGAGAAATTGCAAAAAATCTAGTACTATTTGAAACCTAGCTGCATAATATATTTTTTCCAATTTAGATACTCATGAGTACAAAAGAATTTAAGTTCTAATGAGAATACTATGAGTTTTATTTAAGCCATCATCAATGATATAGGCATTGTTCAACCGCGTCCAGGACAACTTGCACTGCTCTTGAACACGCCATAGCGTAAACTTAAACTTCCTCTTCATGAAGGGACCTTATTCACTATGAACATTTACGGATTCCTTGCTCAAACCACGCCAATGTCGTACTTGGTTTCGATATTTTCAAAATTCGTTTTCTCTACGACACACAAATTATATAGTAATTAAACAAGTAAAATAACGTTAAAATTTGTGAGAGCCATAGAGAAAACAAATTTTGAAAATGTCGAAAACAAATACGACATTGGCGTGGTTTGAGTAAGAAATTGTTCATAGTGAATACGGGCACTGTGGTTTATAAAAAATACCATTTCCAAATCCCCTAAAATTACTAAAATACCAGTATGCATTTGATGTTGGACTATAATTCATGACGTCGACGGTGGAATGTCGTTTGGAATAAACACAACATTGGTATTTTGGCGTCGCAGGATTTCGACAAGATCCGCGAGTTGGCATGGCAGTCGTATAAATTAGAACAGGTCTCACCTAATATGTGAAGTCTACTTTGTAAATCTATGAATATAATGAATTCAAAATAAAACTATTAAGATAAAATATTAATTAATCAGAACTCAGACGTCTGATACGAGTTCGTTAAAACATGAGTGGAATGTAGGCTCAAATGTTTTCATATTCCGAATAACAGATTCCTAAGTATTCTTAACAATTATTAGAATAGGGTTAGTAGTCATTAAAGGTTGTAATGTAAAGCAAGGGAACAAAGATGGTCATCGAGGTGAAGAATAGATAGGTAATTAACACTAATAGGCCGCCCGTGGTTCGACCCTTAAGCACAATCTGTCACCGACTGCTACCGATGACCTCAATTTTTTTTTTAATGAGGACTAAAATCTTATATTTAATCAACAATATAAATGCTATAACCGCAGAAGATTGAATTGTGTTACGTACATATATAAAGTTGCAGTTTTGTTTTGTTTAATTAAAAATGACGTAAACAATATTGGCGGATATAATAACACGTTGCTAAATGTGAGCAACTTCTGAGTATTTGTCCAACTGTTTAGCTGGCGGACTCCTTTTGAAGAGCTTACATTTATCACGAGTGCTTTGAATCCACCAGGAAGTCTGATTCTATTTGACCAAAATAGATCTTTGATTGATCTTAGTTTATTACACCAGTCTACTTCCCTTCTGACATTATTTTTGTATAATACACCTGATATTTTTAATTATTTTGGAACTTCGACTCTCGAACTTTCATACACGAGAAATAAAAAAAAAAAACATTATGGTAAATTATGTATACAGACATCATTTTTACAAGCATACTATTAACTACTTTATAGTGTTGATAACATGCAGTGGTAGCGATTTCTTGATTTAAATAGGTGTAGTATTATTTGCAAAATTGATTGCCTATTATCTGAACTCATTTTAAAGTCTTAAAAAAATAAGAAATAGATATGAGTAAGTGATAATCTTACTTTAATTTCGACTGGCGGATCGATGGATTTCTCGATGCAGAGATTATTTAAAAAAACTAAATTTAGTCATATTCTTTATTTCAAAATTGATTTCAAACAATTTGTTATTTTTGGGAGACATATCAACTTTTTATGCATATTTAAATTCACAAAACTAACTCTAATTATTCCAACTATGATAGATATAGATGCAATTTCTGATTAGTAGTCTCAGAATGATTGAGTGGCCACCGTAACCGATGCACGTTTCACTGGCCTTTATTCTTACTGACCTTTATTCTGCTTCGCTTGAACATTATATTTTAATTGATAGTAGAATGATAAACTTGCTTGAACAAAGAGACAGAGACGGTCAAAGATAAATAGTCACATCAACTGTTGGCATATTATAGTTATATAAAATATCAATTTGTCTAAAGTTTAAAACAAATTGACTAATGATTACGATGGATATGGAATGGAAGTGTACTAAGAAGACCTTGTCGTTACTTTGTATACTTAGTCAGTTAGCTATAAACTTTATTAACGATAAAAACATTACAATAATTTAGCAATTAAAGTATTAGCAAATATTTACCTTATACTCCTTTTCATAATTTTGCGCGTGTTTACTAATACGACTACCGCGTAATATGAGAATTGACAAAGCTGTCATCTTAAGAAGTTAGAAGGTTATGTGTACACGGAAGGGATGTTAGCTAAATGTGATAAAAACATCAGCACTTAAAACATGTGGATCGAAAAAGAACTAAATAGATCGTTCATGTATAGTTCAACGAGTCCGGTTTTCAGGGTTGTCACATATTATGTGAACAATATAATACTGATAATAAATAAATCTCATTCAAATCGTTTAGGTATTACCTACTACTGTAGACAAAGTAAAAGTCTATTTTAAAAGTAAAATGCTGTCTTATGAAATGCCATTGTATTGACCTTTTGTTGGAGCGGTGTTGACAAACCTGTGTAGTTGGGGAAATAAAAGCAAAACGAGAGCAAGTGCAGCTTCAGCCAGTAACCGCTATTAGGTACCGAGCTAAATGGCACAGGGACCGAGCGAGTGCCCTCGGCGGTCGGCCTTCACATTTAACACCCGGACTTAGCGCGCATCCAGCCGTCCGACTGTTAAACTCATTCAAACGAAAACGGCGAAAGGGTATCATAATCATAGATGCAATGGGAACCTGTATATAGAAGATCAGATTTGCTTTAATAAATGTATTATTCTTATTGGAGATTGAAAATATAGAGACATTGTACACTGTCCGTCCGCTCAGTATAAAAGACATCAACGCGCCACACCCCCTTTTTCTGTCTATCATTACTGTCAAGACGTAATAATGTATTTTTTTTTTACTTAAATGATTTCCATTATGTGCATGTTCTGAAGATGTTAAAACGTAATTTAATTAGAAACCGTATAGAATAATAAAGCACCGCAACGGCATAAAAAATCTGTGTGAAAAATTCTTGTCTTTAAAGTAACTGTTAAAATGTATGAAAAATGTGACATCTGAGATTTGAGATGATAGGGAACCCCAAATAACTCGGAGGGTGAAAGGTCAAAACGAGGAAACGTGAGGAAATTACTTATACGTGTCTGCAATCTTATGGGATGAGTTCTATATCGTTATTATGTATGTATTGTTATGTCACCATTATGAAATCATTTATTATTGTTCTCTCACGCAATACTAATCGTAACACATTACATGGGCCATAATACAAGCAGTAATAAAACTGGTTTTAGAACAGAAAACAAACTAAGTTAAAAATATTTTTAGTCGTTGGAAATAAAAATATGCGCAAAGGACATAATGAATAATGTAGTGGATACAATATGATATATCAGTTCACGGCCGCACTTTACATAACAGATATAAATTATAGAAGCTAGTCAGGTAGAAGTAAAGCCACGAACCAAGGTTCAGTACAAAAATATATTTATTTGAATAAAATCTAATATAATGCGACCTATTATATATACATACACTAAATAGCTAATCTATCCCTAGATATATTTTTTTTTCGAACACGTCCTCATAAAGTCATTAATTGCAATGACTAGGTAATAGATCACTAAGAATGGACTGATAATAATATTAATGACAGACCTTTACATGTTACCAAAGTAAAAGTAATAACATAGGTAATTGTTATACAAACTCGAAGTATTGGTTACGTCACATCACATGCTGCGATACGTTGCTGAAATCGTCATTGGGAGACATGTCACAAGCAATTATTGTATGAGTAGGTCACTAGGCGCCACAATAGTGCACTTGTTTTTGCCCTTTCAAAATATTATATATATTTGCTATTTAAATTTGAAATAGGTCGTAAATTCTAATCGTCTACATACGGTCGTCAGTGATTCATTTGTTTGAAATGCAATTAATCAAAATACGTGTTATAAAAGTAATCATCAGTTCTAAGATTATAACATAGAACTATTAATTATAACAATAATTATCATTGGTAAAACATGTTAATTTTATGTGTAGAAGGAACCATTAATAGCTTTGTGTCCTTCCAATTCTAACACGTGTCAAAATACTTGAACAATATACTGTATGTATGGTATTTGTCGTGCCTTTAAGATCCTGGACGCTTAAGTAGAGGATTTCCCATGTGCAAACGGAACTATCGAACAAAAGTTGACGTGACGCAACGAAAATAAACGAGACGTTACTTACATGCCGTAAAAACCCTATTGAATTAAAGCTTACACAAATTACCCACGCTTATGTGACACCAACAATGTAAACACAAAGTGTTAAACAGGACAAAAAATGAGATCTATTATTTTTAACAGTTTTAGAAATTTAGTCTGTCACGAGGTTTTAAATTGTTCTCTCTAGCGGGCGGCGGCTGTTAAGAATTCCGTGACTCCATCGCAATCGAACAAGTTTTGGATTACGAAATAATTGGTAAACAAAATTTTTCGCGCCGCTGAACGATGCTCTTACTGCGAGTAAAGGTCGTACAGTTTATATGGAGATGCGTGACACATTTAAAACATTTTCCTTAGGCTGAACTTGGAATGTTGATGTCTATTGCAAGCTTGATATCTTTTGTTTACTGGATCAGATGTTCGGGACGGTGTCGGCATATCGCGAAAGTCGTAAAGCAACCGGTCCGGACAAGGACGAACATTTTCTCATTATAACGAACAGCATGTAACGTTAGACTCGCCGTTGTCGTCAGTCCTCGTCCGAAATTTGGGTTTTGCGGCTTTATCTTTTGAACAAGCACGATGTAATCGTTTAAAAAACAGACGTCTGACAGTGACCTCTTAATCTGAATTTTTGACGACTTCACAAAATAATCTAATTGCGAACGCAGTCATGGTCCACTAACTTGCAAGCAAATAATACATAGTTGTAAACATTTAAACGTTGTCAGTCATATTGGACAATTAACGCCCATACCTGAAGATGAACGTAACTAACTTGTTAATATGACAGTGGGAAGTGGTCTGCTCTGTTCTTTTACAAAGAACATAATAACTTCAAGGTGACCGGTCCTATTGTACCGATTCCGGCAGTGAAAACCAACTATTCACGATTCAATCTAAATATATATGTTAACTTTGTATTAGTCACAAAAATGCTCATTATATAGCCTGTGATAAAAAAATAAATTAATATAGATAACAGTTTCATATAAATCAATTGACAGAAAAATTCTAATTTTATCTCCATTTTTATTGAAGAGTAGGTCTCTTTTGTTCCTTAAATAAAAATACATTATTCAATAGCAGCTGATAATCCACGTAGTATTATAACAGCAAATTACAGACGTCAGTATTATGATGTCATCAAATCGTGAACAAATGAAGAATCCGGCTAAGTAACCTAATTCATGGCCACTTTTTCAACTAAAGCATCCCACTGTGAGTATGGGTGCTATTAAAAGCTAATCGTTCATAATATACATGATGATCGAATAGGTATGGGAAGACATAGCAACTATTAATTAAATAGATATTAAGTAGAATCCGGAAAGTTTCTTCAATTAATTTTGAACAGAGAGCTTCATAAATATTTTAATGATTACAAGAGCATTAGAACGGTATTTTTATTTATATTTTGTAAAATAGTTTTTTAAGTCCAAGCTTAACCACAAACATTGACGATTAACGACAGTTAATGCGTCCTTGACTGTGTGCGTAATTTATTAGATTATTTATAGAACTTTTTATAAAGTGCGATCACACGATGGCTCATTGTCATTCAGTAGTCAAGCAGCTTCCACAGCTATTTGCATTGACACGATTCCCGTTAGCTTCATAAATACAACCAATTGAGTTCAAGGACGTCCATAAGCAGTTTGTGACCAGCGTGAACAATGAGTTACGTCGCGTCCTCATGCGACCGCGTATAAAGTACGATAAATAACAGGTGGCATACTTCATCGTTTGCAATTTCAGAATAAATAATGTTAAGTAGTTTGTACAAAATAATAACTTATCTGTGCTCAAAATAAAATTATAGTAGTTTGCAAAAACCCTTACAAGGACTTTAAAACCGCTAAAGGAACAAAGTTGTTTAAAAGTAGGCTTTTAATAGTTTAAAATTTTATTCAATGGCAAGAATCAAAAAATAGATTTGACATTGATACATAAACAGTATGATGTGGCAATCATTAGAATGCAAGGCACATAAACAAGTATATAAAAACATTCATCGAACATTTGAATAACGAGGGGCGTGAAATTAAAAATATCGAAGTCCGAGTCCCGTTACCCATTGTGACATTTGCACATCCGAAAGTGTTCCGAGAAGAACCAGCAGATAAAGGTTCGCTTTCTCCTCCAAAGGAGAGCAGTTTGGTTGGTCGTTGACTGATTATCATAGCTACTTTAGCAGTCATTGTCTGAGGTTATGAAAGTTTTGCGAAGGCGTCTGCGAGGCTGAAGATTTGAAGCGTTACATCTTTAAACGAGCCATTAACAATGGGTCGTGGTGGTTCACTGATGAAAGGGAAATCGGATTATCTTGCTAAACGAACTTTTAATTAGACACGACACAATAATCTTGAATCATCATAATTTGTTTCATAACTTTCCGTTATGGTTAAGCAAACTATGCAACCACGGTGTAGTATTAGGAGCGCATACAACGTATCACTAATGAGTTCCGCGATTACAAAAATGGTTATGGTCATAGGACTCATATGCATCGACTGATTGGAGAAGATTACCGCTGTTGCATCAGAAAACGACGTCTCGTCTCGTTAAACCGAACATGTTTCACAACTATGCACCTGTTTTACCTATACCGCTAACTGGATCAGTCAGTTGGTCACAGTTCATTTATCTCCAAGAATAATGACACCACGTCCCAGTTGTCGCAACGTACTACACTACTACACAAGACACAGCTCATTTTGCACACAAAGTATGCGACGTTTTCAATTATTCGTTTGTTCGCAATGGCACATGGCTTTCGAGTTCGGCCAATTTACTTCACCTTGTCAAAATCACTTATTAAGATAAGTAACGTATGAATAAGTCATTAATTATTATTAGGCTTATAACACCACACATTTACGTCGGGCGTCTCGGTGGTTAATACGGGAATAAAGTTAAGATAGATGTTAACTAAAATGTTAGCCCTTGTACACATGTCTATAATGTACACAATGTTGACTCGTGGCGTACACACTAAACAGCCAAGGCTAGATTTGGATGACATTATTTTGTTGTATTTAGGAATATAAATAAGTTAACGCAGAATTTAATTATAAAACACATAAACAAAAACAACACACTATTCACATGTCATATTAAAGTTTTAGGGTCAAGGATTGTTTGATCGACAAAAACATTAACTACAACACCTTGCTTATATCATTGAAGAATATTGTTGGAAAAAAACGCACCGTTTATACTCGATAACGTAGCAGTTTGTCGAATTATGCTGAGACTAGCGGCCGGTCGCGGTTTCATCCGCGTGGTTGCCGTTCCTGTGGGAAAATCGCAATAAAATGTCCTATGTTCATAACCGCCAAGCTAACTACGATGTACCAAATTTCATCCAAATCCGTTCAGTACTTTTTGAGTTTCTTCGTTGCAATCAAACAAACAACCAAGTCTTTCCTCTTTATAATATTAATATAGATGAGCGATGGCCAGTGACATCTGGATTGCCTCATTATGATCCCGTTTAAGACCACATTCTTGCATCCGGTACTGTTAGAGAATAAAGGTCTTTTTTATGTCCCTGCTTTAATTTTACACGCACTTTTAAGTTTCTATGAGATACAATACAATCATGACTTGATTGCGCAATATTTCAAGTTCTATACGATTTACAAAAGGCTTAACTTAAAAAGACATAAAAAGATCACTATATTTTTATAAAATTTTTGATAACTTTTAGGCAGTAGTATAAGTAGGGACTGTATATAGTTTGAGATGATTATACTCAAATTATAAAACGCGTTTTGTTTAATTAACTATGGTATTTGATTTAAATAATTTGCGATTTAATTACCATGACATTGAAAAATGGATAAAGTCACTAATCCATCTCATGTCACATGCAGTGAGTGCAAGATTAATTGTAACTATACCATTAACAATTAACAATAACAAAATATTATTTCTTTACGAAACCTACCTACGCAATTTAATAAACACACCTACTTAGGAACGATCAGCAGCACATAAGGTTAAAAAACAAATTAAGCATTTTTTTCCAATTGATAATGATATTAGACATTCTTTTAGTAACCATGGCGTTAAAGAGCACTTTTCGTATATCTTGCTAAAGAAACTGGTATTCTCTGGACCGCTGTAAAATCTATATAAAAGGTAAGTACCTAATTAGTCAATGAAGTCACTTTACTACTAGGAGGTAAGCTCTGAATTATAATAAAATTATGTCTAAGGATGTAAACAACTTAATCACGCGTTTCACCATGTGTTTGTTGAGATTGTTGTATCAAGCCAGAAAAGTCAGCAGGTGCACTTGTACATTTAACTCCTATCCTATGTAGCTTTATCACTTTCGCAATAACATAATTCACATTTGTACGCGACTTCTCCAACGGCGATAATGCGGAACGCATTATCGCCGTAAAGTATAATTATAATAAAGTGTTTATTTCTCTTTCAAGATTCAAAGTGCACGACAGTTTTAGACAAGCGAAATGATTCCCTGACCTGTATGAAAGAGTACCACAATACTCTCCCACTAAGGCTGGCAATAACCGTCCGATTTGCTTTCGATTGCCTGATCAGACTATCGTATCGGATTCACTCGATACACGTCCGATCTTAGCGTCAGCCTTTTTTTAAACTCATTCCAAATAGTAAAATAATATGCGCTAGGGAGTCAACTGGAAAATCAGAAGGAGAATCGGCGGGGCTTTTATCCATCTTTGCAACAGCAACGCGACAGCAAGAAATTGCGCTATAATTGTTTTCCATCACGAATCAACAGTGCGGCCTCTACTGAACAAACGATGAACTTCAATGTACATTCATTTAGATCCTGTTATTGCTACCAAATTGTTTTTGGCGCTAGCGTCAACATGCGGCGTCTCAATCTCGCACCTAGGCAGGAGCGCCAGAAAGTGAGACGCCGCTCGAGCGATTAGCCAGCAATCCATACGAAATACAATTTTTATTTTGACGTTCCGCAGCGATCACGCGATATCTGCGAGATAATTGCAAATTTTTAGGTAATAGCCCCGCGGACATTTACTTCATCTCTGTATAGAAGTATGCATAAAGCGCCTTCAGACAATCGGATCCGACAATAAAATCATAAACGCGTAGCGTTGTTTCCGACTCAAAGTCAATATCATTTATTCAGTCTAGGCTATGAAATCTACAAGCACTTATAAACTCGGATGTCCGATCCGACTATCGGAGAGAAAAATCTGACGAGTATTCCCAGCTTAAATTAAATGGACAAATGATAAACTAAACTGAGTTATGATGATTAAAATAAAACCTGTACTTAGCTATTAGCACCTACACAACAAAGCCTAGGTATAAAAGTTGGTACAGAGATTAATTAAAATAATAAATAAACTTGAAGTTGTTTAAAGAGTCCAAACAGTCACACGAGACATTCAAACGTGTTTTAAACGCGTGATGTTAGCACTTCTTAGTACATCTTGCTATTCGTTACTAACTTTTCATGAATACTTAATAAATAGACATCATTACAACTGAAATGTAATGATTTTATTTGAATTTCAGAATTTGCATTCAAGACGTTTAGGTAATTCATAAAACTGGCTTCTTTTAGCTACATCAAAATCAACGAAATCGATGTAGCATTATTCATTCACATACCTAACACGAGATTTTAAAGACAAAATGGATATAAATATAGGGTATTATAATAATCCGACTGTTTTTTTTTAATTTTTTGCAGAAAACAGAAACAGAAATTACGAACATAAAATTTTGCGCAGATGAAACTTTTACTAATGCAGTGGAATACAATGTTTTTTTTAAGTTCTACCCATATGAGGGTGTAAGTAAATGGGGCAAAGTAGTTTTACGTAGACGAAATCGGGGCTGAAAACCTGTAGAAACATAAAAATGAATATGAACTGTTCACAACAATATAAATCATAAAATGCTGTTGGTGCTGTTGGTCAGTGGTTATTATTTACGTCTTGCACATTTTTCTACAGTGAGGGGAATGCCTTTACACATACTTACCCCGTCCGCTTAAAATAATGTGCGGACGGCGGTTAAGTGGGACTCGCCTGAAGCCATACCCACTATACTCCTCACTACTTGCTCTCCTAACGTCGCGCCGTTTGGTTACGGGGGTGTGGTGCCAGTAGCCCCTAACATCCGGAAGCTGGCCCGGCTATACGTGCCCTCTCGCGGCTGGGAGATGACCGAGCAAGTGTGGTCGTCTCCCCAATCGGTGGAAACCGTGCTATGCCGGTAATGCCGGCTAGCTCCGCTAGGGGGGATAAGGAGGCGATTGTTTGATCCTTTGTGAGCCCTCTCCGCGGTCTCCTTCTGGTGAACCACGTCCTCACAGAAGGAGACTACCGCCTGCCACGGTCTGTCTGCATCTGTCTTTCCAGCTTCTTACTAACGATGCTGGGAAGTGAGAGATCCCCTCCATTCACGCTTTGCACTACGAAAACTATCGCTATTACGAGGAACACATTATCTGATGACGTGTGTACAAAAAATTGTACTAATCAAAGTACCCTTAGGGCCTGTTACAAAATCTAAAAGTAAGTTCCGAGTAGCTTACATATTAGATGATTTGACAGTTGTGATATGAAAAATATGTCAAATCATCCTTCAAGTAAGCTACTCAGGACATACTTTTAGATTGTGAAGCAGGCCCTTATTCTATAAGGTCTCAAACTCTAAATAAAGTTACCACTTGTAAGAGATGGCGATTACTTACTTTATACCCACTCAGACAAACATTGTTATGGTTCAAGCTGTCACGTTGGAGGATTCTAACGTGTGGGTCCACGTGTCGATAGCAATTAAACATAGTGATCATGTCCATACGTGACGATCGCACGTGCCCTACCGCGCGGTAAAGCGCATAATGTATCCGGCAAAATTAACTTTAAAGACATGAAGGACGCAAATGGAATACTTTAAGTTCAAATTACAAGATTTTATCCATGCTTTTTCTTTTGTGCTAAATTGAGAATATACTAAGTATAATCATAATATTTATTTTATTTTATTTGTGATGACCTGATAGGTTATTCTCTAAGCACACATCCTTGATATTGACGGCTGAAACAGCGGAGATCGCCCCATTTTCATTACTATTTGACAGTTAATGTGACATTCATTCATGACAACAGCGTCGATGTTTGCTTAGAGAATAACCCCCCTGTAATTAGTCGTCCGAATAGTAAATAAATAAATGAATAACTTTGTAATAATCTGTGGTATTATTTCAAACAAGGCTGTGACTGAACAATATTTCATATTAGTGACCACTAGACTTTTTTCAGGTCCTTGTTCTAACATTCACATTATTCTTTGAACCCCTTTGTCATAATAAACAATATTAATCAATTAAAAAGAGATATTGTGCTTGCGCAAGCACTTTGTTAGTGCAATAGCTCGTAATATAATTAAATACTTTAGCTAGGCACAATAAATATTGGGCAATCTCAGAAATTGACAATCTAATGCAACTTGTTCTTGAAGCAGTTCATAAATCTTTTGCGATATTTCAGTATTTCTACTTAAACTGTACAAAATTGTTCATATACAAAGAGAACGAGACCACCAAACTGTGGAGATATTTTGCAACCATTTACTTACCTTCCGGTCGTTATTAATCAGTTTTTCAATCTTAGAAGAATATCTATCGCGATCTAGATTTACTTAAGTTTCTATTTCGCCATCACCATTAGCCAACCTCGAGATTATACGCCTTCAAACTCGTGCCTATTGCCTGAAAATCCTTGAAAAGAAGGTAAATGATTCAAGGAAAAATACTATAAGCTTCAGTCTGAAGCTTATAGATTAACATAATGGTAAATACGATTGAGAAATTATACAGACTTTCCTAATTTCAGCCCGCCAAATTCAGACAAGTACTACAACAGTATCTAAGCGGAACCGCCACTAGGATTGGCTAACTCTATGCAACACCGTAAGCAATTATTTCTCCATCACGGATATAAGGAAATAATGGACCCATTCAACTAAATTTCCATAACATTTCTTGATTATCAAAGTAAGATTTGTATCCTGGTATCTACATAAAGCATTAAATAGAATGACTCTTATGTCTACCACCAGTCCTGAGTCCTGACCCTGATGTCTAGGTAGTTCTTGAATAATTACAAGAAATCACACTTTTTCTCCGTATCTCTAATCACAATTCACACTTCTTTTAACTTAAACCTATACTTAGATACAGGACAGTTCTGGTGTTCAATCAATCTATTCAAGATTAAATAGATACTTTAATGAATTCGAAATTTTATTGCAAATCTCATACAACACATAAAGTTCCCACAAAGCGAAAGTAATAGTGCATTTTGCATGTCAGTTATCTCGGTTAGTAATAGCAGACAGCGAAACCGGTTCGGTACACTTTATGAAATAATTTTGCAATTTGCGCATACTTAGCGTGTACTCACAACGATTTGGGTACAACTACAGATTTCTCCATCCATTGAGATGAAGCTTAAAACGAGGATTAATTATGTATTTACCTTGTATTTTGAGCATATGAAATTCTAAAACCAAATTATATCCTAGCATCCTACTTGCATAGGAACATAAATATACAAGGTAGTTTTTCAATAGAATCTACTTGTATTACCTTATACCTTGTTATACCTTGATGTTTCTACCTATACTTTAAAATCATTATCAATATTTTCGGTGACAAGAAATTTCGTTCTAATAACTCTAAATCGCTTCAAAATTATTTTTCAAACAAAATGACCTTGCATTTACTATAAAAGAAATGTTTTATGATACTGCTGCCGAAAATGCCAATCCATCATGGTATCAAAGTAACAAAGAGGACCATGAAGCTAGCATTGCCAAGATTTATTGCAACAGAGGCCAGAACGAGACTGCAAATAAAGAGACCATGGACCTTGAGAACCGTATCTGACAAAATCGATCGGACTCCGCGCAAAACTTGACCTAATATTGTAATTGATGAAACAGACTCCAGACCCGTTTAATGACTCGTAAATATCAGGTATTAAGACCTTTGGCTTCCATATTCGTATACAAAGATCAATTATTGATAAACCGTAATTAATGTAAGTACTTAAAATGCCGCACATTCTCCAATTCAAAATTACCAAATGGTAAATTGAGCTACTAAAGCTAATATTTGTTGACATCCAATACTGGAGTAATAAATAATGACTATATACGTACATACATATACGTACAAAGAGGTGGTGGAAAGCAATATTTGAGCGACAAATATAACGAAATACTGCCGCAAATAAATCACGGTACGGAATTCCTGAGTCACATTTACTTCATAGGGTTTCATATTATGAAACCCTAGTAAGGTTGTGCTCACGCTTTCGAATAATTCTGCAATCATGAAAAAAGGCCGCGAAAAAGACATAATTATCGAATAAGTAAAAGCATCTTTGAACAATCAATATATAAGGAGAGACAGAGAGAGATACCAACCAGATATTTGATTTTATATTATTTATAAATTTAGTCAGACCTTGTTTGTTGACTCATTCAACCTTTGCTGCTATAGGTAATCTAAAAGAAATTTGATACAAATGCAGGTTTTTCTGTACACGCCTGGTTCACTTCATAAATTGCAATGCAACAATGTGACTATTATTAATGTAATTTTGATATTTGAATATTCTGCAAAAAAAAAAACTCTCGGTATGTTGAAATAAAAGTCTACTTTCATTTCACAGGGGTTTGAAGTGACTATGAATATCCTACATCAATTGCATAAGCTTGATCGTATGAAAACGGACATGATATCGAAACGGCAATATCATCAGAAGCGCGACAAGGAAGAGTTTGCGATTTCCGCGCGTATTCGGTAACACCCCACACAATCGTATGACATTGCACAACGACAAACACAATAAGTAGGTCTTCACAGATTCTTAACTCAGAATAACAGTGCCTTTCAATACCTAAAGCTACATTTCAAACAATATACGTGTAAGTAAAGATAGTGGCTATCCTTTAGATATACAAAAATACGAATCATCGAACCACCATACTAGTAAATATAGTAGTAAAGTAGTGTTTTTTCTAACACTAATGGGCAATAAGGTTTTTCTTTTTCTTAATATTATTCATGTAGCGGTGAAATAAGACACTGATTTGGTTCATAAAAAAAACAATATTCCAGATTATACGTTTATAGAATATATATTAACGGATCAGCAATAGTTGCGAGGAAATCAATGCCGCAAACTCAGTGTCCTTTGAGCAAAGTCGCATACATAATATTATGTAGATTAACCCAACGAAGATGGAGTGAATCCAGTAAATCAGCTTAATAATGCAATCAAAGCCAATTTAAAGCTAGTCTTGTGCAAAGTTAGTTAGGAAATAATACAATATGCATCGGAATTTCTATTTATGCCTTTGTTGCAAGTAATGAAATGTTTTTACAGACACTAGTTTTATTTTTCTTTAATTTCGAGGTTTTATGGGCAGGACCACGCTCGCAACCTCTTGTACGCTGTCGTTGGTACCTTCCCTTAGCTAGGTTTTTATTGAATGAATTGACAGAGTCATTGTCGTGACTGGTGCTCAATCTTATTGCAGATCTCATCGCAAGAGTGGCACATACCTCGGCCGTCGTTGGCAGGAAGCACAACGAGTGGCAGCATTACTGACGCGAGGTCCCGAGGCGGATCAGCGTCCAGTCAAGGATCATCTAGTAATCACAGTACCCACGTAAGAACTGTTCTGTGTTTTTATGAAATTATCTGCAACCTCATTTTCAACTCTCAGTATACACAGTTTTTATTAGATAATTCGATAAAAAGTATAAATGTTATGTTAACTCTTTCCTCCTTATAGATTTCATTGACACTTTCCACCAAACGTAATCGAGGTCAAAGCAAACCCATTAACCACGAAAAGGAATCCTAATGGTGATTTACCATACGACTTAGACGAAATTTATTTAAAGTAATGTTTTTTTTTTATGCTGCTCTTGCGACATTATGTAAACTGGTTACATTTTAAGGTTTTTTATCAGTATGCAATATTTCGTACATTAGTGCTACGAGTATTATTAAAGCTGTGATACTGTATTTTTTTTCTATCATTAACCAAATTGTAGATCGCACACCTACATTAAGCCATAACAGATTATCTTGATATACCTACCTCAAAATTAAAACAAATTAGGTATCTTGTTCATTATCGTGGCAAAAACAAAACATCTCCGCCTTGGACGACTTTGAGTAGACACCATCGACCTTAAGAACGAATACCGTTTTTGTCAAACTTTTTGCACTAGAATGAGGTGATTTTCTGACAATACGCGTGGTCAAGAAACCTATTAATATTGCGTGTCCGATACCAGGATCCACATGCCAGTTCTTATACTACAGCATTTTAAAAATATATGATAGATTAGTCAACATCGAAGATAATTATCACGCGTATTCATTGGTCCATTTGGTGTGTCACGACCTATGTAGGGTATACTGCCTTTCTTAAAATTATTATATTGCCTTCATCCACGATTCTATTCTCTTTCTTACAAATTTAATTACGCAGAAGCATGACCTTTTAAAGCGTATGACCCAACCTCGTTAAACATCAACAAATGTGACGTAACCAGTCCAAGAACGGGGTATGCGCGTGAGCGTTGTGAGAATACAGAAATCATGATTTTTAGTGTTTCGATTAAATAATAAAAAAAAAACTAACAAAAAGTATTGGTTCGCCATATCTAATTTACATCGAGATTTGGATAAACCTCAGACATCAGTTTCGCTTACACACAATATATCTTTTTTGCAGAGCGTCTGCTCTGGATCTTTCTTGCTGAATGCTGCTAATTTGGCACGGATGCACGGGAGTGACCAAACGCAGGAGGATTACGGATATCATTCGAAGTTGGGAAGTTATGGGAGAAAGGCTGGTTTCTCTGAAGCCGTCGTGGCCATACCCGAGGAGACCCGAGACGCGAGTACGAGTGATACTTTTTGGAACGGTGTAAAGAGAGGGTCAGCGACGGAGCCTGATGCTACATCTGTAGCCAGCTCGACACACTTCACAGTCGTTAACGGATTTACGAAACACCGGACCGGCAAAGAGCCAAAGTCGTGCTGTTGCGACCATTCTCATCAGGTCACAGTACTCGTCATATCGATGACCATATTATTCTCCGCCTGCATTTTAGCGGCAATTTGTTTTGTCGAAAGTAAGTAATCAAAAAAAAATTAGGGAATGTAAAAGTATATTCACTTCGATGGAGGGCAAACATGTTCAATATGTATAGGCTATATTATAGCTTATAGCCTATTTCACTCAAGCAAGAGTAATGTAACTTTATTTTTATGAGCAACGTGGAGTTTCTTAGTCTTCATCATATCTGATGTTAAGTAGTGATAAGACTGAAGATCGAAGCGAGCCTCTCCCGAAATCCTCAATCACTGAGAAACTGGCTATCTTATCTTTAGCTGCCGAAACACAACAATGCTGAAAACATTGTTGTTATGGCGTCAGACTTAGATAAGATGGTGGTAGCTAGCCAGGCGGACTTACAACAAGTACTACCACCAACCAAACCGAATACAATATGTACCCCCGCTGGGAATCGAACCCGGGACCCCTGGGTCGGACCACTAGACCACAGAGGCGGTTGAAACTTTTTACTGATGAAAGGATTTGCAAAATCGGTTCAGTAGTTCCAAAGTTAACTTCTTACAATCAAACATCATCTTTACCTTATAAGTAATTTGATAGGGCTACAATAAGTACCTTAGGTAACGCCATAATTTAGGGTTTTACAATAACGAGATTGTTATTCGCCACACAATCGGCACTTAATTTAGTTTTATCGCCGCCAATTTCGCTGTTAATTTAATACTGAAGCTTCATCTTTTTTATTTGCAGTGCGAATGCGTAAGGAGACGGGAATGTACAAGTATTCTTAGCGTGAAGAAGATTGATGCTGATCTTGCGAAAAAGTATTAGTTAAACGGTATACCAATATATTTATTATGTTATATTTTTAAGACTTAGATTTAAGACTTGGCTGCGTTGGAGGATGCATTATAAGAACTAGCCAAATCGTTACCAGAGTCGTATTTTAATTGAAATTCAGTGTAATTTCACATTTGTAGCAAAATGTTAATTAAGCAGATAAGGTAACGAAACGAATAGTTGAAGGATAAATGTGCTTTTCAATGGGTATCTATCTACTAAGAAAAACCTTGACGAAGGTATTCTCAGTACGTGAGACTAAACTGTGAAACGAACAATGGTGAACATTGAGATCTCAGTGTAAACAATTATCAATGTAATTTTTCATTATTTGCTAAGTGAAGACTTTAATAAACACAATTTAAAACTTGGTTTAAATATTTAAATTTTCTAGAAGTCAATCAATACTGAATTAGAAAGGAGCCCACAGTTTCAAATGGTTATAATACAAACTGCTATTAATGCGGAATGATTTTGTACGTCACGTTATTACGGCTAGGCGCTTTCAATTTAGACTGTTGCTGCCGCCTGGTTGTCGTCCGGTTATCAGTACGACAACCGAACGGCGCTTTTTGGTTATGTTCCAGCAGGTATGTTGCCGTCCCGCTAACCGGACGACAACTTGGCAGCAGCAACCGTCTAAATTGAAAGCGCCGTAACATAGAACCGTATTGCTAAATAAATGTTTTAGAAATAACATGAATACCTCTTATAAATCTTTCGGTAGAAACCGAGTATCAAGCAGCGAGGGATAGAAAACTGCTAAAAAATTATACAAGTTTATAGTTAGAACAATAAATTAGAGCAATAAAAACCCAGTTATCCAGTTTAAATTTAAGTAAAATTAGGTTTTACAGAGACAAATGTTATTGATTTATTTAATTTTATCATAAGTGGAACTTTCCCAGCCAGATGTGTTTGTTAGTAATTATTATAGTAAATGTAACTAATAAATCTATCCTATGTATATATGTTTGATAAAAAACAAAAAAAGCTGGAAGTAAGTATTTGAAAATATAATGACACTTGATATTTTTTTAATTGTAAATATCATCTGCAGTGATGAGAAAAGATGCGCATTTTCGTCATTGTATGAAAATTTGCAACTTTTGGGCATTGTATTTGTTTAAGATGTAATTTGTTGTTAAGATAATTTAATTAATCCAGTTGGGAGTTACTGATTTAGGTTTGTAAACTGTGTATGTAACATGTACGCTACGGTTGAACTGTGATAAAATTGATATGAAACTAATAAAAAATTACCTTCTATAAAATCTTCATTTGCCATAACTACCACAAATACAAAAAAACTACCAGGCTGTCGCGGAGGTGGGAGCTAAACTGAATGAAATTAAATAATTTTCATACAATCAATCAAATTATCTTGCCCAAGGTAAGGTAAGTTTTATTAATAACTAGCGGCCGCTCGCGATTTAACCCGCGTAGTTCTCGTTCCCGTGGGAATATCGGGATAAATATCCTTATGATTTAATGCACGCTATCTATTATCTCTGTGCCAAATTTCATGCAAATCCGTTCAGTAGATTTAGCGTGGGCCTTACCATCAACTGTAATGCGATTCATTTTAGGTTATTTTTAGGTTTAGAGCGCGGGATTCTGCCATACGGTGCGTATAGCGGCGTCTCATTCTTACTACCTAAAATGGATCGCAATACAGTTGATGGTAGGCCCCCGTGAAAGAGTAACAACCAAACAAACTGACATACTTTCGCGGTTTTGACGCAGAACGTCACTTTCGCATTTAAAATACTACTACCGGCCGCCCGCGGTTTCACCCTCGTGGTTCCCGTTTCCGTGGGAATATCGGGATAAAAAGAATCTTATGATTTAATCCAGGCTATCTACTATCTCAGTGCCAAATTTCATGCAAATCCGTTCAGTAGTTTTAGCGCGAAAGAGTAACAACCAAACAAACTGACATACTTTCGCATTTATAAAATTAGTAGGCATAGTAGGAAATTAGGAATTAGTAGGACAGCAGTGGCAGCAACATTACACAGGTAACCATTTTTTGTCGTTGCGATGTTTGGCCGCGGTACTGAACGACATGCGAATTAATATGTAATGTTTTAGAGTGGTAGCCGCCAGTCACGCACTGTTCTTTTAATATGATAGTAAGAAATAAAACAAGCACCAACAAGGCGCATTGATCATCAAAAATTCTTTGCCTTTTTTTTTATCTGCGAGCAGCCCAATAGCCATGAACAGATGAGTTGTAGGTACGTCAGTAGCTTGAAGGGCGTGAATCTATCGACGCAGCTACCCTTATTCATCACAATGTACGATGACGATGTTTCCTCTAGTTTAACATTCCACTTTCTAGTCTTTTTATATAGTTGTCACGGAACCTCACTATCTCTTCCCCTACTGTTGGAATCCCCAAATAGTCATGGCCTTCTGTGATTTTGGTAAACCATGGAACTTCAGCTATAGTCTTGAAACAGTTATTTTGAAAACGTAGTATTTCAGTATTGGATCAGCTTGCTGATATCTATATGCCATATGGCTATTGGCTTGATGACAGCTTTGTAAATGATAATCTTATTATCTAAACTCAATGCCGAGCCTCTTCCGATTAGCCAGTTCATGCTTCTAAATTGATTTTGTGCATGGTCCCTTTTTGCTTTAATATGGCTTTTCTGATTCAGCTTTCGATCCAAGTGCATCCCAAGGTATTAGACACTTTCTTGGTGTGGCGAAATTGTATCATGTAGCTTTACTGACGGGCAGTTCCCAGTCCTAAGTGTGAAGGTGATGTGGATTGATTTTGACGAACTTGATTTAATCCTCCATTTTTCAAGCCAGTTTTGGATCTTGTTCAGGTGTTTTTGCAACAAATCAGAAGCTTCTTTAGGGCAACAACTGCTTGCTAGAACTGTTGTATCATCTGCATATGTGGCAGTCAAATTTACCTCAGTGTGTGGGAGATCTGATGTATAGAGAACCTGACCCAGCACTGAGTCCTGTGGTACTCCAGCATGCATTTGACGACACGAAGAAGTTGCACCTTCAAATTGCACTTGAAACATTCTATCACTTATGTAGGATTCTAGTAATTTATAATATGAGTTGGAGAGTTTTGTTTTTAATTTATATAGTAGCCCTTTGTGCCAAACACTTGGTCAAAAGCTTGTTTGATATCTAGAAAAACCGCAGAGCAGTACTCTTTCTTCTCCAACGACTGGCGTATCTTTTGAGCAACCCGATGCACTTATTCGATAGTCGAGTGGTTAGCTCGAAAACTGAATTGATGGTCTGGAATGATCTGTTCTTCATTGAGAATTGGCGTCAGACGCTCTAAAACCAGTTTTTCCAACAACTTAGATTAGAGTAGGCAAGAGGCTTATTGGTCGGTACTATGAAATTGCCTTTTTGGGATTTAATAACTCAGCTGTTATCAGATCAAAACCTGCAGGGCTAACATGCACGTCACGAGATAATTTTCTCACGCCATTTTCTCGTGGTGAGATGACATATCTCTACTTCTTGACTGTCGGTAACATTGCACTACATTTTGTCATGTCGTTCTGTCAAACGTAGACTTCGAGAAATTTTCTCTTTAAACTGCAACATACGCGCCATATGTTCTCATAAATAATCGAGTTTTGACATTTAGTTTCGATTTATTTGTCGTCGATCATTCTGTTCGAAGAGATAGCTGGAGAAACGTAAAAAGTGTTGCGAAAAATGGCAGTGCCGTATTACAATTATTTATTAACTATATTATTATATGAAGAGAGGTGTATTAGGCGGATCGAAAGGAAGCGCATACGAGACGTTTGCGACCCTTTCGATCTTCGCGACAGCGAGTTCCAGTCGCTGTGGCGGATCACAAAGCCTATGTCTCTGTTTGTAGTGGAAAAACTCCGAGTGGACCTCGAACGCCCGCCCATCTGGTAAGAAAACTCGATACTTAGCAGATATTTTCATCAACAATTTATTCTAATGAAAAACATGCCTTACCTATACCTACTAAAAGTATTTTTTAGCGTTGTACAAAAGCAATACGTACCTAACAAACCTTATAATATAAGAGAGTTCACTTCACTATTGGTACTTACATCTCTTAAATTTATAACCAAAACTTAGAAAAGTAAGTCGATTGTAACCTCACTTTTTATTTTACAATTTCGACATTCATTTTATTCAATGCTACGTTTCTTTTTCAATTGAGGTGGTTTTACCGCTTCATTGTATTGTATTCTTAGGAAATACACCATTTTCAACGGATAAAATTACTTTAATTCAATATTAAAATTGATGTTGCGTCATCTTTGTTATTGCTTTTGAACAACGGCAAAAAAAGATCTTACTATTCATGCTTTGTTTTAGGTCTTATGTTCCATTCAGCTACTAGCTAATGGTGGTTACCAGCCCCAACTAGAACGGACGGTTTCGGTAAAGACACAGGTTTAAAAATTGACAATAGTGCTATCTTAGTCATTATTAATAATCGCAAAAGAGAAGAAAATTTTTTATTTTTTAATTTAATGAACTTGACAACAAGACTATTGGCCTTGCTTAACATTTTATTCGTTCAATTTGTTGTGTATGGGTGGTTTTAGTCACCATAGACACACATGATTATCAGTGTTTTTATTTAAAAATAAAACTTGACGTTTCGTCATGAAAGGGATATCTCACGACGTGGTGATTCTCTCTCGTGGCGTGTATGTTGCGAATTGCGAGAAAATAATCGAGATTGGCAATTTTTCTCATCAGTAGGTGATTATTGGGCATTCTGGAACAGTTTTTTCACTCCATTGATCTCACGTCCGTTCGATCAATTTCGTAAAACTGTTCCAGAATGCCCAATAATCAATATGAAAATATTTGAACGATCTTACTGCTGTTCGATTACTTTCGTAAAACTGTTCTAGAAATCGTAGTAGTAAATAAATTGGACATTCTGGCTCACAACAATTGAGTCCTGAACGCTCGCCCAGGCTCGCTACGTCGCTGCTCCGCGCGACGACGGACTCAATTGTTGCGAGCCAAAATGCCCAATTCATTTAATGTCGTGAAAATATGCTTTTACGCTTTTGACTGTATTTAAATATCAGTTTGATTGATAAGACTTAATTCAGTGAACCGATTTATCAGACATGAGATTATTTATATATAAAGACTATGTCATATTAGGCTCATTTTCATATAACACATGAAACATTACGGTTAGATTTAACGTTAACATGAAATTCATAAAACAAAAAGAATCAATAAAATTAGAATGTATATGTCCCCCACCTTCAAACGGGTCTAAGCGACATGGTAACTTATTGCCGAACACTATACGGTGTATTGTCTGTGGCCCATCAAACTGTGGAAAGACAAATTTAGTAATCAGTTTATTGTTACATAAAGATGGCCCGCGTTTTAGGAATCTGTATGTTTATTCAAAATCTTTATACCAAGCTAAATATTTATATTTGGAGAAAGTTTTAGATATGGTTCCTGGTACATCGTTGCATAAATACAATCACAACAGGGAAATTTTGAGTCCACATGAAGCTTTGCCAGATTCTATTATAGTTTTTGATGATGTTGCTTGTGAAAATCAAAACAACATAAGAGATTATTTTGCAATGGGACGTCATAAGAACATTGATTGTTTTTATATTAATCAGACTTATACCAAAATCCCCAAACAATTAGTAAGGGACAATTCAAATCTAATAATATTATTTAAACAGGATGACATCAATTTGAAACACGTTTATGATGAGCATGTTGGATCTGATATGTCATGGTCTAAGTTTCGTGAACTATGCTCCGCTGTTTGGAAGAAACCATTCAGCTACCTAGTGATTAATAAGGATTGTGAGAGAAACAATGGATGCTACAGGTCAACATTTGACACGTTTGTTGTGGTGGACTAACATACAAAATGAGATGTTTAATGATATATTAATCATTGTTACTTGAGACTTGAAAGCGAACGTATCCTTTATAATGGAAAAAAAGCTTAAAGAACAAATTGTTAAGTCCGCAGCAGCTGTTAAAAGAAAAGTTGAAATAATAAAAGATGTAAAGCATGCAAATAACACAGTGTTGGAAAAAATATTTAAACCCATCGTAGATCCTCTTACCTTGTTAGCAAACAATAATGTAAATAAACATCTCAAGGAAGAGGCTCATGAACCGTTGATGAAAAAAAATAAAAATGATGATCATCTTACGTCTTGTACTTCCGAAGAAGATTACAGCGAATTTATGAGTGAAGACGAAGATGGTTCTGAAAGTGAACGCGAGAAAGTTAAAGGTTATAATAAAACTCTTGTCGTATCACCTTCTGACAAATTCAACGTGAGCGACGGATCCTTCAAATCTTTGCAGTCATCACCAAGTGTTAAGAATCAATCATCATGGTCTACATCATCTGAAGCAATGGATGACATACCGTTTGGTGTAAGAAATGAACGTGGAAAATTAATGCTTGGCAAAACCCGTGTTTTTGACGACGGCAAATACTTAAAAATCGGAACACTAACTTTTGATAAAACAGTAGGGTTAAAAGAACTACTGTTTAAAAAGAAACCCAATTTAGAGGTGGTCACTGACAACGATTTACTAAATTATAAAACCATTTTAATAGAAACGAATGCACATCGACGTAACTTCGAGTCATCAAAACCAATAAACAGCAACAAAGGGTTTAAATATAATAATGTTATTAAGCCTTTGTTCAAGTTCTCTCGAAATGTCTCCTCAAGCCTGGAAAGTATTCCAACAGGAAAAGGTATTCCACTATTGAAAAAAGTAAAAGAAAATACAGATTATGTTTACTGGGATGACCCAAACGAGTTAATAGAACGATTAAAATTACTATTAGCATCGTGGGCAGCAGGGAACAATGGAGTAGGTAATGAAATCATTGCTATTGTAGAAGAATTATATGAAGCTGGTATTATAAATGTAGAACTTAAAGAGCTTCCATCAGGACGACTGCGCAGTATGATTTCAGTCGTTGACTCATCTAGACTGCAATGAATATAGATAAATTTGGTCATCACGTTCATAAACGTTTACGGTTATTAGAATTTGTGGATACTTTAAACGATACGTTAGTGAAATCGGACGCTGGACACTACGATTTGAAATTGTCTAAATTAAAAGGTCTTTCACCACCAAACGAAGACGATGAAGCAGTGAACAAAGCTTATGTGGATAAAATCGAACAAGACTTAAGGAATGAATTTAAAAAAATTCAGAGGGATGTAAAACTGTACCTACAGAATTTGGAAAAACTAACATCAGACCGCTTATTAAAGAACATTTATTCAAAAGCTGAAGTAGATACTTTGATTAAGCTTAAATTAAATCAAAAATGAGTAAAAGAGACATAGTTAATGAAATTCATAAAGCAGCAAGAAGGAATTTTCCTCGGCGAATGACTATCATAAAAGGATTAGATGACTTATGGCAAGCTGATCTTATGGATTTTCAAAAATATTCACATTTCAACAAGGGGTACAAATATGTTTTGGTTGTTATCGATACATTATCAAAATACGTATGGGTAAATCCCGTAAAATCAAAAGACAAAAATAGCGTGACTAAAGCAATGCATATGATATTATCTTGTTCATCAAGAAAACCCAATAATTTACAAACTGATCTTGGCAAAGAATTTTATAATGACGTTTTTCAAAAGTTGATGAGAACGTATGATATAAATCATTATTCCACTCACTCTGTTAAAAAAGCTGCTATTGTAGAACGAGTAATTCGTACAATAAAAGGTCACCTTTACAAACTCTTTAGTTTATATGGCTCTTACCAATGGCTAGGACCTAACTTAAACTCAGTAGTAGAAAAATACAATAACTCTACTCACCGTATTACTAAATACAAACCTATTGATGTGAATAAAGCAAACCAGGTGGAAGTTAGATCTAACATTATGCAAACACGAATATCTAGTACTAGCAGATATCCCAAGTTTCGCATTAATGATAGTGTTCGTATTAGCAAATTTAAGGGGGATTTTTACAAAGGCTATACACCTAATTGGTCGACAGAAATTTTTAATATAGTCAAGGTTAACGATACAAACCCACCTACATATATTTTAGAAGATAAACATAAACAGTTAATTTTAGGCTCGTTCTACGAACACGAACTGCAAAGAACAAAATTTCCTGACCTTTATCTCATAGAGAAAGTTATTAAAAGAAAAGGTAACAAAGTTTTTGTTAAGTGGTTAGGTCTCAGTAAGGAAGAAAACAGTTGGGTTGATAAGAGTGCATTACTTTTGTAATATAAATTGTGTGTCTGATGAAAATTATTCATTTAAGAAAGATCGATGAAGCAGGGTAGAGGTTTTTTAAATAACCTTATTAATAGTTTACCAATCGAGCTACATATTCCTGGTTATCAATTTTGTGGTCCGGGAACTAAACTTCAGAAGCGTTTACTAAAAGGTGATCGTGGTATAAATCAATTGGATGAAGCTTGTATGTATCACGACATTGCTTATAACAACAAAGACTTAAACATTCGACATAAAGCGGATTTAGAGCTTTTGAATATGGCCAAGAGAAGACTACAGTCGAGCGATGCTGGGAAAGGTGAAAAAATTGCATCTTGGATAGTAAAAAATGCAATGAAAGCAAAAATCAAAGCTGGTGCTGGGATACGTCCATTTATGTCAATTGTGAAAAAATTACAATCTCAATTGAAGAAGTTAAAATCTAAAGATAATCGCACAGCTATAAATTTTGCGTATGCTTCTGCAAAAAAATTATTTAAAAACAAAAAAGGAATACGTTTACCACGATGTATTCCTATTCCAAAAACTGGGGGATTTTTACCTCTCATTCCAATTTTTGCCGGTTTGTCAGCCCTTGGTTCTCTCGCTGGCGGTGCGGCAGGTATAGCAAAAGCTGTTAATGATTCCAAGGTTGCTCAGAAAAACCTACAAGAATCTGTACGACATAACAAGGCAATGGAAGCAGTCGCTCTGGGAAAAGGGATGTATATTAAGCCTCATAAAAGAGGATCTGGACTATACTTGAATTCTTCAAAAAACTAAACAAAGGGCTACCCAAACGCCCCCTTACAAATCTAGACATTTTAAAGCACGCAACTACAATTCCATATTTTCGAGGAGTATTTATGAGAGATTCACTTCCCTCAAAACCAAGAAAAATTGAGTGTGCTATATTGAACCTAGATAGTTCTGAAAATCCTGGAACACATTGGGTAGCCTATGTAAAACAGAATGATTACTGTGAATATTTTGATAGTTTTGGTGACTTAAAACCTCCATTAGAATTGATAAAATATTTAAGGAACATGTCAATAACTTACAATTATGTACGGTATCAAAAGTTTGGTACTATAAATTGCGGTCATCTGTGTTTAAATTTTTTAAAGAAGTATTGGAAACAACATTTATATTAAGAGTTAAGTAATAAAATTTATCAGTATAAACATGTCTTTCACTGTGTCGATAACCGGCAGCGGAGCCTCTTTGATAACAAATTACTCTCCTACAATACAATTAGACGGAGAGTATGAGTGCGGTTTATTATATTTTTCAACATTCAATTCCATCCCTAATATAGATGGAAGAAACAATAAATTTTATTATGGTAAAGATGGCGTGATAAAAATACCAGAAGGGTCCTATGAACTTCAAGATATTTGTGACTATCTTAAGAGCAATATCAAAAATGTTGTGCTGAGATTGACCGCAAATAACAACACATTGAAAACAAATATTTTTTGTTCAGAAGAAGTTCACTTCAATAAAAATGAGTCGTTGGGTAAAATTTTGGGTTTTGGAATGGAGACAATAAAAGCTAATATAAATACAGAGTCTAGATATCCTGTCAGCATTTTATCGACAACTATCGTGCGCATCGAATGTGATGTAATCAGTGGATCATTTGTGAATGGAAAAGCTAGCCACATAATTTACGAATTCGCACCTAACGTACCACCCGGTTATAGAATAATTGAAATAATAATTTATTTTCCCGTCAATCAAAGTTCAATAAGTGCTATTAATATAAGACTATTAGACGCTGATAATAATCAAATTAACTTACGCGGTGAGGAAGTGCAGCTATATTTACACTTTAAAAAGACATGCTGACTTTCAATAAAAACCAAAATATTCCACGAACTCAAGTCAGTTCTAAGAGATCATCTCATAAGGGAGCACCAGTTCAATCAACAAAGAAATTAACAAAAAGCAATAAAGACTTTTTGAAATCACTGGGATTGATAAAATGAATTTTTTAAACATAACTCAACCTGCCTCGTGCGATAACAGTATCGAAAGTTTTGAATATCATTCGTATAAACCATACGTGACAAGTTTCAACAAGAATGATGAAATACGGATACCGATAAATCAGCAAGATCTCTACGTATTGCCTTCACTAAGCAGTTTGTATATTGAAGGAAGAGTGAATGTGTATAAGAACGCAAAAGAAAAAGAACGAGTAACGAGTGTGCATTTTGTTAATAACCCTGCACTATTTTTATTTCAAGATATTCGATACGAAATAAACGGAGTAGAAATAGATAGAATAAAAAATGCAGGCGTTACAACCACAATGAAATCGTATTTATCGTTGAACGATAACGAATCTAAATGCGCACGAGTTTGGGGTTGGTCTCCAACAGGCACTACAACTGACAGCAGTGGAGTATTCTCCGCTTGTATACCACTAAATAAAGTGATGGGTTTTGCTGAAGATTATAATAAAATTATAATGAACTGTAAACATGAATTAGTTCTTTTGAGAAGTAATACTAATCTCAATACCTTAAAATTAAATGCAGGTGAAGTTGTGGATGATATCACAATAAATAAAATTACTTGGCGAGTGCCTCATGTTAAAGTTTCAGATCGAGAAAGAATAAGTTTGCTTAAGCATTTAGAAAAAGATCGCCCAATAACAGTCGCATTTCGTAATTGGGACTTATATGAGTATCCATTACTTCCCAAAACACGTAAACATACCTGGTCTATTAAAACATCCTCACAGATAGAGAAACCACGGTTCGTCGTAATTGCTTTTCAAACGAACCGTAAACATAATGCAACATTATCAATGGCAGAGTTTGACCATTGCCATATACGTGATGTTAAAGTTTTTCTAAATTCTTCATATTACCCTTATGAAAGTCTGAACATTAGTTTCGCTGACAACAAATATACTTTAATATACGAACAGTACGTTAGGTTCCAGCAGTCTTATCACGGACGTCGAGCTGAACCGTTGTTGAGTATAAAAGAATTTAAAGAAACTGCTCCAATGTTCGTGATTGACTGTTCTCGCCAACACGAAGCTTTAAAGGGATCCATTGACGTGCGAGTCGAAATCGAAGCTGATCAAGAAATACCTGATCAGACCGCTGCTTACTGTTTGATTCTGAACGATTGTATTTTTGAATATAAGCCTTTGAGCAATATCGTAAAGAAACTATCATGAATAGCAATACAATAGTCGTGGATGTACAAGGGTTCAAAGATTTAAAAAATAAATTTATTTTGAAAGAATTAGTCATAGGCACATCAGAACACACTCAAATTTTTTTGATAAAACCTCCTTACCCATTCTCTACCCTGACACTTGAAGAAAGAAAACATGTATGGTGGATAGAAAGAAATCGAGGATATCGATGGAGCGAGGGATATATTGACTACAGGGAATTCAGAAGACTTATTAAACCTTACTTGAACAAACACAAGATAATAGTGAAAGGAGAAGAAAAAGTTCAATGGGTGCGAGAATTATGTGGTCATGAAAATGTTTTAGATATAAGTAACAAAGGTATACCTAATCTAGAAACTCTAAGTAATCTTTACTGTAAAGATATGTTTGCATACAATTGTTTTAACCATATGAAATACTGTGCTTTGAAAAATGTTATTTGTATAAGGAAATGGTTATTAGAGAATAAAATATCAATGTATGATTATTTTAAAAAATAAATAAGTGTACATTTAAAACTTTTTTCATTTACCTACCTGAATACCTTTAATAGAGAAATAAAACGACATGATTAATTCCCTTAAAATTTAATTATAAAAAAAAAATTGTGACATTCTAATTTAATAAACCCTTAATTAATATAGTAAAAACGTTATTACATTTATGATAATACTAAAGATTATAATAATGTTTGTAGGTATTTTTTTTTAAATGTATCTCTTTATAGGTTTATAAGTAACTTGAGATGTTACGCATAAAACCTACATGAGAACTTTGATTTACAAAAATAAGTTGATTCATAGCCTTAAAAACTATAGCTATAACCACATATTTTTTTTGATATATTGTTTATGAGGTTTTCCGCCTGGTCCATAATCTGGTCCATGTCTTCCGACACCACATATTGCGCAGATAGTAGGGCATCCTCTGGCGAGTCACCTTCACCCAGCATTTCATGCTCGAAGTCTATTATCTCAATCTTGATGAGACGTCGTCCTTTCTTCGGCGGACTTTTTATCACGAACGACTGCTGGGTGTTGTGTAAGTGCTTGAGGAAGGACGATCTCTTCTTTCGTTTCCTCTTCTGCTTGTTTTCCATCGCCTTTCGGATTTTGAGCTCCAACGGCGTTTCTTCGTGTTGTGGCTCTACAACCCAAGGAGGGAACATCTGTGTCCATCCTTCGAGCGGGTCCTGCGCGTCTTGTAAGACCGGAGATGGTGAGCGTAAGTCTTCGACGAGATTCTCGGTGTTCACTGACATATCCTGAAATGAATAATATGAGACATATATTTAAAAGCGAACAGTTTCCTATATTTAGTTGGTAAATACATTCAACTTATATTTTAAAAGCAACTTACCATATTTGATGTTCTTATGAAAATAAATTAAGATTTGCAGTTAACACGAATATTTATACCTTTGCTTTGTGATCGTGTGAGTATGTAACCTACAGCTGACACAGCTCCTAAAATTAGACGAGTTAGAACTTGCTCCTGATGTCGATACCTTATTTTATGGTGTGAGTTTTATGTAAGTGGAAACGTATTGCTGACAAAGCGGCAAACGCGTGCCGCGATGCATTCAGAATCAGACAAGTTAGGACTTGTTTCTTGTCATTTATATTTTATAAATTCTCAGTGATCGGTGGCTATGAAGTAAAATGGTGAGAGGAAACTAGATTCAGAATAAAACAACAACTTTCATACATACAATTTATTTTAAGTAGGTATTTTTTACCTATACGTACTAGGTACAATTATATTATGAAAAAACTTTTTTTTTTTTTGTCATAATTGTAGGGTCCAAAATTTTTATTTCTTTATTTATTTAATAATTACAAGGATACTCCCATTTACCATCTATATAAACATTACAAAATAAACTACATTTATTAAACTAATCATACATATTGATAATTATACCTACCACTTAATTAACATAATAATAGTATTAAAAAACTAACTTTAAAACATTTAACAAACTCTATTATTTTTTCAACCAGTCCAACCAAACAGAAAAACTCAGAATAAGCTTGATTTATGTCCCCAGGACAAAGTAGATATTTTATCTTTAAGTATAATGCGTTTATCATCATGTGAAGATAGAGCAACTTTACTAACGGCTTGCGTAAAAATCTCATGTTTCAAAGACTTAAATAATACATTTGTCTTCCTAAGTGCCTTATTAAGCAGTAGTACCTTATTATAATCTTTAAAATCGATTTTTTTAACTACAGATTTTTTAATCCCTTTTGCCTTTTTTATCTCTTGGTCTTGAGTTTTTACACAATATAACTTAGATCTCAAACCCACAAATTCAACGATAAGTTGCCCTCCCATCTCATCTTTAAATAATCCAGGGACCTTTTTGTTTCTCGGAACTATATTAAACTGATTATTTTCCGTGTAATTGCTCGTGTCATAGTACTGTTGAAAATTGGATCTTATGTCTTCGTAAATGTCCGTTGCCTCGATAGAGTACAACAAACTATCAGTATCGGTGTAGCATAATTTTAAATTGGAACCATAAAACGGTTTTGTAATAGAGTAGTGAAAATCATACATGTGATTTTTTGATATTTCTAGAACAGTGAATCCTATGTAAATAGGTTTATCTAAAATAACTGACTCTGGTTTCATTTGCACAGCTACAAAGTTTTCTGTGAAAACCGTACAGCTATGAAAATTCGGCCTTGAAATTAATTGCTCGGCAGTATAACATTTTTTTGTTTTATTTCTGATGTCATTCCACTGATTGACTAAATGAACGCTCAATCTTTTTTCGGTATCCTCTAAAGTTTTCCCAAAAATGCTGTTATTTAATAATTTGAAAAAGTCCTGTTCAAATGTTGATTTAGCCTTTTGACGCAATTCAGTATTCAAATCTATATATTGCTTAAGAAATGGGCTTTGTTTGAATTTAATTACTCTATGAATTTTTTTCAACAATAAACCATGTTTTAAGCACGTTTTTAAGTGCACGTAGTGAATTACGTAATAAAATTTATCGTACAAATTTGGAATCAATTTAGAGTTTTTAGAATTGGGTGGTGTAAATTTCTGGGCACAAAAAGGTAAGTCATTGTGCAAGTCGTGTAGATTCTCTGGGTACTCTAAATCTACTTCTAAGATATAACCAAACTCTGAATCATTAGGTATATGAAGAACATTAAGTTCACTAATTTCCGTTTGGCTAATGAGCTCGAAATTTGAATAAGGCAAATAAGAACAGGTTGCCTGTCTTGCAGCTAATAAGTTATGCACGCGAGAGCGAACCTGAGATAGGAACTGAGCCGGCGGACACAAGCTGACGTCATTCGTGTCGTCACCGCTATCAGCCGTCGCCGGCGCCCGAACCCTGTACGATGCGATCCGACTTCGGAATGCACTGCTTATTTTTTCAATTCCGTCACTTATTTCGATGGAACTGTTATTTTTATGGATATTACTCCGCAAATGGGCTGAGAATGCTTTACTTTTAACGGATATGTCACAAACTGTGCAATACACTGTTTTGCTTGCCATAATAAAAGCGAACTATTATCCTAAGCTGCTAAAGTTTTTAAATCGGTGATATTTTATTGAATGGACTGGTTGGATAGGTATAATAATTCCTACACAAATTTGTAAGTACTAAAAATGTACAAAATGTATTAATAATTATTTAAATATTTTATAGGAATAGAGTTTAACTTATAATAAGTAAAATTGTTTGTTATTTATTCATCTTTTTATTTTATTTTATTTATTTAGTAAAATACCTATAACGAAATGACTATACTAACATTAAAGATATCTTAAAAATATAATCATTATCATACAAAACACATAAAATATAAAAGTAAATAAAAAATCCTATTACTAAGTATTACTTTTTCTTAATGGTAAAAAATTTACCCTCCTCCGTAAATTTTTTTTTGCAGAGCTTGAGCGCCTCCTTTAGTGGAATCAGCTCTGGAGCATCGGAATCTGCTTGGTATTTCAATGATATTACCGCCTGTTCCCAACGATCTTTCGGCTCCACCTTCAATATCTCCTTGGTGTTGTATACCTTTATTTCTATGTAAACGTCACCGTCTCTCTGGGTGGTGCGACGCAGGACCCCGTCGGCGACACGCCGCGACAAAGACGACTGCAAGGGCTGGGTCTCACTGCCTCGTCGTCGAACCACCGCCTCTTCCTCACTATCTGAGTCAATTTGCCACCCAGTTGACTTTGTAACAGCCGATTTTTTTGACGTTGGCGCCTTCCTTTTTACCGCTTTGGCAGGTTTCGGCTCTTTCTTGGAACTGCAGAAAAATAAAAGAAAACTATGTATTGAACGATCAATGATATTACACATAATATCCTATAATAAAAAAAAAAAGTGTAAGCACCTACATCAAGATTACATGTTGAATAAACTAGTCATAAAAGAGTAAAGGAAAAAAAAATAAGTATCTAAGTAATTGATTATAAGATTAAGATAATCTTTTTAAAGTTGAAACTCTAGCGTTATTATTATCATTACCTAACAATCTAAGACTTAAGTTTTAAAGAGAAAATATGTTTTTTTTAATATATAATAACTGGGCAGACATTTGTTTAATTAATACTTACGTTACTTTGGAAGTCGTTTCCTCATCGCCGCCGTCCGAATCGACGAAATCTTCTACGACCAGTTTTCTAGCGCCTTTGCTGCGCTTATTGTTGTAGTATTCTGAGTCCGACCTGGAAGTTATTATTACACACATTAGATAAAGCTAAAAATAATTTACAAGAATTTAAGATACAATTTACTCTCAAAGTATTTTAGATTCGGTAAAAAATTATTCCCGTTTTACGTTTGAAACTTAAATTGGACAGAAGTTTGTAAATATTATGCAAACGTTACCAACGCGTTTGAGTTAGAAAAGTCTTGACAGATATATCATAAAGCTCTTAACGCAAACACGATAGTAATTTTAGCACATTTACAAACTTACCTTTATCGGATTAGTTAGTATTCACCACTAAGAAGATCATTTAGTAAAATAACAACTTACGAACATTATTGTAACAGCACGGATCTTCGTTTTGCTGGTGTGAGTTGTACGGTGAGCTTGCGGTGATGGCAGAGCTGGCTGATGGACAGTTAAGTGTCTGGGCGAGCAGGGCGCTGGGCGTGGGCCGGCAGAGTGCTTTCGCAGAGAGAGGATGAAGCAGTTGGCTGACTGGCGAACCGCTGGCTGGTGACGGAGAGGCAGAGTGTCTTCGCTAATAGTGACGGAGCAGCACTACAATTTGTGACACTTATTGATCGGAAATCGTTTTAAATAGGTTGTTTTTGCTGAATCTTCAATAATTTCTTAACCAGGGGTGAAAAACATTTTATTACATTCGTGTGTTTATTATTTGAAAAATCCTTAGTTTAATAGTAAATGATATTGTAGGTAAAAATTTAAAGAACTTTTTGTTTTTATTTTTATAATAAATATTTAATTTGATGAAGCACTACAACAAATAAATAAAGAACTGAACCTGGAAACAATTTACGTACCTACAGGGGCTTTTAAGTTGAACTTCAAACTAATTTTGTTCCGGATAACCTAATTCCAAATTGCTTTTAAAATATAATTGTTTAAATATAAACCTGTAATAGTTTACAACCACTGATTACCAAAGTTAATTGTAATTATCATTTGAAAAACAAAAGTATCGCATTGCGGAAATCGCTTCACTTTAAAGCGGTAAAATTGACACTCAAATGTACCGAAAAATGTAGGGGAGACCGGGCAAAAAGGAAACTCACTCGCGTTTCTTGTAAATAATCAAGTTTTGTGATTATAAATTATGAGTTGATAACAAGTTAAAACAGTATTTTCAACTATGAAATTTAAATACTGTGGGCAATCCTCCGTCGATCCTGTTTTAGATAAAAATTAAATTTTATTAATGGCAAACCGATCCCGACATAATAAGACTACTAAACAGAATATACTTCGAAAAATGAGGATATTATATATTATTCCTAATTACCAAATATCTTAGTATCCATAACACAAGTTCTTCATGAAACTTAACGTGGGCTAGATAATTGGTGTGATTGTATGCAATTAATTATTTATTTTATTATTTATTATTTATAGCATATATTTTTATTACAGATGTAGTTTACTGATTTTAATAACGGTTTGAATTTCTTAATATGATTTTGCCTTAATCTACCCAGCCTACTATAAAAGTTGAAGTAATGTAGAGGTGAACGCAAGGTAGACTTTGCTGTTTGACCTTGAGTGCGCTCTTGTGTCAATCGTTATAACAATGAGTTACATATTGCAAGTACCTATCTTATTTCAACAATCACTGTCGTCTGGTGATAATGACCATCTAATCGAGTGGTAATAATTCACTGACAAATAGGTTTACTTATCTATAACGTAGAACTAATAATTTAAGAATGGTAATCATTACTTCGTCGTCTCAGCCACATGACATGGGACAGCCTTCTGGGTGGGTATAGGCTTAATCATTTCTCACTTACCTATTATTTAAATGAAATATTTTACCTACACATAGAACTTGCATATGCAAAGTAATTAAGCTTAAGTTATATTCAACGATAAGATAGCCAGTTCCTCTGTGGTTAAGGGAGAAACGCGATTCCACCTTCTGTCTTATCGTAACTTAAAAACAGTAAAACCTGACATGCAGTTGACTGTATATTACATTGTTTATAAGACGCATTCGTAATTTTCGCTGATCCTGAATTTCTTCGTTACTTGACGACGATTACGTAGCGATGTTATTGTGTCGCTACAACTAATATAAAGAACACATCTCACTACATTTGTATGTTTGTTTATTTGTAACAGTGCAATAACAATAATAAATAATTTGATGAAATTACCAGGGTAAAAATCTTTATTTGATTAAAATACTTAAATAAAGTTACTTAAAGATAACACTGGACTTACTAGATCCTTAGTTAAAAAATGCGTTGTGTTTTTGTATGTGTAATGCTTGAAAAGTTAATTGTATATTTTATATGGTAACTACGTAAAAAAGAAAAAATCCTACAATAGCGTCAAACAATTAAATTATTTGGGTGTAAGTAAACGTTTTATGATAATATATTTATTTTAAGGACATCATTAATTTACGATGTCAGCAAAATCATCGTTTGCATGACTTTATTTTATCCGAAAAGCCAAACAAAAATTGTTTGTCATTTGACTTTTCAAAATATTTTATTTTACGAGGAAATCGTATTTAACACTATAACATTTATATTTCGTAAAACTTGAACGAAACCGTGTGATCTAACTAGTACTTGTTATAAATTCATTCTCACGATACGACTGTCGGGACCTATTTGTTTATTTGACAAAATATAACACTACATGTAAAAGCTTAATGTAATAAGCGGATTATATACTCAACACAAACCATTCCTTAATGTCTTAGTCAAAAGATACTATTTGCAATTGAACCTATACTTAACTTAAACCTTCCAGTGTGTCACGCAGTTTCCTTCTGACCAAAGTCAATCATAGTCACACCGTCCATCCTACTGAGCAGATCTGTGCGAGTTTATTGATCATACCGGAAATTTGGACAGATGGACTCACAACGGCCATCTCTTAACGGTTTCGCGATGGGGCTTTCGTTTTTGGGTGTCACCAATCAAATTTGGTCACCGGCACGATCATCATCCATCAGACGATTTTAATGCCTCTGCCATAGAATTACCAACCATTTCTGGATGTCACCAGCCAGTGCGCGAAAGACATGAGCAACCGGCCCAGATAACGGTGGTTTTCTAGCTTTGACATTGAATATTATCTGAAATTTTTGATCAATGCGCGATGGAAATTCGTTTCTTAGGTGTCACCAGCCAACAGGCGAAAGACACGAGCAAACGGCCTAGAACGATACTTTCCTTAGCGTTGCGATAGTAATTCGATCATAGGTGCCACCAGCCAAGTTTGGTCACTGACACGAACAACCAGTCCAAAACAATACGATAAGCTCTATTACGTCCGCTGTTGAGTGTTATCCAAATTAAGGTTTCAGTAATCTCGAAGTTAGCCTTGAAAGTGAGTGTGAGAGTTAAAGTGAGTGAAAAACGTGAAATAATTAATTTCACATGTGAACTGAGCAGCGTTATTACGCAGGTAAGTCTTACACAAAGTTTTAAAATAATTATGGAAATAGGTACTATAGAACAGGCCCACACTGATTTCTAGAACAGTTTTACGAAAGTAATCGAACAGCAGTAAGATCGTTCACATATTTTCATATTGATTATTGGGCATTCTGGAACAGTTTTACGAAATTGATCGAACGGACGTGAGATCAATGGAGTGAGAAAACTGTTCCAGAATGCCCAATAATCACCTACTCTCATCCCATCGCGAATTTTCTCATGGTCGCGCATGTTAGCCCTACTGGTGCCTTTTTTCGCTTGAGAAGTCTTATTTGTCTATGTACCTCTCTAGGAGAGACGGGTTTTATGGTGGATGACATTTGTTGATCATTATTAAGTATTCCATCTATATTGTCTTCTTGGTGGTTTTTTTTTTAATAATGACTGCAGCTCCTGAGTGTGCTGTACCATCTGGATGATTCGAATAATAAATCTTATAGCCTTTCATCGGTTACATGAGACTCAGAGATTAGAAGTACATTTATTCTGTTTTGATTCAGAAATGTGATGATTTTATGAGTACTTGGGGCCAAGCCATTTATGTTCCACGTTGCCAGTCTTAAAGTAAACTTATGGATTCATTTTTGAAATAACGTTTGTTAAGACTTTAATAGTGTGCCTATTTGTTGTATAAGTAGATCTATTTTTTCACTTTGTTTGACAAGGATTTGGTCTAGTAATGAACTCTGTTGAATGCATATTTCTGGTAGGTTGTTGATATTTGGTATATAGGGCGGTTTGCAGCGACGTCACAATATGTTCTACCTTGCTTTGGCTTTGGAATAATGGTGGCATGTTCATAGACACAGTAGGCACTGGTGGTAATGCTACATTATTTTTAAATGTGTTGATAGGTCTTGCCACTGGTTTTGATTGATTTTTTCTAGCCAATATCTCTTTATATACCTGGCATCCTTTGTAATTAGCTGGGTGATCACATGAACAGAGTGCACACTTAGCTGGGGTGCTTGTCCTTTTTTTAAGCAGTTTGATGTCTTATGCCCACTTCCACACTTGACGCATCTATAGGGCCTCTTGCAGTTGTTTTTCGAATGTCCATACTGCTGGCAGCGTTGTCATTGCACTATTGTAGTGGCCTTTCGGGCGTCTTCGATTAGAACTTGTTGGTGAAAAATATTTTTTACATCTTTGAGTTTTTTATTATTGCTTGACGTCACTATATTTACAAAAAATGTAGACGTTGGGATTTTTTCTGGACCAAATCGGGCATTTATAATTTCTCCGTTGACTTTATTATCAATGGCTTCAATTGCTGCTATGATTTCGCTGAGAGGTTAGTGTGATGTAGTTTTTTTATTACAATACGATATCGCTTTTTGTCTTTCAGAGTAAATGTGTGGCCAATTAAACCATGCTCTCGAACTCAGGTTGAGGCTCACCTTTTGAAACTTTCGTGCGATTCTACAAGAATCTTGAGTAGATTTTTGTTAAAATTACGTATCTTATTATAACTTTTTAATTTTGCATTTTACAATGCTATTTTTCTGTGACAAATATTAAACAAGAAAATATACTAGAAAAAAGCAACTAGTCTCATGTCGCCCTGACGGGATTCGAACCCGCATCCTTGGGAGTCCGGCCCAATGCACTAACCAATTATGCTACAGAGACCTATGAGGACACGTCGACTTTTTCTAGTATATTGTACACAGTTTTGTGCAAATAACACTGTCACATAATTATGGTAGGTTTATCTTCACTATGCAAAGTTTTTACACAACACTCACCGATTTTACACAATTTACGATTAAACTTCAGAGCAGTTTCGCATCTCATGACATTTGACCACAGACGAGATTGATCATCAAATAAATATCAACATATTAAATTATATTATAAGTAACCAAAGTGTCTCGTCAGTTAATCAATAAGGAAAAAATAGATAAAAGTAATTAATCCATGTCATAAGCCCTTGTCTTTATAAATAACATAAAGTAGCAACAGAAAACCAAAAAATATGTAGCATAATTCCGCAAGAAAAACATAGGTACATGCAAGATGCATCGCCCGCCCGCCCGCAAATTAATGCAGATGCAACACAGTGACACACCTTGCACCTTCACCGACTACTCTACACGTGTTTCGCCCACACACGGAGTATCCTCAGGAGTTGTTAGACCGTGCAATACCAGAACCGAGACTCGGTGCAGCGGACGACTCGGCGGGCGGGCGGTGCATCTTGCATGTAAGTTTTCCTTGCGGAATTATGCTACACATTTTTAGTTTTCTACTAAGATATGGATTTCCGCCAAGTAATGCCTGATTCTATCAAATAAAGTAGCAACGATAATATTGTGTTGTCAAAACTTTTGTTTTAGGTAATATTAGATAACCATCACTTACTTGTTTGAAGCCATTATGGTTGCGTATTTAAAAAACGTCAAACTGCTTCAAGCAACTGTAGTTGCGAGGGTCTTGTTTGCACAAAACGATAAGAAACTGTGTGTACAAGGGCATAAGGTTTATTTTAAATGGCTTTAGACCATAGAGTATATATTTCTTTAATGTGAGAATGCTGTCTGGCCAACATTGCGGAACAAATTTTATAGAAAAATTAATTTTGAAAATTGTCGTACTGATAAACGCCATTGTGTTATTTGGTAATTGACGAAAGTGCGTGTTAGTACTTTTGTATTTTTTACTACTTTTTTCTACTTCGATATTAATGTTTTTTTTGTAGAAAAGACGGAATAACTATTCTACTTTCACAATTACTACAAAAACAGGTACTTTTACTGCTTTATTTATTATTTAAGTCATGACTTTCGAACAAAACCGGTCAAATGTACCATATTCAACTTTGAACCTAAACATAAAATTCTATCTGCTACATTTGTTAAAATAACATGCTAGGCGATTGCGTAAAGTCTATCGTATTCATTTGACTGTTCTTATCATACCATATTAAATGCCATTTCATACATATTGCAGCCAATTGAATATGATATGAACTGTCAATTGAATACAATTACCTTAGGCAATCACACCCATGAACTGTTTTGATCTCCATGTTTTTCCCTACAGAGAACAGTCTTTGTTTTATATCTAAGGCTCAAGAATCGACCGTAATTAACAGTTATTTACGGCCGGGCACTTCAAGTGTACACTAAAGCATACGGGGTCATTTTTTTGAAACGTCAAACAGATGAGTGGTTAAATAAATAGTAATCAGGCATTTTAAAGGTGTCACTACACCAACCGATCGATTGTCCATTGACCGTATCAATCGATGGTGATATGCGTTAGTCAACGTCATTCGCAGCTGGGCTTAATAATCTCAACATATTCTCCTGTGCAAAAATAACAAATTTTTGGGTTACTCATCCCATATCTAATCACAGACCGAATGCATCATCTACAGAACCAACTTTAATCTAACATCGTAAATTACTAATCAGTAGCAAACAAAGAACTCTTCCTAGTTTAAAATAGCAATTACACATTTTGAAGAAACAGTGATAGAAAAATTTATGAGGTACATTTTAGGCATGTTGACCCCCTATACCCCCTATTCTAGGAAACCTCCAATATTATTTTATGTATGATTTTTTTGCAGGGAAGCTTGGGCATGGGAAAGAGGGCACTTACCTCCACTTCTTCTAGTGTCTGAGTCCACCTGTAGTGTTCAAGGTCGCAGCCATTACCAGAGTTTGGTTTAAGTTTCCCTTTTTCTTTGGGGTCATCCTCCTCTTCAACTACCTCAGTTGGTTCTGTCTCTTTTTCAGAACTGTCACCACTGCCATCTTCTACTTCTGTAATAACATTTAATCACTTTAAATTTCAAGTCAGAATGTGGGTTAATTCATGTAGTTTGTTTTAGTCACCATCCTCTATTAACAGTCCTCTCAACTTAACAGTATCTCTATAAAATTGCTATGAATGTAATTGAGGCAAGCTCTTACCTTACCTCATACGACTACGAAATTACTAGTTCTAATTATTACAAGGTTATGAAAAGTTAATGAATAAATTACTTTTTTTCTTATCCTTATTAATTTCTTCCTGCATTGATTCAGCCTCTTGGTCAGAGAGTTCCATAATGGAGGCTGGCTCAAAATCCTGTGCCAGCCTCTCTTGTTCCTTTTTCTGTTGAATTTCTTTAAGTCTTTTATCTGCTTCTTCCTTTTCTTTCCTGATCCTATCTGCTTCTTCTTTAGCCTTTTTAGCAAATTCATAGAAGGTGTCTTGAACCACCTGGAAGATTAAATATCCCTTTTGATCTAAATCTATGCTTGTCTAATACTAAATTGTTTTGAAACACCATCTTTAAACAAAATAGAATATAAATAAATGTTCGGTAGGTACAGTCGGGAAATTTCATGGTTGACTAGTAGATTTTTTTAGGAAGCTTTATTTAAAAACGTTAATGATAAATAGAAAACATTTATATCACAGATATAGAACATAAAAGGGTATTTCATTCGAATAATAAATTATTTGTACATCTTATGTTGTGGCGCGCACTGTTCATTGAAATAAAACAACTTTTACGGATATCAAATGTGCTATATTTCCACAAACTAAGTTGTAATTGTCCATATTTTTAGGTTTCTTAGGGGTTTTTTTTATTTTCCTGACGTTTCGGCACCTTTACAGCTGCCGTGTTTGATATCCGTAAAAGTTCTTTTATTTCAATAAATTATTTCTTTAACACATTCCCTGTCCGCTGAGCCACATATGGTTTAGGAAACATGCGCTTGAAAAGCACTAATACGTTCCTGACCCATATGTGCATCAGGGCACATATACAATTTCTACAGTGAATATTCCCTGAACCACATGTGGTTCATGAACGTGCAGGAGCAAAAATGTCTCTCTACGCTCATGAACCATATGTGTTTCAGGGAAATAAAGCCTACTTTTAGTTATTTTTTTTTAATTATATGGGCTACCCTATGACTATAAAAAAACAAATTATTCAAAAAAACCCTATTGGACGTGTCGGTGAATTTTTGTATGGGACAGGGAATGTGTAACATTGTGTGTAACCTTAGTACTTTCTGAGAAATCGTTTCCCAAAAAAACTCTACTGAAAAACCGGGAAGTTCCCTGATGGTACCTAAGATTGTGATAGTACTTACTTTCTCCCATTCTCCATCTTTACCACCAGTAAAGAAGTCAGTCTTTCTTGAAAGGAAACTTACTATTGTTTTCAGTAACTGAAAAAGAAAATGATGGCTGATAACTGTAGGAAGTAATGTTATATGTAGGAAAATTATATATAAGAAACACAGGTGATATTTATTTTTATAGTAAATCAAGAGCAAATCCAAACATTAAAAAATAATTAAATTAGTTTACTTTCGGACTCATTCTGAATCATTAAATTAAGAAGAGACCGAAAATTGATAAAGCCTATTCACTCAACTCGAGCTTTAAATATACCAGGGTTTAATTTATCAAACCGGACACCAGTGTCCAGAGAACAATGCAAAAAACCTTATTTTCTCATAATTTGGGGCCTGAAAGGATAAGGCTCCCGGGAATACATACGCAGTCAATGAATTCCACTGCCTGGCTAACGTTAAACTAAACGATTAAGAAAATCGCTTTTTAAGCAGACAATTAATATCAACCAGGTAGGAGTGAATGCCTGCAGTACGTTTGGACTCCCGGTAGTAAGAAAGAGGTGGTGAGATAAGATCATGCAGCTCAATAGCACACTCTCCAGGGTACAATCTGTACAACACACCGACCAAGGCTTTGTTAAACAACAAAGAACAATGAAGCATGGCTTTCAAAAGTAAACTTACATCTTTAACTCCACCCTCGTGCTGCTGTGCCATTGCTAGCAACATAGAATCAAACTTTTCAGAATCGTTAGCCATTTTATGTAATTGAGAAAGGCAGTCGAGCTTTATTCACAGAGTTACCACAAAAGTTTTGATCAAATGTTCGGTCGGTTTCCAACCCAACCAATTTCGAAAAACAAAAATGAAAAATCTTTTCTAGCACTTTATGACACCTGTCACCTATCAACTTCAAAATGTAGGTACACTCTTTCCGGACAGACGAAAGTTTTTAGCTATACAACCAAATCTTGATCCATTCGGATAAACAAGCCCTGAGTAAATGAAGGAAAAGATGTTAACTTATAAAAAAGGAAAACAAACAAAGTTAATTAGAAAGAGAGATAATTCTTTAGAGAATGAGGTAACGCTAAATAGAATTTTGTTTTAAGAAGGTGTTCGGAATGTAAGCTCCACTTACACCTATACCTCCATGAAGGGCTTGTTTATCCGGTTAATTTTCAAACCGGTACAGCAGCGAGTACATAGAAACCGTTTTATTAAGGTTTCGCTCGACCCATTCTTAACAAATCGGTTTCATGAAAGTTCAAAATTAAACGGGTTTTGAATCAATTAAGCGGTTTAAAGAAGTTTTTTCTGCTCTTTATAAGTACCTAAACACAACGAAACAACGCGAGCGCGTGAGTGGCAAAGCGAAAAGTGACCTTCCACACGTAGACATAAACTCGCTAATTGCCTGAAATACCGCTCTCCCAATGCAAGCGCGCGAGTGGTTAATCGACTACTGAGCTTATGTCTACCCACGGAAGGTCGCTGTTAGCCTAATCGTCTCCACAGTAGTAAGTCACATTTCGCAACGTTGGATTCAAAAGGTTTATTTAGGTTTTTGAAGCGTTTTCATTCCGAATACGTCGAAATGTGAGCATTTCAAAACCTAAATAAACCGGTTTAATCCAAACGCGAAGTGTATCTACTACTGGCGACGCGATCAGGCTAATAGCGACCTTCCGTGTATAGATAATCACGTGACCTTACCTTGTGTAATAAGCTCGCTAACCGATTCACCACTCACGCGCTCGTGTTGGGAGAGCGGCTACCCCATGTTAAGCCGGATTACAATACGGCTCAAAAAAGGTACATCCGTCTCTAAGTGGCGTTTAATAAATAAAAATATAAATAAATAAATATAAATATTTTTTACACTCACTCCAACACAAATACTCGTATTCATCATACAAACATTTGCCCTACCGGGATTCGTACCCGGGACCTCAGAGTAGGCGTCGCCTACTTAGGAGACACATTGAAACCGGTGTACATACGTACCACTCTACCACGGAGATCGTCAAAAGTAGTAAGTGCAATGTTACGCCCGTATACTAGACGGCGCATCGTCGATACCGGAGCGAAAAAATTCTAAATTTATGGTCGATGCGCCGCTTTGAAAATTTTAGTATTAAATATCCCCGCAAGTAGCGCTGCATTAACATGACATCAAAAATGGCATCACAGTTGGCAAAGCTATTATTACAAGAAAGTGAAATAATGATAAAAAAAAATGTAAACGCATCTATTCCGCAAGGCAGTGTTATAGGGTGTTTATTATTTCTTATCTACATCAATGACCTGCCAAAGACCATTACAGAACATTCCGTTCTATTTGCCGACGATATCTCCATACTCATTTCATTACCAAACAATAGCGATCTAACAGAAAAGTTTAACTCTGTGATAAACAAAACAAAAGACTGGGTAACTGACCATTACCTTGAAATTAACCTATTAAAAACCATAGTAATGACCTTTCAGCCTATTCAGAAAGAACCTCAAGTAATAAACTTCCACCTTAATGGCATTAAATTAGAAAAAGTACAAGTATTTCCATTATTGGGTGTAGAGATAGATACTAATATAAATTAGAAGCAAAATATTCAAAACTTAAAAACCAAATTATCTAAATTTATCTATGCATTTCGAGTAATAAAAAAAACTACCGTCATACAAACAACCCTAGTAACATATTATTAGGCGTATGCATACGCGTGGTTCAGCTATGGCATCATAATGTGGGGCAACAGCACCGATGTTCACAGCCTGTTCATACTGCAGAAAAAAAAAAATTAGTAAATATCAAAAGTACAGAATCATGCAAACCATAATTTGTAGAACACCAAATACTTACCTTACCGTGCATCTACATACTTTAAATCTGTAAATTCGTAAGAAAGCACCCTGAAATATTTAAAAAACACATAGATTAGTATAACCCAACTACACTTTACGTGATAAAAACAAGTTAGTTATACCTACATCTCGAATAAAATTACACTCAACAAGCACTTACGCCATGGCCATAAAAATATATAATAAACTACCAGAACAACTAAGTAGTATTAATGCAGATACACAATTCAACAATAAACATAAAAAAGTACTATTTAAGAAAGCATACTACACAGTGAATGAATATTTAAGTGACAATCTTCATAAAAGAAAAGTGAATTGAAAAATTTAAATTGAATTGAGAAAGTGAATTGTATGATATATAAGTCTCCCTCTTACCAAAAATTGTTATCAGGGCCCACAAGATCCTAACACATTTTGTAACACCTGTACCTACTTATGGAAAGCAATAAAATGATTGATTGATAAGTATTTTAAGTACTCGTAGAATTACTTAGTATTCCAACAGTTAACTGCCACTAGCAGCGCCAAGTATAAATCAACTTTAACCAACTTTATACTCATAATGCAGGTCAAATGAGTTCTTGAAGCCCATCTGGGTTACTTCACTCATCGAGGGTGCAGGGGCCCTACCGCGTAAAAAATATGGATATGGACATGGGCTTCATGTTAAATGACCTACCTACCAATAATGATCTACCAAGTTTCAACTATGTAATCCTCATAGTTTTGGAATAAAGTGGCTGTGACATACGGACGGACAGACATACAGACAGACACAAAGAATCTTTATAGATTCGTCATGTCTGACTGTGTGTCTGTTCCATTTTTTGCCATTAGGCTACGGAACCCTAAAAATACTCCCAAGTGTTTAAAGTAAAGACAGAATTTGACGACCTGTATGGCGCAGGGGTACTAAACCCGCCTTATATTATGTATGTATTTAAAAAAAGGTATATAAGTATGTTTATCCGTTAACTAGTATAATAATATCCATAACACAAGTTCTTCGTGAAACGTAACGTGGGCTAGAAAATTGGTGTGATTGTATGCAATTATTTATTTATTTAATTAGAATATTAAGAGGTAAGTTGCAAAAGAACAATCTATACTCGTATAAATAAGAACTTTTAAGACAGTTCGTATAAATTGTCTAAAAAAAATTTTTCCATTTTCTACAATCTCCTTTAGTTTCTACCGAATGGAAAGCTTTAGAAAGGGACAAACAGCCTCTGTTGTAGATATCTCACTCGGCTCGTTTTGGCTCTGTCAATGTTGCTTGACAAAATTGAGTCTTAAAACATTACATTAATTAAGGTGTGTTTTTGTATGTAAAAAATTTGGCAGTACTCAGGCCTGCTATTATATTACATACTATCGCTATCCATGACTATCTACTACAATTTTTTTTTGTCTAAGAATTTTTTTTTAGGCGTACTGTTTTAAAACTTATCGACCAAAATAAACTATTTTATTCGATAGTACATACAAACAATGAAGCAATCTCATAAAAGAAACCTTTAATGAGCACCTATCTATCTATACATCCCCCCATTGGCCCCGTTAAATCCATCAAAAATTTCTACTCTTTTGTTTCGTGCTGTAGGTACTCACACTTGTTGCAAAAAAATATTAGCGCGGGCGCCATCGTTTCCTTGCGCAGTCGTTCGCTTGCATTTGCTGTGTTTTGTGCTGTGCTGTTTGTTTATGATTTCATTTGATAAATCGACTTTGATTTTTGTTTTGTTATAATGGTTGACGTTTGTATTGTATGTTAACATTCACAACGACGTGACGGCGCCGGCTGCGAAGACATGTTCTTACTGAACATTTTCTGCAGTCGCAACTGGGCTTTGATGGGAAATCTGTATGCAAATCTGGGGGGCTATCGCGTAAAAAATATGGATATGGACATGGGCTTCATTTGACAGTTAAATCAGCAAATATGGTAATTTTATAAGCTTCAACTGTCAAATGAAGCCCATATCCATACCCAGATTTTTTACGCGGTAGGGCCCCTGTACAGCGCCTCTAGTGGGCAGTAGCAGAACAACAAATTATCAAACAAAATGTCTTACGTTTATTGTATAGTGAACGGAAAGAAAAACTCATGGTAGGCCCACAGCTGCAGCCTATTTATTTATTTATTACTTACTTATTTATTTATTTAAACTTAATCTAGGTAAACCTTGTCACTTGTGTCTTGTAAGTTAAATAGGTAGTATACAGGATGGAAAAAAGACAGTCATTGGAGTTTCAAGTTCCTTAGATGTAAGCAAATTTTACACCCAAGGAAACATTCCTTCATTTTCAAACATAAATTGAACTGCATTTAAAGATTTTTTGAAAGTTACATATTTGCGCCGGGAGTCAGGGCTTGTAACCGTTTTGAAAAAGAGCGGTTCATTGCGGTTTTTGATTAAGTTTTTTACAAAAACCGCTTCCGACGTATTCGGAATGAGAGCGCTTCCAAAACCTAAATAAAACGGTTCAATCCAAACTCCTCGAAATGGACCTACTACTGGCTAATAGCGACCTTCCGTATGTAGACATAAGCTCGCTAGTCGATTTACCACTCGCGCGATCTCGTTAGGAGAGCGGTATTTCAGGCAAGTAGCGAGCTTATGTCTACGTGACGAAGGTCGCTTTTCGCTTTGCCACTCACAAGCTCGCGTTGTCCCGTTGTGCTGAGGTACTTATAAAGAGTTGAAAAAAACTCTATAAGCCGCTTAATTGATTTAAAACCCTTATAATATTGATCTTTCATGAAACCGTTTTTTTAAGGTTTCGGTAGAGTCAAACCTTAATGAAAAGGTTTCTATGTACTCGTTGCTGTACCGGTTTGAAAATTAACGGGATAAACAAGCCCTGCCTCGAAACGAACGGGCTTAAATGAGAAAAAAAAACCTCGTGTTCTTTTATGGTACAAATCAATAGTGTTTAGTGTAAACATAAATTTGGCTTAAGTAACTTAGTGTCTAACATTAAAGCCAAAGCCAGGAAAGATAAAAGATTACACAATAGTTTAATACTTTATTGTACCTACTCTTACTAAGGTACACTAACTTAAATAAAAATGAAGTTTACTTTAACTTACTTAATTGCTCGAAATGAGAACCATTTGCAGCAATATACTGATTTTAATTACATATAGCTGTGTAGTGTCGGCTTAGAATAGCCCTACCCCTTCTCATCTACCCATGGGTGTCGTAAAAGGCGACTAAGGGACTCAGCCTTCAGGAGACGGGCAGCAGCGTCTCCTACAAACTTGGCCATACTGCGATCGCCAACCCGCCTGCCAAGCGTGGCGATTATGGCAAACCCTCCTCCCCCCTTTTGGGGGAGGCCTGTAGCCAGCAGTGGGTGTTGTGTGGCTGAGACGACGACGACGAATTACATATAAGATATGTGATTTTCACCGCGTTGGAATTCAAATGAATGCCATTTTTGGAATCTACATCTCATTAAACCGCGATAACAACTTACATATCGATTTTTAGATAATTTACAAATGCACGAGTTACTTAATAAATCATCAAAATCGATATAGGTGTGCCTATAATATTTGAAGAGTTCCCTCGATTTCACAAAGATCCCATTATCAGGGGGGCTATCGCGTAAAAAATCTGGGTATGGATATGGGCTTCATTTGACAGTTGAAGCTCATGAAATTACCATATATGGTCATTTAACTGTCAAATGAAGCCCATGTCCATATCCATAATTTTTACGCGTTAGCCCCCCAGATCCTGGGGGCCGATTCTCATGACGTGCGACATAAATCTAGAATATCTTGACGTTAATGGGACTAACTTGAAAGTACACCCTTTCAAACAAAAAAAATAATCATTCAAATCGGTTCATAAATGACCGAATACTGAGGTAACAAACATTTAAAAAAAACGGGTTGCACTCCGGGAATGCCGGCAGAAGTGAAAACCGCTTAAACGAAACAGCAGGAGTAGAAAGAGAGGGGGATATTACTTCCTCTTCTACGCCGATAATACTATTATCAGTGTACTTCCTGAATTACCGGGGTCTGCGAACGAAATTAAACACTTTGTTTATGAACATTCTGTCACTTAGCTATGATGTTATAGTACTAACCGAAAAAATTCGTAAGACGGAGGGAGAGTAGACCGCCGGCGCGGCGTAGAAGAGGAAGTAATATCCCCCTCACTTTCTACCACGCGGCGAAAATGTATGCCTGCTCCTGCTGTTTCGTTTAAAATGTAACTTATGTGAAATTTTACTACGCAAGTGTTGTAAGTAAAAAAGTCAATTATGCTCGCATTCCGCAAAAGCGACACAAAACAATATGTAAGAACAAATGACATAATTTTAAGTCGATTTTGCGAATGGTTAGAAATAAATAAATAAAATAAATATTTCTTAAACTTACAGCAATTAACCTAGCCCCAAAGTAAGCACTGTAAGGCTTGTGTTATGGGATACTAAGGTAACTGATATAAATACAATATAACTATACATAAAGTATTTATGTGTAGAAATATATATAAAAGCCAATTTATGAGAATCCTTTCTATTTTGTATGATGTTTGAGTGTTAAATCTTATTTATTTTTGCGTCACTGAGCATCCAGGGAGTAAAACTAGACTTTCGTTTGCTAGTTTTTATTATTTGAAGCATCCGTGATCTTAAGCGTCAAGTCCCGAGGACCATGTCACTGAGCAAGTAATCACTACGTTTTTAGACCATGTTTAAATGGCAATAATTCTTTAGCGGTTTTTTTTTCGGGGACACTTAGCCTTCATCATACCTGATGTTAAGTATTGATAAGGCTGAAGATGGAAGCGAGGATCTCCCGGAATCCTCAACCACTGAGGAACTGGCTATCTTATCTCTAACTGCCGGAACACAACAATGCTGAAAACATTGAGTCACTAACTAACGATATTTAAAGCTCAAAAGCCTTAATTTTTTTATGGTTACAAGAAATGACTTTAATTTTAGATAGAGGTCATGTTCTTCTAGTAGAGCAAACATTCCGAACACCTACTTGAAGCAAAATTTTATGTAGCGTTATCTCACTCTCTAGAGAATTCTCTCTCTTCCTAATTAATTTTGTTATCCTTTTTTAACACTTTGAAAGGATAAGTTAGCATCTGTGGGGTCACCATGGTGACACTATGAAATGGAACAAACAATCTGTGGCAGGCAGAGACAAGGCAGAAGGTGAGTGAAAGAAAGTGTCAATGGAGGTCATGCATTCGCATTGCATTTTGTATGCATTTTAGTATCAGTTGAATGTTAAAAACTTACAATAATTGACAAAACTAATGATTTTTAACATTGTGATGTGTAAAAGTGAACAGGTTAGTACGATTTAAAATTATGTCCCACTTTCTACGGTTTTTTCATTGAACTATCGTCTGTCTGTCATATTTCGAACTCAGCAAAAACCCCTTTTTTATTTGCAGGATTTCAAGCCGAATACGTAGTAATGGCAGATCAGTTTTGTTTACGTTGGAACAACTTCCAAACTAATATCGTCAGTGCACTAGACTCTCTCAAATGTTCGGAAGATTTGGTGGACGTTACTCTCACTTGTGAAGGCAGAAACATCAAGGCCCATAAAGTCATACTGTCCGCGTGCAGTCCGTACTTCAGGAATGTGTTCAAGGTGAATGACTGGGGACATTATAACCTTCGCATTTGTGCTAGCGTTTGCAAGTATTCTATCTTGGTAAAGTACCATAAAAACATGGGATTATTGTTTTGTTTTGTAAACAATCCAACTAAAAACAATTTAATTATGGCATAGTTCGATTCTGTCTACTCTATTTTGATTTTGAGCATATTGTTTTGATAAGTTTTTGTTTGTTTTAGGAGAACCCTTGCCAGCATCCAGTTATTATATTGAAAGATGTGTCAGCAGATGATATTGTCAGTCTTTTGTCTTATATGTATCAAGGGGAAGTTTTTATTGAGGAAAGTAAGCTGTCTTCATTTTTACATACAGCCGCATTGTTGCAAGTTAAAGGACTAACAGGTGTTACACAACAGGTAAAGTAATTTTAGGTAAAAGTAAATTGAAAACTAACGGTTTTTTTCTTGTAAATCTTTTTATAAGTACTTGAAATAGATTTATAGATAGCTGACGTTGACCACCATCAAAGTACAGCCCTACTAGTGTACACTTATGTAAAGGTTGATTATACAAGAATTGTCAAATATTACTTCAAAGTTCTTTCTAAAGTGTTGTCGGGTGTACTACAGTAAAAGATAAATCAGTTACTAATTATTGAAAGAAACAATTGTAAAAATAACAACTTACTTTTAGGACGTTTCTTATAGATTTTTTTGTCTACAAATGCGAATGGTCAAGGCTATTTTTTTTATTAAGTTCTTCTTAACTACTTTGTTACTTAATTACTCAAGTGATCATTTATATATCATAACAATGAATGTATATTAACAATTAACAATTATGTTGATTGTTTTGTATTTTTAAATGCAGGTACAATTTTTATACTTTCAGAAAGAAAATTTTACATCCCCAAACACATCCAACAAACTTTACACTCAACTAACAATATCTTCAAAATCTACATTCGGTGCTAATCACAAGGAAGCTAAAGTACCTGCTTTGAAAAAAAGAAGAAGCAGCACATCTGACAAACCTAATGATATAACTATCAGTGATAACAAGAGAAGCCGGGTACTTGACACTTGTGATATCTACAACAGAAAAGATTTGACCCAGTGTACTAAATCTGACAACACTGTTAATGAAAATAATGGAGAGAAAAAGTTTGATGGAAAAAATGATCAAATATCTATAACAACTAATGGAAAGCCTTCCATATCCTCACAGGTATATTATTACAATAATCTTCTAGAGTTAAAATATAATGAAAACTATGAATTGATCAAGAAATTTAGTATAATAGTACTATTTCTATGTTTCATATTGTTTATTTGGTTTCAGTTAAATTCACATCTAGAGAACATTCCAGTGACTATAAAATCTGAACGAATTGATGATGTTAATTCTCCAGAACCTGTTCAAAACAACAATTCTGAAAATGATGACAGCCTTCCAGATTATGAAAACAGCATGCTAGCCAGATCTTTATTATCTGGTAAGGGAATTTAGAAATTTAGCATAACATTTTTATATTTTTTAACACTTTTGAATGTACTACAACGGTTTTGTTTAATATTTTCAGGTATAAACCCTTCCAAAGGTGATGGCAGTGCCAATAATGTAAAAAAAGTGTTAAATACAGAAATTCACACAACACGTTCAAAAGAAATTACTACAGAGTCAATTAATTTTACTAATGCTGTATCTAAAAGCCCATTAAAAAGTCTTGCATCAGAGGAGCTTCTTGTTAAACCAGAAAAATTGTCACCCAAATCAGAAATTGACTATGAACCAGAGGTTCTATTATCTGAACATCAAGATGGAATTGATACTGAGAACAGTTATTCACAAGAACAATCTCAGGCATTATTGATGTTGGCTGGCATGTCCACTGTGCCCGTATTAGGTGCAGGTGCTTCAACATCTCAAGGCATTTCGCACCAGCAGTCCAATCATGCTGCAATCTGTGGAGACTGCCCTCATTGTGGAATGAAGTACTCAAATCAATCTGCCCTCAAGTATCATGTAAGATTAATGCATTCAGATTTGACTAATAGATTGTGCTGCTACCTATGCCCAAGGTCATTTACAATGCGAGAGACTTTTAAGGAGCATATGTGGACTAGCCATGGTCAAAGAAATTAGAAAGATTATTTGTTATTATGATGTGCCTTAACTTGTTATTGCCATGTGGCAACTGAGGTGAAAGATTATGAAAGATGTGCCTTTTGATGGTATCACGCCTTATTTAAGTAAAAGTTTTTATGATAAGGGAAGGATAAAATAAAAAATATTTATATTAAAAATGTAAAATTTGTGGCAAATTTTTGTCAACCCAATATTCATGCAATTGCGTTGTGATATTGTTTAGGTTAATGTGACTGTATGAAGATATATCGTTAGTTTCTATAGAAAAATTATATTTATTATCCTTTGTTGATATTAAAGCATGTTACATGACATGCTTCATATAGTTGTTTTGCGATAAAAATAGGTGTTACCTTTTTATAATCATATTTAATACTGATACACTATTAAGTGGTGCCAACATCGATATTGGAAGCTATCTGATTTGGTGCTAGCCAAATAAAAAAAATTATGACTGACAGTACTAAATTATTCTATAATATTATTTGCAATGTTTTCCTATTTGCTGACTAATATTTATTTAATTAATTAACAATGACCCTGTGAATGATTGCTTGCCTCAATATTATGACTTTGTATGTCTAACAATTTATTATAATTTTCAAAACCATAATCAAAACTTGCCTCCTGTCTAAAAGTTGTTGTGAAATTATTCATAGCATAAAGCAAGTCTCTTAATATATTAGTACAAGTAGGTATCCGAATTTAATAAGTGCATTGAAGTATTAAATAATATAATATTATGAAGAAAGTGTAACGTGTTTCGGTTCTTTAATCAGAGTCAATTTAAATTTTTCAAATGTGATTCTCATAAACTCTAAAAATCTTATTTAATAAGAGTATGTAATGTTCTTCGTTGCGGCAGCAAATAATGTTCTGTTATTTCAAATGCGAATTATTATCGTTTTTTTTTAGTATGGTCTTCTAAAACAAACTGAAAATTATATTTTTGGCAAATAGTGCCAAATACTATAAGTAAGTTATTAGTAAAATGTTTTAAGTAGGTATGTTACCAACATATTTTTTATCGTGAAAGTATTTTAAGTAGATTTTATTTTATTATGTTACTATGTTTAAGAAGAATACTATTGAAATGATTATCTCAAATACAAATTGAATTGAGAGTTGTTATTATTATTGTCCAATTCTCATGGTGTTTTAGTGAAAATTTTATTATGGAATATTTAAGATAAGAAAATTATTCTTGATTGAGTGTTACATAGATATAGAATTAATAATTCATTTAAATAGTTATTTTTACCAATATTATATAGTTTACGTTACTGTAAATTTGTTAATCTGTTTATTCAGAGTTTTACAAGATTTACATTTTAAATAATGTTATGAATAAAATTTTATGCTTTGTACTTTACTTTTTAATTTTTCTGCTTCCTAGACAAATTGAGCCGCGATTCCTATAAAAACATATTAATTATTCAAAGAATTGCCGTATACCATCGAATAGAGTGAGCATAGAAGGAGCAAGTTATGCATTAAGTTTATTAAAGAATTGTCGCTTCGAAAACAAACAGGCGCACAGCATTATATTGCGCACAGCAAAGGAACTCCCTCCCTGCATCTGTATTTCCGTGTGCTGTAACACGTTCATCTTCAAAGCAAGGGTTAATACATTCGCAGTTAAGCACCTTCTGGGCTAGCTCGCCCCACTGTAGATCCTGTCTTAGCCTCCGAGCTTGATAAGAATCAAGAGCTAATCCATTCGAAAAAAGCAGCTACGTTGCCAAGATAACACGAAAAAAAATCATAATCCTACAAACGCAAAATAGTGTATCTGCTTCTTTTTTGCGCCAAGGGTGGCGGTGAGTAACACCCTTGCAGGGTCATGATTGTTTTTGTATTAACTTAATATATGGATGTGTACATCATGAAACTATTAGGTACTACTTAAAACTCCTAATGTTTGTGTCTATCCATCATCTGCCATACCTCATGGATTCCAGCTTCCATCACTCAACGTAACTCAGAGCAGCTCTCCGTGAACCGTATTCAGCCGTCGTGAGGGCCTTGACTTTACTATTTTAAAGAAGTCTGTTAATTAATTACCTATAGAAAACAACATCGCATACTCAGTATATTACGACTACTACTATTTACTGTTACTACTTTTTGTTTGTAGTCGTATGTAATTGTATAAAGTCACGTACAGACAAGAAAATCCCGTAAACATTATCGATTAATAAAGATCAACAGTTCTGTAGCCATATAGTGTCTACCAGTCCACCTATACTATAGTCCAATGCTACTAAAATATAAAGGTTCTACCACCAAAATATAGAATAAGTAGCTTGTTTGTAAGTAGTATTGCTTTAGATAACCTAAGTATAAGTAGTTCCGATTTTCGTAACGTATACTAGTTTGACTTTTAGATAAAAAGATAATAATATACATACGGCGTCCGCACACTTTGAACTCTTATCGAAATTCTGACTTTATTTTCCGCGCGAAATTTTAAATAGTTTTGAACTTGTAGTCAAATTATGTTTATCAGTTGGTGTGTGTGATACTTACATTTATACATTACTAGCGGACCCGGCGAACTTCGAACCGCCTCAGTTTTTTTTAATGTTGTCTATATTCGTTTCGTATCTCTTATACCTTAGAAGGGTTGCTAAGGTTTCACATCAGGTGTAGGTACCAGATCTTTAATTTTTGTTATCATCATCATATCAGCCGCAGGTCGCCCACTGCCTGCTGCCTGCTTTCCTTTCAGTAAAAAAAGCTAACTAAAGGATTTAAGGTAGTTCCCCCTCTAGGGCCCATAGATTTTATCCACTTTGTATAGCTAAAGTATTTCAGTTAAACCAAATGGTTATATACCGGATACCACAGAATACTTAATAGTACACGATACACCGAAAAGATATACTTACTCGTACTTGCTGTGGCTTTACTGGTTCTCAAAAAAGGTTTCTTTTTACTTTAAAATAATCTTTTCAGTTTCAATAACAGGCTCATTATAGGTACTATATGAACGGTGTATAACGTTAACTGGGAGTGTTTTTACAATATATTCGCTGAATATTATCACAATTCGTCTTTTCAAAGTATCTGGTAATATCATTTAATACTGCGGGCGTAAAAACACAAATTGAGTTACTATACAAGGAGAAATAAAAAAGATTCGAAACAAACAAAACACACTCTGATACTTGCTAATACCGACTTCGGTCTGTCGTGTAACCAGTCTAACGTATATCTCATATCATGTGTGTGGGTGGGTGTATTCTAAGTACCCTACCTAGTTGCATTGTACTAGACGTACGGCGTGTAGGTAGGTCGTGGGTAGGTGTAAGGGCGTTCGAGGAAGCCCCTTAATACGGAGACAGCTCCGTTGGGACGCTATTGATCGTCATCCGCCGTCAGTGGCCGAGGCGCCCCTATTGATTCGCCGCAATCTGCATGATAACCCGCGCCTGGCTTCTCTACAACACACATAAGAGTACACTTACCAAGTACTTTGTTCACCCACCACCACGTATCTAATCAAGTCCCCCAATGGACTATTAGCGGGCTCGTTTTGATCTGATTGAGTTCGTGCCACGCGAAACCTTATTGATTTGTAACTCTTTTTCAATATATTTTGGGAACATTTTTCGCGTTCCTGAAGGACGTCTGAGATAAAACAGAGTAGAAGGTTAAAGAACATTAAATTAATTATGCTTTCAGTAGGTATTATAATTCAACTAATTATTTCTTCCAGTCTAGGTAGCTTTAAATAAAATTACCTACCTAGCTGAGTTAGGCGTCATTGAGTACTTATGACTTATATTCAGAGGGTGGCATGAGTTCATCACTTAAATGGCTAACTGAAAATGATTCATCGATTAATAGAATACGTAGATAGAGCGAGTAAATTTGATGTATGGAACCAATAATATAAAACTTTACTGTTATTCAGACATTACGTTTCCAATTATCAGCTATTCATTGATAAAGAAATAATGAGAAAGAAAAGAAAAATCAAACTCGAACCTCTTCCTTCAGATTATATTTTCATTTTTATGAATATTTTTCAGATTAGGTATATGAATATTTGAACCAGATTCGCTGAAATCTGTTTGCCTAATAGTTGACGTGCAGAGAATAATTTCGGTATTAGTTTATTCCGATATTTCCACGGGAATGGAAACCACGCGGGTGAAACCGCGGGCGGCCGCTAGTAAAATATAAAAAGGTTTGGTGTCAATGAAAACCAGATGCAATCATTGATTTTGACGGGCGCACTAACAAGCGATTGTAACGAACGATGTTACACTGCAGTATAACACGTCTATTATCGAGAATAAAATCATTAAAAAACCATTGAGGATAATAAATAATTTGGCACTGTAATAATATGATACTTCTAAAGAACGAAAATAAATTTGTTTTTATTTCACAATGAAGACGGGGTATTGATTTTTGTTGTACGATCGGGGAACTTCCCGGTAGACCAGTACCTATAAGTATTTTTTTAGGAAAGTTTTTAAAAAAGTAATAAATCAGTTAATGAAATAATGTACTATTCAAATTAAACAGGTACTTAACTTCTAATGTTATATTATTTGTGTTATAAAGATTTTCTATAAATCTATTAATTTTGGAAATAATGCTTCCTAATATAACTACACAACACAACTACATACTGGTCGACCGAGAAGTTACCCGACTGCCTAGAAAAACGAAACTGCTAACGTTCTTTGTAAGTACACATGCGCAAAGCGCTCTAGGTCCACAATATTACCAAAAAATACGTACTATTACTGTGTAGTATGTCCTGTGTTTTGATTTTTTTCCCATTAAATACGAAATATTTATAAGATTAAGATTATCTATATGTTTTTTTATAATAAGAATCAAAGTTGGGCGTGTCTGTAGGTACATTGCTTTGATTTGCAAAAAATATAGTTTGGGGAACTCGGAATAAGCAGCAGAACCAATTTCTATAATTTTGAATTTTTGACTGTATGTATGTCTGTGTGTTTGAAAGAGCATCACGTCAAAACCACTAATTTGAGTAAACAGAATTTAATATATATTAGTAGTCCGTCTTAAATTAACATTTAGGCTTTATTTCATAAAAAAATCGGTCAACTCTATCGAAAGTTATTACAAATTATAGAGAGGACGGGCGTAATTTTTATAAGATTGTGACACGTTCACGCGTATCGTATGCAGAAGGCAGAGTTTAAGTTTATGCTTCATAAATGGCGATGTATGCATATTTTGTCGTTATTTCTGAAGTTTTAGCTCCTTTCTAAACCGACTTCAAAAAGAGGAAGAGATAATCAATGTTTCACATATTATGTATAGGTAAGTAATATTCTTTATGTAGTCAACTTTGAGCATGAGATCGTCCTATGTCATACATACTAAAGGCGGTTATCGTAATGTAAATTCGACCACATCCAGCGTAGCATGCGCACCGCGACTCGCTGTCGGCGTTTATCGCGCGATGTCTGTCTCGCTCATATCAGTACGGTGTAAGCGGGACAGACAATACGCTCGCTCGAGAAAAGTGTCGAAAGAAAGCTTTGTCGAGGTGCTCATGCTACGAATGCAGGTTGTTCCCAAGTTTGACGCATTTTTTATATTTTTTTAACGTTCAGTACCTAGGTACTGCCGGGGCACTGGCCTTCCTTATAGATGGATGGATATGGCTCTTCAATAAAGATAGGCAAAGTTATTATAGATACCTACAGTCGGTGAACTTCCCGGTCGACCAGTAGAGTTTATACCGTTATTTAAAAATATATATATATTTGTAGAACATTTTTGTATCACAAATAATCAAACAATAATATGTATTTAATTTGAATAATGAATGATTAAAACTTTTTAATTTTGCATTTTACAATGCTATTTTTATGTGATAAATATTAAACAAGAAAAATTCGACGTGTCCTCATAGGTCTCTGTAGCATAATTGGTTAGTGCATTGGGCCGGATTCCCAAGGATGCGGGTTCGAATCCCGTCAGGGCGACATGAGACTAGTTGCTTTTTTCTGGTATATTTTCTTGTTTAATATTTATCACATAATGAATGATTTCTTTAATTTTTTTAATTTCAAAAAATGTTTCCCAAAAAGAATCTACTGCCAGACCGGGAAGTTCCTCGATTTCACCCACTTACTACGCATAGGGTAACTATTTTTTTTAATGGGTTCGCTCTTTATCCTATTCAAGCCGCGCGGGGGCTACGACAGGAGATTACAGAAGGTGCCTATTCACCCTTGCTTTGAAGGTGGACGGGTTATAAGTACTCGGAATTACAGACGCAGATAGGGAGTTCCATCCATTCCTTTGCTGTGCGCAATATAAAAGATGTTGTGTAGCGTTTGGTGCGCCACTAAGGAATATCAAACAAGTAAGGGTGGTAGACTGCATTGCGTCTGGATTTCCGATGAAAGAAGGGAATGTGGCGGCATGAGGCATCCATCCGACATCCAAACGCACTGAGAACGAACTTTAATTTTTTTTTTGCTGTACACTACCCTCGCTAAGGTCGATCGCTGAGTGGGTGACCAATAATAACTATCTTGAACTAAACTGTTACTTTTGAAGGTCCGTTACAGAGCCACATTAAAACATAACTGATGAAACTAAATTACAAGCATTGGCTATGTAATTATTATTATCCCAACACAAAAAATAAAACCGACTTCAAAAAGATGCTACATTGAACTGTAGGTAGTTTTAGATTATAACTCTTATTTTTTAAGTCTGTTTTTAATTTTTTGGTAATAAAATAGATGTACTAACGAATTGAGAGCCTTATCTATTAAAAGGCGTTTAAGTATTATGTTTAAAAAGAAAAATACATGTACGCGACAAATTAATAACCTCTTCCTCTTTTTTAAGTCGATTATAAAGACTGCCATATATTTATTAAGTGTGAAAGGAAAATATTTTATGTCGGAAAGCATTGCAAAAGATGCATTCCGAATCTCGCGCGAACGAAGTTGCGGGCACGACTAGTTTAAAATAAGAATGAAATGTAACATAAAAAGCAAACAATCCGGAAAGCATTATTTTTCTTTCTATAAAAAAATACTTTACCATGGTAGGCCGGGAAATGCGATTTTTCACGTTTGCATTACAAAATCTCCTTTTCCGAGCGTGTGGGGTAAAAAGGTCTTTGTCACGTTCGAAATCTAATCATAGGTTGTGAAACCTCACCCACCCTAAATAGAAAATTCTTATCACTAATAGTTCAATCTATTTTTTTTAATTGTTTTTATTATTTAAGTAGGTAGCAAAAAAATATAATATAATAAAAGTAAAACGGAGTATTATGATTTATGATTAATTCAAAGTTATTTAAAATAAGAATAAAATGTTACATAAAAATACAAAAGTGACGATTCTGAACGTACCATGTGTGTTTTTCTTTGAATAGAAAAGTTTTCAATTTCAAAACCCTAGGGGGTGACATGTTCAGTGTTGAACAAACCCCTTATTAAATAAATAGAAAAAAAAACGTTTCCACGCAAAATGCGATTTTTCACGCAGAAATTAAATGATAAAAGTAACTGTTATGTACGTGAGGTAAAAAATATTTTTTTATATCATCTGTTTATTTTAGAGACAATTAATATAATAACTATGTCTGGCTGGGTGAAGTCACATAGGCATGTGATATCGATATCGTGATATGAGATATCGATCCAAACTAAAATAAAACATTTTTCATACGAATTTTCTAAATTACTTTAGCTATTGATTTTCAGTACTTACTACAAAAGTAATACAAAATTTTAGCTCGGTCCAACTGTGGTTGGTAGTCAAATAAATTGTAACATTTTAAAAATGTTTTTGTCTTTCATTTTATTTTCAGATTGTGTTCCCTATTCGTTGACCTCCATTTTAAAAATCTGACATAAATTTTTATAAGAGCAAGTTAAGTATATCGAACCTTAATACTATTCAAGAAAGATTTATTTAAACGTATCTAACGGTAAACGAAGCGCAATCGCATTGTCCTGTTTTTCATTGAATAATGTTGTATATTGTTTGATGATTTGGTAGTATGATGTTAAACGTCAATAGATTTTGAATGAATTTGCTTGGTTTTGACTAAATTCACATAGTGTTTTTACTCTGGGTTCGCTACTGTGAGATCTTTTATCATCGATTGTTTAATAAATAACAGATAAAATCATAATTTTCGTTTCAGTGCATCTGACTCTAAAACCGTTTAATAGCGAAAAATATGGACAGCAATACAAGAAATGACATGAATTCAAATACTTATTATGAACAAATATGAACTTTTTTAACGTAGAGAATAACAAAAAATATGAAATAGGAATATAAAGATAAGAATTAAGAATTGTTTTTGTTTTTTTTTCAACATTGTTATTAGGAGTGCAAGAATATTCCAGTTAATAAAAAAATTAAAATATCGAACTTTTAAATGTTTCTCCCGTACCAGGAGTACCTATTGTACCTACACATATATGTATTTTATTTTTGAATAAGTAAGAAGTATTCATTTACTCTTTGGTAGTATTACTAAAGCCAGCTCGCATGGAGGCTTTGCACGTCGAAGTGAAATTGCGGCGGCTTAGAAAGTTTTGCCATGACCCACTATGGGATGGGTGACCTATGTGTAATGACTTGAACATTGAACGGATATTGGAAATCGTGAGCAGATGTATAAATCTGATACAAATGTCTAGCAGTCCCTCAAGTTTGTTTGGCTGGTCCTTTGTGAGAATTGACCGAATAACAGACATTGGCATGATCAAGAATAGGATGCAAGAGAGATTGCGCTTGCACAATTTTGGTGGCAGTGAGAAGGAAGTTACGTAGTGTCCTCAGAGAAACCGCTGGGGCGTATAACTTGCGACACCTCGCAAGTGGCACCCTCCTTAAAATACGGTCCAAAATTAGACCTTGATTCTTAAGAGTCTGATTGTCATCATCATCCGTAATTTTAATGACCTCACGACTGGAGCATTGGCATTCCTTATCAATGGATAAGGAGAATGGACCATGACCCACCAAGCGGGCCCAATGCGGAATGATGGGTTTTAATTACTGCAAACACAGCCGAAAAGCCGTAGGGGCTCAATAAATGTCTCTTCCGAAGCACGGAGGCGCTCATGATAATAATTTTTCGGTCACCCGTCCCGTGACCGACCATTGCGAAAGTTGCGTAACAGCTACAATCACAGGCCGAGCGCGCGAAACACTGCACCATCGAGATTGTAAGGAATATCAAATCCTCCAAATTTAACTTAGGTAGCGAAGATAGGAAAATATTTTACTACGTTTTAGAACTACCTCCAATAATGATTTACAAGGAGGTCTTCGTTCAATATTCAATTTCATATAAATCTAAAGAAATGTTAAGTACATCTTGACACAGCTCAGAAGCAAAGGCTCGGCAATACAACTGAAGATTATGTGCAAATAGATAGTAGAATTAGGCGAGGTTCTGAAAAATTTAATTTATTCAACCGTAGTACCTGATTCGTCCTTGCGTCCCTGGAAAGTGAAACTTTCTGAGTTATTTTTCCTCTTTTGCAAGACAAAAACAAGAAATTCTGAATAATTTCAGAGTTTGTTTCTAATAGTTGTCAAAAATTAATCACGATAGAATATTTTATGATTTTTAAGTTTTTGCAGTTAATGCTATTATTACACGTTAGAATAATTAAAATTAATATACTTATGAGACCTTTTATTTACGATCTCTCGATTACGATTTATTTACACGATGCGATCATTTTTGGTTGAAACTTTACGTTGAAAATTTAACTTAATTGATATTAGCTTAGTGACTTAACCTTCCTATTTAGTAACTAAGCTATAATATGAATTAAGTAAAATTTTCAACGTAAAGATGCAACCAAAAATGATCGCATTATGTTTACAGCACATAGGATTTATAGAAAAAAACCTTATTACTAGTTGAATATTTTATGGCGGTAGCGAGAGATCTTTTTCTTTCTCGAAATGCACAAAATAATATGCTCATTGCGAATAATTCGTTAGCAAAGTTAATAGCGCAATGATGAAATTCCGACAGCTAGAGCTAGGAAAAATATTTAGTTAATTATTCATAAAAAACGCTGTAAGTGATATTACGAGGGATAGTTAAGTAAATTTAAATTAACAAAATTAACAAAAGATGAGCAAAAATAGCACGTTTTATATTTTTGGGTGTATTTCATAGTAGTGCAAATTACACAACCGTAGTTTGGAATATCAGAAAATCATGACTTTTTGCTGTAGAATTTTTCAGTATATGTATAAATATCGCCGTTGCGTAAACGCAATAGGTTCAAAAGTAGTTACTTTTCACTATGAGGTGGTTTAAGTTAATAAATCTTTTATTATTTGATTATTTATTTTATTTCATAGCTGTGTTTTCTTATTTGTAGATACTTGTTTAATTATTTTCACAATTCAAATCGTAATAGTCAATTTTTGTTTATACGTAACGTTCGTTATTGTCTTAAGATATTGTAAGCATGTGAATGTTGTTAATAAGATGAATGCATTATGTTTAAGCACCTATGTAAATTGTTCAAAACTTTGCGGGAAGGTCTAACGGCGAAGGACGAAGGGCGCGGGCTTGCGCCGCGCCACCGGCGATGTGGGTCACTGCCGCCTACGCGCAATTCGATAAAACTTCGCAACTATCTCACAACCTTCCTAATCCACTATATATATCCAGCAATTCCAAAAAAATACTTAGAGTCTGCAAAAAAAGCAACCGCTTTTAACTTTCAAAACTTAAAAGAGTTTATCATACTTTTGACTACTAACGATCGTTAGACTTCCTACTGAATGAGAAGAGCGCCCGCTCAATCTACAATGTAAACACTAACTTCGCTCTGCTATTTATTTCCTCCTAAAATATCTAGTGAAAGTGTGTACTAATTAATAGTGCAAAGTATCGATCAATCGTTTCACCATGCTTCTAAATATAAAATTCCGTCGGGGAAGACAAAGTTCGCGCGCAATACGGGCGCAGGCAGGTAGTGCGGTGCGGCGGCGGGGGCGGGCGGCGGCGGCGGCATATCGATTCCGAGGCGCCTTCAGTCGGCGTCCGTCGAGCGCCGCGCTGCGCTGAGCCGCCGGCGAGCGGGCGTCGCCCCTCCCTCACGGCCCGCGCCCCACCACCGTCGGATCTCGCCGTCCGCGTCGCCGGCAAACTCGAACGACCTCTTTTCGCTAACTAACGTCGCACTCGCGCCCGATTCCCGCCGCGAAACTGCGCTCGATCTCGTCGTGAGTTCGGAACGTCGAACTCTTACAAACTCGCTGCGGTTTTTGAATTGAATTTTTATATTGAAGTAACGGCAGAGTTTGAGTTTGTTTGAAGGATGTTCGGTGGTGGGTTCGTGATGAGTTCGGGGTAGCGGTGGTTTTGGGTGCGAGGCAGCTGTGATGTGCGCGGGCGCGGCGGGGCGAGCATGCGGGTGCGCGGGCGCGGCGTAGGGCCGCGGCATGGACTGCTGCAAGTACGGGGAGTACCGCGCGGGGCCCGCGCAGTATCCCGGGGGCGCGCCCTGGGAGGGATACTGTGCGCCCCTGCCGTATGCGCCGTACGCGCACGCCTACTATGCGCACGCGCATGACCCCTACGCGCGATACTACCGCTACGATTACCCCGCGCACCACCCGCACTCTGAACATGTTATGCCTATGGGTGGGTATAGTATCAATAACAAATAGATCCTTCACACAGTGCATTTAGCTAATAAAACAAGACCGGATTAGTTTTGTTATTATTCATATCTAATCTGCTCTCCTACAATATCTATTTTAGTATATAATTAATTTGAGACGTTTTCAGGAAAACGTAAATTTTCCTTTATAATTTTCACTTCCTTTGAATACGCTTTGATTTATTCTTTAAAATATCTGCTATAGAACGGCAAATATTTTATATTCAAGTTTTATTTGCAATTTTATTATGTTGATAAATGCAATTCCCTGTACATGACGTGTACAGCCGATAAGTCTTAACATTGATTTAAACTTTAGTAACGGCATACAGCTGTTACTTTCAATTTGAATACGTCATTGTCACCGTTAACTCTCGACATGTTGATGTCCTAATTCCGTGGGCATAATTAAATTACTAGCAACTGCAACGCACTAGAACAGTACGCACGAAGAACGATGCGCGTCAGAAATTTGTTTACCAATAACGCCAGGAGATCGGAATGCGCGCGTGGCGCGGAGCGACAATCCGAACAATGAAGAATGAAGTAAGAATTAATGTTTACGTTTGGGCGGATTTCTCGGCGTCGACGTCACGTGTCGATGGCGAAGGGGCGAAAGAGCGGGGGGGAGTCATTCCACACTCCACAGGTGGTTCCTTCCCCCTCTCCGCGACACGATTGATCGCCCTCTCGCCACTCTACATATTGACCGGGGTACTAACGGCCGCGTTGCGATCCTCTGCGAACTTCCTATTGTATGCGCGAAGTACGCTCCAAGTTGGCAATCGCATCCGCTAACGATATTAGGCGAGTTCAGTCGATATAGTAAGCGGGTCATGCAATGACACGTATGATTAATTGGCACGCACCTTGGCGTGTGATAACTACAACCATAATACACTGGTAAAAACAAAACTTATGCAAAAATCTTAAACTTTTGTAAATATGACAAGAATGTGGAAAATTTTCGTGAATCAAACGCAAACTGTTTGGCAATTGTCACGCACATGTTATTAATACAACTTTTTTTATTGAATTCCCTATTCATTTTCATCATTGAAATATTAATTGTCAAAAAGTTGTAAATTATGTATTTTCTAAAAGCTATTTATAAACCTCTTTGGTTATTTTATTAATAGGTAATACGTGTACGAATATTGAAGAACACATAAATTTACAATCAAACAGAAGATAATTACTGAATGGTCAAAATATTATAAATTAATAATGATGATATCCGAGTAATATACAGTATTGTTTACTACCAGGTTAACACATTTAAAAATAATGTATAGCGACTAGATAGGCGCGTCAGCATCGCCAGGTCAACGATTAATGAATATGTAGATGAAGCTTTTTTCGCACAATTTCTCGTAGCAGATAACAATTTGTATTTTAATTTCATAACAAGAATATCATTAAGGAGACGCTGTAAGGGATTATAAAATGTATTTTCATTTTTCTCGCTTGTTAATCTGAGTTTTCCTCATCTATTTATTTTGAGAGAAAGAAATATTTTACAGCACATTTAAAATCAAATGGAGTAAGATGGTAACAAGAAGCGTGACGACGAATTAAGTTAAATTATGTTGTTTCGTAATAGTATTAATAATAATAATAATAATAAATCATTTATTTCGGAAATCATCCATATTACATTGCGAAAGCATATAAAAGAGTACGCATTTTAGGAAAGGTTTTTACGTTTATTTTTACTACATACCAGACTTAAGTGAGGTTTTGGTATGTTTTCCTAATGTTCGATTAATCTCAATCTTTTAGTTTCCTGTAATTTACTAATACTTATTTTCTACTTCAAATTCGTTTAGAAAACGTTACAATCTGATTCCTAATTATAAATGATAAATTCTCCATTTGCAGGACACCAGTGTCCACAGAACAATGGAATATCTATTGTGTCTCATAATCGGGGGCCTCAATATTTACTTTACTTTATGAAGCACCGAAATCATACAATCACACTTGGTACATCATACTAACTTCATACTCGTTCACAAAAAAACTTTATGTCATGAGCAGTTTTCTACAAATATCTCGTATTAAAATGAAGCCGCCATTTCCAACCAATTACTGCCATCGGAGTTGACCGACCGATCTATTGTCGTTTCGGACATTGCAATTGTTAACACATGTTTCTGACAACACAACATAAACAATATAAACATGTAAACTTCGGTTAGCGATTCACTTGTTTATTATTCCGTATTGTGAATAGCATTAATAATATAACCATACAGAACCAGACAGATTGACTATTAATGCTGTTGTTATGTAATTGGATAGTTATCGAGATCTTTCAATTAGTTATGTAGGTGTGAACGTAATTAATTTCTATTGATTGATTTTATTCGAAAATGTAATAGATATTTTCATATTGGTAGTTGGTTCTGTTCTGTGACAAATGGTATAATCAACTCGCGTAAAAGATATAATTTAAAGAAAAAGTGTAAGTTAGTTGTAAAGGACATGTCCCAATATGGGCCACGTCTACGTTAGTGTACATAGACGTGGCCTCAAATATGGAGAAAAAAATTACTGATTCTGAGAAAAATACAAATAATTTTATATAATGCACGGTCATGTAGTTATTAGTAAAAATAAAACAACATTATTTACTCGAAATAAGTCCACGTAAAAAAACTGTCACTGTCACTGTCGTTGAGTTCTACTCTGTGTTCAAATTAGTATTTTTTTTGACTGACAGTGACAGTGACAAAATGACATCTTCCGCCATGATGTAGTTTTGAAATGTTATTGCATTATACTTATTGTTCCTTCCCGAAAACAAAGTTATTTTAAAGAAATTGAATAATTAGAAAATGTTTATTGTGTTTTTATCTATTTTTTGGTATAGTGTACGCAGAAGTGGCTCAGACTTTATACTTTTTTGGCCATCTCCTTTGTGTAAACAATTTATTTACAATGTATTGGAAATCTATACCGGTTTTCTCCCTCGCCTTCCTTTATGTCACATCCTTCGTTGTGCCCTTGGTAGAAACGTAGCCTTTGCAAATCCAAGAAAACAGATTGATAAAAGCCCGTTTTCTACTATTTTTACTTTAGTTAGATTATAAAATAAAACGATATCCAAGTCTCTATAGGAAACGAATAAAAACCTAAAACTCTTTAGTTGTAAAGAGTATATAATAACTACGTTTTGGCAAAGAGTTCATCAACAATACAATCCTTTTTTCATAGACTTAAAATAAAACAATATCCAAGTTCTATAGGAAATAATAAAAAAATATCCAAAACTTTTTTGTTGCAAAGAGGCCAAAAACATTGAGGCCTTAAGGCTCGGTAGCTCAGTGGTTAGAGCAGTGGGTCGGATACGGTGGGCTGTCTGAGAATAACTTGTGACCAAGTCATTTTATTCCAACATTTTACTATAAAAAAATTATCATAAGTATAAAAATAGCATTGATAATTGCAAAAACTTTAAAAATCATAAATGCAAAGAGTTCGTCAATAAATACTTTTTTTTTCCATAGACTATGCATATGCGTCGAAGGAGGTGCGCATGCGACGCGCTCTTTCTCGTCGAGAAAGGCCTCTCCTGCCCGCACAACACCCGCACACTCCCACAGTAAGTTAACAATGTTTATGCATGTTTTAAAATAAAAATTAAATAAAAAGATTTTCCAGAAAAAGTTTAAAGAGGAAAGAGACTGCAGATTAGGCGAAAAAACCACGAAATCAGTTCGTAGTAAGTAATTATAGCTATTAAAAAGAAAATGAAACTACACGATGCTAAATATTATTGGTGTCCACTAATGAAACTTTCCAATAGTATATGTAACACCATTTGAGAATCTTGAATTTGAAACATGTTTCTGGTACATTCTAGATGAAGGAATGAAGAAATGCATATCTAATTACTAGATTTGTAATATCTTTAACCATCCTCTAGTTTTATATAAAAAAGTACATACTTTTTCCATATAGCGCCTTAACGCATCAAAACTTTTAATCAGAAAATGTAATGTACGAGTAAGTATTCCTATTATTAACTAGTGTCAATACTAGTCCTCCCAACTTATTTTATTTACGTACTTAATATTCTTATTCGTATTCGTATATCAGTCCGTGTATAACATTAACGGCATAATACGGCAAACACAAAGCGAAAAGGCGAGTTTAAATTATGTAGGTCAGTGTCAAAGGACAGTCGCCATCCGCCACAGACGATTCCTATTCTTGTATTGTAATATCAATCATACGCACTTATGATAAAGTTGAAAGTAAAACGTCGGTCCAGGAACTTGGATTACGATGTAAAACATTCCTTACGTTTCAGCGATTGGAATGATTTCATTCAGTATTCATGTTTAAAATGTTGGAAAGTTTAATTAAGCTTCGTCAGGAATCTACTGTATAAAAATCTACTGTAGTAAATCTTTCGAATTTTCATAACATTTTAGATTTTATACACATTTTTTATGTACTTTCTTTAATTTATCACTAATTTTGTTTAAAAATAAATATGTTGAGTTTTATTACCAGCGTACGTAGGTAATAGCAGAAACAGCTATACATTTTACGATCGTAAAAATCTATGACTTGTACACTGTGATTTTTCAATAAGACTTCGCGCGTTTTCTTATTTGTTCTTGTTTCTTTTTCATATGTTCCCTAGATAAGGTTAAATTAAAATCATTTAGTGTATTCCTATAACATTTGAGACAAGTGATATCATTGTCACTTTGTTAAAGTAAAATAAAAAGTAATATTTTTCTACATAATCTTACATCAACATAATCTTTTTTTATTAATTTATCGATCGGAAGGGACACTTAACTACATAGACCGATAGGGATAAGTTTTGAGGTTTCAAAAATATTAAAGTTCTTGATTTTTGGTATACAGTTCCAGGACCATTTACTTAACCTAATATATGATTTTGTGTCATTTTAGGTGCAGGGATAAGTATATATTGACGTTTTTGTCTTTTCTGACATTATCGGTCGGAAAGAAAATTAGAGACGATAATTTTACTTTCATGGGGATTAGAAAGTCGTAAACGATGTACACGAGGTTTTTGTGTCATCTCTCTCCACGGGAATACTGTTATTTAACCATTACCTAAGATGTCGCCTCAGTAGCTCAAAAGAATATTAGAGTTGGTGAAATAAGTGTTATAAGTTTTAGATCAATGGTATCTTTTGTTTATAATGTTTTGTGTCAGATTCCTCCATGGCATTTTCAGAAACTTTCCTTTTTTTGTTCAAAACGCTGTAAAAGTCACAAAAGAAAATTCAAGTTATTAAAGTTTATGTTTTTATTATCTTTATGATATAACGAAACACTATTCAAAATTTGTGTCGTTTTTATCCATGGAATCTTATATTATTAGATTCAGTTTAAATCCGGAACATTTTGAAATTTGCCGCTAAGAGCAAGCGCATGGGACGCGACGCGACGAGGGGTATGTGTGACCTTGAGAGCGCCCTTACGTCGCTCGTCGGTGGTTTTCGTAGTGCAAATGAAAAGCCGTACGTGCTGTTGACGGTACCTACATTGCTAGTCAAGAAGGTACCTACTTACTTATTTTTAAGTAAGTTGATGACCAGACTAAGATGTTTTTTAGAGGTAAACATTAAATAAAAAGCAAAAAAAGAAAACAGGATATATATCTGATCTAGGCAAGTAAGTAAGTATAATTTGTTTTTACTTTATACCACCTCAAGTGCCACTATTCTAAATGACAGCCTTTCTGATTGTTAAAAATGAAATTAGAAATCATGCACCCACTGTCAATCACTCGTTTAATACATTTTGTTTTATAGTTTTGCATTTCTAACCCATTCATTATTATTAATGAGAACCAAGAATACTGGTTCTTCTATACGATGGTACCGGTGTCAGTTAATTTGCGTCAGTACTGGGAGTCCCGGGGAAAAAATTGAACGTTGAATTCCCGGTACTTTTCCCTATCTCGAACTCATTCATTTGAATATATTTAAATTGAAGTTTACTATTAATGAGAACCGGTTCTGCGATACCATGTTAAAACCGATGCCAGTTAATGTGCCCCAGTAAGTACCGTATCGGGAATCTCGGGAAAATTCGTAACCAGGAGTTCCTGGGACTATGCCCTAGCATTATTTATCGATGTTATATAAACATTTTCTTCTTCTTCTTCTTATCAGTTAAAAGATGTCCTGAATGGCTGGTAGGGAAAAAAAATTTTTTGGACTATTCGAAAGTACTTATCTATAAGTCTATTTGAATAAAAATCTTTAACTTTGACTTTGACATTATCTGACTTCTGACCTTTCCTTTGGCTAGCCATATTTGCATTGCAATCTCCTGAGATCGGAAACTTTCCGGTTTTGTGGGGATTGTGGAGACAGGTTCATTTGCCCAGGTAGCTACTAATTAAGCATCTTATCGTTGTTCACAATTGAATATCGGGTCATCATTCAATGCCTTCCTAGCAAAGAAAATCCAGTATCCAGCCGTAGGGTTTGTTAGCCGATGGCGTAGCTTCTTTGACGTTCATAAGTGCTTGTAACAGCATAGACTGAATAAATGATATTGAATTTGAATTTAAATTTGATGCACGAGCCCCTACTGAACTGGTTCATGAACCTGTCTCCGCAGGCAGACTCTTAATAGCGCAATACAACTCTGCCCCCTTGTCATGTAACCCAAAAAGCTTCAGTTGACGACCGAGCAAGTCTATAGCTTTTATTGATATAGATGTTGAATCGTTATTTTTTTTCGCCCTGGCCTTTAGTGAAATAGCCAAGCCAATGCTAACTTACATCTTGTCCCTAATTCCCTAATTCGGTTGTCCACTGAGGCTGTAAGATTAACAGGATAAGAAACAGGTCAGTCCTTTCAACCTGAATCCTACTTTGAGGGATATGCTTGCTGATCATGCGTGTCATTTTTATTAAGTTTCAACTTTTAATATTTAATTAAAATTTTAATTAGCATGAAAAAAGCTTTGCTTTACTGGCAAAGGTTTTTTACGCTGAAATGGTTCCTCCAACTATACCAAACGCAAACTCAGTTGTTTTCGAGAGTCATAACGAGTCGTCTAGCTCGCAGGTTCGACGACTTCCTCACGAACAAGCCGGGTTCTGAAAAGGCTTTAGCACCAAAGACCACATCCATACGCTTCGGCAGGTTATACAGAAGACCGAGGAGTATAATTTACTACTTTGCTTGGCGTTTGCGAACTATAAGAAAGCCTTCGATACGATAGAGACCTGGGTGGTGCTGCATTCTCTCCAGAGGTGCCAAGTGGACTATAGGTATTTCGAGGTGTTGAGGTACTTATACGAACATGCCACCATGTCGGACCGATTACAGAACCTGAACACAAATCCCATTCAACTTCAGAGAGGTGTGAGACAGGGAGACGTCATTTCTCGGAAACTGTTCACAGCTGCGTCGAAGGGTATCTTTAAGCTCTTGGACTCAAAAGGACTCGGCATCAACATTAATGGCCAGTATCTGACACATCATCGTTTAGCCAATGATATAGTCCTTGCGGCTGAGACCTTGGAAGATCTGAACACAATGCTCGAAGATCTCCGTAGTGCTTCCCAAACATTGGGTCTTAAGATGAACATGGAAAAGGCGAAAATCATGTAAAATTCTTATGTTATACCCACTTCAGTTCACGTTGGGAACCCTATACTCGAAATGTTGACCACTACGTTTACCTTGGACAGACAATTTAGTTAGGTAAGTCCAACTTCGAGAAAGAGATCTCCCGTCGAATCCAACTCGGATGGGCAGCATTCAGGAAGTTCCGTAAAATCATCGCGTCCAACTTACCGGAGTGTCTCAAGACGAAAGTCTATGACCAGTGTGTGTTGTCAGTGATGACTTACGGTAGTGAATCGTGGAATCTTGGGGAGTCTTATACCTAGCAATGGGTGTCATGTGGCTTAAACGATGACTAGGACTTGATGATCGAAGTTTAGATCCAAACATCTTTAAGGGCGCTTTCAGTTTAGACGTTTCTTGTCGGATCGCTGCGGTGCCGAAGCGGTGCATTTGTCGTTTTGCGCACGGACAGTCGTTTGTTTCCATACAAAGCGCGCGGTGCGGTTACAGTGCGTCGTCGGTATCTATCTATTTTTGTGGCGGTACCGACGCCGCACAAAAAATATTTTTGTAATAAGCTTTAACGCAAACCCCTTGAGCAGAGACAGAAAGTAGCGTTGTTGCGAGCTTAACGCTTTATTATCTGATATATTTCGGTCTGAAATGGACAGCTATCCTCTTCCCCTGCCATTAGACAAACATAAATACGAATATGTACTTCACAATATATTCCAAAGACTGGCGTTCAATGCGTCGAAATCGGCTAAGCGTTTTGATTCTTTTATCTTCTATACCGCGCTAGAGTGTAACTTCTTACCTGTTCTTGTGTTTCCGAATACTTACAAACCCGGGGATTCTAAATCCCTAATGAATTCCTTCTAGGCTCATCGTTGGTTGTATGATACTCCTAGCTTATCATTAGGCGGTATAACAGGGCATTGACCTATTTATCAGAGTGAGACAGCAATAGCCAGACAGTAATATGACCGGTAATATGAGCGTATTTCAATAGTACGTTATAGTATAAAAGCTGAATTTTGTGTCTGTTACGCGGGGAACTACCAAAAAATTGTTTCACAGCAGCAGCACTTTCTATGGTTCTTTCATCTTGCGTCTAATATTTTCATTTATGCACACATTTTAAACAGCTCAATAATAAAAAAAAGCTTTAGGGGTTTCTCAGTACCGGGAGTAGCGATATTCCCGGTTCTCTTAACGGAGTATCGGACCCGGTTCCTGTAAATCTACGACTATGCCGTATTTAGGAAGTATAAATTTTGTTTTGCTGACTCTACTTAAAGCAGAATACTTTTTTTATATGATAAATAAAAAAATAAAAACTACCGAAAAGCGATAGGTACCTGTAAGTAAAAGTGAAAATCTACTAAATAACTCATATAGGTATAATATCTGCTCTGCTATGCGACCGACGACCCGGACAGGGACACCCTGTCATTCTTTCACTTGCATAAAAGTAACAGTATTGAAAATTAGATGTGACCTGCGTCTGCATAGTAGACTAACGCTTATTATAGACTGTGATGATAATCTCTACATAACCGAACGACGGCGTGTGTTCTTTCGTTCATCAATTCAATCCTTACCTAATCTGATCTAATCACGGGATAATCTAATTACCTATTATAGAAGGTACCGAATATAACCCGACTGAGACGGACTCCGCGATGTCACACGGTCCAGTATATAATAGGTAGGTCGACCGCGCCGGGCTTGCCGCCTGCGCTTCGTTCGCATCGCGCGCTATGTACCTACTAACTTCGTGCGCTTTTTTGTATTTTTTTCTTAATTAATAATGCCGTGCATTAATATGACACAAATTCACACTGTCCATCAATCATGCATTTTTAATATCAAATAAGTAAATTCTAATAATTGCAATATTTTTTTAAAGCACTTATAGCTCGGACAAACAAAAAAATTGAAAATACTACAATCCCATGCCTGAATCTGGCACAAATTTATTTCATGGGTTTATTTAAGTAATCTGCAGATTATGGTACTAGTTATTTAAACTCTAATTTTTTTTTGCCTTAGTTATTAATGTACTGACTTTAAGTCACTTTCCCCTGGACGAATGTGACACAAACTAGGTTTGTACCCTACGCAGGCTATCTTAAATTCAATACCATTGCGTTTTTTATCTTGAAATCATTTTTGTAAGTTTTATTTTGAATTATTTATATCCACCACAAATAATCGAATTTCTATAGATGCATAGGCAAGAAATGACACAAAACGCAAAAATAAGCTTTTTATATGCAAATACATCCACAGGCAAGTTTTTATAAACTTTAGAATTTTTGAAGGTTTTGCCTACAAAATAACTCAGCGCGATCGGTCTAACAGTGTAGGTTGACAAATAATCGAGTGGAAAGTGGTATCATTACGGCGTCATATTACAAGACAAGTGAGCGGCACAAAGGCGCTAATGAGAGCGGGAGGCGGCGGGGCGCGGGGGCGCGGCCCTGGGGGTACAGTCAACAGATCTATACAGTACCTCAGCTTGGCGATTCGATAACACTTTGCGCACGCATATTGAATGATAACGGGATAGTCAATGATTCGGCTATATACAAGTAGATGTAGATTTTACGACTTATAAGAAAGTGAAGTATGATAATAATTATGAAGCAACTATACAGGTGTTTTAATAACCCTTTGCGCACGCATATTGAATGATAGCCGGGCAGTCAATGATTTAGGTAAAACTTACAAGGTCTTTCGAAGTAGGCTTTGTGAACCAATAGCTTAGCTTCTTTGAAGCCCACTAGTGCTTGTAACAGCCTAGACTGAATAAATGATATTGATTTTGATTTATTTTTTATTTTTGGCTTTGTCATTTAGTGCTTTCTTTTGTCATTTGGTAGCAGGGCTAGCACGAAAAACTTTCGAAATAGTATCAAGGACGTATCAAAAAATGTATGGGAAAATACATAACCACAGTGTCATACATATTTTCAAGATACGTCCTCGATACTTACTTGCAAGTTATTCGTGCTAGGACACTGGTGTCCACAGAATAATGAGATATTAATTTAATGTGTTGTGTCACATTACTCGGGGCGTGAGAGGGTAAAGTTAGTGTTAAAGTAATACATGATAATAATCACATAAATGTCAAGGCTTACTAGAGATAAAAAAATAACATTTTAAAATAGTTACGTACACCTCTCAAGGTAACAAGTCAATAAAATTGTTGTCACCTATTTATTAACATTATCAGTTGTTCGTAATATCAGACCGCGTCAATTAATTTCTTCTGTCACACTTTTTTCTTTCCTTTACTAATTTATTTACTTTTAAAATAGTTTGATAATAATAAACTAACACCCTTTTGCACTAAACTTAAGAATCGCCTAAGGCTACTCTTATCTATCTTAAGACCACAGACCTATATTGAGATAGACGGTAAAAGTGTACCTACCTTGCGTGCCAAAAGTTTGATCCACGGTCATAGTTTTGCGACCTAAGTCAGTCCGCTTGAGACCATTGCCATAAAAACACGCGTCACTCATGCGCGACTCGCGAAACAAAAATGGTTAATTCTACAGCGCTTGCTTGCAAGAGCTCGTCAATAACATTTACACATCACTAAATCTCGCTCTTGACGTCATCGTAGATACGAAAATTCGACACGCTAGGTCGATACAGTTTGAAGCGCTCTTTACGTCGATCTCGATATAGGTCTGTGTTTAAGACAATATTAAGAATAGCTTAAGTCATAGGCGCACGATATTGGGCCCATAAGCTAAGACTAGTCTTAGCGGATTTAAGAACATCTTAAAAGGGTAATGCAAAGCAATTTTCATTAAGATTAAAATAGATAAGAATAGCCGAAGGCAATTCTTAAATTTAGTGCAAGTGGGTGTGAACATATTTATAAAAAAATAATATTTCCAAAAAAAGAACTCTTTACATTTTCGTGGCTACTAACCTCGACTCCGTAGCTACGGTACTGTATCAATATTTACAGCGGCCTCTGCGAGAGGTGGAGGTGCCCTCTGAAGGCTGTCAGTGGGTGATTTTTCCGAGTGTCGCGCGCGCTGATCGATAAGACACGTGGTGCGGCGTTCGATAGTTAGCCTCCGCAAATAACGCCACTAGAATTTTTTATGGATGCTTACAAGGCTCGGTATCTCAATTGGGAGAGCAGCGGACCGATATCCTAAGGATGGGGGTTCAATTTCCACCTTAGAACAACTTGTGAATGAAGTAACGTTTCAAATATTTTTCTATTTAATCATTAACTATTTGTTAGAATTATTTTAAAACAATAACATTGTAAATCAAAAGAGTCCTATTAATACCACTAACGTGAACTCCAAAGCTGTGATACTGTGAGAACATTTACAGCGGCATCTGCGAGAGGTGGAGGTGCCCTATGAAGGCTGTCAGCGGGTGATTTTTCCGAGTGTCGCGCGCGTTGATCGATAAGTCACGTGGTGCGCCGCTCGATAGTTAGCCTCCGCAAAATCTCGCCGCTCTGTGGCGAGCGGTTGCAATGTTAGGACGTAAATAAAATATATTTGTATGCTTTAAATTAAAACGTAGTTGTTTGAAAACTGTAGTCTCTTTGATTGATAAGTTAAAACTTTTTTTAAGAACAGCTATAAGATGTCTATTTGAAAATACTGAAATATGTATTTAATTTTTAAATTGTTACTTAAAAATAAACTTTATCTGTATATTATTCTATCTATGATATACTTACGAATAAAAGAAAATTAATAAATTTATAAATTATATAAAAATATACATTTGAATACTTGCTTGATTTTCCATAAGCACGTGACGTAAAACGTAGAGCGATTTGTTTTACACGTTACGCATTCCACACAACCATTAATCGCGGGTGAACGTACTACGGCCCGGCCAAATATAATAATATCACCTTTATTATTTTCAACTTTATAAAGCTTTTAAGTTTTAATAGTCTCGTAGCAGTTTCGTCCGTAGCTCGTAGCTCGTAGTCACGTAGCCAACCCGTTTGGCGCTACGACGAATTGAAGTAACGAAGTTAGCATCGGAACGAACTTCGGGAACAGATATGTTCCGATGGTAAACTTTATCCAGTCACGTTCGGTTACTTGATGACTGTTTGGAAGGATATTTTCATTAACCGAGAAGGTTGGGTTGATATGTCAACATATCATTACTTTGAAATAAAACAAATTTTACGGATATCAAACGCGCTATATTTCCACGAACTAAGTTGTAATTGTCCGTATTTTTAGGTTTTTTAGGGGTTTTTTGATTTTCTCGACGTTTCGGCACATTACATTGCCTTATGTAAGTAATTTATTTCTAGAATCCAGTAATTAATGTGAAACACCTTCGATTTTATTTCATTATGATTAAAAAGAGTTATCAACTTTTATTATTTGAGTTAAAAAAAAAAACAACTTTAAGTTGTAACATGCTCAAGCTTTACTAGCTACCTATCATGAACATTTATTGCACTTACCTTTCTTTCTTTAACTTAACTTAAAAGACCGACCAATTATTTACTAGTCAATGATTCACATCACAGCGATCACAGCGTTCAAAAGCTCCACAGTTCAAGTTGTGGCTTGACTTCATAAAGAAGTAACATAGTTTCGCTTGGAAAGTTACGATAACTTTTTTTGTGGTAGCTGTTTGCCTCGTCATCATTTTATTATTTCTGTTTAAAGCGTTTATGGTACGACAGTATTTAGGTTTCAAAATGTTTTAAATTTTTAGTGTCGAAATAAAATTATGACTTACAATATTACGTTTAATCACAAGAAATTTAAGTATAATACATTGATTTATTATGTTCATTCGTTATATAGGCTCTTCGTCTGTTTTATTTTAAAACGATTTAGAAATCGTAATCGTACATTTATGGTTGGTAAACGAACCATAAATCTTTCATCTCTTTAATTAATTTTACAAAAGTAGACTTATGAGTAGCGGGTCATGCTGTGACCACGAGCCCTTCAAAGGTGTCCAAACTT